>OV277856.1:52895357-54147857 GCA_922989275.2 Gari tellinella
CATACAAACGTCCGTCTTTCCTGCGGTCGAATTTATGCGAGGCGTCCCGTGGAATCGAGAGAAGGATGAATTTCTCGACACCCGAGTGAGAAACCTAATAGTCCTCGACGATATGGCGTCGGAGGCGGCCAAAGACCCTAGAGTCACGGATCTCTTTACGGAAGGCAGCCACCATAGAAATTTGTCGGTCATCGCTCTCAACCAGAACCTATATTATAGTAAAGACCCAACCCAGAGACGCAACTGCCATTATCTGGTCCTTTTCAACAATCCCATAGACAAACAGCAAGTGATGACATTGGCCAGACAAATGTACCCGAGTAACTCTCAGACGCTATTACGGCGCTTCGAAGAGGCCGTCAGCAGACCTTACGGGTACTTGTTGGTCGATTTGAAACCGACCACATTGGAGTCTCTACGTATGCGCAACCGTGTCCTGAATGATATAAGAGAAACAACCGAAGCTAGGGTCCAAACAACTAGATTCACCGACCCGTCGAAAGCACAGACTCAGCAGTCAGTGGCGCCTATCCACAGCCTAACACAGGGTGACATTAGAATCACGTGTGACGATTGCGGAGCAATATTATCTAATATTCATCACTTGCAAAGGCACGTCAAAACCTGGTGTCCGATAAAAACTCAATGTACCGCGGACGACGAAGCCCCGATGCCCTACCGACACAGGCATACGGACGAAAATAAGAGCGAGTTCGATGATGAAGCGAATCTTGATGAGGACGACACAGAATCCTATGATTCAGACGACGGAATTATCGGGGAAGGATTTGAGGAAGATGGAGATATGGATCAGGATAAATTTTCCTCACAAAGAAGCCCTGCAGTCGATAAGTGGATAAGACATTTCCAAAGAATGGCTGAAGGAAAAGTAAAACCAAATCACAAGGGACACTATATAGTGGAAGACATGCAAACTGGTTATGGCCGTGTGAAGGACACGGGTCGAAGGTCTATCCCGTGGGTAACACCCATCGCCCAAGATATCGAAATGGCCAGATCATTAGTCAAACGCCAAAGAAAGGAGACGACTTCCGCTCAGAATAAAAGAAGGGGCTTTAGAAAGACGCCCATGACCAGATCATTAGTCAAACGTCGAAGGAAAGTGTCAACTTCCGAGCAGAATCACCAACGAGCCATTAAGAAGAGGCCCCTCACAGCAGTACCTGAACCAGACTTTTCTATGAGGCCTCCGGGACTTCCGGTGTACGGATAGGACCGGAAAAACCACGTTCGATGTTACTGACGACGACCAATTTATTTGTAAAACATTTCTCAAGAGGTGAAATTCGCTACTTTGTTGAGGAATATTTGTAAATATTGGTGATGCTGTCATTGGTCATTGTAACATATTGTAAATGGGACACATGTTTTGTTTGTCTTGTATAAATAAAGCGAAAAAAGAAAGCACATTTGTTGGGTTTTTGTTTTGGATATCCTATTTTTTCTTTACGTCTGTCTCTCGCTCTTTGAATTGGAATCAAAACAAACAAATAGTAATGGACTGATCTATTTATTAGCCCCGTTCAATACAGTACGTCGGGGATTAGGGCGGTCCCACCGATCGTACTTTACAATAAGGGTAATTCTATCAATACAGATATACAAATATCGTTCAACTGACATTGACGTTTAATACCGGTCATTAGTACGGATCCAGTGTGAAAACATGTAAAATGAATAGAGTCTTTAGTAAACATGGCCGCCGGAAACAACTCGGGGTCGTACTGTCCTTTGTAATATTTAACCACTGTCGGTAAGTCTAAAGGTCCCTCAACTTTGAAAGAAGCCGATACGGTCACCACTTGAATGGTAGATAATGCGACTGGCCAACCTAGTTGTTGAATGCGTCTGGCATAACGTCTAAGTCTCCGTTTGGCATCAGTAATAGAATGGACTTTTCCGTTGATCATTAACTTTCCGGTAGAAAACACCATGCAATGTCCACCTATCTTTCGATGTTTCCATTGGGCACCAGAGTACCGGGCTGGATCGTATATCATATTTTCAGTTTTACGGGTTAGCACTGTTAGATCAATGTCACAATGTGTCTCGGTCATCACCACAACGTTGGTGATCATTTTCTTTTCTCAAAAGCGAATTTGACGTATATGACGTTCAGTGTCTACACAAGGTCGGAGCGTTTTCGCAGTGTTTATCAAGTCAAAACTCCCCAAAATCTTTAAGGCAGTACATTGGTCGTCAATGCGTGAAAAAGCGGCCGCTAGAAGCCACTTCGGATTTTCTTTGGAGCAATTTACCACTGTTTCGTACCACTTAAACAGCATTACATACAATAAAGTTTGGTAATGTTGAGAGTATGTCTTTTTCAAAGCGTCTATTTGAGTTAGTTTATAACCCAGCTGAAACGCAAAGAGCTGCCAGTTAAATCCGAGTTCTTTAGAATACTGTAGCAACTCGTCGTCTGTTAAAGTACTGTGCTCGATACTTTGATTGTTACTCATGGTACTCTCGAAGTCAAACTATAAAAGAATTCTGGAGCACGCTCTCATTATATAGGAAGTTCTGGTTGGTCAGTATAAGTTTCCATTGGTCAAAACATACTCACTTGGTTAACAACTAGCAGTTCATTGGTTCCTTCACTGACGTTTCATTAGTTCAATTTCAATCCGCCTATACTTAGAAAGTTTATTTTAAGGTATGACACGATATCTATTTTTATCCAGCCCTGTGAACTAGGCATGTTCTCACGGGCCCTGACTGCTATACATTCAGTTCTCACGGTACTGTGTCTCTGAATTGCCTTCATTTCCGGCAGTTAATGGCTTTTTAATGTCTTGTTGATTACGCTTGACTGCCATTTGCTCTCCCTGGTCGGGGGTTAATGCCCTAGGCCTTTTCTCGGCTGATGCAATACTTGTAACACCGGCCAGCTAAATATAGCGATGCTGTCATTTTAAACATTGCGCCCTCTATCCGCGCATGAAGGAGAAACATCTCAGTCATTTGAACTGAAAACATCGATGTGAACACACGTTATTTGCAACACCTCTAAGATTCCCCTCTGATAGGGAAGAACCTGACGCTCAATGTCCGTGACTATCTTAACAGATCGTAAACAGGTCAGTTCTGTATACCGTGTAGACCCAGATTCGTGAAAATTCAATAATTCAACATGGCCGCTTTTTACCCGTTCAAACCCAAATCGAATATGGCTACCCCCACAAGACCTTCACCCTGGGCTAAATATAGACCCACGTGCTTTTTCTATTTTTAGAAAGTAGGTCATCCAAAATGGCGTCGATTACATCATCTTTGTTTGCCTCCAAAGAGACCCATATACTACTACAAACAGCTTGAATCCTGATCAGACGCCGCGTTACGCGGCGTCTGATCAGGATTCAAGCTGTTTGCAAATGTATGCCAAGTCTTAATTTTCCCTCTCTACAACGACTCCCTCCGAACAATACACACAATCTGTGTCTCCCATTGGATGTCATTGTAGAGAGGGAGCACTGTACTCCCTAATCTGGAATCCTCTCATAACCGAGTTTTTGTTCGGTCCGGTACAGTACTTGAGTAGGGAGGATATATATTTCGTTAATAGAGCTACAATCATAATCCCAAACTTTTATTTTTTAACTCATTTACTCTTGTGACTTTTAAAGAAAACTTCCTGTTCCCAATCAAGTCTAGTCAATTTCTAAATACTTTGGGTTGCTTTTAACACTAAATTGCAAAATGACAAACGATGTGGACCCTGATCAGAAGCTGTAGGAGCCATCTGATCAGGGTCTACCTTGTTTGCATAAGACAATTGTACCTCTAATACACATAAAGGTACACTGTAAATATCGAGAATACTCGTCGGTTGAATGTGGTAAATGAATTCGAAAGACGTGTTTACAGTGCTTCCTCCATACAACGGTAATCCAAACAATGGTTCCCTCCTTACAACAATGCTTGCCTAAACAATACATTATTGTCTAATGTTTTCACTGCTGCAATACCGTCTGCGTAAAATTACCGCTTGCTGGTTTTCTCAAAGTTACGTGTTGGACATGTTTACAAATTAAAAACATAAGAACGAGTGACCCGAGTTTGACTCTAGATCAGACACCGCGCAGGCGGCGTCTGATCTGGATTTAAACTTTTTGCAAATGCAAGACATGCACAGCACTCTAAGGGTATTAATGATCCCTCCTTATAATCAAAGTACTGTAGTACTGCAGGCTCGGACTTTCAGCTTAATGCAGAACAAAGTAGATCTAATGCAGAAAGCTAATTAAGAAGTTTCTGCATTACCATTGCCATGCATTAAGCAGAAACCTGCATCGCTTAAAGACCCTAAATAATTTTGTAATGTTCATGTCTTATAATGCATCGTCTGCTATGACTACTAGGTGAATGTTTATTACAAGGGAGTAAATACGGTGTTTAAATCACCACAGGTACAGACTCGGGATCCTGAGTTTAACTCAGTGCTGCTACACACGGTTTATCTGATAGTGACATACCCAGCAACTGAAGCTCCGTTAGATAGCATATGTAAACCCCGTATGACAGGATTTGTTTGTAGGGGGAGCTAGACTCGCACCAATTTTATTCTTGAGGATTCGATATAGGCTCTCCGAGCTAAAAACTACAACAGAATATTGTAGAGAGGAACACTGCGTTGTTATGTTTTTGATCAAACTCAAAAAGTACAGCGTTCCCTCTCTACAACGACATCCAATGGGAGATAAAAATCGTATGCGTTGTTCGGAGGGAGTCGTTATAGGGACGGAAATTGATTTAAATTTGCAAACAGCTTGATTCAAGCTGATTGTCACTCGACATTAACCTATTTTCTGTTAAAATGTCCAGTATATCACTTTGAGAAAAACAGCAGACGACAATTTTAAGCAGGCGATTTTGCTGCAGTTACAGCGTTAGACATAACTGTTCTGTTCAGGGAACTGCATCAAGGGTCGTTGTGAGGAGAGAGTTGTTGTTGGGAAGGCCGTTGTAGAGAGGGAGCGCTGTACATTGTAAACACTTACAACTGACAGGGCTGTTATACTGTAGGCATGGCCCATATATAGTCCATTCTGTCGCCGCATTTCTGGTTGAGTAGCATTATCTGGCAGCTGGAACAGAGCAAACATTATGTAGCGAATTTCAGAAGTATAAAGACAAAACTCAATTGTACAGCAGAGACCAAACAACACATTTGTACTAACTCTTTCCCTGCCAAGTTTATCGTCTGCTTTAACCTCTTACGGTGATATTTTTAAAGCCAGATTAAGGGTTGTTTTGACTGAAGAAATGTCGATACGAGTGTCAAACAGTCTGATCATGATCCAAACTGATTGCAAAGTTGCCTTTTGGCAATTTAAATAAGTACAAATGTACATGTATGTCCATTGCGAACAGATTGGAGCAAGGTCAGGCGCAAAGTAACTTGGTGCCTGAATAAGTTCAAAACTGTTTAAAACTCGATTGTAAAACGATCGGCAACAGTTTTAAGAAACAAGAGCCCCATGGGGCATATTCGCTCACCTGAGAATAATTGGAAAAATGGAGATATTGATTTATGTCCAGGACTGACCTAAATATGCAACAGACCGGAACAATTTGAACAAAATATGTAAAGTATATTTAAAAGTGTCACCATACAGAATATAAAAGCTCTGGCCATATTAGAGTCAGAGAAGAAGACGTTTGAAATTTTCTCTATATAACTCTATGTAAAACAGTGACTCCCGGGGCGGGGCCAATTTTGACCCAAGGGGCATAATTTAAACAGACTTAATAGAGGACCTGTAGGCGATGATATGTGCCATATATCTAAGCTCTGGCCCTTGAAGTTTTAGACAAGAAGATTTTTTAAGTTTTCATTGTAAAAAATCTATTTTTAGCTCCTGTGACCTAGTTATGCAACGGACCAGAACCATTTGTACAATTTTGGTATAGGACATCTAGAAGTGTCACTATGCCAAATATCAAAACTCTGGCCATATTAGTTCAGAGAAGAAGACGTATGAAAATTTCACTATATAACTCTATGTAAAACCGTGACCCCCGGGGCGGGGCCAATTTTGACCCCAGGGGCATAATTTGAACAAACTTGATAGAGGACCTGTAGGCGATTCTATGTGCCAAATATCTAAGCTCTGGCCCTTGTAGTTTCAGACAAGAAGATGTTTTAAGTTTTCATTGAAAAAATCTATTTTTAGCTCCTGTGACCTAGTTATGCAACCGACCAAAACCATTTGAACAATTTTGGTAAAGGACATCTAGAAGTGTCACCATGCCAAATATCAAAGCTCTGGCCACATTGGTTTCAGAGAAGAAGACGTTTGAAAATTTCACTATATAACTCTATGTAAAACTGTGACCCCCGGGGCGGGGCCAATTTTGACCCCAGGGGCATAATTTGAACAAACTTGATAGAGGACCCGTAGATGATGTCATGTGCCAAATATCTAAACTCTGGCCCTTGCAGTTTTTGACAAGAAGATTTTTTAAGATTTCCTTATTTATTCACTTTGGTTGCCATGGCAACCAGAGTTCTGCATTGTTTTCAATTCTTTGAACAAATTTGAAAGAGCTTGACCCAAGGAACATTTCTGTAAAGTTTGGTTGAATTCTGTCAAGCGGTATATGAGGAGATGTCATTTGAAGCAATTGTTAACAACGACGCACGACACACGACGGACGACGGACGACGCCGGACGCCGGACACAGGGCCATCCCAATAGCTCACCTTGAGCCTTCGGCTCAGGTGAGCAAAAAACATTATTTTTCTATATTTGACTGCAATATGCAGGGATTTCCCCAGGATTTCTTGAAGGCATGTTGAATTTGAGACATAGGGGGAGGGTGCGGGAGGGCTCTCCCTCCCGCGCTGCGGCGAATTTTTTTGCTCTTTAATCAATGAAATAGTGCATTTTTGGCAATACATATATGTAGTGTATACTATAGTGTGTTTATATGGAAATGGCTGAAAGAAGTACTATTCTGTTTCCTAGATCTAGTATGTGTAGGGTTTTTGTTTTCAAGTTCAGCACCAATATTTAAGTTACAACTCATAACTGAAGTTTACTATAATACATGTACCTGCTGATCTCCCAGTACAGTTGCTGACTGCAGCTTGCATTAACTAGTATTCCATTATTTTGCAACAAAGTATTACATTGTAAAACCTTACAATTTGTTAAAGCACAAAAATGATAAATACATGTAGCTGAAACGCATTAATTCACTTATTTTATACATAATTACATAAAAAAATATCCAGAAACTAGGATGTGGAAACTATGAATGCCTGGACCTATGGAAAAAGTGTAGACCCAGTCTGATCTCCTTGGTGAGTCCTCTGATCAGTGTTAGTGCCATTCACAAGATTGTAAAGTCTTTGGAAAAACTACTATTGACAGAAACCACAAACAACATGTAGTCTCTTGACCAAAATGGAAAAGTCTTTTGAAAAAATCAGTATTTGAAAGTTTAAAGCATGTACACACATTTTCAATTTTCTCTGCTATACATACTACACTACTGTCACACTCAATCGGATAATACACACAGAAATGCTCACTTTTGTTTTCAAATAAATAAATTCTGAAACAGAAATGCAGAAACAAGTAGGTAGGGCTTGTGCTGCAAACAGTAGATCCAGAACAGGAAGCCCCTGACCAGGGAAAACTGGTTGTCTTACTTATGTTTTTGAAAAAAACATTCATAAGTCTCATAAACTTAATCAAAGAATTTATTTGAAACGGTTAAACATTAACTTGCCACACACAGTCAAACATACACACAAAACACCTACCCTTATTTAGAATTAAGTACAGTGCATGGTGATTTAAATGTATCATACTTAAACTCTCATTCCTCATAGCCATTTGAGATACATTTTCATGCCTTTACTGTTCCCTTGAGGTTAAAGAAAAGAAATTGTTTTTGTACTCTATCGAAGATAGATCTAGATACGGTAATATAATGGAGGTTTATTAAAAAAAAAAAAAATAATAATAATAAATTTATTTTTTTTATTTTTTTTTATGTGTCAAGAACCTGTGGGTTAAGAGCAAGTGGATGTCAAATGGAGGATTCATTTTTACTTTAAGCCTGCTCTAAACATCCATCCATCATAAAAACAGAAAACAAATTTTAACTCTGTGAAGAATTAATTAGACTGTTTGACTTTGTCATGAGATAAATCCAAGTCTACTTGAATATTTGTTGTCACGATTGTTTTCTGTTTCAATATTTAATCTCCAAGTATTCAATTTCAATTTCCCAAAAATACCAGAAAGCTATTTTAAGAGATTCATCGTTTCCCGCGTGTATGTGTTGTTCTTCTCTTGTAACTTATTTCCCGAAATTCCCACGAAAAACGTCTTCCACATCGATAGCCATTGCATACGAATAAGTGCTAATTTTAAACGTCGCAATTTATGTTAATTTCCTGTCATTCTAAATGGACGTTTATAACGTCCAATCTAATTGGATGTTTTCAAAAAATGACGCTGGGAATTACCTAGTCTAGATCTATTTGATAACCAATTACAAGTAAAGACATGTGACAAAGTTCGAAGCATGCCGCGCATTTGGATTTCATTTCGGAAGTTTGGAATACTGTTTGCGTCTGTTACGTGATTATTAATACGGAGTTGTGAGGAAATCAATTCTAAAAGGTAATTTATAGTCATTTAAAACATTCATTTGTTCTGTATTTGCGGAGAATTTCCTTATTTAACAGGCCCCGTATCGAGAATATTTTTCCGAGGCGAGACGCGATTTCACGGCGAATTTTCAGTCCACCGTTAATAATCTTATGAATGTTAAATTCGGGAAAAGGAATGTCCGAGATTCCGGTTTCGGCTAGTATTTATTTTTCTTTCAGCGTTGTTCGTAGCTTGTTTTCCGAAAATCATTCAAGTCGCTGTTTGTTAGCCATGTTGTAGAATCTACTCGCACTAGCGGTTTTAGAAACGTCAATCAAAAGTTAATCTCGCTCAAAATAGAACGAGTCCCTGTCAATCACCGTAAACGGAATAAGGAAATTCGGCTCCTGATTGGTTGATCAATCTAAGCACACGCCCAACGCGCGTGACGGCGTTTGGCATATTAAATAATTACTGGAATACACAACAGAGAGCCCTGATTAAGACTAGTCGCTCTGCGGATTAAGACATGTCGGCCAGATCAAAGCATGTCGCGATGAGACCGCCTGGGAGGAAGGCATGTCGCCTGCGACAGGCGAAAACGTTTGCATTAAGTTTTGTTTACTCGTTTGGGCCTAGCGTCCCATCAAAAAGGTTAAAGGGACATAGGCAAATTGTGTAAACCCTGATCAGAGTATTCACTGTTTGCTGAGAGGAATGGAAATATAAAACAAAACGAAAATGTAAATTTAGACACCTTACATCAACTAGAAGACGTGTCGTGCGATACGAATGCCCCCCGCTAGCACCAAAGTATAACTCTTTGCAGTCGAATCACGCCGATATGCGTGATAAAAATATAGGCTTTGCAGTCGGGTCACGCCTGTGCGTGTGGTCTATGCGTCATGTTAACATGCTACTTTGAAGTGTTTATTTAGTTATCAAAAAAGTGGTTTACAGCCTTTTTGTTTAATATCCATTTAAATTATACTTAATAATATTCCATTCTGAAAAAAGATTTCCGAAATTTTGCTTATTTTAAACATGTTATTCACGTTTCAAAACTGCATGCTACAATTTGTGCGTAGACAATTGTTGTAAATGGTTCAACGCCGATCGGGAATGAATTTGGTGAAATGAGCTACCAAAAAGCAATTAAATATAAAGAATAATATTAGAACTCGAATAATAATTCATTTCTTACCCCGAAAATAGCAATTCCGGTGATGATTTACAGTTTAAACGGTTGAAAAGTCGTTCCCAATCCAACACTCCATTACGAAAGAACGGGTGGGGGAAATTATGTCGTATAAACTATGGCCTATTATAGTCGTAAATTTCTCCGAAAATATCCGTGTAATGAACATTTTATATGAATGTAGATCGACAGTTAACTTCTTGAATTGTTTTTTCACCGATACACTATGAAAAATCCCATAAGAAAACAAAGAGATATGCCGAAATTGCGAAGCAGAATTTCTATGCACATTTCAACTAGCCCTATATGCCGATCCGAATATTCGCAATTTTTGCATATGTGTATACGTGTGTTACAAGTAAAAAAGATGGTTCATAATAAGCGTCTTTTTTTTTTCGTCGGTTTCACAAAGGCTTATTTCTTTCTCTACTTTGTAAGACTGTGTTTTTAATAAGAGATATTGACATAGAAAACGGTGTTAAAAATAGTACTGTCATATTTTGAAATTGACTCGATCCAAAATGGCGGCGCGACAATGCTGGACATTATAGATGTGATACTAAATGTGGATATTTCGGGAAAGATTTACGTGTGAGAGAGACAACAAAGACAAAAAACAACTAACACACGCCGGGATCGAATTCTTTCTTCATAAGACGCGATTCTGAATATAAATTATACAGTAAATAGACTGAGAAAACGATCCAAAATTGGACACTTGTTTATCAGCTACATCGGATTTGAAGGAAATTTTGAACTTTTTCGTCGAACCTGTTGCTGAATAAAATCTCTTAAAATACCAGACCAACGGATATTTCAGGTGATTGATTGGATCTTTTATAGAATTTGATCATTTGGGGATGAATAGTCAACAAGTTATGTAAGTATTTGTCATAATAGCAATGCACCCAAATCTGTCTTCTACCAGTATCTGCTACTCCCGCTATCGGCTATACGGTCTCGACTTGAAGTTACAAAACTAGTCTAAGGAGCAAGGAGTTAAGGTAGATCTGAACTCATGGTGGCATAACTCATGAGTTATTAGAATGGTCTAAGTGCTAGGGGCATAATTCTGCCAATATTTACTTATATTCTAATGATGTACCGTTATCTTTAAAATTTATTAAAAGTACAAACTATTCAAAACTCTTTCAAAAAATATGCGGCCGCTACCAAATTCAAACTTGACCTGCATATTGCCATGGAATATCTATATCTTTAATTTCAATTTAAAATGCCAATGCATGACCGAGATAATGAGCGGCAACCACAAATTGTTAGAAATTTACTAAGTCCAAGGGCGATTACTCTGTACAAAAGTTATTCGGCCAAAGCCAAGTTCGATCTTGACCTGCGTTTTGCGATGATGAAGCTTAATACCAAAACGAGTCAAATATGTGCATCTATGGTAGAGATAATGAGCGGAAACTGAATGATGACAGGAGGACAGAACGACGGAATGACAGAATAATTGAATGAGAGAAAGGGGTAACACTTTATGCCCCGGTCATTACATGGCGAGGGCATGAAACTAGACGTAACTAATATATAAGCATGGAAAAACCCTCTTGGCATAAATGTGTTAAAAGAGACAGAAAACGTGTACATCACTGTCATACGAAAGAAAGAGCAAATCATCTGTGTTTTAAAAAATGTAGAAAGCCAGGAATAAAATTGGAAATGACTTACGAAGATAGAGGCGCCAAGCATTGAATTCATTTTGGAGCTTTTCCAAAGTGTGTCGTAGAAGTTGTCTGGAATGTCTTTCTCTAGATTGATTATTTCACCCATTCCGCCGGTAAAGTCTATCAAGGCATCGGATAGCTTTCCCCCGTCTAGGGCCATGTAGCTTTTTCTTAACCTTTAAAAAATACATGTGCAGATAAACCAGACATGTGTGCATGGATAACATAGATTTCCGGTTTAGAGCAGTTTCCAATTTAAAGGGGTTTTAACCCATTACCAAATAGCTTGTTTCTAGTAAGGAAGATAGATGACCACTTAAAGCAGGTTGAAACCTGATTTAAGGGTGTTTCAAACCTATAAGCGAAAATTTCAAAGTATTAAACTTTTTTTCTACCATTGTTTTTATGGAAGAGCTGTTTATTTTTTATTTTTTAGCACATTATTTCATCATAAAATCAGGAAAGTTTAGCTCACTTTACCATCAAACAAGAACAAGCTGAACTTTATTACAATTTGTAACAGCAATAATTTTAATGATAAAAATTAGAATCCGGAGAGGTTTTACAAGTGCATACAAAACACAAACACGTTGAAATAACGTGTAGAAAATTACTTTTTGAAATTTTAAACAATGTGTTTTAATCTGAGACGGCAAAAAGTTTTTAACCTGATCAGACACGGGTTACCATGCGTTTGAACTGCCTTCAAATTGCTTGCAGTGAATATATGGCTTTTAGTAATAAAGTTAAGTGGAAAAGAATAACATATTCTCCCCTGTATGAGCAAAATTTTAATACATTTAGCAGTCACGATTTTGGGATACAGAACGCCCTCCCTGAAACGGTCCTCCGAACAACGATAGCCTCCTTACAATAATGCTTTCCGCTGTTTCCAAAACAAGACAACTATGTCTAACGCTTTCACCGCTACAATATCTTCTGCTTTTTTGCTTAAAATTGTCTTCAAGGTTACCTATTGGACAGTTTGAAAGAAGAATCGTAATGATAAATGACAAACAGTTTAACCTGGATCAGATGTCATGTTACGCGGCGTCTGATCTGGGTTCAAACTGTTTGCAAATGAACGCCAAGCCATGCTCAGCACTCTTAAGTGTATTAAAGTTCCCTGCCTATAACACCTCCCTCCGAACAATGGCTTTGGATAGGTATAGTCCGGAAAAATTGACCTGGTGTTGGTGACCTCTTTTAGCATAATTTCACACTTCGTTGCATTTCGAAATATAGACTACACAATCATGCTCAATTTCTCTATCATATGTAGTTCCAAAGTTACTGCCATGTTAAGTTCAGCCTTTATGACTTCTAAATGACGTTGACCTTTCTGTAGGATGTGGCCAAAGTTGTACTTAGCTCAAGAACTTCTTGAGGAGTACATATGCCAAATATGAAGTCTCCATCACAGATGGTTCCAAAGTTATGGCAAACGTTAAAGCTGTGGATAGACAGACAGAAAGACAGACAAACAGAACAAAAAAAATATGCCCTAATGAAGTTTTGCAGGGGCATAAAAAGAGAGCTATCTGATTCGACAATATAAAGGGGGTTGTCTTACTTGGCATACGCCTTTTCCAAGAGGGCGCCCCAGTACTCATTACCCTCCTGTCGGTTGTAACAGAAGATCAGGTTACCAGTATGTGCATCTGTAGGCAGGAAGTCGTCAATAATCACCTCCTTCCACTGCCCATACCACCAGAAGTTGAAGTGGAATATCCCTTAATAAAACACAATTAAAAATATACATTTACGATGTAACTCACTAATGAAGAAACGGGGTACATCGAAATAACGGATATAACAAAACAAACTTTATTCTCTCCCTCTAATTTAAGTAAAGTAAATGTACCGGATGTAACGAAAATTTGGTACAACGAATGAAATCAGATTGTCCAGTGATTTCGTTATACATGAGCTTTACTGGAGTCGAACTGCAATAACTCCAGCTACCTTAAAACTGACAGGTTGTTTTAAGGTAGCTGGAGTTATTGCAGTTCGACTCCACAAGTTTGCACAAGTAATCACAATTGCACATGTATTTTTGACAAGTTTGCATATTTCACAGGTAAGTCATAACAAGTGAAATGTTTATAAAAGTTGAGATCACGCGCGTCATTTTAGATCCACGGGTTAAACAGTACAATTTGTCAATCCGTAACTTAGTGGTTAGAATTAGCCTAATATTTCTAATAAACCGATTACTGCCTATAGTTGACATTAGCAAACAGTGTAGACCAAGTTGAAACGCCACTATCAGAGTATAATATACTGTTTGGTATATTATACAAAATGATATGGACAAACCATCCATGTGCATTTAAACTTCAGAGCCTGTTTCTAATTTTGAAGACTGGTGACCACTTAAAACAGGTTGAATGTCAAGCAGAATGCGCCTTAACCCTTTCCCCCATAGAAGCGACTTTTAGCGTATTTAATTTATTCCTCCGCTGAAGAAAATAATCCCTGTTTATAACCTCATGAACATTTACCATGACAAATATTTTATATAGCCTAGCAGATTTTAGCTTAAAGCAGGCTGAAAGAAAAGCAGAATGTGCCTTAAGGCACATTCTGCTTTACTTTCAACCTGCTTTAAGTGGTCACCTGTATTCAAAACTGTAAACATGCTATGAGGTAAAGGGTTAAGGTTCATTATGCTTTACATTCAGCCTGCTTTAACCTACCCTCTGCTACAATATAGAACATATATCTTTTTATAAAATGGAACTATTTTCTTCAGTGAAATAGATTAGATGCGTACAAATCTATTGAGTAAAGGGTCAAATCGCCCGTTTATATCCATAATGAAAAATTCCAGTTACTACATATGGAGATTTCATTGCACTATCCCAGCATAAAAAGCTGTTTGCAAATGTAAATCAATTTCCCTCCCTAAAACGACTCCCTCCGAACAACGCACACATTTGTTGTGCCCCACTGGATGTCGTTGTAGAGAGGGAGTGCTGTACAACAAACCTCTATTTAGTTGTCATTCTATGAACAATCGGAGTTTTCAAATATCGATAATGTGCTTAACTTGACGCATTCTGTCGTATCGACTTATTACCTTTCTGCTAATAGCGTATATGATACTTCTTAGAATAGTGTAGAACCGGATCAGACAGCTTCTTAACCCTTTCCTCCCTGGAACCTCAAATGGACAATTCTAATTTTCAAATTAGTCTAGTCCATTTTGACTTTTAGGGTTGAATTTTACAAAATGACAAACAGTGTAGACCCTGATCAAAGGGCTCCTTAAGGAGCCCTCTGATCAGGGTCTAAACTGTTTGCATAGGACAAGTGTACTCCTCACAGGTACACTGTTTGCAAATGACGCATATATGCGTGACTAGGGTTCAAAGAGTTAAGGAGCAATCTGACAAAGTTTTACGTTATTTACTTGTAGGAAGGTGAAGGGCGGCTATCACATATTTTACTACATATACATGTATAGCGTATTGACTTATAAAAAGATCGTAAACGTTGATCAAGGTTGAGACAAACATTACGCATCATCGGCCATGTGTCAGATTTCGACTCATTCCATCACTGACACATTTCTGAGTAAACATTATAAACAAAATATGCTTTACCAGCATAGCCATTTGGATCGAATCCCTGATCAAGGGGAACAACTCTCGTAAACTGTTTTTCTGGTCCATTGACTAAAAGTGATGCTGCCGCAACAAACCAACAGTTGCCTGAAAAAACAACAACAAATAATCGTATAAATGAATAATGACACATATTAGTGCGTGTGCATGTATGTTCATACTGCAGAGAAGACGTTATCAGGGCTCCAGATAAGGGGAGTATTTCAAAAACTAAAATCTTTATTTCTGCATTAAACCCTATGGTGTCACTACTCATTATAATCGTCTCTAATGAGTAGTAACACCATAGGATTTGGTTCTAATATGAGTGAGAAACTGTTGAATTTGTTCAGTTTACTCCCTCTTATCTGGAGCCCTGCGTTATTCTTTCTTAATAAACCCGTTTACGCTAAACCTATCACTTCCATAGCAAACCGTTTGAAGCCAGATGAGAGGCCGGTTAACCTGGCGTCTGACCAGTCTCTCTACCGTTGTCCACTCTGGTTAACATGAATAGTCTGTATTGTCTACATCTTATTGTAATTTCCGGTTTCGTTTTCGCTTAAATAAGAAAAAGAATGCCTTCGCCGCTGCCATTTTAAACATTGTGTGCAAAAAGAATAACAGTAAATACATGTAAGACATATTTAACAAGAGTTGTCAGAGAGACAACAAAGCTCGCCACCGGCACCTTTAGAAACTTAAAAGCACACTCAAGGTCACAGAGGTCAACCTTTTTGCCTGCATGGAAAGGTCTTGTCCATATACACTGGCAAATCAAATATGAAAATAACACCTCAAGGGACATAGGAATTATAAGCATTTTTGAAACCTAAACGCAGATTTCGAAACCTAAAACCTTTCGCGACCTTAGTTCAAGGTCAAGGACACTGGGCTAATTTTTTTGCATGCATGGAAAGATCGTGTCCATATACACATGCATGCTAAATATGAAAGAAATATCTCAATGGATATATGAGTTAAAGAAATTTTGAGAAACCTAAATGCAGACTTTGAAACCTAAACGCGGGTCCTTAGTTCAAGGTCAAGGTCAGAGGGTTCAAACATTTTGCATGCAAGGAAAGATGTTGTCCATATACACATGCAAACTGAATATGAAAGGAATATTTCAATGGACATAGGAGAAATAAAAATTTTGAAAAACCAAAACACAGATTTCGAAAACTAAACATTGGCCCGAAGTTCAAAGTCAAGGTCACAGGGGTCTAAATTTTGCAGTGCCTGGAAAGGTCTTGTCCATATACACACATAAACCAACTTTGAAAGCAATACCTCAAGGGACATAGAAGTAAAAGGCATTTTTCAAAACCTAAACACAGGCCCTAAGTTCAAGGTCACAAGGGTCCAAATATATCTGTGCATGGAAAGGTCTTGTCCAAATACACACAAATACCAACTATGAAAGCAATACCTCAAAGGATATAGAAGTTAAATGGATTTTCGAAACTTAAACGCAGATTTCGAAACCTAAACACAGGCTCTTAGTTCAAGGTCAAGGGCATAGGGGTCTAAATGTTTCTGTGCATCGAAAGGGCATGTCCATATACACATACATACCAACTATGAAAGCAATACCTCAAAGGACATAGAAGTTAAAGGCATTTTTCTAAACCAAAACACAGGCCCTAAGTTCAAGGTCAAGGTCACAGGGGTCTAATTTTTTCTAAGCATGGAAAGGTCTTGTCCATATACACATACATACCAACTATGAAAGAAATACCTCAAGGGACATAGAAGTTAAAGGCATTTTTCGAAACCTAAATGCAGATATCGAAACCTAAACGCAGGCCCTAAGTTCATGGTCAAGGTCACAGGAGTCTAAATTTTTCAGTGCATGGAAAAGTCTTGTCCATATACACACACATACCAACTATGGAAGCAATACCTCAAGGGACATAGAAGTTAAAGGCATTTTTCGAAACTTAAACGCAGATTTCGAAACCTAAACGCAGGCCCTAAGTTCAAGTTCAAGGTCACAGGGGTCTAAATTTTTCTGTGCATGGAAAGGTCTTGTCTACATACAAACACATACAGACTATGGAAGCAATACCTTAAGGGATATAGAAACCTAAAGTCAGATTTCGAAACCTAAACACAGGCCATAAGTTCAAGGTCAAGGTCACAGGGGTCAACATTTTTCTGTGCATGGAAAGGTCTTGTCCATATACACACACATACCAACTATAAAAGCAATACCTCAAAGGACATAGAAGTTAAAGGCATTTTTCTAAACCTAAACACAGATTTCGAAACCTAAACACAGGCCCTAAGTTCAAGGTCAAACGGGTCTAAATTTTTCTTTGCATGTAAAGGTCTTGCCCATATACACATACATACCAACTATGAAAGCAATACCTCAAGGGAAATAGAAGTTAAAGGCATTTTTCTAAACTTAAACACAGATTTCGAAACCTAAAGGCAGGCCCTAAGTTCAAGGTCAAGGTCACAGGGGTCAAAATATTTTCTGTGCATGGTAAGGTCTTGTCCATATACACACACATACCAACTATTGAAGCAATATCTCAAGGGACATAGAAGTTAAAGGCATTTTTCGAAACCTAAACGCAGATTTCGAAACCTAAACGCAGGCCCTAAGTTCAAGGTCAAGGTCACAGGGATCTAGATTGTTCTGTGCATGGAAAGGTCATGTCTATATACACACACATACCGACTATGGAAGCAATACCTTAATGGATATAGAAGTTAAAGGCATTTTTCAAAACCTAAACACAGATTTCGAAACCTAAACGCAGGCCCTAAGTTCAAGGTCAAGGTCACAGGGGTCTAAATTTTTCTGTGCATGGAAAGGTCTTGTCCATATACACACACATACCAACTATTGAAGCAATACCTCAAGGGAAATAGAAGTTAAAGGCATTTTTCTAAACTTAAACACAGATTTTGAAACCTAAACGCAGGCCTTAAGTTCAAGGTCAAGGTCACAGGGGTCAAAAAATTTCTGTGCATGGAAAGGTCTTGTCCATATACACACACATACCAACTATGAAAGCAATACCTCAAGGGACATAGAAGTTATAGACATTTTCTTAAAATTGTTTACGCCGTTCACGACGACGCCGACGACAACGACGACGACGACTACACCGGGGGTATTGCAATAGCTCGTCATGTACTACGTACAGGCGAGCTAAAAATGAATGTATTAACCTAGCGTCTGATCAAGCTCAAAACTGTTTCCCACTCAGAGTAAAATAAACAGTCAGAATCGTCAAGTTATTATTTTCAACATTTTATTGCAATGATATTGCGTTTCGTTTGTATTTAAACAGGAAATAATAACATTTGCTTCACTGTACATCTGCAGAAAAATATCAACAACACTTTGATCTTATATATTCTGTAGTGACATAAACATCAATTTGAGCCAGACAGGAGGTAATCGTTATCGTCATTGATTGCAATGAATTATAGTTTTTCAAAGTAATTGAATGTATTCGGTTACTTTTTTAAAATAGATTACATGTATCAAGACCATTACAGGAGCAAAATGTTGTGTAATAAGCGATTGCATTTCGATTACATTTCGATTACTTTGGAATGTTATCATAGGTCTCTTTTACAGTTGGACTTATGATCTGGGCCTAAATTATTGTTCATTTCGGCTGTCGTGCAGCCCATTTATTGAGAGGTGAGAGATGGTCGGGACCCATCCTCATACCCATATCACATTAGTCATATCATAAATTATTTACAAAAAACTTTTTAAAAGGCTTGCCGACCCTTTTGGTGTTGAATATTGTTCTTGAGAAATTGTTTGAAAATATTTGTGATTTTCAAAATCTCTTTTGGAAGAATGACTATATTTTTCAAATTTAATAAACTTTGTCCTGTAATAATAAAACACAAACCGTGAAAACCCAGGACCAACCACTACCTCTAGGAGTTGCATGGTTATGCTCTGGGACTGCACTGTTTGCCTATATTGGCACTTACATACTGTAAATAAACACTAGACAGGTTTTTTGTTTTAATTTTAAGTTGATGATTACTCAAATTAGACTTGCCTATCAAACAATAAAGAAAACTGTGCAAGTTGAACAAAAGTTTGTCAAACCTCCAGATGGGTTTCCATGTAAAGCACAAAGCATATATTTCTTGTCAGTAATAGTTCAGTAAATATATATAGTGAATACACGTATACCTGATTTTCCAATAATTAATAACAAGAAATGTCACTGTAAGATGACAATGCCCCTGAATATACAGATTTGGTATCTCTTAATATAAGTTTTCAATCCAATTTGACTGTAAAGGTCGAAGTTATAAACGGGTCAAGGTCAAAAAAATCATATGTCAGCTGTAAGGTCTTGTCCTTAGAGTTGTTGTGTCCAAAGTATGAAGAAAATCACTAATTAACGAAGTTTTGGCCAATGTTAAGAGTTTTTAGTGTTTTAAACCAGGTAAGGCCAATAAGTGATCAAGGTAAAAAAAAATAGTGATAAGGAAATTATTAGCAATGTTAAAGTTTTTCGTCATATGTGTAATTGTAATTGAAAGTAATGATTAACATTTCAAAGTATTTGGTCTCATGTCTGATGCGGGCATTAATTAAATGAACGCATTTATTGTCGCTCTTTGATAACTATGCAGATCTATATTCAAAACAAGCACCTACAGTGGAGAATCTGTTATTCTTTCCCGTTTAAACGCAAACGTACGCAAACGCAAAGCACTAAAACGTAGAAAAGAACAACTTTTGGACAATTCTGATAATTCATGTTTATCTTGGTGGCAAACAGTTTGGAGCCTGATCAGACGCCGGGTTACCCGGTGTCTGATCTGGCTCCAAACTGTTTGCACTGCAAATAATAGTTTTAGCGTAAATGCGTTTATTGGGAAAGAATAACAGATTCTCCACTGTACTAAAGGATATTGATCATAATTGAGATGACATATATGTTTATAGTGGGCGGAGTTTTAGCAGAATAAAATGAAATTCAGTTTGACAGAAACTAGTACGAGTTCGTTGACTTTGAATCGATTGAATATCCAGGCCATGGAGTTGTGGTAGAGATAACATATGTCTGTACATGTAGGAGTTCTGATTGTACCAGCGACTGCATGGTCAACCGCTGTATCGATATACAGCGCTCCCTCTCTGCAACGGCCTTCCCAACAAGTATTCCCTCCTTGCAACGACCCTTGTTGCTGGTCCCAAAACAAGACAATTATTTCTAACCATTTCATTGCTGCAGTAACCTCTGCTGAAAATTGTCGTCTGCTGTTCTTCTTATAGTTACAAAATGATAATTTTGACAGATATAGCTTAATGATGAGTGAAAAACAGCTTGAATCCAGATCAGACGCCGCCGTAAATTTGAGCTGTTTGCAAATGTTTACCAATCCCCTCCCTATAACGACTCCCTCCGAACAACGCACTCAATGCGTGTCTCCCATTTGGTGTCGTTGTAGAGAGGGAGCACTGTACAGTTAAATCTCTCTACTACGACCACTACTTGAGTTTAAATTATCGGATTTTAAATGCAGATGGCTGCTTAAAGCAACTTTCCTTTCTTCCTGTTTTAAGCTTTCACCTGTCTTACATATTATCATTTAGTCAATTTTAGTGGTCGTAATAAAGAGGCTTAAATTGTTGTGAAGACAATATTCTTTCCCGTTCAAATAAAACTAAACGTGATGCAGTACAATATAGAAACTTACAGCTTCTTAACATAATTATTGTGAGGAACTGTAATTGAGTGGCAAACATTATAGAGCCGCCTAGTCAGATGCCGGGTTACGTGTACGCAGCGTCTGATCTGACTTGAGGCTGATTGCAATGGAAATACCAGTACTTGTTTTTAACACTAATGCGTTTGTTGGGAAGTAGATCTATAACGTCTTCCTCCATAGGGACTGTATATAAAATGTAGAATCTTCATAAATCTATATAGAATTGTTCTACAGACACTGCTGTGTTGACCAGTAACCAAACTGCATGAATAAATTATAACAGTCCGCGAAATTGTCTGGGAAATTACCAAACTAAAGCAGTGTTAACCCTTATCCTGCTGAAATATCGTCTGCTTTGAAATTGTCGTCTGCAAATTTGGTAAAATTGAAAATTTAAACTATTTTAAATTGAAGAAACGTAAAACTGAGTGTCAAACAGATCTGATCCAATTCACGCGGCGTCTGATCTGGATCAAAACTGTTAGCAAAAACTAATAAATATGCATTGTGCCTGCTGAATGAACCTATTACAGTGCTCCCTCTCTGCAATGACACCCGAAGGGAGACAACAATCGTGTGTATTGGTAGGAGAGAGTAATTGAGTTACATTTGCAAACGGATTGAATCTAGGTCAGACGCTGCGTAACGCGGCGTCTGATCTTGGTTCAAACTGTTTGTCGCTCATCATTATGTTTCTTCTGTCAAAATGATCATTACGTAGCTTTTATAAACACAGCAAACGACAATTTAAAGCTGACGATATTGCAGCAGTGTCAGCGTTAAACATAATTGTCTTGTTTTGGGGAACAGCGGCAAACTTTGTTATAAGGAGGGAGTTGTTGTTGGGAGGGCCGTTATAGGGAGGGAGCATAGTGGATAAATTGCCTTACCTAGCTGACCCTGGTCCAAATCCGATCTTGTAGCGGTTGCCGTGACAAACCGAGGGTTCTGTGACAAGTGCTGAAAACACAAGTGTTTACTCAGTTACAGGCCTTCCATAAGTTGATAAAAAAAATCCTAAGATTTCAAATCTGTCAATTTTTCAAGCCCGATTTTCCTGATTATAGCCTGTTTCTAGTTTTTAAGACACGTGCTGCTTAAAGCAGATTGAAAGTAAAGCAGAATGCGCCTGATGGCGCATTCTGCTTTACTTTCAGTCTGCTTTAAGCTTCCATCTGTTGGAATAAAAATCCGAAGATTTCGGAAAAATCCGGAGAAATGGCAGCCCTGCAGTTATCTATTGCATTCCACTTATTGTCGTCTGCAAAATTTGAGTCTATGTTATTCAACATGACAGTTATGGCATCATTATAGTTCACACCATCTATCAGACTTAGTTTCAAAAGTAAAACGACGTCGTCAAAATGTACTCGATACGATTTTGAAACTACGTGATTTGCTAGAAGATAAACAACAAAAAGGTCAAAATCTGAGTAGACGGGATCTTTAACTCAGAGCACAAAAGTTTTTCCTTCTACGCATGCCTGGTCCTACAGAGCAAAGAGACCTCTTTGGATGTATGTTCAAATTGTTCTCATAAACGATTTGATTTTCTATACGACCAAAGTGCAACGCGTTTTTTAACCCTTGACCTACCCATACATGACAAATGTGACCAGTACAAGGCGATACATTTCCACAGACGAACTACAGGTGGCTTCCAGCCCATTTCCCCATCTACACATTATTTGGCGTTTATTCGCCTACACCTAAAAAAGATTCGTTGGGCTCTGTTATGGACGGCTTCTATACAAGAATATGTTTTATAATCCCATATAGAAGCACCATAATCAATAACTGGTCATACAACCGAATCGTACAACTTTGAATAAATGTCATGGGAAAAACCACCTAATGTTTTACACTTGGCAATCAAAAGTCCCAATGCTCGATTGGCACTCTGGGAAACAAACTTAACAGTCACGTTGTAATCAAGGTTTTCATGAAGAACAACTCCATGATTAGTGTTTATCTACAGTGGGCAACTGGTTATCTCCTAATATAAATTAAATGATGAGCGTGTTACTGAAGGCGTTCTAGATAACGTGTACAATATTGCTTTTATCTGCATTGGCATGCATATCATTCATTTCACACCAGTCGTTTAACCCTTTAACCCATAGCCTGTTTCTAGTATTTAAGATATGTGACCTATTAAAGCAGGCTGAAAGTACAGCAGAATGTGCCCTAGGGCACATTCTGCTTTACTTTCAGCCTACTTTAAGTTGATATCTGCTAGTATATAGACATTTTTTCTTATATTACATATTCATGACAGTATAAGATGGAACTATTTTCTTTGGCGGATGAATAAAATGAATGCGCTAAAAGTCGCTTCTATAGGGGAAAGGGTTAATGCAGACAATAATAGCCGGAGATCTCTTCAGATTCTGCTAAAAGCGCAATATCATCCGCATATAACATAATACATATTTCCCCATCATCTATGAGTACATAATCATTAAAAGAATTCAAGTACAATGACAAATCGTTTAACTGCTTTGCCTGCTTGAAGGCTGTGCCTATTTCATATTTTATCTTGTATTACATGGGCTGCAGCTGAGATTGAAAAATGCTTACTTGACTCATTTTACTACATGGGAGATATGCGAAATAACTGTAAACTAAACACCGTATAATTCATTTTACCTTCTGCGCGCTACGAACGAACTTTTTAAAAACATAGAGGCTATGTTCTACCCTATAAACACATTTGTGCGCAAAAAGTTTAGACCCTGATCAGACAATTCTGACGCATCTAAACACATTTAACCCATTACCCCCTTAAAGCCTGTCTCTAGTACAGTGGAGAATCTGTTATTCTTTCCCGTTTAAACGCAAACGTACGCAAACGCATTTTTTAGCACTAAGACGTAGAATAGAACAACTTTTGGACAATTCTGATAATTCTTGTTTATCTTGGTGACAAACAGTTTGGAGCCTGATCAGACGCCGGGTTACGCCGGGTTACCCGGCGTCTGATCTGGCTCCAAACTGTTTGTACTGCAAATAATAGTTTTAGCGTAAACGCGTTTATTGGGAAAGAATAACAGATTCTCCACTGTATTAAAGATAGACTGTCCTTTAAAGCAGTAGGCTGAAATGAAAGCAGAAGACGGATTGACTTAACTGCAATCTGCTATAGCCTAGGATGTAGACTATATTTCTTATGTTACATATAAATTACTACATATATGGTTAATATCGACCTATGTGATATTAAAATCGAGGTTTTACTGTATCGGATGTATTTTTCGAGTGCACTGTGTTGATAAAATCAGTGTCTGTATTGCAGTTTTATACAGTGTGTCACTTTTTGCAAACAGTTTGTATCCAGATCAGACGCTTCGAAGCGAAGCGTCTGATCAGGATTGAAGATCATATTTTAGATGTTTGCTCGTATGAGTATTTTCTTGACACTTATATCATTAAGCTCTTAATTCTAACTGAAATAGAAACAGGTAACGTTTAAAGCAGACGATAATGTGTTGGAGATTACCTTAGGCTATATTCCTACCCTATAAACACATTTGTGTGCAAAATGTTTAAAGCCTGATCAGATAATTTAACCCATTACCTCATAAAGCCTGTTTCATGTATTAAAGATAGACTGTCCTTTAAAGTCGCAGGCTGAAATGAAAGCATAAGACGGATTGGCTTAACTGCAATCTGCTATAGCCTAGGATATAAAATATATTTCTTATGTTACATATAAATTACTAAATATATGGTGGGAAAAAAATTCTCCAGTGGCGGAATAACCAACAGCGAAAAAAGTGTGTTTATGGAGTATAATTATAGTTAAACATCCTACTATCACCAATGTATATTTTCCTTCTTGTTTGTGTTCAACACAGCACTTATGGCAAACGGATGTTCAAAGTTCATTATTAAATGTTCACTGCACACATGTTTAACAGTGTAAGAAGTTTTATTACTACATGTACAGTGGAGAAAACGTTATTCTTTCCCAATAAACGCGGTTACGCTTAAACTATTATTTCCATTGCAAACAGTTTGGAGCCAGATCAGACGCCGGGTAACCCGGCGTCTGATCAAGCTCCAATCTGATTGCCACTAGTATAAAAATGAATAATCAGTTTTGTCAAAAAGTTGTTATTTTCTACATTTTATTGCGTTTCGTTTGCGTTTAAACGGGAAAGAATAACGTTTTCTCCACTGTATCACCAATGTATATTTTCCTTCTTGTTTGTGTTCAACACAGCACTTATGGCAAACGGATGTTCAAAGTTCATTATTAAATGTTCACTGCACACATGTTTAACAGTGTAAGAAGTTTTATTACTACATGTACAGTGGAGAAAACGTTATTCTTTCCCAATAAACGCGGTTACGCTAAAACTATTATTTCCATTGCAAACAGTTTGGAGCCAGATCAGACGCCGGGTAACCCGGCGTCTGATCAAGCTCCAATCTGATTGCCACTAGTATAAAAATGAATAATCAGAGTTGTCAAAAAGTTGTTATTTTCTACATTTTATTGCGTTTCGTTTGCGTTTAAACGGGAAAGAATAACGTTTTCTCCACTGTATCACCAATGTATATTTTCCTTCTTGTTTGTGTTCAACACAGCACTTATGGCAAACGGATGTTCAAAGTTCATTATTAAATGTTCACTGCACACATGTTTAACAGTGTAAGAAGTTTTATTATTACATGTACAGTGGAGGAAACGTTATTCTTTCCCAATAAACGCGTTTACGCTAAAACTATTATTTCCATTGCAAACAGTTTGGAACCAGATCAGACGCCGGGTAACCCGGCGTCTGATCAGGCTCCAAACTGTTTGCCACCAAAATAAAAATGAATTATCAGAATTGTCCAAAAGTTACACTTTTCTACGTTTTAGCGTTTGCGTTTCGTTTCGTTTAAACGGGAAAGAATAACAGATTCTCCACTGTACTATATTGGTTTGCAACATTGGGTGGGACACAGTGTAACTACGTGTACCATTAACAGGAGACGGTAGCTCTAGCTCAGTTTACGACATACACTGTAAAGCGCGTATATTCGCCAACATGCAGTACCTGCTTGCGATAAAATGCACATACCGGTAGTAACTTAGTATACTGTTAAATAAAGGCGTTTTAGAGAATTAATCAAAATGCTGCTACAGTGGAGAATCTGTTATTCTTTCCCGTTTAAACGCAAACGTACGCAAACGCAAAGCAATAAAACGTAGAAAAGAACAACTTTTGGACAATTCTGATATGTCATGTTTATCTTGGTGGCAAACAGTTTAGAGACTGATCAGACGCCGGGTTACCCGGCGCCTGATCTGGCTCCAAACTGTTTGTATTGGAAATAATAGTTTTAGCGTAAACGCGTTTATTGGGAAAGAATAACAGATTCTCCACTGTACACAAAGGAAACGTTAAAATTGCAATATCCAGGCATAAATTGGTTAATATCGACCAATGTGATGTTAAAATCGAGGTTTTACTGTATCGGATATATTTTTCGAGTGAACTGTGTTGATAAAATCATTGTCTGTATGGCAGTTTTATATAGTGTGTTACTATTTGCAAACAGTTTGTATCCTGATCAGACGCTTCAAAACGAGGCGTCTGATCAGGATTGAAGATCATATTTTAGATGTTTGATCGTATGAGTATTTTCTTGACACCTACACTCAGTGCAAAAAGAAACGCACACTTTTATTATAATATTATCTGTATGTAGAAGGAACGTATTTGTGAAATAATCTTTTCATTACAGTCAGTAGTTCCGTCTTGAGCTATCAATGTTGAAAATGGGAGGTTTATCATTGAATTGGTATCATTACAACCTGTACAAATCGGTGCGGTGTTTTCAACAGGCACTAGTTAACTCTTTCGCTGCCAAATTAATCGTGAGATTTATCCCACTACCGTTTCATTGTCATCTGCGTCAATTTTGTTGTTTGCAAGATCGTTTCAAAGTAAGATTCAAAGTAGTATGACTTAAAGTATATCTATACGAGTGTCAAACAGTTTGGATCCTGATCAGACGCCGCGTTACGCGGCGTCTGATCAGGATCCAAACTGTTTGAAAACGCGCCTTTTGACGTCATTAAGAGTGAAAGGGTTAAAATACAGAACAGTTATTTTAAGCATATGTTTTTTCTAAACTTGTGGCAGAATTAAATTGATCTTGAGATATGGTCTTAGTATCTTAAAAAGTCTCTTAATCTGCGCCTAAGCACAATGTGCGTTTCTTTTTGTACTGAGTGTATATCATTATTTCCTAAGTCCAAATGCTTGCAGATCTTAATTCTAATTTAAATAGAAACAGGCGACATTTTAAGCAAACGATAATGTGTTGGGCAATAGTTTAGGGCGGATATCACTTCATTCTGGCAAAGGAAAGGTTTAAACATGTGACTTGATGTGCCTAGTTCACCGTTTCCGCATTAATAACGCCTTTTCATTCCTTCACATTTACCCCTAAGAAATATATTTTGATGCGTCTACACTGTTTTGACAAATATCTATTACACATTGAACACTAACGAAGAGTTTATTAGTTCTTTACCAACTGTGTACATACAGTGGAGAATCTGTTATTCTTTCCCGTTTAAACGCAAACGTACGCAAACGCAAAGCACTAAAACGTAGAAAAGTACAACTTTTTGACAATTCTGATAATTCTTGTTTATCTTGGTGGCAAACAGTTTGGAGCCTGATCAGACGCCGGGTTACCCGGCGTCTGATCTGGCTCCAAACCGTTTGCACTGCAAATAATAGTTTTAGCGTAAACGCGTTTATTGGGAAAGAATAACAGATTCTCCACTGTATGTCCTATGCAAACAGTGTAATTCCTGATTAGAGACTGAGGGCTGCAAACGGAGCCCTCTGATCTAGGTCTGCACCGTCTGCCATTTTGCAATACATCTTTATTGCAGAAAACAACCATAAAAAGTAATTATTGGACTACCCTTAATATGAAATTGGAATTATTCATTAAAAGTTCAGGTGTAAATGAGATAACCAAACTTACTGCATTCAGACAGATGTTGCCTTTAAGCAGACTGTACGTTAAGTAGCTGTCTAATTTATTTCAGCGCGGTTACCCCATAGCCTGTTTCTTGTATTGGAGATAATTGACCACTTAAAGCAGTGAAAGTAAAGCAGAATGCATCTGGTTTACTTTCAGCGTTCTTTAAGCTACCAGCTGCAAGGGTGTGGGAAATATTCCTTATGTTACAAATTCATAACTATTTACAATGGAACTTCAACTATTTTCTTCAGTGGAAGGATGATTTAAATCTGTTAAAATGCGTATCTGTGGAATACTGGGTTACATGTAAGCAACCGCTTTCATAACCATTAAAAAGCCCTGAAACTCTAGAAAGGGTACCTTAAGTTAGGGTTAATGAAGTGTTTCCTTGATCTTTGAACAAAATGGAACAATCAGAGATAAGAAATAGATACAGGACTAGTTTCGCTTTAAAAGTGTCCGGTAACAACGGTAAGGAGATTGTTTCACGAGGATTAAGAACAAAATGTCAGAGGTGAAGCCGATGACATCTTTGTTGTTCGTCCGAGCGAAAGTCTCCTTACCGTTGTTACTGGACACTTTTGAAGCGAACGAGTAACTGTATCTGACTTATACGAATATTTTAATAAATATCTTACAGCGAGTCAATAATGATTGTGGTCAATTTAATACATGTAGTAAAGTAATCTATCCACTTCTGAAATATTGAAAAAAAGTAAACAAAACTATATTTTTCATTGGTCCTTTTTCCTTTTACCGTTCCTCGTCTATTTTGATGTCTACCATGAATTACAAGTGTGCTTACTGCATGGATTCATTCCAAACATTCAGAGAGATAATTGAACAAAGAAACCCACCCAAGTAAAGAAATAAAAAGTCGTGTTATTGATAAGAACAACATTAAGACAACAAATTTTAAAATGATTCCTGATTTATGCCGTGAACAAGGACGAGTCATCTTTGTAAATGAATTGAAGATAAAAATACATATAGATCTATTGTAAATGTCACTAGTTTTGCAAGAAACGGTACATACGTATTGCAAGACGCTGTACAGTGATGCTGCAGTAAACCGACCTAATTTGCAAACTGTACATTGTTTTAGCCAACACCGGTAGACATTCCTAATACATGTAATTTTTTACAATCGATTGAGTGAAAAACAATTACATTTTAACTGTATATAATGCACATATTCAGCCAATGTGTGCAAACTTAGCACGTGTTGGCGGTGATCGGGCAGACTAACGCTCAAAATTCACGGACCAATCTACCTTTAAAACAGAAGAGGCTTGTCTGTGACAGGCAGACATTTGTTCTGATTCGGTACGACTAAAGGTTTGATATTTATGTGTTACAATAACTGTGTATAGGTAAAACGAGCAGTGAACCATGAATGTACTTTACAACATGGCACTTTCCACGATTAACCCTTTGAACCCTAGTCCCGCATATAGGCGTCCTTTTCAAACAGTGTACATGTGAATAGTACACATGTCCTATGCAAACATTGAAGACCCAGATCAGAGGGCTCCGAAAGGAGCCCTCTGATCAGGGTCTTCACTGTTTGTCATAATGCCAAACATTGACAAAAACAACCTTTAAAAGTCAGAAATGGACTAGACAAATATGGAAACTGGAATTGTCCATTTAAAGTTTCAGGGAGGAAAGAGTTAAGGGGTGTTTGTAGTGCTGCAGTCCATCGAACTAAGTTGTCGATATGCTGACTCCCATAAAAAATGGACTGCGTTAAATGTTATGGTTCACTGCCCGTTGTTTACATATAATAGACGTATTTCTAACCTGTCGTGACATTGTTTACATTAATTTAATGTTGATTACGAATCAATTTGGAGCAACATCCGGTGTACGATGTATACCAGTGTTTAGGTGTCAATGTTGTGGGAGTGATTTGGCATACATGACCTTTGGCATAACCTGCTGATTATAATCTTTCCTGCACTGAAAGGTACCCGTTGCGGAGAAAATACTGATTTACACAGTTTGAAGGACTCTCCTTAACAAACTTGACCCCTAGCGACGAGTATATTCCGGTCATGTACTAACAGTGTACCTATGAATAGCACCTTTGTTCTAAGTAGTTCAAGATCAGAGGGCTCCCGGGAAGGTCAAACTGGACTTAACTTTACCGCAAATTGTAATTGTCAAATTTAAGTTTCAGGGGTGAATGCGTTTTAATCCTTTAACTACTCTCAATGACGTCATAAACCGCGTTTGCAAACAGTTTTGATCCTGATCAGAAGCCGTGTAAGACGGCGTCTCATCAGGATCAAAACTGCTTTGCCACTTGTTTTGAAATTATGTCAGTTATACTGATTTAAATCTAACTTTCAAGCGATATTGCAGACAACAATATTAAAGCAGACAACAATAATGGCGATGAAGGGGTACAGTGGAGAATCTGTTATTCTTTCCCAATAAACGCGTTTACGCTAAAACTATTATTTGCAGTGCAAACAGTTTGGAGCCAGATCAGACGCCGGGTAACCCGGCGTCTGATCAGGCTCCAAACTGTTTGCCACCAAGATAATCATGAATAATCAGAATTGTCAACAAGACTGCGCGTTCAATAAACACTTATGCCCCCGGTGGCATCCTTGACAATATGTTCTTTTCTAAGTCCAAATTAGGTCAAGGTCTGGGTCAAACTGAGCTTGGGTATTATTGGTGAGTTGGTAATGGTCCAAGGCAATAACTGTATCAGTATTGAAGCATTGTAGTAAACTGTTGATGCTAGACGAAACGGTAAAATCTAGTTAACCGAGAAATAGCCTATTTAAAATATTCTAAGTCCAAATTAGGTCAAGGTCAAGGTCAAAATCAAAGTTGGGTGATATTGGTGGATAGGGAATGGTCCAAGGCAACAACTGTATAAGTATCAAAGCCTTGTAGTCAGTTGTGTTGATGCTAGACGAAACGGTAAATTCTAGTTAACCAAGAAATAACCTATTTAAAATATTCTAAGTCCAAATTAGGTCAAGGTCAAGGTCAAAATCAAAGTTGGGTGATATTGGTGGATAGGAAATGGTCCAAGGCAACTGTATAAGTATCAAAGCATTTGGGTAAGCAGTGTTGATGCTAGACGAAACGGTAAAATCTACTTAACCTTGTTACGGACGCACACACACACGGACAGACGGACGGACGGACGGACAGGACGATTACTATATGCTCCCGCATCTGTCGATGCCGGGGGCATAAAAAGTTGTATTTTTCTACGTTTTAGTGTTTTGCGTTTGCGTACGTTTGCGTTTAAACGGGAAAGAATAACAGATTCTCCACTGTAAACACTTCACGATACATTTGATCAGGACAGGGTATGGTTAACTAATAGAATTCCAAACTATTTGCAAAGGAAACAATAGGTTTAGCATAAACACTTTTACTGATAAAGAATAACGACTTTCCCGATGGTTGTTCAGGATAACTGTAGAAATTAATCTACAGCAACAATTCAATACAAATTGTCATCCAACTTATCTAAAAACATGTAATAACAGAAAAATAGGGCTGCTTTAAAATGATTCGTTGCCTGAATTTCTGCTTAATTCAATTGCTAACCACATATTTTTAATTGGTAATTTAGTTTTGTATAATATAGGTTACAATAAGACATTGATAACCACCTAAAATAAGAAAAATCCCTATTTCAGCTCATATAACTCCACCCATTTTCCTCTATTTCAAGGGGGTGACCATTATAACGTTTTGCCTGACGTACTTTCTAAGTACGACGGGAACTAAACTACCATCGACCATGACCTATTAATCGTAAAATAAAATACTTAACAAGTTCATGGATGCAGGGCAGTGAGGTCACATACTTATACTGAGAGAAAAAAGTTTAGTCATACATTTAGGATGCAAACCACGTCTTTGTGGTACAATTTATCACTTATATTGCATACTGACATAAGTAACCGAACGTCACAGATCAGAGAGAGATATCGATTGTGCTTAAAACATCTGCGTATAGGGAGGTAACTCCTCATGCATTGTAACTGCTTTACCAGTCATAAACGAGATGTCAGTCATGGTTTCCTCATGAAAGTTAGCAGTTGTGTTGGAAAAGGAGCCAGGAATAAAAATCCAGTCTTTTGGAGAATCATTCTTTACAACTGTGTGTACAATAGTTCGTTAAAGATGCGATTTTTCAAATAACCTCCCTTTGCATTGAAAAAAGAGTATATTTTGAAACAACATTACTCGGAAACAAATTATTGCAACCGATATCTCTCAATGCCATCCCCTTAACTGTGAACCGTACGTTATTTTCTGCTGTTCCATGTGTCTTTAATATTGCTTTCCAGACCTACAGAAAACTTGAAATGTTGTCTATGGGAAATCCCATGTTAAACCACTGTCTAAACTTTTTTCGCTCAGTATATGTAGAAATTTCTGAAACACATTGAATTCGTACAGTTTTAAAACTCTTGTAAACTGACACATGCCTGTAAATTTGTGTCTACTCATGAAAAGTCTAAACCGGTTTGACTGTAACTTCTGCTTCTGCTTCTATACAGTGCAGGGCCAGTTACGGCGTAAATCACCGGGTAACGGATTAAAGTGCCTTACAGTTGGTGTTGCGCAAACCGAAAGTAGAGCTCTGGCGATCAACGTTGCGTGAACACACTCGTTCGTGTTAGCCGGGGCAGGACTACAGTACTGTACACACCTTTTACATGCTCTAAACCCTGCTTAGGTCGCATCTATTAATAAATACGTTATTAGTTTCTGTTTAAAAGGGAAACTAGATCTAATTGCAATGCAATAAAATGTTGAAGACGACAAATGTTTTGAAAATGTTGAGTTTGTGCTAAAAATGTTTTTGTACAATACAAACAGTTTGGAGCCAGATCAGACGCCGAATTACTTAGCGTCTGATCTGACTCCAAACTGTTTGTATTGTACAAAACATTTTTAGCACAAACGCGTTTATTGGGAAAAGCACGGTAACTTACTATAGGCCTTTTCCATTCGATTCTTCGCACAGTTGCACCTCGACTTATCATCCCGGACGGGGATATCGACTTTAGTTCCGGTGGGAAATCCGGGTCCTCGTACAGGCGTTTTGACTCCACAAGACGCTTCCTTAATGCATAGAAATCCATTGCACTGTCTGACATATCCACAGGTTTTTAGAATCCCAACACACCGGTATTTCAACTTTAAAACAGTGGTTAGTAACTTAGTACGAACTCGACCTAGTAAACACTGCGTCTGTGTCCATATATAGATCTACACCGCCACGCTTCGGTTGTTATTAAATAACTGGTTGGAAAGTGTTTTATTGGTTTATCCCTAAAAGAAGCCAGTCGTAACCATACGTAAAATTAGCTGGCTTTAACATATAGGCGTGTGTAAACGAACGGGTTAAGTGCTTTGCCCAGGTATGTGTATCGATCATGATATACAATGTACAGTGTATTTAGTATTTCATGTATGTCATAGAGAAAAGCGACATAAACCAGCTAGTCGAAAATCAATTTTCAGCGCGCCTGGTGTCGTACAGCTTAAAATATGCGAGAGAAGCCGTCTATCCCTTTAGATCAGAAACTTAAACAATAGATCACGACACATTGATAGCCAGCATGATAACTATCTAAAAGCGTAAGTGACAAGATTTATTTCCCTTAGGCAGTACAGACGGTATTATTCATTCCTATTTACCCTTGAAGTTGCATAAAGCCCAGAACCGCCTGAAAATATTTTTTTGTGTGCAAGCAGTTCGGATCCAGACCAGACGCCGAGTAACTCGGTTTCTAATCAAGATCCATCGCACATTTAGATGTATGTAGATAAAACGTCTAAATTCCGGATTCGAAAACTTAAAGCAGAAGACAAGTTTCAGGTATACGACATCAATACCAGCGGCGTAGCCAGGCTTGAACGTATGTTACGCACATCAGGGGGAGGGTGCGGGAGGGGGATACCCCCTCCTGCAGGTGGGGGTCCGGGGGGCCTCCCCCGGGAGAAAAAAGGAAATTAGAAGTAAAATGGTGAGCTCTGAAGTGTATTTAGAGGGATTGGAGCACTGAATACGATCTATGTTAACCATACAAATGTGTCCAACATATGATTAAATTTTATGATTAGCGTTTTTTCTGCTAAAATAATTTGACTTTTAGCCGCACGAGTGGTATATACAAGAAGCACTGTAGTCTTTTATGATGTCGACATAAATTTGTAGTTGTTGAGATCCTGAGTTTCCGAAACTCGAACTTGAAAAATGCAAGTGGGGGTTCGGGGGTCCTCCCCGGGAGAAAAATGGAAAATAAGAACTGAAATGGTGAGCTCTGAAGTGTGTTTAGAGGGATCTGGAGCACTGAATACGATCTATGTGAACCATACAATTGTGTTCAAAGCTCCGTTATAACATAACAATAAATTTAGTGATTAACATTTTTTCCGCTATAATAATTTGACTTTGCCGCACGACAGGTGCATGAAACACCGTATTTTTTTTCATGATGCTGATTAAAATTTGTAGTTGTTAAGATCCTGAGTTGTTAAGATCCTGAGTTTCCAAAACTCGAACTTGAAAAATGCAAGTGGGGGTTCGGGGGTCCTCCCCCGGGGAGAAAAAATGGAAACAAGAACTGAAATGGTGAGCTCTGAAGTGTTTTTGGAGGGAATAGGGACACTGAATACGATCAACGTGAACCATACAATTGCCTTGAAGGCTCTGTTTTATTAGACACATCCTTATTTTGTGACTAATTTTTCCACTGCTAGAACTATTTGACTTTAAGACTCACGAGAGGTACACGAAACACTGTAGAACTTTTTCAGGCTGCCAACTTTGTAGTAACTAAGTACTTTATTTTCTGAAACTTGAACTTGACAGATGAAAGTGGGGGTCCGGGGGTCATCCCCCCGGGAGAAAAAATCGAAATAAGAACTGAAATGGCGAGTTCTGAAGTGTGTTTGTAGGGATTTTGGACACTGAATACGATCAATGTGACTAACCTATATATTTCCAAGAACTTTCGACTTTTAGACGATTTAGGTATACACTGTACTTACAATCCACATGTATATGAACTATGAAAAATTATTGGTGGGGGATTGTGGGCACTAAATACGAACTATGTGATCCATACAACTTTCTTCAAAGGTTCGTTATATATATAAGACATAACATTATATAACTATTTGACTCAATGTTTAGACGCACGAGAGGTACATGTAGCAGATTACACGTAGCACCGTATGCTTGAGGCTGCCGTCTTTATAGTTACTAAGTTCTTTGTTTTCTAAAACTTGAAATTGATCAATGCTGGAGGGGGGTCCGGGGGTTCTCCCCCGGGGAGAAAAATGGAAATTAGAACTGAAATGGTGAGCTCTGAAGTGTGTTTGAAATCTTCTTTTTAGACTTTAAGGTCTAACCCCCCTTAGCCTTCGGTTTTTATGCCATTTTTGGCCATGTTTGATTTTTCATTTTTCAAACTGATGTTACGCACGTTATCGCTGGCTACGCCCCTGAATACAGTGTATATTGAATTACACCATGATGGCATCTTTTATGTAAAGGGTGCCTGATCTAAATTTTCATTTTCATTTTTGATTTTGGACAATTCGATATTGAAATCTTATTAGCAAACAGTATACATGTATACTCTAAACAGACGTCGAATAATACGGCGCCTGTTCAGAGTATGCATGGGACGCTGGGTAAAAATGGAGACATTGACAGAGTAGACACTTATGAGACACCGCGTCACGCGGTGTCTCATCATAGTCTACACTGTTCGCTACTGCATATTAAATGTTCTGATGAATGGCAACATTGCAGTGTTCTAAGATCACCATGGTTGGTTTTTGTTGTTGTTGTTTTTTTGGGTTTTTTTTAGTTTACCTTTTCAAGAATACTTGCAGAAGTATCTCTTTCACCGCAAAACGTCTGCTTCCACGGTTTGGTAGGCCAAATACCGTCTGCTTATAAATATCAAGTTGAACGTCATTTTGATAGAAGTAGCCTACAGTAAAACCTCTCTATTACGACCACTTTACTGTATAACTTACTGGCCTTCCTTTTAGTGGTTTCTATAGAGAGGTTTTACTGTATGCCTAAACTATTGAATATTAATGCACTGTCCAAAAGGTTTAATTCCTGATCATACGCCGAGTATCTCTGGGTTTGATTTGGTTCCAAAATATTTACAGAGTGACATTTAGTCCTGTAAAACAGTCTACAACGCTTCTTTAAACATACTGTATAGTTCATACAGTAAAGAAAACGTTATTCTTTCCCAATAAACGCGTTTTACGCTAAAACTATTATTTCCATTGCAAACAGTTTGGAGCCAGATCAGACGCCGGGTAACCCGGCGTCTGATCAGGCTCTAAACTATTTGCCACCAAGATAAACATGAACTATCAGAATTGTCAAAAATTTGCTCTTTTCTACGTTTTAGTGCTTTGTGTTTGCGTTTGCGTTTCGATTCGATTAAACGGGAAAACGTATTCTCCACTGTAGCATGTCAGTACTGAAACTGAAACTAGAAAACTCAACAAAATTGTTGTCTGCTACAGTGGAGAAAACGTTATTCTTTCCCAATAAACGCGTTTACGCTAAAACTATTATTTGCAGTGCAAACAGTTTGGAGCCAGATCAGACGCCGGGTAACCCGGCGTCTGATCAGGCTCCAAACTGTTTGCCACCAAGATAAACATGAATTATCAGAATTGTCCAAAAGTTGTACTTTTCTACGTTTTAGTGTTTTGCGTTTGCGTACGTTTGCGTTTAAACGGGAAAGAATAACAGATTCTCCACTGTACACATGTGTGCGTCGACTGCTATGTCCCTTTCCAGCACATCCTCCCTTCTGCACACCCACTATAAAATAAGTAAATGGCATGTCTTGATCCACCTTGACCTAGTTTCGATGATAACACCTAGTCAGGCAAACTCCATGCAAATAGTGCTAATATCTGTAATACCGTCTAAAGTATGCACCAAATCAGTGGAGCGTCTCATGTGAAGCCTGTTTCTATAATTTGGTTTGAAAAACCGATGGAGTATGATTATGGCAGGGCCTCTAGACAAAATGAGATAACTTTGCCACATGCCTCATGCTTTTACAGTTACTGTCACGCCCATATATAAGATTGAATTCAGTATTAATTCGAGCAACGAATTTATTTTAAAAGTACATATAGCCCTATTTTCGGATATTTTATAGGTCCGTTGACATTTCGGATACACAAATCCTCGTTAGATTGTATGATTATTGAGATTATGAGACTATAATAAAGAATAAAACTAATAAAGAATAAAACTGGTGCGCATAATAATGAGGACGTTTTTCGCCTTTGTTACGTAATCAAACACCACACCAATTGATTTGGATTTATGTTATTGTCTATAGTGTAATTTCATTTTGTTTTATCGGTTATTAAACATCGTTTACTATTTAAATGAAACAACCAACATGACATTTAAAAAATATTGTTATTCTTTATCACCGCGTCTCTGCATTACACGGGTATTTCAAAATAAGTTTGCAATGTCGGAATAAATGTCCTGTTTTGAAATAAAAATTAAACATGGTTCCAACATAAATGTTAAACTTTACAGTTTAATTGTTAATGAAATGAATAGCGCAAAATAAAATGATTGACACATTGAATCTGTCGACGTGTAATATAAATCAAACATGTACATGTATAGCGTTTCATAACCGTCATTGTTGCCATATGCGCTGTCCAGCATGCTGAAATACTCTTAGCTGACAGGCAATTTGTAATCAATTCTTTAAAAAAAATAAGACGACTTAGCAGACTCAATTTGCATGTGCAGCATGTATTGTGTTGGTTTCTGGGACAATTGATACGTATACAGTTAAAGAATAAAACAGTTGCATGAATTGGTTAGATTGACCTGTAACAGTGCAAAAAGCTGTCGTGCGTCATAAAAACCAATATCATGTTAGGACGGATTTTGGGTTCTTCTTTAAAATACTCATAACTTTAAAACTAATACATATTTTTAATGCCATTTGGTAGAAAAATATGCTGAAATAATGTACCTACAAATCGGCATATTTATATTTTAAAGTATAGTTTACTTTAGGAAATATTTACCTTTCCGGGTTTTTTGGGACACCCTGTAGTTGGATTTAAGTTATTACATAATCCGAGGATGACCTCAATACTCAACCCCTTTACTGTATTACCAAGAGTACAATGGTTATTTGCAAAGAGGTGGGATCCTGGTCGGAGGTCGAGTTACGCGGCATCCGATAATGTTGTAAACCGTTTGTCACTTAGTACGTTATAACTTTAGTCAATTCACGTCCATCTTAATTTTATAAATGAAATGACGTCATTAATAAAATACCAAATTCAGACAAAGGACATTCCCTTTTTAGAATGTAGCGCGTCTATTTTAGAATTCTTTAGATAGCTGATTCACAAGAGTTTTAGATGTTTAAACTGCTAATATTTCCTTAGGCGAGCACGTTGTAATTGCCACTCTATGATAAGAACAGAACTTGCCAACTTTTGTTGATTTCTTTAAATGAAAACAGAACATCAACAACCACAAATCAACCGGAATGCGCCTTTAACATCAAAGTTTGTCTTTAATAAATTTTTTCTATAATGCGTATGAGCCACGTCAAAAGAAATGTAACTCTTTCATTGCCAATGACGCCAAAAGGCGACTTTGCTAACAGTTTGGATCACGCAGCGTCTGATCAGGATCCACACTATGTAATACTCGTTATCGACCTTTCTTCAGTCAAAACGACCCTAAAGCTGACTTTTAAAATATTACATACGAAACTACCAATGCAGACGATATTTTGGCGGTAAGAGGGTCAAAGCAGACGATACAACTTGGCAGCGAAAGAGTTAAATTTTCCAACAAGGCAAGTTGTGCAGTGGAGAAGACGGTATTGTCTCCCGTTAAACACGTCAATACTGAAACCAACCATGTCCTTTAAAAATAGCTCGGAAACACATCAGACGCCGCGGGCCTCAGCATTTTACGTACGTATTTGCATAATAGTTAATATTTATTTTTCCCCGTTAATTAGTCTGCAAAATATAATCTTTATATACTACTTATAGCTTGGATATGATGGCTGTATTAAATCAATGGTACACGTCGATGATATAATACTTCTTGTTTAAGAGAGTTTACTGTTATTATAATTTCGAGGCTGAACGTTGAAACGGACGACAAATCGAAACAATTATCAAAATGTCTAAATACTGATCCGAAACCGGGGTATGACGCATAAGCTGGACTGTATATTATCTGTTCCCAGATTCAATAATGAAAGAAGCAACGAAGAAATTGTTAAAGTTAAGTAAGTCCATTGTAAACGCAAATTTCATGTACTGGTCGAGTAATTAAAATGTAAAACTAATATGAATAATGATTTCGTTTTATTACATTTACTTGCCCTTTCACCCGTAGAACGTTTTTTGGACAATTTAAATTTCGAATAAAGTCCTATCAATTTTACTGCAATTAGTTTGGGTTGAGTTTATATAAATATATTGCAAAATGGCAAACAGTGCATATCCTGGTCAGAGGACTCATATGGGAGACTACAGATTAGAAAATATTACTGTTTACATTTGACAAATGTATTCTCCACTGGTACACTGTTTGTTTAAGCATTGTTCATTGCTAAAGTTGAATCGGTTTAACTCTTTACCTGATAGAATCGAGTTTAAGCGCATTTGATTTATTCCTCCATACAAGAAAATAGTTCCAATTTAGATCTATATTATAGTCATAAACATGTTCCAACAGAAATATTTTCTATATCCTGATAGATGATAGCTTAAAGCAGGCTGAAAGTAAAGCAGAATGCGCTCCCATGCGCATTCTGGTTTACTTTCAAGCTGCTTTCAGTGGCCACCTTTTTCATAACTAAAAACAGGCTATGGGGTAAAGGGTTAACAATGAACAGTGCAATACTCAATGCCATTTAATGAAATGATGGTTCTGTTTGTTTGTTTGTTAACGTCTGTTTCTCTAGCCTATGGTCTTTTAGGACGCCACTGAAAGAGAAGAGCGGGTACAGAACAAACACGGGTGCGATGCCCTACTCTTATTATCGACAGGGCTCTCTGCATCGGACATTTGTTTGTAAAGACTAATCCGAAGGATTTGGTCCGGCGGGGATGGAACTCACGACCATTGGTATCGCAGTCGAGTGTGTTAACAAAAGTATCCATGTAAAGAGTACACTTATGTTAAACACTGTTTCCCATGTTGCAATACATGTATATTGTAATAAACAAAAGGCGTTAACCTAATTAGAGATCGGAATTATCAACTTAAATTGAACGCGTTGAAGTAAGGGATATGTTTTCATCGTTGTGACGGTGTCGTCTGAAGATATTGTTACTGTATGTAGTTGAAACAAAGAACAGGTCGTGTATTGATATTTGAAAATACACATTAGTGTATTTAACGCCATTACTGCCAAATATTTCGTGAGTTTTACCCGTTTCGTTGTCGTCTGCTTCAATTATTTTGTTTTCAAGATCGTTTCAAAGTAAGACTTAAAACATACCTATACGAATATCAAACATTTTAGCTCCTGATCAGACACCGCGTTACGCAGCGTCTGATTAGGATCAAATCTGTTTGCAAACGCACTTTCAGACGTCATTGAGGTGGGTGACTGGCATCAGCACAGTCAGGTTGATTCAGCAGATGCTTAAAACATAGTTCTCCAAAGATGGGTCCATTAAACTTACCCATTTTCCGTTAATAATTGACTAAGCCGTCCCTTCCGATTACTCATGTTCAAGTTTTTTTTACATATTCCCTTGAATGATATACCAAATAAGTAACTAAACGTGTCATTGGTGTATATTTTCTCGGCAAGACATGTCCTTAATGTAAAGTTTGATCTTGGTATACACTATTTACAAACGTATGTTCTTAAAAGCTGTTCTGGTGAGATAAGTGTTACCCTTATAGTGTAATTGGTACACGTGATGGAAAATTTCTTGCATATAAAATATAATTATAAAAGTACGAATCGAGCATTTTGGAAAATATCAATAACTTTCTTAACATATATACTGTCACGAAAATGAAACTGTGCACTTCTGTATGAATTAAAATTTCGATCTTTTTATAAGTAAATATAGGCAAATGTGGTATCAAAATGTTTGTAAGAATTTGTTTTACACAATGCCTTCTTTTTTAATCAAATTCATGTAATTATAAATGCACTGTTAACGCTTGAATGAAGTAAAGGTTAAAAGTAAAAGTTGCAAATCGGTATTGTTTCCTAATATTTTGAAAAATGAAATGGATTTAAATCGGTACGTGTAATGTCCTCGTCTTTGACTGACTAATGGAATAATTCTCAAACACATTGGCCTGACGTAACGTCTTGTGACGTAAATTCGTCAACGTCATGTATCTACACTGACGTGCTGGCTTGCTGGATCCTGACTGGTCTCTAACGCTTCCATTATGAACGTTAATATGTCGAATGTGGTGCTTTAATATTGGGTAAATTACTGCAATGTGTGTAGAATATTTTGATCACTCATTATGCCAAAATTTATAAACTTAGCAACGAAAAAGTTACACTCAATATAAAACAACAGTTTCTTTTTCGTGTCAGTATATATAAAGTATGAATTGAACATTTGGAAAAGATCTATAGGTTTATTCCAACACCTCGATTATTTGTTATCCACTTTAAATTGAAAATTTTCAACCTATTTACATGAAATTATTGACTTGTATTTGTTCACATGATTTTACAAAATATTTGTAAACTTAGAGAAATAAAAGAATGTTCTATTCTGTTCTGCACGGGCCTCTTTCTCGTAATCTAGGTATTAATATTGTTTCGATAGTTGCCGTAGAAAATGACACCCGGCCACAGGAAAAGGACCCCATCGACTCGTAGTAGAATGACTCCCTCACGGTCTGGGGTCATTTCTTTACGTAGTACATGTATAAAGACCCGGGTCCTTTTGCACAGGTGGGTCATTCTACTGCGTTACACCGGATTATGATCGTAGCGTGAGGAAATACATTCTACATGTATAACTTTTTCTTAACCATTTGCCTGCTGGTCGCGACTTTACTGATTTTTGCAAACAGCTTTGATCCAGATCAGACGCAGCGTAACGCGGCGTCTGATCTGGATCAAAACTGTTTGACAGTCGTCTTAAGGTCAATAGTAATACGTAATTTATAATAGATACTTAATCTATCACTATCTATAAAATTGGCTTGTGTTATCAAATAAGCGGCATTTGAAATATGTTTCATATGACATTCATAATGTAACACATTGAAAAGATGCGATTAGAACGTGAGAGAATAATGGTTAATTATACTGTAAGTTTTGCTGTTCATATGTTTCCTTGTTATGCTTTAGAATAGGTTTTGTGATACTGTATGTTTTAAATTTGCGACTATTCATTAGATTTTGAAAGGTATTGAAGTGCAAATTATGTTTCAGTCTTAAAATAACGAACTTTTACTGGCCATTAATACGACTGTTTGTAACTGTCCGAGACGAACTATTCAGATAATTCCCTTGGAAGCAAATGGCGTTTATTCTTACGATGTATCCTGCTGCGTAAACTGTTGCGTATGGTTTGGATATAGATGAGCCGTCGATTAACTCGATGTGTCTTTAGACTCCAAGCTGATGTACATTCTGGTGATACTTACTGAAAGATAATGTCTTTATATATCCATAAATAATTAGATCTTACGAGGGTTTCAACAGAATTTTATTTAAATTTAAATTATGCAGATGACAAGCACATATATAGTATAGACGTACTTTGTTTAGATCAATTTAATAGATGACCATTACAATGGCGCTAAAAACAAATAAGCAATCGTCTGAATATTTGGAAAGAGCGTTCATTTTAGACGTAGTATGAAGTTTGAAATAGATGTCCGAACATACACTTATGGTGTCCATGTTCATGCTTTCGAATAAAATCTCAGTTAGATTAAGGAACATACCATTGTACTGAAACTTAAGACCGTAGGTAGTTAATTTCCAAGGCATGTCATCGGCGGAGATAAGCACAAGAGGACAGTCAATGAGTTTGAGAGGTGATAGAACACCGCGATTCTCTGGAACCCGTACCTTCGAATTCGGACACTTGTACAATACTGGTAAAGTAAGTGTGCAGGACGTGGCATTGGACCAGGCTTCAGATTTTGACAAATCGTAGGAAGGAATATATTCTTCACTGTAACTTGAGACAGTTGCGCACGTATCTCCACTGTTTACGGTGAAATTCGATTGACGAAGGCGGTGCTTTGCAGTCTCCGTATCATTTCCAGGATCATCACGAACAAAGGATTCAAATAAAAGGTTATTTCCGGCAGATTTGATGCTAAATTTTGTATTAAACGTTTCTATGAATATTTTCCGTACCGTTTCCGGATCATGTTGATTTTTAATTCGAACCACGATTGACACATCGTAATAGAATACTCGGACAGTGTTGATAAAAACTGCGACACACATGGGTAGATTTCCAGTCATAAATATCTCAGACTCTTCGAATTCCAATTTGCCTTGTGCCGAAAATCTAATTTTCATATTTCGTTTAAACCATTTAGTTAGCTTGTTTTTGAGACCGAAACCTTTCCGTAAAGTGAGGTTTGAGAAAGGAAATATTCTCATGCTAAATCGATAATTCATTCCATTTACCTGTGTGATAGTTTTTTCGCATGTGTTGCCGGTTAGTTGCCATAGAATCGAGCAATGTGCCTTGATACACGAGTCCTGAAAAGGTTAAAGGATTTTGTATATCATACATGACTGTTAGGATATTAAGGTATATTGAAAACCCATGCACTAAATGTTATTGCAATTTGCAAAATTAGACGTCAAAAGTTACATTTTCTCCGATTTCCTTCAGCAAGTATCATCAAAGTGTCGCAGTGTAAACTAGATAAGACGCCGATGTATTCGACGTGTCGATTGGATCAAAACTGTTTGCAACTGTTATTATCACAAATATGCTCGTAGCGTACAATCGATGATAATGTATTAGGAACATATTTGGAAGGTAAATTAGTACTTGCAGTATCTGCTGAAGCATTTATAGGCCTTTATCTGCCAATAGACTATGTTCCCCTCTCAGGGGAATTTTAAAGGCTATATTTTTTCTGAAACCTTATAAAATATGCTACAAAATTAGCCATGTTTGCACTTTGGACGTTGGGGCGTTTCGGAGTTTTGGGGCAAAACATACGATTTTGAGCAAAAATTGCTAAAAATTGGAAACTATTAATAATTTCTATTTTTTCTGTTCGTTTAACAACTTAAACCATCAATATCTGATAGATATCATAAAGTATCTATTCTGATATCTCAAACACTAAATTGCTTTTTATTAGATATTGTTTTGGGGGGAAATACCGTTTTTAATGAAAAAATCGAGAAAAATATCGATTATTTTTTTCTAATTGTGGTCTATATTAATCAAGCTAAAATGTCATCGTACTGTATGACTGCTATTGTAATTCTTCATTTAATTTAATAGATAACACTTAATATATGCAATTTATCAATGCTTTATGTTAAACCAAAGGTGCCTTCCACACAGGATACGACCGCTATTGGGCATAACTCAACAAAAGGCATTCAAAATGTCGCAATATAATTATTAATTCATTTATGCAAAAAATATCCTCCCATGTATCATGCATATTAGTCAAAATGTATTTCAAATGATCGAGTAAACAAACTGAACAGAGTTACTTCAAACTTTTCATAAATCTAAATAAAGTTTGTTAATGAGGGAATTAGATAGGAGCTATTAAAAGGTTGTGTTTTACTTTATTACATACAGTGGAGAATCTGTTATTCTTTCCCAATAAACGCGTTTACGCTAAAACTATTATTTGCAGTGCAAACAGTTTGGAGCCAGATCAGACGCCGGGTAACCCGGCGTCTGATCAGGCTCCAAACTGTTTGCCACCAAGATAAACAATAATTATCAGAATTGTCCAAAAGTTGTTCTTTTTTACGTTTTAGTGCTTTGCGTTTGCGTACGTTTGCGTTTAAACGGGAAAGAATAACAGATTCTCCACTGTACACATGCAAAATATACAGTGACCTATAGTTTTGTATAGTGTGATGTAATAATATACGGATATACTATACAAATCAACAAACTGCTGTATTACTACCCCCAATAATAGCAAAATCTACGTTTAACAAAAACTTTGAAATCATAAGTCAACGAAAAACATCCAAGGGGCGAAGGGCTTAATCAGATGTTAAGGGGGGAAACGTACGACAATAATGTCAAAAAGTTATTATTTAACAATGGTACATTGAATGGGGTTGAAGTAGGAGATTCAGAGTGCATCGATTGAGGCAGATAGGGTCGTTGATAGTCTATAGCAAAGGTATCCAGGGCCTACATTATATTCTGTAATACGTTTTATCATGACATCAAGTAAGTACTGAGGACAAAACAATCAAACAGGGCTTTTTAAAACGGGTGTACGAAACTTTAAATTATTCGTTTAATGATAAGATAAGATGTTGCTATTGTGTGATTATTGTGATAAACTTGTATTGCGCGGTGTGTCTTTATCTGACAAACTCTGCCTACAACGTTTTAAAAATGCAACTTGCACTCACTGTGCATTTTGTGACAACAATATTATTTAAAAATATTGAAACAAATAAAGAAACTAAGGAACTCTATCACCCCTAAAATCAAACGGAAATTAGCTAATCTTTGCCAAAGGTAAGCTCCGCATTGCCAGGTGAAGAAGTCGTCCTTTACTAAATACTTACTGTTGTTTATTTAATATTTGCCTATTTTGCTAGCCATCTCGGTAAGAAATTGACACATTTATGTTTGAGATCTAAATTAAATGGTGGCATATGTCAGGCATATTATAGCCGATTTTCTACCACTCAGGACAGGTTATTGACTAAAGTTATTGCTACAGCTCGTATATTCTGTTTTAACAAATCATGCTTGCTGTCATCGTGCCATTGTTCTGACTTGTTTTGTGTAATATGTAGTTTGTGTCAGATGGTGGATCGGTAAGTGCGCATTGTATGTGTGAAATATTCTTGGCCCCGTTTCATAAAACTTCGTACGATAAATGTTGTCGTAAGTAAGATTATAAATGTCTCAATTATTATGTATTTCCCCAATCTAATAATGTCTTGTGACATCTTTTTGGAATCGTCTTGAAAAGACAATTCCAAAGAGATGTCACAAGACAGGATTAGATAGATCATTCATGAATTAAATGTATTTAAAGTTTTGACTTACGACAACATTTGTCGTAAGAAGTTTTATGTTTCGGGCCATCTTATCATTTTGTTTGTACCCATGTTACTAGGCGTTTACTAGGCGTCAACATTTATAGTGCATGCTGAATCTTCTTTTTGTGGGTAAATATGCGGAAGTTTAATTGAAAGACAAAAATAAACTAAACACTGGTTTCATTCGTGATTATTGAGTTCCATTTTCACTGTCAACGGTGCTAAAATGCGACTTTGCAAACAGTTTGGCTACTGGTCGCGGCGTATGATAAGGATTAAAACTATTTGACATTCGTATCAACATTTCCTCAGTCAAAACAGACCCAAGGTGACTATAAAATATCGCAGTCGATAACACCAATGCGGACGATATTCTAGAGGAAACAGGGTTAAAGCAGACTACAGATTTGTCAGGGAAAGAGTATATCGCGTGAACGGCGGCCAATTGTGACCGTTAAATAGAACTATTAGCAAGGCAGTGCTACTAATGACGCTAAATACTTTCATAATTGACAAAATATATATCTTAGACATCAGGACAATACGATCATATAGGTTATGATTAACGTTTGAATTTAGCGGTCAAATGTTTATGGAGAAGATCATTCTTCTTGAAGAAGTGACAGCTAAACACATAATTAATGGTATTGATTTACGTATGAAACCATTTACATAATTTCAATCTTACTTGAACATTATCTTTTATGAATCCTGGTTCACAAGATGTGAATTCTGACGATAAATGTCTCGAAGAAAGTATACCAGCAAACAGTGAATGCCCGTATTCAAAATAAGTTCTCCATGACCCACTATCTTGCAAACATGTTAATTTCACTCCGGTCACGCCATTGCATAGAGCACAACCCGGATCACGGTACGATATAGGTGTCACTTTCGGAGTAAAGTACTTTAAACAAGCCCATTCTATGAATAAATCTTGTTTGTACCAGGGACTGATCGATGTACATCGAGAATTGCAATTCGACTCTAGTATTAAACATTTTTCAACACCAGGTAATTGTGGTATGTAATATATATTACATGATTTAGTTTTGTATAACCCATCTATCAAATTAACGTTGTTTGTAAGTATTAGGTAGTCTTCCTGTGAGGTACAGTTTACATGCGGTAACCACGTTGAATGTCTTTCCTCTGGAACACCATTGCACAAAGCACAATATTTATTCTCGTAAACCAGACTTGTGTTGGTATCTGTAACTGGGCCTTTATAAAAAATGTTTGTCTCGTTATAGCGTTCATAAGATTTGTGACAGCCAGTTAGTAGTTCGTATGAGGTCTCTTCCGGGCACGATCGTTTTCCTACAACGCCTGTGGATATGTCAGGTTTAAGACTTGTAGATATGCAGGCCTTATCCAAAAACGTAAATTCTTCCCTACTTAAACCGGCATCGTGGGTGCTGTGTGAACAACAAGATGTTTGGTTGCCACATTGAAATTCACATGTACATTTCAAACACGTAGAATTACCATCCACCAAGGACGATCCGTTTTGCCAGCTCAGTGCAAATTTACATTCAACTACGTTCGGACATGGGCGTCTTTTTCCATAATTCAACTGCAGCGTATTTTTGGTTTTTACGCTAACAACATAGTTATTGAATCGCTCTGTTTCTGACCTTGCATCTAACGATATATAATAGTTCCTTTTGGTACAGCTGACCGCTAGCACTAATGTGAAAATAACACATAGCCAGCTGTACCAGTAAATATACTGCAACACAAAAGGAAACACAAGACTTGTCTGCCTCATAACTAATAGCATTTGAATTGACAGATACGTGGTTTGGGGGAAAAACATCCAGCTATATATACACTGAGCTATTAACAGCATTCACTGTAACAACGGCATCAAATCTATTCAAGTATCGACTCAAATTTAAAGTTTTGGCTTTATGACTCCATATATATTCAAATGAGTGTCGAACAGTTTAGGTTCAGCTCAGAGGCCGCGTTACTGTGATCATGGTCCAAACTGTTTGCAAATAAACCTTGTACTCGGGTTAAGGCACTAAAGTGGGTAAGTATGTTTTATTATTAACATGTCTCTTTTATGATCATATGTGTACTTTTATTGAAATGTTATTACATTTCTTCATTTCGAATAGTAGATATTTTTTATTATTTGAAAACATTACTTCTCTGAACGGCAGACATAAAAGCGTACAACTAAGGATACACTTAACTGGGCAGCTTGCAAATGAAGTAAGGAAAGAAAACAATCAAACATGCGTATGAGTAGCAGATGGCATTTGTTAATTTGATAGATTCAAGTGGAAACTGATGAAATAATTAAAGCAGAGCTCCAGATAAGGGGAATATTAAAAAACTTTATTTCTGGATTGTTTTACCCTATGATGTTACTACTCATTAGAACCGTCTCTTCAAGACGATTTCAATGAAAAGTAACACTAAATGGTTTTGTGCTAAAATGAGTCAGAAAATGTTGGATTTGTTCAGTTTACTCCCTCATATCTCTAGCCCTGTAAAGATTTATAGAACAATGAAACGGTTGTTAGGGCTGAATGTTATTTTAAAGGCAACATTTCATAGGGACACAGGTTTGCTTTGGTAACATTTAGGTTTCTTTGATAGATACGTAGATACCTCAAAATTTACAAATTCTAAGTAAATAAAATAAAAACAATAACTCTGGAATGAAACATCTCAGGGCTACATGCCTTAGTGTAATTAGTTTCCCTTATAATACTAAACAAGTATTCAAACTTTCAAGTTAATACCTTACATAGTTACTTATATATTTCAATTAACAAATTTTAAGTAAATAAAACAAGGGCAATAACTCTTTAATGATAACCCCAAGGGTTACCTGCCTGGTTGTTTTAAGTTTGGCTTTTATACTCAACAAGTATTCAAAGTGTCAAGTCAATACCTTCATAGTTACTTAGATATTATAATTTACAAATTTTGTAAAACAACGGCAATAACTCTGGAATGACAAAGCTAATGGCGACCTTCATTGTTGTAATGAGTTTTCCTTTTAATACTAAATAGGTATTTAAAGTTTCAAGTTAATACCTTTCATATTTACTTAGATATTTTAATTTACAATTTTTAAGTAAATAAAACAAGGGCAATAACTCTGGAATGACAGCTTCAAGGGTTACCTGCTATATTGTAGTGAGTTGTCCTATTGATAGTTAATAAGTATTTAAAGTTTAAAGTCAATACCCAACATAGTTACTTAGATATTTCAATTTTCAAATTTTAAAAACAGTCGAACTTCGATATCTCGAAGTCGGTTTTGTCGAACATACCCGTATTTCAAAGTTAAAACGTGGCTAAGCCACGTTTTAACTTTGAAATATGGGTATGTTCGACTTAACCGGGCATGAAATAATGCAGTTCATATGTCGAACTATCTGATAGTTTGAGTTAAACGAGTTCGAGATATCGAAGTTCGACTGTAAATAAAACATAGTGGCAGTGAAAAGGTTCAACGTGGATCTTCGTTTTAAAACCTCAGAGTGATCCATAAAAAGGAACATCCGTGTTCTGTTTTTCGAATATGAGCGCCAAACACTTTGATTCTAGATCAGACGCCGCTTGACACAGTGTCTGATCTAGATCCAAACTATTTGCAGGTGTTACCCAAGGTGAACTTAGCGTGGTAAGTATTAAAGAAAACTAAACGCAAAGACAATTTAATAAAATGTAGAAAATATCAATCGTCGTACAACAAATATGCAGATTCTAAAAATTCTCAATTATCATTATTTTCTCCATCTGTTCCTGCTTGTAAAATCTGTTTGGAATTGTCTTTTCAATACGATTCCAAAGAGATGCCACAAGACAGGTTTAGATTGAGAAATAAAGTTTTACGACCGTTTTTGTCGTACGACGTTTCGTAAGACTGGCCCCCGGTGCAAATTTTGCTCTAGACTGTTTGCAATTGAAATAATATATTTACAGTATAAGTGTTAATTGATTTGGCAGGAATAACGGTTTCTTCCATTGTAGCTTTAGAAACATAAATAAGAGTGTCAAACAGTTTAGACATAGATTAGGTACAGTGGAGAATCTGTTATTCTTTCCCGTTTAAACGCAAACGTACGCAAACGCAAAGCACTAAAACGTAGAAAAGTACAACTTTTGGACAATTCTATTAATTCATGTTTATCTTGGTGGCAAACAGTTTGGAGCCTGATCAGACGCCGGGTTACCCGGCGTCTGATCTGGCTCCAAACTGTTCGCACAGCAAATAATAGTTTTAGCGTAAACGCGTTTATTGGGAAAGAATAACGTTTTCTCCACTGTAGATTAGGTATTGCTTTGGAGACATAAATTTTAACATTTTAATAACCAAACATAACTGTATACGTCAAACAGCAATAAATAAAACTTATTTTGATTAGGAACAGTTTGCAATGGCTTAAATTGTTATTTCAGGTGATTATTATTATTATTACTATAATTAAAGTATTTATTATTAATTATTAATATTACTGCGGGTCAGGGTCTATGATGTGTGTCATTGCCGTTCATAATCGTTCTCTAGATAATTAAAACAATGTTTATGTAGACGACACTTTCATATGTTTTAAGTTTTAACTAGCCCTTTAAGTGTAAAAGTTTGTATCACATAGATCTACTTAACCTCAATGAGAACAATCGAAAATAAATTTTATGTCTGACTTGTTTTTTGTCTTAGTTAGTTTTTTGTCTTAGTCCCATTTAATCTTGAAATGGGCGTATCCCGAGTATGTGTATAGACATAAATAAATTATCTTTATTTCACGGCAGTACGAAATACGCAATAAAAATCAAATAACCTATAACTAGAAGATCTTAGATGAATGCTCATTATTTATCATTTTTTATAAACGAGTTGACTAAAATGATATGACGTGAGCCTTGGCGAGCGTAATATTAATTTTAGTCAACGAGTTTATTAAAAAAGATAAGTAATGAGCACGAATGTGAGATTCTGTTTATCAAATAACAATTTAAACACCTATTAAATCAATCGAATTCGCAGCTTGTATTTTTTTCTGCTATATAGATTTTCCGCCAAAACCTAGCGTTGCCTACCGTTACATCATCGAAAATGACGTCATTTTGTGTCCCGCTACATGCAGCGCTAAATGGACGAAAAGGCTTGGCCGGAGCCCAAAATACGATATTCCACTAATAGTGGATTACGATGTTTATATATTGATTTTATTCCACAGATTGCAAGTTATGTGATAAATTTGATTTTGTTTTATGTGCTTTGACGTCGCCTTTAACAGTATTTCAATCATATCGCGACGTCCAGCTAATTTCAGGTGGAGGAAGACACCAGAAGCCCTAAAGCTATACAAATCGGCAACTGAGTAGAACCACCGACTTTCCGAGCCAGCTGAAAGGCTTCCCCGTATGAATATCCGAATATCCGAATGATCAGACAGGGATGTAATCCACTTGCCGACAAAGTAAAATGGTCTGATAAGAAACAAGTCATACATGTAAGTACCCACTGTTTGGAATGACATCATGGATTCTTAAAGTGAGAAATTAAGACTTGGCTTACATTTTTCAAACAGCTTGAATGCAGATCAGACGCCACGTAATGCGGCGTCTGGTCTGTATTCAAGCTGTTTGTCACCCGTCATTATATTTTTTCTAGTATCAACATGTCCATTAATATGTAACTATTGAGAAAAATAAACAACAGACGATAATTTCAAGCAGACGATATTGCAGCAGTGAAAATGTAAGACATGATGATCTTGTTTTGGGGAAACTGCGGCAAGCATTGCTGTCGGGAGGGAATCGTTGTTGGGAGAGCCGTTGTAGGGAGGGAACACTGTATTTCGAAGTTGTTACAAAAGCGGGGGTTTTTGCGTGTAGATTAACAATTTCACTGTCGTGACGTCATCTGTTTTAAACTTAAAACAATTGTCGTCTGATTTTTTAATCCTAAACTTAAATTAAAGACATTTTGAACTAAGAAAACTGAAGGAGGTGTGAAACAGTTTGGAACCTGATCAAGCACCGCATTATGCGGCGTCTGTTTAGAATCTAAATAGTTGCAAATAACTATTGTTATCGGGATAAGGCAGGGAATTGGTTAGCTGTTCTATGCTGAAAACCACAATACGTACAGTGGAGAAGACGTTATTCAATCCCGTTTAAACGCACACGAACCAAGAACGCATTGCAGTAAATGTAAAAATTACAAAGGTTTGACTATTCTGAATACTGATTTTAATCTGAGTGGCAAACAATGTGTAGCCTGGTCAGACGCCGGGTAACCCGGTCTCTGATATAACTCAAAATGACGTTACGCAGAATAGTGGACACGTAGGTGGCCCACTTGCTCTCATTTTCGAGCATTAAAATAAGAAGGGCATTTTTACATAACTTGTAATAACTTTTTTTTCTGGACAGATATCGTTCCTGTGCAAACGGCCTGTGTTAGCTTAAACATTTTCCTTTATGATGGAATTTGTTTTGAAAAAATATTTTAATAAGATTTTGGTCCTTTTTTAAGTTTAAAAAGACACCTCTAAATCACATTAAACAAAGAGTAAAATGCTGAAAATAAGCCTCGACACGGATAATATAACACGACCTTGTGCATTTATACAAATCGATATCAATTCTGTGCAAACGGGCTCGTATACTTGACTATTTGTTCTTTCTTTTGATATAAATTTAAGAATTGTAAGTTAATGTTAATTTGGTCCTTTTTCAAATTGAAAATAAAATTAATATGTTCAAAGAGTCGTCGGGAGTTTCCGTAAATACCGAGCGGTAAGAGCCGAACATTGACGGGCACGCAAGCTAGCGTAGGACAGTTTATCGATAATCTATTGGTGTCCACTATTCTGCCTAACGTTTGCAATGTAAACAAACGTTTTAGCGTAAATGCATATATTGGGAAATAATAACGTATTTTCCACTGTATTCATTTGCAACCATGTACAGTGGAGAATCTGTTTTTCTTTCCCAATAAACGCGTTTACGCTAAAACTATTATTTGCAGTGCAAACAGTTACCCGGCGTCTGATCAGGCTCCAAACTGTTTGCCACCAAGATAAACAAGAATTATCAGAATTGTCCAAAAGTTGTTCTTTTCTACGTTTTATTGCTTTGCGTTTGCGTACGTTTGCGTTTAAACGGGGAAGAATAACAGATTCTCCACTGTATACATTGATCAAAGGATTAAAGAGTCTGTACCGATTGTTTCACTTCAATCTTTACTGAAATATTGTGTAAAAACAGCCCTTAAAATCAACATAAGCTGGTCTGTTGCCAAATGGTGGAATCGTCCACATGAACCATTTAGTAGAACCGGGTTAGAAGTATATTAGGGGCAGTACGGGCTGTTATCTGTGTGTTCTAAAAGTCTTATCATTGACATACTGGCCAGGCTTACGAAATTGTCAATAAATTCACACCAATTTCGACAACATTACTTCGAACAATACAGCCATAGAGACACGTAGATTGAGGTAAGTCTCAATTTCTAAACTCATGTCACGTCTGAATAAATATCGTCTACTCTTAACCCCTCCACTGCCTTACCCCGAGTACACTAGTAATTTTAAAACAGTTTGTATCCTGATCAGACGCCGCATAACGCGGCGTCTGATCAGGATACAAACTGTTTTATACTCATTTCAATAGTTTATAAGTCAAAATAACTAAATATTTAATTTTAGAAATAAAAGCAGACGATAATTGTTTAAATTTGATGACGTCATGGCAGTGAAGGGGTTAATATAACTCTTAATGAAGCTCACTTACAGTGGAGAATCAGTTATTCTTTCCCATTTAAACGCAAACGTACGCAAACGCAAAACACTAAAACGTAGAAAAGAACAACTTTTGGACAATTCTGATAATTCTTGTTTATCTTGGTGGCAAACAGTTAAGAACCTGATCAGACGCCGGGTTACCCGGCGTCTGATCTGGCTCCAAACTGTTTGCACTGCAAATAATAGTTTTAGCGTAAACGCGTTTATTGGGAAAGAATAACAGATTCTCCACTGTATAACGACATTGAATAGAACGAAATATTGACAATAATTAACAAATAATATTCCCCATCTCTAACTAACGTATAGAAGGCTAACATAGACGTGATGTAACGGATTTTTTTTGGATATAACGAAAGAAAAGAGAGGGTTCCGATTACTTCGTTATAAGTGAGGTTCATTGTACTTTAATTGTAAATATTTTCATTTCACAGTATAAGCAGATATATGAATATAGTGAAAATGCTTTAGATCATAGTCATATGGCACGTTTCTCAGTGTCTGTTTTATCCAAACTCTTCTTTAACCTTTTCACTGTCAGTATGACACCTTTACCAGGGCTGCCATTTCTCCGGATTTTTCCTAAGTATTCGGATTTTTATCCTAGCATCTCCTAGCTTAAAACAGGCTGAAAGTAAAGTAGAATGCGCATTAAGGCACATTCTGCTTTACTTTCAACATGTTTTAAGCAGTCATGTGTTCTCAAAACAAGAAACAGACTATGGGGGTAAAGGTACGATTAGTAAAATTGCGTCTGAAAATTTGAAATCTTAGGATTTTTATGATCAGCTTATGGCAACCATGCTTTACCTATCTAACACGGCCACTGTCATATTACAGTCTCCTTAGAAACTCGTCTGTTTGACACTCGTTTTAAGGTTTCTCAAACTTAAAAATGTATAAATCTGAATTTTACTAAATAGTCAGGTGATAATTCTCAAGCAGACGATATTTCGGCAGGTAAGGGTAAAACTGTAGTCACGGAAAATAAAGCTTGAATGAGCTTTCTTATTTACTGTAATCTAGCTTTTAGAGCGGTCACCTGACTTAAAAATGATTATGAATTGAGAAATATCTGTAGCGAGGTTTAATGGTAATTATTGATCCCTAGTGACGTATATATTCGCACCCTTTACAAACAGCGTACATGTGAAGAGTACATTTATTCTATGTAAACGGTGAAGATGCATATCAGAAGGCTTCTGTTTTAGCCTTTTTGGTCCGTCTTACGAAACGTCGTAGAATAAAACGGTCGTACGAGGGACGTTCAGTTAATTATGTCACTCTTGCATTTCTCTACCTTCCAACTAAACTAGCGCATTGAAATTTTGTCTGCATCACAATGAAGCAATTGGACATATTGACTGAAAAGTTTGGTTGAATCCGTCAAGTACTTTAAAACTTATTGAAGATTTAAATCAGTCAATTCATAGATCCTGGCTATTCATGTGTATGTAATGGGCGTACGGTGAAATACGGGCTTACGGTAAAGGTCGAGTAATTTTGAAGATGTTGATTTATAGATATACTTTGAACTTTATATGATAAATTAGAGATTTGCAGAGTCATGAATGTCATTTACCAATCAAAAAAAGTAATTTAAACATTATTAGTTTTATTAAAGGATGACCACTATTGAGATTGGCGGGTATCAAAGTTAAAGCTGCTGCTGTGAGTGATCTCCTTAAACAGCACACAAGATATGCATTTAAATAACTAACTAACGGTGTCAAATATCGGGATCAGATCATATGCTTATGATAGGGGAGTGTAAAGTTAGAATTTGTTTTGTTTGGTGGACCACTCATCTTTTCATTGAGAATAAAACTACATGTACATACTCATGAAACTGTTGTAAAATCCTTGTCGAAAAGCAGAAATATAACACAAATTACACATTTTCAGAGCTGCCTTAAAGTGATTTATAATTATAAGCAAACATTACTTAGCATTTTATCCCCAGAAGATGTGTAAAGACACATTTATATTGCTTATTGCGAAATACTAAAATGCGGGGGAAAGTTTTAAATGCGATTACGTTCGAAATCTTATCACGCATTACTTAAATTCAAACACCAATCAACCAAAAATGTATGAGGAGGGCTTATAAAGTCAATATACCGAAAAAAGAAGATATATTATGCAAAACATAAACCTGCAATCCAAATCTTAAAGATATGCCTTATGAATAGAATTGTAGATTTCCCCATCATGTTTAATGGCAAATAATTTCCTGGAAAATAAAACGATAATCCAGTTACCCCGCCTTTTTTATTCACCGCACTTTAGCTCTTATATTTGGTTTTCGTTCTTTTTATCGAAGAAAGATAACTTTCTTATGCTGAGCCATCTGTCAATGTGAGCTGGACCGTGCCATTTTACAGTGTCTGTGGGGTATACCTAAAACAGGCTATTAGTACCCTTTTTTAAATTCAAATTTAAATACTAAAATGATATATTTCTGTCGAAGAGGAATGTATTTATCGGTTGGACATAACGAAGTATGCACAAAGCTTATACTGCGCCTATAAGGACGCCAGTGACAAAATTAAATGAACGTCCCTCGTAAGTCAAGACATTGAAATACAACGTATACCGCATTTCTGATTTCTACATCTTATCCAGTTTCTTGAGATGGAGAAAAAATAATAATTGAGATTTTGTTTAGAACCTGACTTACGAAAATATTTGTCATACGATGTTTCGTTAAATGGTCTCCTGGTCCGGGTTTGAACAGTCTGTAATTTTGCAGCTCAATAGTAAAAACTGTTATTTGGAAACTTGGAAACTGGAAGTGTCCATTAAGTGGTCGGTATTGAGGTTATTAGGAAATCAGAATGGCAGCCTAATAAAACTAAATTGTTTTCATTTTCCAGAACTATAAGATGTTGGTTCTACCACTTGCCTGCTTGATCGCAGTTGTTTCTGCACAAAGTAAGTGATGACGTCATGAGTGCTCTATGAACGGCCGTTTTCACCCCTTCCCTGTCTTACTCCGAGTAAAATAGTTATTTTCAAACCGTTTGTATCCTAATCAGACGCCGCGTAACGCGGCGTCTGATCAGGATTCAAACCGTTTTGGCACTCATATTAATTAAATCATTTCAGACGACACATGTTTCAAATTGATGACGTCATGACAGGGAAAGGATTAACAATCTCTATGTTGTGCAGTATTCGTCTGCAAAATCTATCGTCTGCGATACTCATAGATGTAAACATTTTATGTCACGAAAACTCAGCGTGTCAAACTGTTTGGATCCAGGTGAGACGCCGAGTGATTTCATCCTGGTCTTGTTTTATACAGTTATAACATAATGCTTCATTGATTTAATTATATACAAGGATTTAAGTACAGTTTCCTTATCTTGGACTATGCATAAATATTACACTTCGTATACCATTAAATATGTAAAACATTCGTGATAAGACACGATTTCTAGATAAAGTAAACAGTAAAACCGAGCGATTTCAAAACTTGTGTTATCCTATTTTTCTGACTTGGCCGAGTTATTTTTAGAACAAAATAGTTAATAACGTATGTATATTCGTACACTTTCCTTCTTGAGATAAGCATGATCCTCGTACAGCACGAGACCACTGCACTAATTTTACTGATATGTTGTTCTTTCCTAGTAAACGCATATAAAACTAGTATTTCCACCACAAATAGGTTAGGGCCAGGGTAACCCGGCGTCTCATCAGGCTCCAACCCCAAACAGGTTAGGGCCAGATCAAACGCAAAGTAGCCCGGTGTCTGATCAGGCTCCAACCTGTTTGCCACTCAGATGTAAAAGACAGCTAGAAAAATATCTTAAAGTGATTTTCTACAGTTTATTGCATTCCGTTTGCGTTTAAACGGGAAAGAATAGTGTCTTCTCTACTGTACATTGCGCACAATAAAAACAAATATCCGTATCTCTTGTTGACTGTAGTAGGGAATTCATCAAGTACGATACTCATCCCTTTTAAAGTTTTAGAATGTTCCAATCTAAACATAACTCTGCCTAGTCAGAAGAAAACACTAATATAACATATTATGTATACAGTGGAGAATCTGTTATTATTTCCCAATAAACGCGTTTACGCTAAAACTATTATTTCAAGTGCAAACAGTTTGGAGCCAGCTCAGACGCCGGGTAACCCGGCGTCTGATCAGGCTCCAAACTGTTTGCCACCAAGATAAACATGAATTATCAGAATTGTCCAAAAGTTGTACTTTTCTACGTTTTAGTGTTTTACGATTGCGTACGTTTGCGTTTAAACGGGAAAGAATAACAGATTCTCCACTGTAACTGTATATATGTATATACACCTGTATTAATCCCTTCTCTCCATTTCCCGTGTATGATGGCTATTTACAAACAGTTTGGATTGATTAATTGTTTGAATATGTTGGGTTTTAAGGCACTGCGACACGAACTATGTCATATAGCGCCGATGAATGATGAAATGAGATATCGTGATGAGAGGATTCAATGAAATATCCTTTACTGTAAAGCAGCTCATGGCATAAAGACCACCGGCCTGCCTTCCATCTCGTTCTTAGCAGAGTGGATCATCTTTGTCAAACAAACAAAAACATCCCCTATGACAATTGAACTGCGGCAAGATAGGAGTGCTCCGGGGCAAACAGACGTCTGATCAGGCTCCGAACGGTTTGTCACTCAGATATAAATAAATATCAAGAAATTTAAAACATAAATTGTCATACTTTCAGTTTATTGCAGTTTACGTTTTAAAGTATATAATTCAAACTGGGGGAAACTAACATATTTCCTCTGTAGCTACAGTTTGGATACAGGTCAGAAATTGAGGTACGCGGCGTGTGATCAGAATCCGAACTACCGGTATTTGCAAATGACAAAAAAAACGTAGTAAATGGTGAAACATACCCGTTGATGCAAAGTTCGGGTTCTTTGTTCCAGACTCAATTCCGTGTGGCGTCCAGGTAGTTCAGCCAAACTTGACACCAACCAAGAGGATTGTTGGTGGATCTGTTGCTGTTCCCGGTTCCTGGCCTTGGATGGTAAGTTTATATTATAGAACATGGTTCCTGGTTCTGGTGATATCCGTAAAATAGGGGCTCTTCGTCAACGGCAAGCAAGCAGTTCTGGTCCAGCAGGCCGGTCTTGCTATGTAAGTAAATGTTATAAAAAATAAATTGTGTTTAGCAACCACTCTTTAACTCTTTCCTCCCTGAAACTTCAAATGGACAATCCCAGTTTCCATTTTAGTCTAGTCCAATTCTGACTTTTAATGGTAGTTTTTGGCAATGTTTTGCACTATGGCAAACAGAGGAGACCCAGATCAGAGGGCTCCTTAAGGAGCCCTCTGATTCCAGGTCATCAGTGTTTGCATAGGACAAATGCACTTTTCATATATATACTTTTTGGAAAGGACGCCTGTATGCGGGACTAAGGTTCAAAGAGTTAAAGAAGCACAGGGCTCTCCAAAGACAGGTGATCGCTTAATGTCAGAATCAACATAAAGTCGAAAGTTACTATAGGAGCTCTTTAATTCACATCTGTCCTGCATTAACCACATGAATGCCTATCGGCCACACATGTAGACATTAGCAAGCAATGTTGATCCTAAAGATATGGCGCATTACGCGACCAATGTTATAGTTTCATATTGGGTGGAGTATTAATTGTGACATTCAGCATAAAAATGTTTATCACGGAACAATTATTTCCATTTATTTATTGCCTATCGATGGATTACTAGGAAATAACAATGGATTATCACTTGATAATTTCACTGTTTCATGCAGTGGGATTATCGTCACGTCTGCTTCTTTTATGAAACTTATATTAACAAATAATGAAACGATTGTCAAAAAGTTTGATTCCTGATCAGACACCGCGTCACGCGACGTCTAGCAATGATTTAAACTGTTTGCAAATAACCACTGAGCTCGGGGTAAGGCAGTGAAAGGGCTAAACACTACCCTACTATAATTTTTATGTAGGATCTGTCTTCTTTACCTTTGGCTTGCTTGGTTTTATCGCATGCATTAAATATAGGATCTAGGTTTTCTTTGGAATAATCATATTTGCCACCTTTTTCAATGCTCCTTCTGGCTAAAACATATGTAGAAACGTATCCCTGGATTTTGAAATATCCTACGCATTCTTCTACTGAAGGAATGTCAACATGTATGTGGAGTCAGACTAACCAATGGTTAAGTCATATATATTGTTATCATGTTGCACATTAACTTTCTGTTGAATTGTCGCTTGGTGCAGCGTTGACTGTATACTGACATATTGTTACGTTCACCAAACATATTCCTTATGGAGCGCAATCGTTGCCAATAATCTAGACATGTAGATGCTAACATCTATTTTGTAGTTTGTATAAAATACAAACCCGACTGTACAAAATATAAATGTGACTTGTCCATAAGTTAGTCATGACCATACAATGCTATTTTTAGAATTGACTTTCTGCTTTGTTCAAAGCAAACACCCGCTTTACATTTCATGAAATTGACAAATTAATCCTACAGATCAGAATGAAATTCCCCAAACCGTCACAAGCAAAGAACTGCATCCGAAAATCCAACTGAAATCATCTGTTTTCAATAAACTTGAACACATATATAAACCGAAAGTTGCGGATTGACGACCGACATTGACATTTCTCCAGTGTACAGTTGACTCTTGCAAGTCGAGAATTACATTTCTCCAAATGCAAAACTAGCGAATTTTGCTATGACCTTATAAGGAATTTTTACGGAATACTACGAATATTAATTTGGGCGGAGTAAACTAAATCGGATCTTACCGGAATCGTTCGCCGGGGGTTTACCTAGCTCTATGATTTTACAGAGGAGAATACGTTATTCTTTCCCGTTTAAACGAACCGCAAAACACTAAAACATAGAAAAGTGCAACTTTTGGACAATTCTGATAATTCATGTTTATATTGGTGACAAACAGTTTGGAGCCTGATCAGACGCCGGGTTTTCCAGCGTCTGATCTGGCTCCAAACTGTTTGCAATAGAAATAATAGTTTTAGCGTAAACGCGTTTATTGGGAAAGAATAACGTTTTCTCCACTGTATGTAGCCAGTTTGACAGACAGGTGCTTGCTTAACCCATTACCCCATAAATACACCTTTTTACGCCTTTCATTTATTCATTCACTTAAGAATTAATTCCAATTTTTACAACCATGAATATGTATCATAAGAAATGTTTTCTATTTCCTAGCAGACTGTAGCTTAAAGCAGGCTGAAAGTAAAGCAGAATGTGCCTTAAGGCACATTCTGCTTTACTTTCAACCTGCTTTAAGTGGTCACGTGTCTTCAATACTAGAAACAGGCTGTGGGGTAATAGGTTAAGCAGACTGAAGTAAAGCAGATAGTTCCTGAAAGAGCTTTTCTGCTTTACATGTGCCTGCTTTAAACATCCATCTGCCCAGATGCAGGGCAGGGGCCCGTTTCATAAACATTGTTGTGGTAAGTCAAAACTTTAAAATACATTTAATTTCTGATTTCTCTATTTAATCCTGTCTTGTGACATTTTCAAGACGATTCCAAAAAGATGTTACAAGACAGGATTAGATTGAGAAATAAATAATAATTGAGACTTTTATAATCTGACTTACGACAACATTCGTCGTACAAAGTTTTATAAAACGACTCAAGGTTTCCAATGACTCTTTATCAGGATAATATTTGTAGAAGTATGAAAAGGTACATGCATTAAATTTGTAATAGGAATAATTAAAAAAAACTGCCAACATGTGCATCTATGTGTGAAATGGTTAAAGTGGTTGCTTACAGCAAGATAAAAGTAAAGCAGAAATCTCCTGTGGCAGCTTTTGATTAACTGCTTTACTTTTATCCTGCTTTAAGGTGGGCTCAGCTTCTTTAACCATTTGAACCCTATTGGTGCATATATGGGTCCTTTGAAACAGTGTACCTGTGAAGACTTAGTAACATTAACCCTTTACCTGATAGCCTATTTCTAGTATTGAAAATAGGTGAATACTTAAAGAGGCTCGCAACCGGATCAAGCATTAAAAATAGTAATTTGTAAATATAGGTCAAATGCTTATATAAATGGGTAAAATTTAGTTTAGGATAATAAATTCTGTTAAAAAATGCATTTCCAAAAAAAAAAAAAGAGGCTCTGGTGGGATTCGAACCCGTGACCATCCATGCGGAGACAAAAATGAAAAATGAGGCATCGCCTCTACGCCCTCGGCTACGGACGCTCTCTATATATATGGTAGCGAATTAACGTACTTCAATGATAGCTATTAATAGAACATTATTCGGCTCGGGTTTATGTCTGACCCCGTGTAGAGAAGCAACAACAACAACTATACCGTTAGCTAACGCTATGGAAAAACGATGGAAAATATCTAAAAAACTAAGATTCGGTGACGATTCTTGAGACGCTTTTTGGACTGATCATATGTTTTTAATGTCAAAAGCCAAATAATGCCACAAATTTGCTTTTATTTGAGTATTTTATTTTATTTTGACAAGAACACCATCCGGTTGCGAGTCCCTTTAAAGCAGGTTGAAAGTAAAGCAGAATTATAGTCACTCGGAACACCTCAGAGTTCTTGGCATACGTTCTAGGAAATACCGAAACTTCACGAAGGAAAATTGACGCGTCGAAGGAGGGGCTTATGTAGCTAAGACACGCCCTCGTGACTCATTTGTTACTTTCTACATTGTCCGTTGTACATTGGCGAATATCCGAAGTTCATTGTATGGTGTCTGTTTGCAAAAGGTGAAACGTCTTTCGCAAAGCGTACTTTCAATTCTTCCAGGCGGAAAATGTTTATTTCAAATGTTGGTTATATGTAGTTCTGTCTTAGAAAGTAACATTAAATCGTGGATTTTGGTTCCCTTGTTAACTGCTTTACATGAAAGACTTGCAAGTGTTTAAAGTATAAACTATAAATACCTTTTTATGGAATACAGTATACACATGTAAACAGACATTTACATGTTAAGTTTGCATGATTCTAAACGACATTTATACAAATACATATCGTTTTTGGCCAAACAATAATTGAAAACTGGGTGATTGCATGTCTGGATTTTTGGCAACGAATGCGCTCCATAATTCCTTATTCCAACTGTTTATTGTTAGTCGTGATTGTATTCAACCGCAAACTAGGAGAAAACCCTAATAAGCAAACCTTGCTTTCGTTCTCATCCTAATGTATATTTATGTATGATCATAAAATATGTACTATTTTGAAAGACATCTATGTTTAAACTAAGTCTTATCTAGTCTCGGCCATGAAACGTTAATTGATACCTCTTCTTTCATTTCAGACGTTGATCGTCGATGACTTGGGTTTCATCTCGGGCTCTGGATCAATCATCAACCCAAACGTCATTCTTACATCTGCCCAGCATTTTGAGGGGTACTTACTTTGCCATTACCATCTTATCAAATCCTACACTACATTTCAAAGATATTTGCGATCAGCTTAGACCTAAAACTATCATTTTTATAAAGTAAATTCCGCCCCTTTAAAAAGTGAACTACGAATTAACACTGCCTTTCATAACTCCTTCATGGTAAGTACATGTAAGGCACGTGACTGAATGATGGCTGAATGAAAAGTAGACAGCTTTCAGACGAGGTTGTTTTGTTGGTTTAATTTTGTTTGTTTTTTAATTTTTATTCAGCCTGCTTCAATCAGATACCTGTAAAGGTGTTTGAAAACTGTTCTATGTCCATATACAGTGGATAATATGTTATTCTTTCCCAATAAACGCGTTTACGCTAAAACTATTATTTGCAGTGCAAACAGTTTGGAGCCAGATCAGACGCCGGGTAACCCGGCGTCTGATCAGGCTCCAAACTGTTTGCCACCAAGATAAACTAGAATTATCAGAATTGTCCAAAAGTTGTTCTTTTCTACGTTTTAGTGCTTTGCGTTTGCGTTTAAACGGGAAAGAATAACAGATTCTCCACTGTACAGTGGAGACGCCGTTATTCTTTCCCATTTAAATTACGAACTGCAAACGCATTGCAATGAAATCGAGAAAATGACAGCTTTGCGATTGTGTAAATGGCTAACACTTTGAAGCTAGCTCAGACGATGGGTTACCCTGCGTATGATCTAAGTCCAAACTATTTGTAAGGTAAATAATAGCTTTAGCATAAAAAGCTAGTTGAGACAGAATAATGTTTTCTCCACTATATCAGTGATCGGTCGAAACATGAAATATTCTTGAAGAAAAGGTTATGTCGTGAAAATGTATCACTATGACAAAAAAGGTCACGGATGCCTTGGTTTTATCCATTGCTAGTATTCAGTTTTGCATTCTGATAACTCTTCAAATTGGTGTTTGTAAGAAAATCTATGTATAGTCCAATTGCTCTAGACAGTGCGATGAGTGAGAAAGGAAGAATTAAAATAAAGGAACGAATGTTTTTATCACGAATGAATAGTATGTTATTCATTCGTGTTTTTTATGGATTCACTGTTTGGCACTTGTCATTAAATTCTTAAAAGAATTAACATGATATGTAAAATCTAAGTATTGACGTTTCTTAAGGTACTTTCTAAATCTTTCGAAATACCAATGGATAACGCAATGTTACACGGCATATGATGAAATGTAACAATGTATGATGAAAACATATCTAAAACATATAGTACAGTATTCCCTCCCTACAACGACCCTCCCAACAACGACTCCCTCCTTACAACGATCCTTGCCGCAGTTCCCCAATCAAGACATTAACTTTTTCATGGCTGCAATGCCGTCTGTTTAAATTTGTCCTCTGCTGTTTTTTCTCAAAGTTACATATAAGTAGAGATTTTGATAGAATAGATATAATGACGGGTGACAAACAGCTTGAATCCAGATCAGACGCCGCGTTACGCGGCGTCTGATCTGGATTCAAGCTGTTTGCAATTGTAAGTCTAGTCTTATTTTTTCCCTCTCTATAACGACTCCCTCCGAACAACACACACACTTTGTGTCTCCCAATGGGTGTCGTTGTAGAGAGGGAATGGTGAATTGAACTAAACCTTCAAACAGACGCCATATACATGTATGTTTACAAGAAGTAAAACGTCGACCGCTTTCCTATTTACAGTCCAGGTTACAGTGTATTCGACTTGAAGCTTCACAACTGGAGAATTTATGCTGGAGAATACAACATTAGTACAACCGATCCCAATGAGAAGTTTTATCACATCCGTCGAGTTGTGCTCCATCCCGGATACAATGTTACCAGTCTAGAGAACGACATTGCCATTGTAATCACCGTGGAACCTATCACGTAAGACTTGCATTCGTATATACACAGTAAAACTTCTTTATTACGACGTATACGAGTTCGAGGTATCGAGTTTCGATTGTACTTGTTATATAATGAGACAATGCTAACATTGACGGCTTAGTCATGTGACTGCTTGAAGAGAGAAGACCCCCTATCGGACCTCTTTTCTGTACTGCCATCTTGAGGTGTCGTATAACCTCGGCCTTAGTGGTCTTGCCTGCCTAGTTCACAGTAAAAACTACGTTACTCTTTCTCATTAAACGTGTTTATGCTAAACCCTTTGGTTCATAGCAAACTGTTTGGAGTCGGATCAGACGCCAGGTAACCTGCCGTTTGACCAGGCTTTAAACTGTTTGCCTCTCAGATAACAAGAGGCACATGAGCCATATTTCTCTCACCTCAGAACAGCTAACAAAATGAAGAGAAACATTTATGTCCCAGGGCGGAGTGATTTTTTTACCACAGAGACATAATTTGAACAGTCTGAATAGAGGACATAAAGATGCTGTTATGTGCCAAAAATCAAAGCTCTGCATACTAAGGTTATAGACAAGGAGGTTGTTTTTAAGTTTTCATTGGAAAATCTATTATTAGTTCCTGTGACCTATATTTGCAACCGACCGGAACCATTTCAACAAAATAGGTAAACGCCCTCTAGAAGTATCACCATGCAAACTCTGGCCATGATGGTTTCAGAGGATAAGATGTTTGAACAATTCGCTATATAACTCTATGTGAAAGTGTGACCCCAGGGCGGGCCAATTTTGACCCCAGGGGTAGAAGACCTGTTGGTGATGATATATGCCAAAACATCCAAGCTCTAGCCATTGAAGTTTTTGACAAGAAGATGTTAATATATTTTCTCAATTGTTCACATTGGTTGCCATGGCAACCAGGGTCTCTGCATTGTTTTTATTATTATATATTTGAAAGTGCTTGACTCGTTAAACCTTTCTGTAAAGATTGGTTGAAATTTGGCAAGCGTAAAAGGATGAGATGTCATTTGAAGCAATTGTCAATGACGACGGACAACGCACGACGACGGACACAGGGCCATCACAATAGCTCACTTTGAACCTTTGGCTCAGGTGAGCTAAAACTTGATCGTCAGAATGTTCAAGAAGCTCTCATTTCTACATGTTATCGCATTGCGTTTTCGATTATTTTCGTTAAAACGGGGAGGAATAAAGGTTATTTTTTTCAAATTTAATTGCAATTGCTGTGAAGCAAGAAGGTATATACCCAGTTTACTTAGTACAAGATAAAGAAACTGTTCAACTGGTTTTAGGAATTTTTTTTATATACTGACACGAAAAAGAAACTGTGCACTTGTTTAGGAATTAAAATTTCCATCTTTTTTTTTAAAGAAATATAGGCAAGTGTGGTATCAAAATGCTCGTAAATATTTCTTTTACACGATGCTTTATTTTTTTTAATCAAATTCGTGTTATTATAAATGCACATTTTACGCTTGAATGAAGTAGAGGTTAAAAGTAAAAGTTAAAATCGGTATTTTTGAAAATGAAAATGGATTTAAATCGGTATGTGTAATCTCCTCATCTTAAACTGACCAATGCAATAAATCTCGAACGCATTGACCTGACGTAACGTCTTGTGACGTAAATTCGTCAACGTCATGTATCTACCCTGGCGTGATGGCTTGCTGGATCCTGATTGATCTCTAACGTTTCCAATTTGACCGTTAGGATGTCGAAAGGTCATGATGGTATTTCGGTGGCAATCAAACTGCCCAGTGACGTCAGAGACGCTGACGTCGGATTAAAGGTGCTAAAGTGTCTGAATTCGTTCATTTTCATGAAGCCGTGCCAGCTTGTTAACGAGTTTAATTCAAATGTACTATGATTTTATTATTGCATAATCAGTAAAGATATCGGTCAGTGAACATTTGTACTTGTAAACCTGTTGCACATGCAGCACGTGCATAATATTGCATAATAGCCGTTGGTACGTTTGCATGACATCCAGGTGCTTTACTATCGGGTAAATTAGTGCAGTGTGTGAAGAATTATTTTATCATTCACTATGCTACGTTTTATCATTCTAAACTTAGTAACGAAAAAGTTACACTCAATATAAAAGTGAACAGTTTCTTTTTCGTGTCAGTATATATTAACAAGTACAAACCATAGACAGATTTGGTATTAAAACGCACAAAAATGTTTCGGCTACACATTGATTTTTTTAAATTGTGATTTAAAAACTTGAAGAGAATAGCTGTGCATGTGAAAGATGATGGTGTGGAAAGTAAAAGTCGCAGTGACACCCGGGATGGGGCCATTTTTGACTCAATGTTAAAGTTATGAAAGTTTTTGGTAGCGGTCTACAATGCAAGGCTACGCGTCAAATATCAACGCCATATGCCTCATGGTTTGGCACAGACAGATTTGTCGAAGGCTAAACGAGATTTACAAAACATTACAAGTTTTACTTTTCGCATCCTCGTCATTCACAGAAAATTATCAAAAACAATTTAACACACGCCATAATTTAGCCCATACATTTTTGCTCATTTTGATACCACTTTTGTCTATGGTTTGTACTTATAAATATAACAAAAACTTTTAAAACCAAATTTACAGTTTCTTTATCGTGTTAGTATGTGTTCTAATTACTAGAGATATACATTTAAACCTCTGAGTTACAACCTCTAAACTGTGTTTAATTATTACGTGTTTAAGACAGGTGACTGCTTAAAGCAAGGTGACAGTATAACAGAAAGTCCCTTGCTCGTTTTTAGTGTAATTTGAAGCGAGAAAAATGATCAAACATGGTTCTTGGTTAAGACGGGGGGATTCTTTATCCTCGGTTTTTCTCGCTTGTAAGGGGTTACAATAAATAGCTGTACGGCTAACCTTGTCTTGCACTGTGTCCCTCTGTGCTATTGGGATAAAACCAGCGCAAGTGAGGTAACTCTTACGGAAATACCCTAAATATTCAGAAAGCCCACCAGCTACGTTTACAGAGTGAAATGAAATAGAGAATTGTACAGTATATGTATGTGCTTTTATCAATGCGATGATCCGCTGTTTAAACAGCTATTTATTTTGTTGTTATTGATTGTCTTACATTGTCGAGCATACGCCTAACGTCACGTTATTAAATGACGTCAATGACGTCGGTTGTTGTTATGGCTTGAAAATATAACGTATTTAAAGGAAGAAAGTGTCGTTTTGATGCTCGTTTCCGACTGGGAACAGACCAACCTCGGGTAAAAATGCCCCGTCATTACCTAAAACCCGTGATTGATTCTATGATACTGTATTATTCTCGTTTCAAAATTACAGATGGAACGACCACACACGTCCAGTTTGTATCCCGGACAGCTCACATGTGTACCAGGTGGGAAACCAGTGCTGGCTCCCAGGATGGGGCAGTACATCCTGTAAGTAAACATAACACATCTGAACCGTGCTGGCTCCCAGGGTGGGGAAGTACATATTGTAAGTAAACATAACACAGCTGAGCCGTGCTGGCTCCCAGGATGGGGAAGTACATCCTGTAAGTAAACATAACACATCTGAGTCGTGCTGGCTCCCGGGATTGGGAAGTACATCATGTAAGTAAACATAACACATCTGAGCCGTGCTGGCTCCCAGGATGGGGAAGTACACCCTGTATAAAAAGTACATCCTGTAAGTAAACATAACACATCTGAGCCGTGCTGGCTCCCAGGATGTAGAAGTACATACTGTAAGTAAACATAACACATCTAAGCCGAGCTGGCTCCAAGGATGGGGAAGTACATCCTGTAAGTAAACATAACACATCTGAGCCGTGCTGGTTCCCTGGATGGGGAAGTACACCCTGTAAGTAAACATAACACATCTGAGCCGTGCTGGCTCCCAGGGATTGGGAAGTACATCATGTAAGTAAACATAACACATCTGAGCCGTGCTGCCTCCCGTGATAGAGAAGTACTACCTGTAAGTAAACATTACACATCTGAGCCGTGCTGGCGCCAGGGTGTGGAAGTACATACTGTAAGTAAACATAACACATCTAAGCCGAGCTGGCTCCAAGGATGGGGAAGTACATCCTGTAAGTAAACATAACACATCTGAGCCGTGCTGGTTCCCTGGATGGGGAAGTACACCCTGTAAGTAAACATAACACATCTGAGCCGTGCTGGCTCCCAGGAATTGGGAAGTACATACTGTAAGTAAACATAACACATCTGAGCCGTGCTGGCTCCCGGGATGGAGAAGTACCACCTGTAAGTAAACATAACACATCTGAGCCGTACTAGCTCCCAGGGATTTGGAAGTACATCATGTAAGTAAACATAACACATCTGAGCCGTGCTGGTTCACGGGATGGGGAAGTACACCCTGTACGTAAACGTAATCATTTCCATGTTGAAATCCATTTCCATGTTGAAATTTTGGAAATAAAATATGTTTAAACTGTAAAAACGTAAACGCAACACATCTGAGCCGTGCTGGCTCCCAGGATGGAGAAGTACTACCTGTCAGTAAACATAATACATCTGAGCCGTGCTGGCTCCCAGGATGGGGAAGTACATTATGTAAGTAAACATAACACATCTGAGCCGTGCTTGCTCCCTTGATGGGGAAGTACACCCTGTAAGTAAACATGACACATCTGAGCCGTGCTGGCTCAAGCGATTGGGAAGTACATCCTGTTAGTAAATATAACACATCTAAGCCGTGCTGGCTTCCGAGATTGGGAAGTACATACTGTAAGTAAACATAACACATCTGAGCCGTGCTGGCTCCCTGGATGGGGAAGTACAACCTGTAAGTAAATATAACACATCTGAACCGTTTGCATAGCAAAGAGTGTAGACACAGGCCAGCATGGGTTTACACTGTTTGACACACACAGGCATATACAGAATTTGTGTAACCCAACACGTCCACAGTTGTACACTGTTGTTTCATGGCGTGGCTTATTTTTAAGTACTATTGTTGAATCTAACTCAGTCAAGGCCATTAATTCACCTGCTTTTAACTATTGTAGTTTGCTTTTAATTCTCAAATTTGAAATTAAGGTTAACTGACTACTTATACCACAATGGTTGTCAAATAGTTTAAATCCTGATCAGATGCTGATAAAGTTCTAACCCGTTTGCAAATACTCGTACTCGGGTTAAGGCAGTGCAGAGGTTAACACAGCAGGTTGATATATAAGGATGAAAGAGATGCAGAAACAGGGCTGTCATTTCTCCGGATTTTTCCGAAATCTTCGGATTTTTATTCCAACGGATGGTAGCTTAAAGCAGGCTGAAAATAAAACAGAATGCGCATTAAGGCGCATTCTGCTTTACTTTCAACATGTTTTAAGCATCACGTATCTTTAAAACTAGACACAGACTAGGGGTAAAAGGTACACTTTGGAAGATCGCGCTTGGAAAATAGAAAGTTTTGAAATCTTAGGATTTTTTATCAATATATGGCAGCCCTGGATTATTCTTTATTAATAATGCAAATCGACCGTCACTCAAAAAATCAAATTTACAATGTATTAAGCACCAATTAACATTTTAATGGTCAATCCCAATTTCCAACTCAGTATTGTCCCTTTTTTACCATTTTGGATTGTACCTTACCATATACCGGTATTACGAAATGACAAAATAAACTCCTGCAGGAGCCCTCTAGTCAGGATATGCACTGTTTGCATAGGACAAGTATACTATTCACATGTTCGCTGTTTGTTCTGTGCCGCTAGGTTCGAATGTGTTATTTTAAACAAGGGCCATATCTAATCATACAATACGCCGGAAGTTGCTCAGAAACAATGCTGCATCTAATTTTAGCAACCGGAAATGAGGAGGTATTGAATCAACTGATGTATCCCATCCTAGCTGACAGCATTTGCGCTAACCATTGGACTGACTTCTTGCCTTATACCGAGGTCTGTGCCGGGTACGAGAATCAGAAGAAGGACTTCTGTGGAGTACGTATTTCCGTCTGGACTAAACACGCCTGTTCTGTGATTTAACCCTTTGCCTTCCGATGAAAACTTGAGCGAACGGTTGTGATCCAGATCAGACGCAGAGTAACGCAGCGTCGGATCTTGATCAAATCTCGCTTTGCTGGTTTATTCGATTTTTATTCATTACACATAGTGTAGAAATCGTCATTCTTTCCGTTTAAACAGAACTAAATGTACTTACGCATTACAATGGAATGGAAAATATTATAATAAAACGTTTGTTGAAAGCATGATAATTTATTAAACTCTGAGAAACAAACGGTTTGGAGTGTGATCTGGTCTCAAATTATCTACAATAAACACAATTTTTTTTATCAAATACACGTTTATTGGGAGAGATGAACATGTTCGCCACTGTGCCTCTAAAAGAGTTTTTACGTTTTACTTCCATACTTGTTCAAAATGTTATTCTTAACCTATTTAAGTCATTTTTAACCCTTTTAATGCCATTATGTCAACAATTTTAAACAATTGTCGTCTGTTTTCATTTCTCATATTCACCCTGTAAAGTTTTTATGTAATCGTATCAAATATATGCAGGCCATTTCTCAATGAACCTACAAATCCAAACTGGCTCCAGCCAGTTAGAAAGAGGACGGAGTCTCCGCCGGACCGATACCGACCTAGCGGCCAGCTAATGGTTGCTATGTCGTGTAATTAGGCTATTAGATATTTAAGTTGCATTGTTTATTTTTAATGTCTTATAAGTGTTCGTTAAGCACACTGCGACAGTTTACTGGGTAAAAGCTTGACTTTGTAAACAACTCCGAAACATGTATTTTGGAATATTTACATTCAACCTGTAAAGTCCTTATGTAATCCTATTAAAAAATATGCAGTCATCTGCCGATGAACCTACACTTCGAATCTGGATTTAACCAGTTCGGATTTCCCCCGTGCTATCCGTGGACTTCTTCAAATAGACTACATCGGGCACTTAACACTAAGCTCCCATTGGTCGACGGTAATATGACACTAGCGGAGTGATACAGACCCATAGGTCGTTGCCATCGCGTTGCTATGTGTGTAAATGGGTTAAGAAAACAACCGCGACCTGTAATTTTAGAATGTGTTTTGGCAATAGATATTCAAGTTGCACTGTTATTTGTTTCCCCTGTAAGTAATTTCCATTCACAGAGAGAAAGTTTACTGGAAAAAATCCTGAATTTTTAATACAGTTACAGTACATGTAGTTGGGACTACTTTCTCACCATATTTAGAAACTGGAAAAGCTATTACATCGACATTACATCTATCAAACCTCTTTGACCGGTATATGATAGATTCTAATACAGAAAAACAAATCTGGCCAATAAACACATTAAATTGACAATACAGAAAATATAAATATAAATATAAGGAATAAACAACATCTCTTTGCCGTTCATGACGGTATGACTACATTAGCTTCGGGGGGTAAATTTATCGAAAACGCCCTTCGGGCGTTTACGGAATTTACCCCCTGCGAAGCTAATGTAGTCATACCGTCATGAACGTCAAAAATATGTTGTTTATTCCTATACTACTTTTCACACCGCATATTATAGAGATCGAATTGCTGTTACATCCAGAATTACATCTATCTAACCTATTTGGCCGGTATATTATATATTTATATACATGAAAACAAATCTGGTAAAATACACATTAAATGGACAAGACAGAAAATAAAAATATAAATATAAGTAATAAACAACATCTTTTTGCCGTTCACGCGGTATGAACATATTAGCTTCGCAGGGTAAGTTTATCGTAAACGCCCTTCGGGCGTTTACGAAACCTTCCCCCTGCGAAGCTAATGTGTTCATACCGTAGATGTCGTTTATTCCTATAATGACATTAAATTTAAATATTGAGCTACGTCTGGCGTCAAACTACTTACAAATAACTATGGTATTCGGTGTAAGGCAGTGAATGGGTTAATGTTGAATTGATTTGATTGACTATAGGATGACATTGGCAGTCCTCTGGGATGTAAAGATCAGAGTGGAGCCTGGTATATTCAAGGTATGTAGATAATGGAATATGGAATGACGGTATGTCCCCCCAAGAAACACGTTCAGATGCCAAGTGACTTGGTGTCTAATCAAGCTACAAACTGTTTACCTATCAGATTTAGATAAACAGTCAGTTACTCGGCGTATTATCAGGATCCATATTGTTCGCAAAGGTATAAATACCAACTGCATGTAGCAGTTATCGTGCATAACGCGACCTGGAAAGGTTTTGCAAACAGTAAGGGTCAAGATTAGACACCGAGTAACGCAGCGTCTAATCTCGATCCAAACTGTTTGGTACCCACATTCAACTTTCATCAGTATATATGTTAGAGTTAATCTGTGTAATCAGTCATTTCACGAAATGACTAAAACTTTCAGTCATTACGTGGAATTACTGTTTCACTTAGTCATTTCACGAAATGCCTGAAATTTTCAGTTATTTCCTAAAATGACTAAACGTGACATGCCACTTCTACACAAGTTGGCTAGAAACCTTTAACAGGATTCAAGCAATGTGTGAAATGACTTTTATTTAATTAATTCAACTGAAGTTGTTCATCCATGTCTTTCAAAATACATAATATTGTTTAAAACTTAATATCTAACAATTATCCAGAAACATTGCACACATTTTTTAAAGATTTAAGAGACTTGATTTGTATTACATTTATTATGCATGTATTGTTTCAATAGTGTAGTTTGTTATTATTAAGATACACAGATCATTACGATTGAATAAAAAGAGCTAAAGTTAATTTAGTCATTTCGTGAAATGACTGAATGTGTTTTTTATTCATTTCACGAAATGACTGAAAATTTTAGGCATTTCATGAATGACTAAGTGAAACAATGACTGAATTTTTAGTCATTTCATGAAATGACTGATTACACAGATTGATTGTACATAAATAGCTTAGAAATTGATTTTGAGATTTTTCGCGAACGATACATTCGAGGACATTTTGGTACGTACATGTAGATATATTTATTTCAATTAATATCAAATGTACAATCTAAAAAATACTCGTACATAATAAACAATAAGCTACAATATGCACGTATGATGTAATACAGCCATGTCAATCAACGCAATATGCCAAGGATGACACAAAAAGAGTAAGAAATATGTAGCCGGGTTGAGTTGATGATTAAATGGTGAGAGATTTGTGTAAGCGGCCCGGTGGCTCAGTTGGTAGAGCACTCGTCCTGTAAGCAAGGGGCCCCGGACTCGAGTCCCGGTCTGGCTGCATATTTTTCTCACCATCATGTTACATTTAGCACCCAACGTAATTAACCCGTCGAGTGTACAATAACCTGTGGAGTGTTCTGTAAGTAAGAAATCGGGACGAATTCTTGTGTAGAGGGGTGTGTGTAGCCGGGTTGAGTTTATGATTAAATGGTGAGAGATTTGTGTAAGCAGTCCAGTGGCTCAGTTGGTAGAGCACTCGTCCTGTAAGCAAGGGGTCCCGGTCTGGCTGCATATTTTTCTCACCATATAACAAATAGTCAAATTTCCACTGTGGTTCTTGAATAACAATTCAGCATGATATGGGTTTGACGCATTATAATAACCAGGATCCAACTGTATTCATTGTAGGCATAGCGTCCTCTGGTGGCGACTGTAAGACAGCATCAGAGCCCGATGTGTTCGAGGACGTCAGCAAGTACTCTGGTTGGATCAAAACGACCATGGAGCAGGCCGGTTACCCCTACCAATACTAACGTATCCATCGCCGAGACTGGAACCAGTTCCCAAGGTTATAAAGCGTTTGAGTTGAGTCAAATGATTGTGAACGACTTCAGGCTCAACTCAAATGCTTTATAACATTGGAACCAGGTCAATTCAGACAATTAATGACTTTGTTACTACATGAGAGCAAATAAAGAAATACAAGTATTAATCCTTCATACTTTAATTCATTTCACGCCGCGATCTTGCGGAATTCATCCTCCTTATCATTTGAGCTGTGGCACGAAAAAATAACACCCTAGGACATCGAAAACAGGTAACCTGGATGTCTGAAGATGACGCCACGTCTCATCACGATTCAAAATGTTTGCAAGTTGGACTTTAATTGCCTATATATGTCGATAAAAGGTGTAACTTTTAAATCGCATTCTAAAACAAACAGAAGACTATTCACTCTTTCAACACTAAGTTACTCATGTGGGTTATTATGTTCCTTGTGGATCATTATAGTTGCTAAAAAATGAACCAGACCACTTGGAATTCTGGGTAGTTTAATAAACACTGTTCTTAATTAGCAAACAATGTAGACCCTGATCAGAGGGTTCCTATAGGAACCCTCTGATCTGGTTCTATACTGTTTGCAAATGCAATGAGTTTATTTAAAACAGGTCCATCTTGTTGAAACAATTAACGTCTGTAACTTCAAATGGCCAATTCCAGCCTTTCCAACAAAGTCTAGTCCATTCTTGACTGTTTAGAGCATATATGTGGTTCTCTCGAGTAGACTATATTAACATATACATGTATTAGATGTAAACCCAACTCGAGAGAACCACCTATGGTTTAGAGTATTGGGTTTGGCTTTTTTGTTTGTTTTTTCCCGTCGCAAATGGGCGTGCTTAAGCCTGTCTCACACAGTTCTAACACGGTTGGGCACACGGTTCCAATACGGTATACTCGGTTATACACGGGTTGACTGGTACGAGTTTTGAGCTCCAACCGTACCTGGGGATGACTTGGTACGATTTAGACTCGAATGTAGCACGAGTATGTACGAACAAAACAGATATACTCGGTCAAGCAAGGTTTGTCACGGTTTGAACACGATTTGCTGTACGGTTCCAAGTACGGTCTAGTACGGTCTGTTACGGTCTAGTACGATTAAACACGACTTTTACTGGATTAACTGGACATTTACAGGGTTAACATACGGTCCCACCGACCTTTGTTCAAGTTATGCTCGAACGATTTATATACGATATTGACACGGTTGAGCTCACTCGTGGAGTGGACTTCATGTGCGGTTGTTTATACGGTCTCGTGCGGTCTCACACGGTCTTGTACGATCGCAAATACGATCATACACGGACATGGCACCCGTGCCAGTTTTAAAAGTTTTAAAAATCATACACGGCTTTCACGGATACACTCGAATGGCCCGAGTGTAACTCGGATAAGGCCACGGTTGGTTCGGCTGTATGTACGGTTTACACGGGTGGCCAACCGTATAAGCCGTGTGTTCTGTGTGAGACAGGCTTTAGACATAGTTTCTCTGAAAACATTAACCTATTATAAATGATCGAAAATCTAGGTCAATGCGCACTTGCTTGAAACACAATACTCCCATTGACCAATAGTCGGAAATGGCCTAGGCTGCTGTTCTGGTTTCTTTCACATTTATCTTTTGCTGAAACCCTTGAAAAATAAGGAGATACAGTCTTAATTATTCAGGGCTGCCATAAGTTGATCCTAAAAATCCTAAGATTTCAAATTTTCAATTTTTCAGACGCAATTTTACTAATCGTACATTTACCCCATAGTCTGTTTCTTGTTTTGAAGACACACAGTGACTGTTTAAAACAGGTTGAAAGTAAAGCATTCTGCTTTACTTTCAGCCTGTTTTAAGCTACGATCTGCTAGGATAAAAATCCGAATACTCAGGAAAACTCCGGAGAAATGGCAGCCCTGATTATTGCTGTTACAATGCCATTATTACTACATTTAGTGTGAATAATTTCTAAATTTAGCGTGTGGGAAATTCTGTTAATAAAATGAAATGATATAGACATGTTTATACAATGAATATCGTACCCAAAACAATTTAACCTGCGACAGAATATCTTTTGTAAAGATCATTTATTTTTACAATTTATTGCAAAAATGAATGTGCAGACACTGCCCTCTGATCTGAATTCGCATGGAATAGTGTATTCTTCACATTTACACAGTTTGATTAGTACCAGAATATCCGTTGTTAGGGCACAATCTGTTAATTTGACGTTTGCAGCAAACCACAGTTTGGAACAAAAAATATGACAAGAGCCCCATGGGGCATATGTCGCTCACCTGAGAATAGCTGTACATCAAAATGGAGATAATGATTTAAGTCCAGGACGGGGTCATTTTTTACCCGAGGGGCATAATTTGAACAATCTTGATAGAGGACCTGTAGATGATGCTATGTTCCAAATATCTAAGATCAGGGTACTAGGGTTCTAGACAAGAAGATTTTTTTTAAGTTTCCATTGAAAAAATCTATTTTTAGCTCCTGTGACCTACATATGCAACAGACTGGAACCATTTGAACAAAATAGATAAAGGACATCTAGAAGTAACACCATGCCGAATATCAAAGCTCTGGCTATATTAGCTTCAGAAAAGAAGACGTATGAAAACTGTGACCCCCGGAGTGGGGCTAATTTTGACCCCAGGGGCATAATTTGTACAAACTTGATAGAGGACCTGTAGATGATATGCAATCGACCAGAACCATTTGAACCTTATTGGTATAGGACATCTAAAAGTGTCACCAAGCCAGATATCAAAGCTCTGGCCATATTAGTTTCAGCGGAGAAGACATTTGAAAATTTCACTATATAACTCTATGTTAAACTGTGACCCCCTGGGCGGGGCCAATTTTGACCCCAGGGGCATAGTTTGTAGTTTGATAGAGGACCTGTAGATGATGCTATGTGACAAATGTCTAAGATCTGGCCCTTGTAGTTTCAGACAAGAAATTTTTTTAAGATTTCCTTATTTTTTCACTTGGTTGCCATGGCAACCAGAGTTCTACATTGTTTTTAATTCTTTGAACAATTTTGAAAGAACTTGACCCAAGGAACATTCTTGTAAAGTTTGGTTGAAATCTTTTCAGCGGTATATGAGGAGATGTCATTTGAAGCAATTGTTAAAGACAACAATGACTGTATAAAGTGAAATATTTTCTTCTGTGGAAGAATAAATTAAAGACATAAAAAAGAATATGTATGGGTTAATAGGTTAATAAATATCATTATTTACATTTTCTAAATATAAGAAACTATATGTAAATGAGTGGCAAATAGTTTGGATCCAGATTAGAAGCAGCATTATGTGGCATCTGACCTGGATCCATACTGTTTATGGCCAAGAATTAATTGTGGACTGATAGACAGAAAGATAAACAAACAAACAAAACACAAACAAACAAACAGACAGACTAAAAGTAATATGCCTCGAACTAAGTTGTGCTTGAGCATAAAATAGCAGACATCACTTTCATTTCTGTTATGTATCTCAGTGACCTGAGTTCAGAGCTAGCTATGGGTCAGTTATGCAATTGGAGACGGTCTCAGAGAGAAATGACTATTATTATGCTGAACTGTTGTCTGCTCCAAATGTTTGTATGTGAAATATGTAAAAAATAATAACTTATATTTTCTAAATATAAGAAAATATGTAAATGAGTGGCAAATAGTTTAGATCCAGATTAGATGCAGCATTATGTGGCATCTGACCTGGATCCAAACTGTTTGCAAAAATGTTGCATTTAGTATAAGGGTAGCTTCTTAGCCTGGAAGATACAATGCGTCTGTATAAAACGGATCATTAGAGAGTTTTTACTGTCAGACCTGCATCAAAAAGCACTGATATGGCCAGGGTTGAGTCAAATTTGATCCTAGGGTTTTGATTTTTTACAATTTTGAAAGTGATTTAGTAGAAGATACTATTCATGCAATATCTAAGGTGTGGGAACAGTGGTTTTTTACAAAAAACTTGTTTAAAGTTTTTCACTTTTTTTAATAAATTTCAATAAGTAGTCCACTTTAAAGTTTCATTTTAACAATTTCTGTAGAGAAGCATCCAAGGAACACCGTGAGCAAATTAGTTTTTTCCTCAGACTCGCGGTTTCAGAGGAGTTGTCGCTTGAAGTAAATTTGAACGGACGGACAGACGGACAGACGGACGACGGACGGCGGGCGATCACAACAGCTCACCTTGAGCCTTCGGCTCAGGTGAGCTAAAAAACAACCCGGTTTGTTTTAACCCTTCCTATGTCTTATCCGGAGTTCAATGATTACTTGCAAACAGTTTGGATCCGGCTGATCACATCCCGCGTAACGCGGCGTCTGAGCAAGATCCAAACTGTTTGACAATCAGCTCAATATGTTTTAAGTCACAAACCTTAACTTTAAATTTGAGAAATGAAAGCAGACAATTGATTAAAAATTATGACTTCATGGTAGTGAAGTGGTTCAAAGCCTTCTTCCTTCAACTCGGCGTCTGTTAAATGTCAAAACACCGTAATCGAAATTTGAAAAAATAAAAGCAGACACAGGGCTGCCATTTCTCCGGATTTTTCCGAAATATTCGGATTTTTTTCCTCCAGTACATGGTAGCTTAAAGCCGGCTGAAAGTAAAGCAGAATGCGCCTAAAGGCGCATTCTGCTTTACTTACAGCCTGCTTTAAGTAGTCGCATGTCAACAAAACAAGAAACAGGTTATAGGGTAAGGTACGATTCGTTAAATCGCACTTGAAAAATGCAAATTTGGAAATCTTAGAATTTTTCATGTCAACTTATGGCAGCCCTGCAGACAACAGTTTTGAAGCAGAATATATCGTGACAGTGACGACGATGTGGGCAACTTTTCGCATCGACAACCGAAGTTCATATATTAAGGTAGTACAGTACTCCCTCCCTACAACGGACCTCCAAACAACGACTCTCTCCTTACAACGAATATTGTCGTAGTTCCCCAAGCAGGACAAATATGTTATACGTTTTAAAGTTGCAATATCGTCTGCTTAAAATTGTCGTCTGCTGTTTTTCTCATCAAAGTAATATAATGAACATTTTGAAAGAAAAAAAACTTAACGAGGAGTGACAAATAGCTTGAATCCAGATCAGACGCCGCGTTACGCGGCGTCTGATCTGGATTCAAGCTATTTGCGAATGTAAGCAAAATCCCCTCCCTATAACGACTCCCTCCGAACAAGACACGCAATTTCTGTCTCCCAATAGGTGTCGTTGAAGAAAGCACAAGATCGTGCCAATGTCGGTTAATACAGTGGAGAATGTGTTTTTCTTTCCCAATAAACGCGTTTACGCTAAAACTATTATTTAAAGTGCAAACAGTTTGGAACCAGATCAGACGCCGGGTAACCCGGCGTCTGATCAGGCTCCAAACTGTTTGCCACCAAGATAAACATGAATTATCAGAATTGTCCAAAAGTTGTTCTTTTCTACGTTTTAGTGCTTTGCGTTTGCGTACGTTTGCGTTTAAACGGGAAAGAATAACAGATTCTCCACTGTACCAGTACCGTACTCCACGTATAGCGATCGGCTATTCGTTTATACACAGAGATTCTGTCGACTATGGTGGCATGGTTCTGACACCACTTACTACTTAGCTTTTCTGAAAAGTTTCAAGTTAATATCTCACATACTTATCTAGTAAGAGGAAAGTGGAATATTTCCATGAAAACCTGATAATTATCGTATCGCGTCAAATGACCTGTTAGTGCCACATACTGTCACGACATAATATCTAAGTTAACTGAAACGTTTGTTTGAAAGTTTCGTGTTAACTGATCTAAAACTAGATATCCTGTCACTGGCATCCGAATGCAATTTTCTACTTTTAGATAACTGGTAACATGAAACTTTTCTAGTTAAGTAACTAGATAAATTCGTTAAGTGATGGCAGTTTAAAGCAGTATTATGACAAAGTTCGTGTTCAGATATTTATCTGGTTATCGTAATAAGTGGTTAACTGGTGTCAGAAATATGCCACCATAATCGACAGATTGCGAAATCTCTAATAATTAAAAGTCGGCCAGCAACACCTGGTTATCAGAGAATATTTCTCATAGTACGCGTTTTGGTATAGATTCAATGTCACTTTGGTCTTAGCTCTTAACATGCCAACGGGGACATCATGATAACCTTTGCAAACAGTTTGGAACCCGATGAGACACCGCACAACGCAGCGTCTCATCTGGATCGAAACTATTTGACACTCTGACTTTGTTTTGGAAAACAATTGGGAAGATTCTTTTTTTTGAACTTCATCAGACGACATTTATTGCAGACGAAAAAATTCCTCAGCATGCAAACAAGAGTTATATTAGTGACAGGCTTACTTCTTGACCCGTTCTGAGCACGCTGAAACAAGTACATGAATATAATTAGGAAATATTGCACATCACGACCAGAGGGCTCCTAAATAACCACTCTGGTCAAAGTCTGTGTTTTTGTGTTACATGTACTTTCTATTCACTATTATCTGAAATAATTTCTGAAACTGGTATTGTTTCAAAAGTCGAATAGATCTAGTTCGTTTGACAAAAAAATTCAGTTTAAAGAGGCTCGCAACCGGATTTAGCATTAAAAATAGTAATTTGTAAATATATGTCAAATGCTTATATAAATGGGTAAGATTTAGTTTAGGATAATAAATTCTGTTAAAAAATGCATTTCAAAAAAGAAAAAAAAAAAAAAAAGAAGCTCTGGTGGGATTCGAACCCGTGACTCTCCATGCGGAGACAAACATGACGATTCTTGAGACTTTTTTTGGACTGATCATATTTTTTTAATGTCAGAAGCCAAATAATGCCACTAATTTGCTTTTATTTGAGTATTTTATTTTATTTTGACAAGTACACCATCCGGTTGCGAGTCCCTTTAAGTGTTTTTACTGGTCGATACAAAGTCATTGAACACAACTTAGCACTAAAAAAAATTACATACAGCTTCCAAGATGTACCTTGTTATAAATACCCAGTCTAACAGCTAAAGATTTAACAGTTTAGATCAAGATCAGGCGACGAGTAGCTCGCCATCTGATCTTATTCCAAATATTTTAACAATTTCTGGCAAAAGACCTATTGTCAATTAATTAAAGTTGTCTGGCCATGAATTAACTATCGCCAAACTCATCATTGTTTCAACCCGTTTGCCGCCATCATATAGGGGCTTAGCTTGCTTTAATGGTCAAGGCTGTCATTTCTCTGGATTTTTCCGAGATCTTCGGAATTTTCTTAATTTCTCCGGACCTACATATTTTCCCTCTTCGGATTTCTTCTCTTACTTTTAAGATTTGGAGATTTATGTGTTTTTTACTTAGGAAACATCAATACAAGTATGGGTATCAAACAATTTAGATCCAGATCAGACGCCGCATTACAGAATACATATGCAGATATGAGTGTCAACCAGTTTGGATTCTGATCAGATATCATGTCGCTAAGTTTGATCTGGATCCAGTATTTGCGATGCAATTCTAGTAGGCCTACATAATCGCTCTTATTATGTCGATCGCAGAATGATTGGTCTTTTGAAAAAGAGCCATTTCCATCCAGACTCCGAATATTTTGTGTCTGATTGAGATATATATATATGATCTCACATGAGTGTTCATAATTTATTGGATTTATAAAAGAGTATTTTAGAAAACGATAAAAACTAGGCCAGTGCTCCTTTACCATGACCGTAAGAAAAATTAACTCAGTGAAATGTAATGCCACAATAAGGATGTCATGACCTAGGGCCACTTTTAATGCAGATCTAATGACAATTAGTGTCGATCTCAATAAGATTCGATGATAGCGTGATAGAGGGTGATTTAACAATACTAGCCAAACTCAAATTGAAATAAGATAAGTTCAGGCTTGCTTATTTTGTTCCTAAACAAATAAATAGGCCTACACGAAAATATTGAAGGAAACAGTCATGACTGTCATATTAGATCTTAAAATTGGTGTTAATTTCAAATATCAGTTATCATACTTGAAAACAAGAGCTGTCGGAGAACAGCAAAGCTCGCCTAATGAAATCTTTCTTAAATAGGTAAATATCAATATGACAATGACAATGATTTTATTGACAATGATTTTATTTGTAGTTAAAGGCCTCCGGCCCAAAATACCATCAATATTACATATAATGTTTAGTGACATCAATATTTTAGTTTACATAAACAGAAAATGTATACATTTTTAAACGTGAACAATGGTACAATACAATGTACATTGAAACCATTTACAGTTTCCTCCTACGTGACCCTTACATAATCGTGTAAGTGGATATAACTTAAGTTCGCTTAATGTCGTAGGTGCTATGCTGAGGAAACCCAAGTGCATACGATTTTAGGGTACACTTATGCTCCTTCCGCATAACATCATCGATACAAAACAGCAACTAAAACCACACATACCAAAATTTACAACATAGAACTTGTTTGACATTCTAGATTTGGCTGCTGTAACCATAAGTCTCTTTCTAAGAACGCTTTCTCAAGGAATTTTGCAATAGCCAATATACTTTCAGCTCTAGAGTCCGACATCATGTTCTTAAATAGTTGTTGGTTACTCACAAAACTGTCAATCCATTGATCGATGAAGTATTGTATCCTCAAGTGACTATACAATGGGCATATTAGCAAAAAATGTATTTCATCCTCAACAGTATATATATCGTTTCTCATGCAATGCACACAGAATCGGAGCTCTCGATCGACATTGTCATGGCGGCCCTTTTCAATCATGAGTGCATGGCTTGAGCACCTGAAATTTGCAACAACTCTCTTACAGCTGAAAGGCATATGTATCGATAAGTACTTTTCAGGGTTTAATGCACTTTTGTAAAGTCTATAAGTTATAGCCTTTGAGGATGAGTTTATGTCTTCCCACATGTTTTGCTGGGCACAATCTATCAGTCTTTCTGTAAATAGTTTAATGAAGGCTATGGGATTTCCAACCTCATTTGCTATCCAAGCATATCCAAACCCGAACTGGAACAGTAGGCGTTTTACATAAGTTGCCCAAGTGGTCCTTCCACATTCATCAAAGCGTCTCAACATCATGTAACACTGCTTGGGATAGCGCTCGTCTGACATGAATAACAGATGTAGCCAATACTTAACACACAAAGTCATAATTATACGTCGTAGACAGGGGATATCTTCCACACTCACTAAGTGGGAAAAAATTAGCAACATTCTGGTTTAAGTTTGCAAGTTTTTTGCAAAACTGTATGTGAACTCTCTCAATTTCACTACACTGTTGGTAACCCCATAGTGGTGAAGAATAGACTAAAATTGGTTTCACCATTGCGTCAAACAATTTAAAGGCTTCAACGTGTGCAAAGTACCCAAATTGTTTGCCATAACGATACATAGCATAAACTGCCTTTTGAGCTTGAGCAGAAAGCATAGACTTTGTTTTAGTCCAAGACAATTGTGGTGTGAAGAAAGCCCCTAAGTACTTGTAATATGGCGCCACTTCTACTTGCCCCCCTTTATAAAACCAACGCTCATATTGTCTAAGGGGGCCACCATTTCTGAAAACTATGATCTTTGACTTATCAAGATTAAGTTTCATGCCTGTGAAATCACAGAATTGTTCTATAGCGGATATCTTGTGTTTCAAGTTAACTACAGTCTCAGCAAAAGTGGAAACATCGTCTGCAAACATAAAGGCACGTGCGTCTTCTATACTCTGATTTATAAATATTCCACGTCCAGTGAACATTTTGATGTATGTCAACAGGTCATTTATGAATAGAGAAAATATTATTGTGGAGCTCACGCAGCCTTGTCTTGTACCGATTTCGCAATTGAAATAGTGTGTCAAACCGTCCTTCAGTTTAACACAAGATTTCAACTGAGAGTACATCGACTTGAGGACAGCTAAAATCTTACAATTTTGCCGTATGCCATTTCTAACTAAACTGTTCCACAATTGCTGGTGACCGCAACTATCAAACGCCTTGTAAAAGTCAATGAAAAACACATAGAATCTACCATTTCTCTTAGACAAATATTTTTGTATCAGAGCACTTAAACTGAATATATTGTCTGTAGTAGAATAGCCCGCACGAAACCCAGCCTGAGATTCATCAATGACAGAGTTTGTTTCGGCCCAACAAGTCAACCTTTTACTTAAAATTTTCACAAAAATCTTACTATGGCTGTTAACGACCGAGATGGCTCTGTAATTGTTTGGGTTATCACGTGAACCTTTCTTGTGGATTGGTGTGATTAAACTGAGGCACCACCCATGAGGGATTGTTCCATCAACTACAACACTGTTAAACAATGTATGTAAGTACGGAAATGTAAGATTAAGAGTTGCTTTGAACATTTCCATGCAAGTACCATCTGCCCCAGTGGCACACGAATTTTTAAGTGAATTGATAGTCTAATATTTCGTCATTTGTAATTTCCGCATCCAATGTATCATCATTGATCACTGGAGTCTCGTAATTTTGGAAAATATTACCATGTTCATTTGTCTCAAGTATAGGAGCTGCGTATAACGACTTGAAGTAGTTAAACCAGTCACCAGAGGAAATAAGGTCACTATTGCAGTCTCTTGTTGCGCTATTATTTGCGGACTTAACACACTTCCAGAATTCTTTAGGGTTTCGTCTATTTTGCACAAGCACATCGCGACGACGTCTCTCGTGCAGAAGACGCTTGGCTCTACATAAGTTCTTGAAGATATTACGACTATTTATGTATTCACTTAAGTCAGAAGATAAGTTAGTAAAACGATACTTTCGCAAGTTTCGATATTTCTCGTACTTGGCTTTACTGCAATCAGAATCCCACCAATCTGGTTGAATTTTGTTTGCACTAACGCTAGGCCTATCATGTCTTTTAACGCGCATACAATGACCAGCAGTTTGAATAATATTCACAAAGACCTCTTGACTTTGCAAAACACTATCTTCTGTAACACTGTCAAGAAATGGTTGGAATAGTCTGTTAAAGGTTTGTAAAAAGTCTTCTCTTAACTGCTCTTTCCACTTGAAGCACAATCTCGATGAAAGCCTTCTTTTAATAGAAAAGTGTATCAGTACATTCATATTCAAGCCACACAGGGAACCTCCATTCCAAATATCAGCTTCCAAATGCAATCATGTCATGTAGTATAAGTGCATTCCAACAATTACTCAATTACTAACTTTGAAATTTCAGTCCCAAAAATCTAGGTCCACAACAGGTGAATTTATGACTAAAATTAAAATTTATTTTCAATTTTAACTACGCAATATCTATGTTCAACCCACAGGGAACCTCCATTCCAAATATCAGCTTCCTAATGCAATTCTTTCATGTACATGTAGTATTAGTGCATTACAACACTTAACCCAAAACTTTAACCATGAGAATTAAGCCGAAAAACCTAAGTCCAAAACAGGTGAAATTTTGACTAAATTTTAACTTTTTTTTTCAATTTTAACTACGTATATGTAAGATCAATGTTCAACCCACAGACAACCTCCATTCCAAATATCAGCTTCCTAATGCAAATCTTTCATGTAGTATTAGTGCATTTCAACACTTGCCCCAAAACTTTAACCATGATAATTCAGCAGAAAAACCTAAGTCCAAAACAAGTGAAATTTTGACTAAATTTCAACTTTTGTTTCAATTTTAACTAAGTAACATCAATGTTCAACCCACAGAGAATCTCAATTCCAAATACCAGCTTCCTAATGCAAATCTTTCATTTAGTATTAGTGCATTACAACACTTATCCCAAAACATTAACCATGAGAATTCAGCCCAAAATCCTAAGTCAAAAACAGGTAAAATTTTGAAAACTTTTTTTCAATTTTAACTAAGTAACATCAATGTTCAACCCACAGGGAACCTCCATTCCAAATATCAGCTTCCTAATGCAAATATTTCATTTAGTATTAGTGCATTTCAACACTCACCCAAAAACTTTAACCATGATAATTCAGCCGAAAAGCCTAAGTCCAAAACAAGTGAAATTTTGACTAAATTTCATTTTTTTAAAAATTTTAACTTTGCAACATCAATGTTCAACCCACAGGGCACCTTCATTCCAAATATCAGCTTCCTAATGCAAATATTTCATGTAGTGTTAGTGCATAACAACACTTACCAAAAAATTTTGAACCATGAAAAACCAACACCGATGCTGACACCAACGCCGACACCGACGCGATTCAATAAGTCCTCCCCATCCTCTGAATAGGCGAGCTAATGACATTTTCTTCGGGTTTCAAATTGAACACATAAATACACATAATAATTAGACAATTTATTCTCTGATTTATAGCAATAATATGTGTAAAATGACACAACTTATTTTTGTCACACTTTGCGCAAAAACATGCAACTTTGAACAGACATATGTTCTCAATTTAGTTATTTCCATAGATGAACCAGGAAATGGGGTAGTTTTCTAAGAGTCAAAAAAATTAAATAAGTAAACTTTAAACAACTTTTAAAAAACCCATATACAATGGAACCTCTCTATTACGACCACTAAAATGTGTCCAATATTAGTCTTCTAAGACAGGTGACTGCTTAAAGTAATGTGAAAGTGAAACAGAAAGCTCCTACAGGAGCTTTCTGTTTCACTTTCACATTGCTTTAAGCTGTCACCTGTCTTTTATACAGACAATTAGCCTTCTTTTAGTGGTCATAATAGACGGGTTCTACTGTATATTTAAAAGACTATCAATGTTTCTAGAAGAATTGTACTCTTCTCCTGTCCTAATAAATATGAGAATGACCGCTAAAAAACACCATCTGATCAGGAACCAAATTGTTTGATGCTTATATCAATATGTCTTTTTTCCAAACTTCAAAAATTTGAATTTAAAAAGTTAAATCGGACATTTGGATTTGACAATGAAACCCTTAACACAATTTTCTCACCTCTGCCTAATATAAGAAACAAGAGTAAAACAGTTTGGACCTTTGCCTAGATCAAAATGGTTAATGCAGTGGAGAAAACGATATCCTTTCACAATAATTGCGTTTACACTCAATCTATTACCTTTATTGCAAACTGTTTGGCGCCAGATTAGACGGTCTATCAGCATCTGATCAGATTCGAAACTGTTTGCCACTCAGATTAAAATAAATAGGCAGAATAGTCAACAGCTTGTCATTTTCACCCTTTTATTGAAATGGCATTTGTGCTTCATTTGCGTTCAGACAGGAAAGACTAACGTCTTCTTCACTGCAATATTCCAGATAGTTCTTCACTGTAATATTCCAGATAGTTCTTCACTGTAATATTCCAGATAGTTCTTCACTGTAATATTCCAGATAGTTCTTCACTGCAATATTCCAGATAGTTCTTCACTGTAATATTCCAGATAGTTCTTCACTGCAATATTTATTCCAGATAGTTCTTCACTGTAATATTCCAGATAGTTCTTCACTGCAATATTCCAGATGGTTCTTCTAAGCATGATAGGGGTTAACCCTAATGCTTCCAACTTTCTAAATGCTCTCTTCAATTTTCTTATAAGTCTCTGTTAACATCGACTCTTGTGGGATTGTCCCAACAATACTTAAAAGTATGGCAAACAGTGCAGATTCTGATCAAAGAGCTCATTCATGGGCACTCTGATCTGGATCTGCACTGTTTGCACATTATACTTTAACTCTTTCCTCCCTGAAACTTAAAATGGACAATTCCAGTTCTCAATTTAGTCTAATCCATTTTAACTATTTAGGGTTGTTTTAGACAATACATTGTAAAATGACAAATAGTGAAGACCCAGATAGGAGCCCTCTGATCTGGATCTTCACTGTTTGCATAGGACATGTGTACTCTTCTCAGGTACACTGCTTGCAAATGACGCTTATATGCGTGATTAGGGTTCAAAGGGTTAAACTCATTTACAGCACAATCATGGTTAACCCATTACCCCATACATACACCTTTTTACGTCTTTAAATTTATTCTTCCACTGCAGTAAATAGTTTATTTATACAGTCATAAACACGTACCAATATAAATATTTTCTATATTAAGGAAGATAAAAGCTTAAAGCAGGCATATTCTGCTTTACTTTCAACCTGCTTTAAAAGGTCACCTGTCTTCAAAACTAGAAACAGGCTATGGGATAAAAGGTTAAGATAGATACAATTATAGAAACAATTTCAAGGATAAACACATATGTTTCATTTCAACTGAGACAAGAGTTCTGATATGACATGTAAATGGACCCATTTGATAAGTGTAAATACCTTTATACATAAACAATAACTTCAACAAGATGGCAGAAATATATAACATCAAGTACAGTATATACTTTAATCTACAGGGCTGCCATAAGTTGATCATAAAAATCCTAAGAGTTTTTCAGACGCAATTGTACTAATCGTACCTTTACCCCATAGTCTGTTTCTTGTTTTGAAGACACATGACTGCTTACAACAGGTTGAAAGTAAAGCAGAATGCGCCTTAAGGCACATTCTGCTTTACTTTCAGCCTGTTTTAAGTTATGATCTGCTAGGATAAAAATCCGAATACTTAGGAAGAATCCGGAGAAATGGCAGCCCTGAATCTTTCATATAAAGCCTCTTGTGTAGTATTTTACTAATTGAACCTCAGAGACAGATCTACAATAAAACCTCTCTATTATGACCACTTAACCAATAGTTAATTGACTGTATAAAGGACAGTTGACAGCTTAAAGAAAGGTGACAGTAAAACAGAAACCTCCTGAAGGAGCTTTTTGTTTTACTGTCCCCTTGCTTTAAGCAGTCAGCTGTCATAAACACCCAATAATTAACACAATTTTGTGGTCATAATAGAGAGGTTTTACTATGTGTGCCTTTTACAAACAGTGTATCTATGAAGAGTACACTTGCACCATGTAAACTGAGTAGATCCTGATTGGTGAACTCCTACATGAGCTCTGATCAGTGTTCTGCACTGTTGTAATTTTGGGAAATAGTGTAAAAATCAAGTCAAAAAATGGACTAGACTGAATGTGAAACTTGAATTGTCCATTCAAAATTTCAGGCGTCAATGAGTTAAGACATATGGCACCTACAGAAACTGTCTGCTTTATTTTCAAGTTGCTTAAACAGTCACCTGATTTAAACACAAAAATCCTGAACTTTTGATTGATCATAAAAATCACACATGGCTATCTTAACCCCTCCTAAAAACCATTCTACTCTTTAAAGCAATGCCATTTTCATGCCCTTGCCATGTCATGTTAAAGAGCCATAGGAAACCTTTCCTATATTTTGACAAGTGGATACTTAAATCAGACTTAACCCATTACCCCATAAATACGACTTTTTACATCTTTTATTTATTCCTCCACTGAAGTAAATAGTTCCAATTTATTTCTGTTAAACATGCCTTGTATCTCATAATTTTAGTAGATCTACCATCAGTTTTATATTATTATGTATATATGTTATGATGATGAGCTTGTATGCTTAAGTCAAAATAAAACATCTGTTCTGTTCTGTTCTATATAATCATGAATAATTATGTATAATAAATAATTTTCTATATTCTAGTTGATGGTAGCTTAAAGCAGGCTGAAAGTAAAGCAGAATGTGCCTTGAGGCACATTCTGCTTTACTTTCAACCTGCTTTAAGTAGATACCTATATTTAATACTTGAAACAGGCTATGGGGTAATGGGTTAATGTAAAGCAGAAAGCTCCTACAGGAGCTATCGTCTTTACTTTCAGTTGTTTTAAGCAACCATATGTATTAAACACTAACAATATGTTACTGGAAAAGGGTTAAAAACCTAATAGAAAAAATATATATCTGACATAATAATTCAATAAACACAATAAAATTCTGGAATTCGGCAGCTATAGTTTGGCTCTGTCTAGCAAGGAACACAAACATTATCAGAGCTCCAGATAAATGGAGTATTTCAAAAACTAAAATCTTTATTTCTGCATTTAACCCTATAGTGTCACTACATGTACTCATTAGAATCGTCTCTTCAAGGTGATTCTAATTGGTGGTGACAACATAGGATTTTGTGCTGAACAAGTGAGAAAAATTAGATTTGTTCAGTTTAAATCCTCGTATCTGGAGCCTTGATTATATAACTTAATGTAAATCTTACAATCAACATGATTTAATACTATAGGGAAAAGGACGGGAAAATAAAGAGACAATTGTATCAATGTCAATAATATTTGGCGTAAATATGTTTCTAGATATATCAAAGGGACATAATATTATGTAGAATAAAAATTAACAATTTATAAAAAAAAATATGTCTAGTTAAAATACAAATTAACAAAGAAACTGATGAACAGAATAGAAATAATACTGTAAGTACATGTAGTAACTACTGTCAGAGACATTCATGCACCGGCAAACTATATATATGTTACAGTCAATCTGTGTAATCAAAATCACTGAAAAACACCTTAAGTCATTTCATGAAATAACCGAATCAACTTTAGCTTTATGTATTAACCCTTTCCCCCATAGAAGCAACTTTTAGCATACCAATATTTAATTTATTCCTCCACTGAAGAAAATAGTTTCAGTTTATACCCTCATGGACAATAACCATTACAAATATTTTATATAGCCTAGTAGATTTTAGCTTAAAGCAGACTGAAAGTAAAGCAGAATGTGCCTTAAGGCACATTCTGCTTTACTTTCAACCTGCTTTCAGTGGTCACCTGTCTTCAAAACTAGAAACAGGCTATGAGGTAATGGGTTAGATTGTAATGACAACAGTATCGTAACAATTACAGACCACTCTATTGAACAAATGCATGTGCGTGTATATTAAATGTAATACAAATCAAGTCTCATAAATAATAAAACAAGAGCCGCATGCGGCCCTAAAACGCTCACCTGGTACCCATGGTTACGGTCATGGTAATGAAACAGTAATGGTAAAGGTTTCACTATAAGCCATCATCGGTAATTTCACCCCCACCTACTGGCGGCCAATTTTGAGCTAGGAAGATTATTTGAAGAAAACTTGCAAAGGGTCACCCATGAATCATTATTTGTGTAAAAATATTCTTAAATCAGACCAATAGTTTCAGAGAAAAAGATTTTCTATACAGAAATATAAGGAAAACTTGCCCCACCCACTGGCGGCCATGATTTTAAAGAGAACAAAATGATTTTAAGAAATCTGGTAGAGAGTCATAAATGGATAATTTGTGTAAATTTATTTTCGATTTGGACCAGTAGTTTCACACAAGAAGATATTTAAAGTTTTTACTATACAGTAACATAAGGAAAATGTGCCCGACCCACTGGCGGCCATGTTTTTTTAGATATCAAAATTATTTTAAGTAATCTGGTAGAGGGTCACCCATTAATCATTTGTGTGAAATTACTTTCAAATCGGACCAGCGGTTTCAGACAAGAAGATTTTTAAAGTTTTCACTATATAGCCATATAAGGAAAATCTGCCCCACCCACTAGCGGCCATGTTTTTTAAGATAGGTAAATTATTTTAAGAAATCTGATAGAGGGTCACCAATGGCACGTTTGGGTAAAATTATTTTCAATTCGGACCAGTAGTTTTTGACAAGAAGATTTTTAAAGTTTTTTCAATTGGTTGCCATGGCAACCACAATTTCAATTGGATGACCTATATTTGAAGAAATCTGAGAGAGTACCCTACAAGGAACAATCCTATAAAGTTTTGAAGAAATTGGCCCAGTGATTTCCAAGAAGAAGATCTTTTAACAAAAAGTTTGACGACGGACGGACACAGGGCGATCACAATAGCTCACCTTGGCACTTCGTGCCAGGTGAGCTACAAAATATGAGCACTGCTTCTGAAATATTTATTAGTTATTTAGTTTTAAAATAAAATATGCATATATAATGATGTGAATGAACACTTGCTGTTGAGTTAATTAAAACAAGAGTTGTCAGAGAGACAACAAAGCTCGCCATCGGCACATTTAGAAACTTAAAAACACACTCAAGGTCACCGAGTTCAACCTTTTTGCCTGCATGGAAAGGTCTTGTCCATATACACATGAAAATCAAATACATGTATGAAGTTACACCTCAGGGGACATAGGAAATATAAGCATTTTTTCGAAACCTAAACACAGATTTCGAAACCTTAACCCTGGATCTAAGTTCAAGGTCAAGGTCACAGGGGTCCAAATTTTTCTGTGCATGGAAAGGTCTTGTCCATATACACATACACACACATACCAACTATGAAAGCAACCCTCAAGGGACATAGAAGTTATAGGCATTTTTCGAAACCTAAACACAGATTTCGAAACCTAAACGTGGCCCTAAGTTCAAGGTCAAGGTCACAGGGGTCCAAATTTTTCTGTGCATGGAAAGTCTTGTTCATATACACACACATACCAACTATGAAAGCAATACCTCAAGGGACATAGAAGTTATAGGCATTTTTCGAAACCTAAACACAGATTTCGAAACCTAAACGCAGGCCTTAAGTTCAAGATCAAGGTCACAGGGGTCCAAATTTTTCTGTGCATGGAAAGGTCTTGTCCATATACACACACATACCAACTATGAAAGCAATACCTCAAGGGACATAGAAGTTATAGGCCTTTTTCGAAACCTTAACACAGATTTCGAAACCTAAACGCTGTCCCTTAGTTCAAGGTCAAGGTCACAGGGGTACAAATTTTTCTGTGCATGGAAAGGTCTTGTCCATATACACACACATACCAACTATGAAAGCAATACCTCAAGGGACATAGAAGTTATAGGCATTTTTCGAAACCTAAACACAGATTTCGAAACCTAAACGCGGGCCCTAAGTTCAAGGTCAAGGTCACAGGGGTGCAAATTTTTCTGTGCATGGAAAGGTCTTGTCCATATACACACACATACCAACTATGAAAGCAATACCTCAAGGGACATAGAAGTTATAGGCATTTTTCGAAACCTAAACACAGATTACGAAACCTAAACGCGGGCCCTTAGTTCAAGGTCAAGGTCACAGGGGTCCCAATTTTTCTGTGCATGGAAAGGTCTTGTCCATATACACACACATACCAACTATGAAAGCAATACCTCAAGGGACATAGAAGTTATAGGCATTTTTCGAAACCTAAACACAGATTTCGAAACCTAAACGCGGGCCCTAAGTTCAAGGTCAAGGTCACAGGGGTCCAACTTTTTCTGTGCATGGAAAGGTCTTGTCCATATACACAAACATACCAACTATGAAATCAATACCTCAAGGGACATAAAAGTTATAGACATTTTCTTAAAATTGTTTACGCCGTTCACGACGACAACGATGACGACTACACCGGGGGTATTGCAATAGCTCGTCATGTACTTCATACAGGCGAGCTAAAAAGTAATTTCACAAACTGTCTGAATCCTCTTCAAGGTCTCTAGTCAATCTGTGTACATGTGGCCTGTTAATTTCAGTACAGTCGAACTTCGATATCTCGAACTCGCTTAACTCGAATTATTCAATATTTCGAAACATGAATTTGCCTCATTTCAAGCTCGGTTTAGGTGAACATACCTATGTTTCAAAGTTAAATCGCGGCTTAGCCGCGTTTTAACTTTGAAACATGGGTATGTTCACCTAAACCGAGTTCGAGATATCCAAGTCCTACAGTAATTTCATGAAATTACTGATTATACAGATTGACTGTAACTGTGAAGTGTTCATATATGTGAGATATGGCAGGTTGGCTTGGTATCAGTTTGTTATGTGACTGAGTTTGGTATCATACCAAGTGTTTATGGCATGCTATCACAGTGTAGCAGCACCATATCTGCCTAGCAAGCTCTCAAATCTGACCAATAAAATGCTTGAGAACGATTTCAGACTCAGCTCAAACTCTATACAGCCTTGGAACTAGACTTGGCAATAGCTCATTGTTGCAATATTCAGGGCTCCAGATAAGGGGAGTATTTCAAAAACTAAAATCTTTATTTCTGCTTTAAACCCTATGGTGTCAAGAAAATGTTGGATTTGTTTGGTTTACTCCCTTTAACTCTTTCCTCCCTAAAACTTTAAATGGACAATTCCAGTTTCCATTTTAGTCTAGTCCATTTCTGACTTTTAAGGGTTGTTTTTGTCAATGTTTGGCATTATGACAAACAGTGAAGACCCTGATCAGAGGGCTCCTTTCGGAGCCCTCTGATCTGGGTCTTCACTGTTTGCATAGGACAAGTGTTCTTTTCACATGTACACTGTTTGAAAAGGACGCCTATAGGCGGGACTAGGGTTCAAAGTGTTAATCTGGAGCCCTGATATTGTAATACTGTGTTGAAAAAGACACATAACGTGATACAGTAACCCTTTTCTCTCTTGCACTAAATGGAAATTAAAAGTAAGTTTTATGTCTATGATATATACTGTCTATAGACAATATTTCTTATGGTGCCAGCATCTATCTAATCTTTGTAATCCCTGTACACACATGTATTCTCTTCAATGACGCTTGGCATCATCTGGTCTAAACTACTATGGCAGCTAGCATGTAAAGTGAGCATGTATTTTGTATTTGATTGTTTGCTATGATTTCCCTATCTGCTGTGCATTTGTTCTGCCTGTCCAGGTGTTTCCTCTTTTATTGTGTCATTAACAAAGGCTTCGAATGACTCCCCCATGGCCAGGCTCCTCACAGCTCCAAATGTGTACTTGAAACTGAAATGGTCAACAATACATTCTTTACACAATAAGTAACAAGGTAAATACAGGCAGCAGTAACAAAGTTACAGGTATAAATACACATTACCAGTTGACAGTGCGATACAGAGTGATGTATTTAGCTCGAGACGTTTTTGGCGGAAATAGCCGATCTGAGAAGCGCCTTGGCGCGAGTCTGATCGGTTGTTTCCGCCAAAAACGTCGAGAGCTAAATGCAACACTCTGTTGTGCACTGCCAACTGGTAATGTGTTTTTTATATGCCTTGATTACAAACCAGAACCAACTAAATAGTTGTTTAAATCATTTTACATCCAAAATTTATTAGTTATTTGAAGCAGAACGAGAAGTTTTGTATGCCACAAAGAATAACGCGGCATTCTTACATCTACGCAAATGACGTCACGTTAAATCGAAAGCGTCGTCAGAGTAAAATACAAAGTGGCTGATACAAGGTGGCTGATACAGACTCTTGTATTTTACTCTGCAGATACACGCGGAAATGCTCGATAACATTCGAAGGCATATAATAAACTCTGGTATCAATATTACAAAACAATCTTTAGTTTATACCAATAACATTGCAGAAAGCTTTACTATCATTAATCCTTTACTCCATAGATATACATTTTTACGCCTTTAATTTATTCCTCCGCTGAAGAAAACAGTTCCTATTTAAACAGTCATGAATATATACATTGTATATACATGTAAGAAGTATTTTCTATATGCTAGAAAATGGTAGTTTAAAGTAGGTTGAAAGTAAAGCAGAATGTGCCTTAAGGCACATTCTGCTTCACTTTTAACCTGCTTTAAGCTACCATCTGCTTGGAGTATGTCAGGGCCTCTCTTGATGAAACCCCTCAGAAGAAGATTCATGTTACTGACAGACAACAGCAAGGACAAGGTATTGATATTCCCACTGTATCATCATCAAGCCTTTAGATTTAGCTTTAACCCTTTACCCAATAGTAGCACCTTTTAGCGCATTTAATTTATTTCCACACTGAAGAAAATAGTTCCCATTTATACAGTCATGAATATGTATTACCAGAAATGTTTTCTATAGTTTAGCAGATAGTAGCTTAAAGCAGGCTGAAAGTAAAGCTGAATGTGCTTTAACTCTTTGAACCCTAGTCCCGCATATAGGCGTGCTTTTCAAACAGTGTACATGTGAATAGTACACTTGTCCTATGCAAACAGTGAAGACCCAGTCCTATGCCATACATTGACAAAAACAACCCTTAAAAGTCAGAAATGGACTAGACTAAAATGGAAACTGGAATTGTCCATTTAAAGTTTTAGGGAGGAAAGAATTAAGGCGCATTCGGCTTTACTTTCAACCTGCTTTAAGTGGTCAGCTATCTTCAATACCAGAAACTGTCTATAAGGTAAAGGGTTAATATTCTGATCTCTATATACCACAGGCCCCAAGGTTAGAAAAAGTTTGAGTTGTGCCCAAGATCTTCTCAAGCATTTGATTGGTCAGATTTGAGCTTTTGTTACACTGTGACCAATCAAATGCTTGAGAATGATCTCATGCACAACTCAAACTGTTTATAACATTGGACTCTAGCATCTACTGATATGAGAACTTAAAGTGATTGACATGTTGATGCATGCATCCATTTGTCCTTCCATATGAGGTTAACCATAGTTCACTGTACGATATCAACACTGATTACTACAGCAATTGAATGTGTCCAAATCCACCCATATCTCCAAACCTGAATTTCAACTTGATCAGTATCTACTTTAGACAGGTGACAGTTTAATACTATGCAAAAGATGCATGTGCTTTGCCAGTAACCACCTGACTCAGTGTCAGGGCTGCCATAAGTTGACATAAAAAATCCTAAGATTTCCAAATTTGCATTTTTCAAGTGCGATTTTACGAATCGTACCTTTACCCTATAGCCTTTTGCTTGTATTGTTGAAATGCGACTACTTAAAGCAGGCTGTGAGTAAAGCAGAATGCACCTTAGGGCGCATTATGCTTTACTTTCAGCCAGCTTTAAGATACCATATACTGGGAAAAAATCCGTAGATTTAGGAAAAATCCGGAGAAATGGCAGCCCTGCAGTGTCATCATGGAAACTAGGTCAGGAAATGTCTTTAACACAACTTCTAAGTAATATTGTTATCTACAATTATTGGTGTCTACTACTGTTCTAAAAGTATGTCGGCTACTGTTCTAAAAATATATTTTTTGAAAAATTCTTCTAAAAACAGTGTCAGAGTGTCAAACAGTTAAGATCCTGATGAGATCTGTTTGCAAAGGTGATGACAGTTTCCCTGACTAGCATGCATGATGTCATGTACCCTGGGTAAACCAGATCGGGAGATATCGCATGTAGGGTACAGTGGTAAATACGCTATTCCTACCCATTTACGCGTAAGAAACGCATAGTGAACCGTTAACGATTTTAACGCGTTTAAACGCGTTAATAAACGATTATACCAATGCAGTCTCGGCTAAGGGGTCCCTCGGCTAAGTGATGACCCTTTCATCCGGGCTTTTTTAAATGCGTAAAGTAACGGCTAGGAAACGCGTTTAACGAAACGGATAATAAACGTGTAAGAAACGCTTTAGAAACGCATAAAGTGGGTAGGAATAGCGTATTTACCACTGTACTTACCATCTCTGAAGCATGAGGTACTTCTGATTGACAAACTGGTCAAACATGGTCAGATATGACATGTGTTTTTGTTGCTCGGACTTCATCTGTTCTCTCTGTAGATCTGCAAACTTGTGTTTCTGTGGTCCCATCTCAACCTCATCCTTTATGGACACAGCCTCAGCATCTGTAACAGTGGAGAAGACGTTATTCTCTTCCGTTTACACCATAAATACGGCTTTTTACACCTTTGATATATTCCTTCACTGAAGAAAATAGTTCCAATGTATACAGTCTTGAATATGTATTATAAGAAATATGTTCTACATTCTAGTAGATGATTGCTTAAAGCAGGCTGAAAGTAAAGCAGAATGCGCCTTAAGGCGCATTCTGCTTTACTTTAAGCCTGCTTTAAATGGTCAACTGTCTTCAATACTAGAAACTGGCTATGAGGTAATGGGTAAAATGCAAACGCATTGCAAAACAATGAAGAAAATGAATTTTTTTTGGCAATTCTGAATGTTGCTGTCAACCTGGACAGCAAACAGTTTAGAGTCTGATCAGACGTCAGGTCACCTGACATCTGATCTAGCTCCAAACTGTTTGCATTGGCAATAATAGATTTAGTCTAAATGCGTTAAGTGGGAAAGAATAACGTGTTCCGCATCTGTAACTGAATGTTTTCACTTCACAACAGATAGATAGATAGATTTATTTCAACATAAAATGTACAATATCATGGCAATCTGTTATTTAAAACATACACAGTAAACAATAAGCAATAATATGTATGCATGAATACAGCCATGTCACTCAACATTATATGCCAAGGATAACACACAAAAAAAAGTAAGAAATACTCTTATTTCCATTGTGGTCCTTAACCAATTACCCCATAGCCTGATTTTAGTTTTGAAGATAGATTACCACTTAAAGCAGGCTAAAAGAAAAGCAGAATGTGCCTTAAGGCACATTCTGCTTTACTTCCAGCCTGCTTTAAGCTACCATGTGCTAGAATATAGAAACTATTTCTTAAAATACATACTCATAACTGAGAAAATTGAAACTATTTTCTTCAGTTGAGGAAAAAATAAAAGGCGTATTTATGGGGTAATGGGTTAAAAGACTGCAGTCAAACTTGTGTTAACCCATTACCCCATAGATACACATTTTCCACTGAAGAAAATATTTCCACATTATACAACCATGAATATGTATCATAAGAAATGATTATGTTCTATATCCTAGCAGATGGTTGCTTAAAGCAGACTGAAAGTAAAGCAGAATGCGCCCTAAGGCACATTCTGCATTACTTTCAACCTGCCTCAAGTGATCCCCTATCTTCAAAACTAGAAACAGCCTATGGGGCAATGCGTTAAGAGATCTTTATTTAGAGAAGCATTGATACTACGCTATGATCTTACGCCGCTTTAAAAGTATTTCAGTCATATCATGACGTCTAGCTAAATACAGCTGGAGGAAGAACCCAGATGCCCTTCATACATTGTATTAGGCAAATCTGTAACTGTGAAGAACCACCGACCGACCTTCTGCTATAACCCATTACCCTATAGCCTATTTCCAGTTTTGAAAACAGGTGACCAATTAAAGCAGGTTGAAAGTAAAGCAGAATGTGCCTTATGGCACATTCTGCTTTACTTTCAGCCTGCTTCAAGCTACTTTCTACTAGGATATAGTATATATTTCTCATGGTACATATTCATGTTTGTATAAAATGGATCTATTTTCTTCAATGGTGGAATAAATTATAGACTTAACCAGAGCCATCGCAAGATGGCACGCTCGACTATTCCAGGTTTTTTTCGTTATTGGAAATTTGATAAGGGTAAATAAATATATTGGATAAGCATGTTTGATGGTAGTAAACTGAAACCAGAGCTACCTGCCTTGGTTGGGTGAAACAGTAGAATTTTTTATTAATAAAATTTCTAATTTAATATATAAGGTAATTTCAAAGTCCATCAAGGGCCATAACTCACACTAAATGCAAACTAGAAATACCTGCCTTGATTGACTGTACTAGTGGCAAGGTTGTGCTGAAGTATAATGCGATGCAGGCAGCAGTTGCAGAGATATAAGCTTATTTGTATGTTGCACAAAAAACCTTAACCAAAATATCTAAGTCCATCAAGGGCCATAACTCAGAATAAATGCAAACTAGAAATACCTGCCTTGATTGACTGCACTAGTGGCAAGGTTGTTGTGAAGTATAATGCGATACAAGCAGCAGTTGCAGAGATATAAGCTTATTTGTAGGTTGCACAAAAAACCTTAACCAAAATATCTAAGTCCATCAAGGGCCACTACTCACACTAAATGCAAACTTGAATTACCTGCCTTTATTGACTGCACTAGTGGCAAGGTTGTGGTGAAGTTATTATCCCATACAAGCAGCAGTTGCAGAGATATAAGCTTATTTCTAGGTTGCACAAAAAAACTTAACCAAAATTTCAAAGTCAATCAAGGGCCATAACTCAGAATAAATGCAAACTAGAGTTACCTGCATTGAATGACTGCACTATAGGCAATGTTGTGGTGAAGTTGTAATCCCATACAAGCAGCAGTTGCAGAGATATAAGCTTATTTCTAGGTTGCACAAAAAACCTTAACCAAAATATCTAAGTCCATCAAGGGCCATAACTCACACTAAATGCAAACTAGAAATACCTGCCTTGATTGACTGCACTAATGGCAAGGTTGTGGTGAAGTTATAATGCGACACAAGCAGCAGTTGCAGAGATATAAGCTTATTTGTAGGTTGCACAAAAAACCTTAACCAAAATATCTAAGTCCATCAAGGGCCACTACTCACACTAAAAGCAAACTTGAGTTACCTGCCTTTATTGACTGCACTAGTGGCAAGGTTGTGGTGAAGTTATTATCCCATACAAGCAGCAGTTGCAGAGATATAAGCTTATTTCTAGGTTGCACAAAAAAACTTAACCAAAATTTCAAAGTCAATCAAGGGCCATAACTCAGAATAAATGCAAACTAGAGTTACCTGCCTTGATTGACTGCACTAATGGCAAGGTTGTGGTGAAGTTATAATGCGATACAAGCAGCAGCTGCAGAGATATAAGCTTATTTCTAGGTTGCACACAAACTTTAACCAAAATTTCAAAGTCCATCAAGGGCCATAACTCACACTAAATGCAAACTTGAGTTACCTGCCTTGATTGACTGCACTAGTGGCAAGGTTTTGGTGAAGTTATAATCCCATACAAGCAGCAGTTGCAGAGATATAAGCTTATTTGTAGGTTGCACAAAAACCTTAACCAAAATATCTAAGTCCATCAAGGGCCATAACTCACACAAAATCCAAACCAGAGTTACCAGCCATGATTTGCTACAGTAGTGGGGAGACTGTGGTGAAGTTATAATGCAATACAAGTATTGGTTGTAGAAATACAAGCTTATTTGTAGGTTGCACAAAAAACCTTAACCAGTGCAACGCCGACACCGAATTGTAGAAATACAAGCTTATTTGTAGGTTGCACAAAAAACCTTAAACAGTGCACCACCGACGCCGACGGTGACACTGACGCCGACACCAGGGTGACTGTAATAGTGTTTATGGGGAAATGGGTTAATGCAGATCAAAATTATATAACAAAACTCATATAGGAGCTTTTTACTATACTTTTTTCCTACATTAACCTTTCCCCTATAGACTGTTTCAAAAGTAGTTGCTCAAAGCAGGTCAAAAGTAAAGCCTAAGTGGTAAAGCTAGAGACGCCCAAAAGTGTTTCTCTGGGTAAAAGGGTTTAGCTGCAAACTGCATTTCTTCTCAATGAGTATTCTGCTTTACTTTCAGCCTGCTTTGATCTATAATCTGCTAGGATATAGGAAATATTTCGTAAGGTGCATATTCATGACTATATAAAGTGGAACCGTTTTCTTCAGAGGAGATCTAAATTACAGGCCTAAAGGGTGTATTTATTGGGTTATGGATTACATCATAGATTTCTCTATTGACTGAGGAATGTAACATTTAGATCAATTCTCAAGAGACATATATAGTGAATCTAACACCACCGTGAGTGTCAGATAAGAATATCCCACCCGAGTTTTGAAGATATTTTTTTAACACGAGGCTTTGCCGAGTCAACCCTAAAAACGTGTTTAACTTGCTATACAGTGGCGAGTTGTATTTTAAGGCGCTAATGCATGCATGACGACGTCATGACGACGTCATGACGACGTCAAAACAACGACAATAACAACCAATCATAAGATAGTTCCATAAGTTCGGCTTGTCTGTCCGGACAGATAAGGTTATCTCACACCCCCTAGATTTAGGGATACCTCTGTCCAAGAGGTGAGAAAATATGAGAAATCCCTGCTGTAATGACCACACAAAACTAGACTGACTTTCAGAGCTTTACAGAAATCAAGATTTTTACTTGACTTTTAACTTGTTATAACCTGTCACATAATAATTATCTTTAATCCTTTACTCAATAGCCTGTTTTTAGTTGTGAAGGTGACCACTTAAAGCAGGTTGAAAATAAAGCAGAATGTGCCTGAAGACAGGTGAACACTTAAAGAAGGTTGAAAGTAAAGCAGAATGTGCCTTAAATCAGGTGATCACTTAAAGCAGGTGACCACTTAAAACAGGGATATAGAAAATCAGAATGTGCCTTAAGGCACAAACGCTTTATTTTCAGCCTGCTTTAAGCTACGATCTAGTAGGATATTACAAGTACTTTTTATGATGCATATTTATGATTACATGAAGTGGAACTATTCTATTCAATGGAGAAATAAATGTAAGCCCTAAAACTGTGTATCTATGGAGTAAAAGGGTTAACACTGTGAATGGGTCTTCGACACGTAACTATAGAAGTGGGGTTTACAGTTTGTACAGCAGGCAGGCTTACCTGTGCCACCAAATGTTCCGTTCATGATCTGGTTATACTTGTTCAAGGTTTCCTTGTACCTTACAAATGTCGTGTTGACAAAGATGTACATGTAGCAGGAGGGAGTGTCTGACACTGTGTGAATGTTGTGGAATGCTGCTTCAGGTACCTGTACATATATAAGGCAATATATAACAGGGCTGCCATTTCTCCGGATTTTTTCTAAATCTTCGGATTTTTTTCTAGTACATGGTAGCTTAAAGCAGGCTGAAAGTAAACCCCTTAAGGCACATTCTGCTTTACTTTCAACCTGCTTTAAGCAGCCACATGTCATCAAAACCAGAAACAGGCGATGGGGAAAAGGTACGATTCGTAAAATCACACTTGAAAAATGCAAATTTGGAAATCTTAGGATTTTTTATGTCAACTTATGGCAGCCCTGATATGAGGCAGGTTTCTTATATCTCAAGGGAGGTAATTGCAGCAATGTAACAGTCACAAGTTAATTACTGCCCTAAGTGCTCTTTGGTGCCACTGTTTGATGATGTTTAACAGCCATTTAACATCAATATCATATTGAGGTGCCCACATTTGTAAGTACTGCATTCATAATCAAGCCAAGAGTAAACTGAGTTTATTACACCCTTTTTCTTTACCCTTTCTACAGCAAATTTTCCACAAGAAATTTTCCATTTTGAACCAGCAAGGCACAGACCCTAGAGGTCAAGATCAAGGTCAATGTCACCAAACTGCAGTGCATCTTGGTCTACTCATTAAAGTGCATCAGCATAGTGTGAAGTTTCGTGACCGTAGATGCAGTTGTTTGCTCAGTACAGTCAGACCTAAATGCAAAACCTTAAAATTGATCCTAGAGTTCAAGGTCAAGGTCAACAAACTGCAGTGCATCTTGGTCTACTCATTGAGACACATCAGCATATATAGTTTCGTGACCGTAGGTGCATTCTTTTGCTCAGAACAGACTTTAGTGCAAAACCTTAATGTTGGCCCTAGAGGTCAAGGTCAAGGCCACCAAACTGTGGTGCATCTTTGTCTACTCATTTAGGTGCATCAGCATATGAATTTCGTGACCCTAGTTGCAGCTGTTTGCTCAGAACAGACTTTTAAGTAAAACTTAACGGTGACCGTAGAGGTCAAGGTCAAGGCCACAAAACTGTGATGCATTGTTGTCTAATCATTGAGGCGCATCAGCATATGAAGTTTGGTGGCTGTAGTTGCAGTTGTTTGCTCAGTTTATGATATCCAAGTTCTGGACGCTGATGCGGGGGCTATAGCATAAGACCCCTAAATTCGTGGAGGTGAGCTTAAAATGATCAGTTTATGTTAATTTAGTGGCTGTTTCTAGTAAAAACATGTATTTCAGGTGGGGGAGTGCCTTATTCTGACAAGAGACCTCCTTAAGGTAAGAGGCTCTATGATCAGGGTCTATGCTGTTTTCAAAATACAGGGCTCCCTCTCTACAACAATGGGAGACAAGGATTGTGTGCGTTGTTCAGAGGGAGTCGTTATAGGGAGGGAAATTGGTATACATTTGCAAACAGCTTGAATCCAGATCAGATGCCGCGTTACGCGGCGTCTGATCTGGATTCAAGCTGTTTGTCACTCCTCATTAAGTTTTCTTCTGTCAAAATGTCCATTATTTAACTTTGAGAAGAACAGCAGACGACAATTTTAAGCAGGCGACATTGCAGCTGTGAATGGGTTGGTTATAATTGTCCCGTTTAGGGAATTGCGGCAAGGGTCGTTGTAAGGAGGGAGTCGTTGTTGGGAGGGCAGTTGTAGAGAGGGAACACTGTATAGCAATACTGATTTCCTGCACTGAAAGGGTAAGAACCTGGGCCCCGTTTCATAAAACATCTTACGACAAATGTTGTCGTAAGTCAAAACTTTAAAATACATTTAATCTCTGATTTCTCTATCTAATCCTGTCTTGTGACATCTCTTTGGAATCGTCTTTTCAAGACGATTCCAAAGAGATGTCACAAGACAGGATGAGATAGAGAAATAAATAATAATTGCGACTTTTATAATTTGACTTACGACAACATTTGTCGTACAAAGTTTTATGAAACGGGCCCCTGCATTGAGCATTTCTTAAGTCAAAATGCTTAGAATTTACATTTGAAAAATAAAAGGAGATGACAAATGTATAAAATTGATGACATCATGGCAGTGAAGGGCTGACTGGAAACTGGTCCAGGGCTTCTGATAAGAGGAGTATTTCAAAATTTAAAACTTTTATTTTTGCTTTAAACCCTATGATGTGACTACTCGTTAGAATCGTCTCTTTGAGACGATTCTAATGAGTAGTAACACCATAGGATTTGGTTCCTACATAGTGAGAAAATGATGGTTTTGCTCAGTTTACTCCCTCTTATCTGGAGCCCTGAAACTGGTCATGGTTATTTGAAGTTTCAGAGGTTAAGGAGTAGTAAAGCATGAGTTCATACCTGTATCGTATCTCCGGCCTTGAGGCTGTGGTTTTTCCCCTGATCTACAAACTCTACTATAACTTCACCGTTCAGTACATTTACACTGGTGTTTCCAAGGTCCTCATGAACATAGTTCTCCAGATAAAGACCTGAAACATTCATGTAAATGTCTCGTACATTGTAATGCAGACCTTGAATACCCAATCAATTGATCAGTCCTAAAACACCCTGTTAATTGTTCTCACCCTTAAAACGTTTCCTGAAAACAAGCTGTGAGGGAAAGGGTTAAAAGACATAGGAATCTCTTTATATAATCTGAAGAGTTTATGCTTAAAAACAAGAGCTGAAAATGAAGAAAATATATTGAGATTTTTACTTTAACCTTTAGCTTTTTTTACAAGTAACCCATCTTAGATACTGATGACAAAGTAGACCAATATGACAGTAAAGTATACAACATTGTGAAATAGTTTAGTTATGTTTTGAGTCCACCTTTTCCTTTGCAGTTACTTACATGTCAATGTTTGAACATCTGCTTTTTATAGACAAGACACAACAAGTGTTTATTTGTGGCTTACTTTTATACATGTTTCACAAAAATACATTGCATGTTATACAAGAAACAAATAACATGTACAAAACCATTCAAAATTGGTTGATGAGAGACTATTGTATATGTACCTGGGAAGTCTGCCACAAACACTACATCAGTATAGTCATCACCATCATAGATCTGCCTCTCTATCTCCGCCAACTTCTCTCTCCAGTCTGACAGGTCCACCAACAGAGGTAGGATCCAGGGCGTCGTCTCGAATGGTCCCCAGGGAGCCTCCAAAATATTCACCCTGGGATCATAGGCTCTGGTAGATAAAGATTTAGACAATTACAAACCGTATACTGTAAACAGGCATCTCAGAAAGCTTCTACCTACAGTACCAGGGCTGCCATTTCTCCGGATTTTTCCTAAATCTCCGGATTTATTCCCAATACATGGTAGCTTAAAGCAGGCTGAAAGAAAAGCAGAATGCGCCCTTAGGCGCATTCTGCTTTACTTACAGCCTGCTTTAAGTAGTCGCATGTCAACAAAACAAGAAAGAGGCTATGGGGTAATGGTACGATTCGTAAAATCGCACTTGATTTGGAAATCTTAGGATTTTTCATGTCAACTTATGGCAGCCCTGCAGTACACCTCTACATAATCACTACAAAGCTTGTACATGTAGTCATGCTACTTACGATTCATGACATTGATGGTGATCAATACAGTCGAGACTGTCTGAGCAAAACCCTGAATTCCATGACATTCTGTCTTATAAGACCATATTTCATCCAGTTATTGTAACAGCTTAAAGTAAGATGAAAGTAAAGCAGCAAATTCCTTAGGATTTATTTTCATTTTGCCTTTAGCAAATCACCTGCCTTACAGTAAATACATTTTGATATTTGAACCTATGTGATATGAAGAAAACACTATGAAATGCAATCAACTGGAACCGGGTACCAGTAATATAATGTCCAAACTGGGTATCAGTAATATAATGTCTATGCTGGGTACAGATATAATGTAGCAGTAATATACATGTAATGCCCATCGGTATCAGATAAAATGGTAATGTCAAACCTGTATTTTGCAAATAAAATATATATTAATAGCCCTTTGGACAGCTGACTGCTTTATGCCAGGCAAAAGTAATAACAAAAGCTCCTATATCATTACTTTTGGCCGACATTAACCAGTCATTTGCTTTTAGAAAAAATGCTATGCTTCTTCATTTTGTGATTGCTTCACACTTTTCTTCCTGAAACTTTATATGGACAATTTATTACCAATTCAGTCTAGTCCATTTTTGACTAATCAGGGCGACTGTTTTCAATGTGTTGCAATATGACAAACAGTGCAGACCCTGGTCAAAGGGCTCCTTTAATCTTTAGATGCCTTTTGATCTGGATCTTCACTGTTTGCATAGGATAAGTACATTGTATACTTTTTTTACAGGTAACCTGTTTGCCATGGATGCATATCTGTGTGAAAAGGTTAACACAAGTCTATAATCAATAATACATGGCATACATGTGATATCTCCCGATTTGGTCGGGAGCTCCCGAAAATAGACCTCTACTCACGATCTCCCGGTCGGGAGATGAAATCTCCCGATTTTTCATTTAACCAGGTTCATTTTATTTCAATATGAACTTTTATATCATTTATCTCGTTCGCCGACTCTAAAATCTTAAAATTGACTACAGAGTTCTCTGGCTAATCCCTACACACGCGTATCGCCAAACGCTACTGATGTGTGTAAACACATTACGTAATCGTCGATAAGTTTGTTAGTGTAGCACTATGACAGGCTGAGTCATAACAATGTTGGGTAAAAGTTTGACCACACGCGCCGAGTACCGGTAGATCTAATTGGTTATCAAAAAAGTGATTGAAAGGTTCACCCCGAATCGGAGACTTTAACAACGACAATTTCTAAAAGCAGTGATGCGAAGGCTATGTCCCCGATACGGACCGGATTAAAATCAGACAATTCTCCGTAAGTTCTGGACAAACACACCTTTTAGATGAAGCTCATCAGAATTAACATTTAGGAATTGATTCCCACCACAAAATACTTTGAATATTCATGTAACAGAAAAATACTTCGAAAATTTTACCGTTACAAAATGACGGGGCGCCTTAATATTTGCTATGAGAATTGCGTATATTTTGTTAGTCTAAAAAGTATTCCCAGCGTCGTTTTCTAACAATCAATTAAAATTAAACATTGGATCTAAATTCTTCTGTTTGTTAGATACGATTTGTGCATATGTATATTTATTAAGTTAGATTTTTTGACGAATTACGCTCGTAAAATTGATTTGCAATCAGTTTTCGCGGTAGAAATTTTAGACGCGTTACTTCGTTGTTAGAACCACGCCCATTTTATGGCGCTAGTAAATATCGTCTGCAGATTTTGTCGTCTGCAACAATAGTGAATACTCTGAATTAATTTTTGTGCATTTTCTTTCAGAAAATATCAGTGTCAAACAGTTTGTATCTAGATGAGATGATGCGGCGTCTCATCTGGATCCTTCCTTTTTGCCAAAGTTAATAACAAATTGTTAAGTTGCTAACTCTTTTTTGATCTACTCCATAGATAGAAATCTAGACCATTTGAACTAATTCATTCATTCTCTCAAGAAAATAGATATAATTCCACTTTATCTTTACTAGTCATGAATAATATAAGAACCATAATAGGAAATAGTTCTTATATCCTAGCAGATTGTAGATCTAGCTTAAAGCAGGCTTAAACTTTTGCTGAAGCAGAATGCTCCTGAAGAGTATTCTGCTTTACTTTCAGCCAGCTTTACACAACCATCCTTCTGCAGTACTAAAATACTAGAATAATGGACCCATGTCAGTATTATAAGAACTATATCTCTGGGTGAAAATTGTCTCTGTCTTAGTGGTCTATAGACTTCTTTATTCACTTATCTAAAAAAAAAAAAAAAGCAATTAGATCTAGTAATTAACTTATGAAAATATATAGAATTATTGGAATTTCATCGTCTGCGCCTAGTTTTGTCGCGAAAAAAGCTCCCTATTTGGCACCCCAATCTCCCTATTAAAATTTCAAAATCTCCCTATTTGGGTCCAAGAAAATATCACATGTATGATACATGGATGCATATCTGTGTAAACCAATTACCCCGTAAATACGCCAGACATATTTTCTATATTCTAGTAGATTGTAGCTTAAAGCAGGCTAAAATTAAAGCAGAATGCACCTTAAGATGCATTCTGCTTTACTTTCAACCTGCTTTAAGTGGTCACCTCTCTTCAATACTAGAAACTGGCTATGCTGTAATGGGTTAAAGGGTTAACAGAAGTTTATAATCAATAAAACAAGCCCAATCAATAGAAAACCTTCCATTAGATATTATAAATCCAGGGCTGCCATAAGTTGACATGAAAAATCCTAAGATTTCCAAACTTGCATTTTTCAAGTGCGATTTTACAAATCATACCTTTACCCCAGAACCTGTTTCTAGTTTTGTTGACAAGTGGCTGCTTAAAGCAGGCTGGAAGTAAAGCAGTATGCGCCGTAAGGCGCATTCTACTTTACTTTCAACCTGCTTTAAGCTACCATGTACTAGAAAAAAATCTGAAGATTTAGGAAAAATCTGGAGAAATGGCAGCCCTGTAACATGTTTGACTATACCTCTGTTGGAATCTGTCATTGAGAGCCTTCCAAACATCCAGGTACACTTGGACATTAGACAGATTGTACTCAGCCATTCTCCTCTGTAGACAGTTGGCATACTGCTTGGTCATGTCGGGGTGAGAGCTCCAGCGTGCTGACCTAGACCAAGCCTGTAATAGACAAAGACATAGACATAGAACTCCAGCGTGCAGACCTAGACCATGCCTGTAAAGTGTAAAGATAGCTTATTGTGAGAAAAACAGTAAAACCCCTCTATTACGACCACTAAATTGTCTTAATTATTAAGTGTCTAAGATAGGTGACTGCTTAAAGCAAGGAGACAGTAAAACAGAAAGCTCCTTCATGAGCTTTCTGTTTCACTGTCACCTTGCTTTAAGCCGTCTTCTTTGTTTATATAGTCAATTAGGCTTCTTTTTAGTGGTTGTAATAGAGAGGTTTTACTGCACAACAGTTTGCCTTATCCTGAGTTTAATTTTGCTATTTTGATCAGTTATGGATCTTGATCAGATGCCACAAAGTACAGACCTATTTGACACTTATTTCAATATTTCTTAAACCTTGATTTTAAATATGAGAAATAAAAACAGACAAATGTTTAAAGCAGATGACGTCATGACACTAAATAGGCTAACAAAAATATGAACTCTATCAACAATGAGTAACTGCTGATTGCTGAAAACTTTGCGCAAAACCTTAAATCACCAATATAAAACTATGTTTAAGCTAGATTAATACTTAAAGCAAGACAAAAGTAAAGTAGAAACAGTCATGAATATAACAGCATATGAAATATATTCTACATAAATCCTCAATATCCTAGCAGACTGTAGCTTAAAGTGACTAGAAACTAAATGGTGTATTTGCAAAAAACAATAGAAAATACTCAATTATAAAATTATTTTCCATTCGCATATCCAATTAAGTTAAAACTTAATTGGATATGTGAATGGAAACTTATTTAATAATTGAATAATATGCTATCCTGATTAATTCGTGAAAATACTCAAATAAAAACAAATGTGTAGCAATATCGTGCATCTGGCATTAAAAAAATATGATCAGTCTAAAAACATCCTCAAGAAAAGACATCAAATCTTAGGGTTTTTAATAGATATTTTTCATCTCTCTTTCAATTTAGTCTATTAGACAATAATTATGAAAAAGTTCAAATCGTTCAATCAATTTGCATTGTTTGCATAATGGCATATAGGCAGGCATGAACTGGGAAGAATAACTTCCCCTTCCTCACTGTACAATTCAGTAGGTTAAACCAATTTATATAAATAATCTGGCTGGCCAAGTGGTAACAGTGACTGACTACAAGTTTTAATTTTCCACTCCCATATGCCGGGTCCCGGGTTCAAATCCCACCCAAGCTTAATATTTTTCTGTGAAATGCATTTGTTAAAACAGAATTTCTCATCCTAAACTAATATTTACCGGTTTATATAAGCATTTTAGACATACATTTACTAATTACTATTTTTTTATACTAATTCTAGTTGCCAGTTTTTTCAAAGCACTTTGCAAGTAAAGTCGAATACATCTTATGGCATTTCCTGCTTAGCTTTCAACCTGCTTTAACCCATTACCCCATACATACACCTTTTTATGCCTATAATTTATTCCTACACTGAAGGAAATAGTTCCAGTTTATACTGTTATGAAAATGTATTGTAAGAAATATTTTCTAAATTCTAGCAGATAATAGCTTCAAGCAGGCTGAAAGTGTCGGAGTTTGGCGTCATTTCGGTGCGAGTTAACGTCGTACTAGTTTGTGCACCGACGATGACGTCATCTCCGACGTACATCGCTTAGAGACATAAACGTCAATACAATATAAGAAAGGAAATAAAGCAGTTCGAAAATACAGTCGTTTTCATCAATGTCATCTTAGACAGAAAGTAAAGCAGAATGCGCCTTAGGGCGCTTTCTGCTTTACTTTCAACCTGATTTAAGTGGTTAACTATCTTCAGTACTAGAAACAGGCTATGGGGAAATGGGTTAAGTAGTCACATGTCTGTAAAAGTTATACTCCCATTCCACTAGAAGGCGCTTGATGGCGATCTCCACACTCTGGAACATCAAGATCAATGCTGAATGCCATTATATAAACACACCTTTTGGTATTATCATTGTATGGGTGTATAACAGTTTGGATCCAGATGAGGCGCCAAGTTACATCATGTAAATTAGATATATTGATAGAAAATACTATTGGGTATTTCAAAATGCAGAGAATCACTATCAGATCGCCACAGAGCGCGAAGTATCTACTGATTTGCTTTGTTGGATCATGGTGGCGCGCTTAGGTGATCTGATAGTGCTCCAGTTACAACCTTGGTGACTAGATAGCGCTCTGATTGCGATTTAGACGAGTAAGTAGCAATCTGATGGCATTCTGGTTGTAGCACTGTGGATCTTTGTGCAGGGCAGTAAATCGACATCAACCTTGGCACTCATGGAGATCAGATAGCGATCCGTTTGCGATCAGGTAGCGCTCCTTGAGATCAGACAGCGATCCGTTGCCATCAGTTAGTGCTATTGCCGTCTAGTGGATTGGGGGTATTAAAGCTTGCTATGGTGTAACAGGTGCAGTAAGAAACAAAAGAATGAGTCATCCTCACAGATCATGACCCTTATACCTTTACCTTATAGAAGCGACTTTTAGCGCATTCTGTTTAATCCTCCGCGGAAGAAAAAAGCTCCAATCTATACAGTCATGAATATGTATCAGAAAGAATATTGTCTTATTTCTAGCATGTGATAACTTTAAGCAGGCTGAAATAAAAGCAGAATGCGCCGTAGGGCGCATTCTGCTTTACTTTCAACCTTCTTTAACCCTTTCCCCAATAGAAGCGACTTTTAGCGCATTTAATTTATTCCTCCGCTGAAGAAAACAGTTCCAGTTTATACTGTTAAACATATGTTTCGTAGGGAATATTTTCTATTCCAGCAGGTGGTAGCTTAAAGCAGGCTGAAAGTAAAGCAGAATGTGCCTTAAGGCACATTCTGCTTTACTTTCAACCTGTTTAAGTAGTCATCTATTTTCAAAACTAGAAACAGGCTATGGGGTAAAGGGTTAAGTAGTCACCTATTTTCAAAACTAGAAACAGGCTATGGGGTAAAGGGTTAACTCCATAGCCTGTTTCTTTGTTTTTAAGACATGTGACCACTTAATGCAGGTTGAAAGTGAAGCAGAATATGCCAAATGGTGCATTCTATTTTCTTCATTGGATGAATAAATGCTTAAAAATGGGTATCTATGGAGTAAATGTTTACTTACATTAGGGTTAAGGTAGCCCTCCTCTCCCGTGTCCTTGTTGATGTAGGTGATTTTGATATGCTGCAAACTCCAGCTGTGGACCATCATATCCCAGGAATACCCATACAGACCCTGGGTCCAGTGGTTATAACCCTGTAATATTCACTGAGTCATCAGAATCACAATAATACAAGGACCATCATATCCCAGGAATACCCATACAGACCCTGGGTCCAGTGGTTATAACCCTGTAATATTCACTGAGTCATCAGAATCACAATAATACAAGGACAATCATATCCCAGGAGTACCCATACAGACCCTGGGTCCAGTAGTTATAACCCTGTAATATTCACCGAGTCATCCGAATCACTATAACAGAAGGACCATCATATCCCAGGAATACTCAATACAGACCCTGGGTCCAGTGGTTATAAACCTGTAATATTCACTAAGCCATCAGAATTACTATAATACAAAGAACAGTTAATGACAAACTTTTTTTATCCTTTACAATTATCAAATCGGATTAGAGATATTAAAAGAATAAAGTTTTGCCTATACATCTTGACAGGTGACCACTTAACCCTTTGAGCCCTAGTCCCGCATATAGGCGTCCTTTTCAAACAGTATACATGTGCAAAGTGCACTTGTCCTATGCAAACAGTGAATACCCAGATCAGAGGGCTCCTTACGGAGCCCTCTGATCTGGGTCTTCACTGTTTGTCATAATGCAAAACATTGACAAAAACAACCCTTAAAAGTCAGAAATGGACTAGACTAAAATTGAAACTGGGATTGTCCATTTGAAGTTTCAGGGAGGAAAGAGTTAAAACAGAGTTTAAAAATTCATAGACAGTGCTCCCTCTCTACAACAACAACCAATGGGAGACACAAATTGTGTGTGCTGTTTGGGGGAGTTGTTATAGGGCGGGAAATTGGCTTATATTTGCAAACCGTTTGAATCAAGATCAGACGCCATGTAACGCTGTGTCTGATCTGGGTTCAAACTGTTTGCAATATGGCATTATGGATTTTTTTCTGTCAAAATGTTCATTATGTAAGAAAAACAGCAAACAACAATTTTAAGCAGACAATATTGCAGCAGTGAAAATGTTTGTACAAGTATCAAAGTATTCCTGTAAGCTGTGCTTGTAGAAACGGTAAAATCTGGTGTTAACTTATATGCATGGAGGGACACACAGACATGATATTCACTATATGCCTACCACATCTACAGATAGGCATAGAAACTGCAAGGAAGAAAAGGTTAAGCAAGTTTGAGTAATGGAGAATAAACATTTAAAATACAAACAAGTTAAAGCTTGTTAACCCAGTGGCAGGGCTGCCATTGATCTGGATTTTTTACAGAATCTTCGGAATTTTCTCAATTTCTCCGGACCTATAGATTCTCTGAAATCTTCGGATTTCTGATCTTACTTTTAAAATTTGTTGCATTTTTACTAAAGGAAAAATTACAATGGGTGTCAAACAGTTTAGATCTATATCAGACGCAGCGTTACAAGATGTCTGATCTGGATCCAAACTGTGTGCACAATTATGCAAGTGTTATAGAGCCTCGCAGCGAAATGGTTAAAGGTACATTTTCTAAAATGGCGTTTGAAAATTTCCAAATCTTAGGATTTGTTTTATGAACAACTTATGGTAGTCCTGGCTCCTAGGTTATAAAGCTTTTGACTTGAGTCTAAACTCGTTCCCAAGCATTTGATTGGTCAGATTTGAGCCTAGGCTCAAATCTGACCAATCAAATGCTTGGGAACTCACTCAGACTCAACTAAAACGCTTTATAACATGGAGCCTGCAGTGGAGACTCTAGTGTTTCTTACCTGTGTGATGCTATGAGAGTAAGGCAGCAAACACTGCACAGTAACATAGACCATAGTTGTCAGGATCATCTTCTTGTGGTACTTGCTAGGCTTTGTGGGTGGGGCAGACTTGGAAACTGGAGATGGACTCTGATAAAACAACAGCACTATTTGTCAACAGAATACAGTCATAAGTATGTTCCAAGGATTAACCCTTAGCCCGCTAAATAAATTGTCGTCTGCTATATTTCTCGTCTGCTTCAAGTTTCAAAGTGCTTCAAAGTTGCTCAAAATTGCTGAAAATGTTGTCCGAGTGTCAAACAGCTTGGATCCGGATGAGACGCCGAGTTACTCGGCGTCTCATCCGGATCCAAGCTGTTTGCATATGGAGCTATAGTCGTGAGTGGCAGGCTAAGGGTTAAACTTTATTTTGTTGAATTATCAGTTGCTAAAAGAATGCCATCAAAATTCTAGTTGTTACTGTCAATCTAGGTTTTGTTTTCTTCTTTTCAGTGGTTCTCGATAAATCAGGCTGTTGAAATTACACGATAGCACACAATTGACTACGATTCTTAGGGAACCTTCTGGGAAAACTCATAATAGAAGCAAAAGTTTGTTAATCCCGTGGCGATAATTCCACTGTTTAAAAAGTGAGATTATCAAGTGATAATCTACTACCGGTATTATTTCCAAGTAAACCACTGGAAAGCATTAAAATAAGCAGTAAACTGACTTTAGAGAGTCATCAAACTCATGATTTTTCAAACACTGATTAATTAACACGCTGAACCCTAGAGACAAGTATACTCGTCATTTATAAACAGTGTACTTGTAAACAGTATACTTGTCCTATGCATAGACCCAGATCAGAAGACGCTTAAAGGAATCCTCTGGTCAGGGTCTACACACTGCTTGTCAATTTGTAATATTTTGTATAAAACAACCTTAAACATGATTCAAAAGAAGAACTAGACTTAATTGGAAACTGGAAATATCCATTTGAAGTTTGAATAAGTTAACCAATTACCCCATAGCCTTTTTCTATTTTTAAAGATAGGTGATCACTTAAAGCAGGTTCTGCTTTACTTTCAGCCTGCTTTAAACTTCCATCTGCTAGGATACAGCAAATAATTCTTACCATACATTTCCATGGCTGTGTAAATTGGAGCTATTTTCAACAGTGAAGGAATAAATTAAAGGTGTGTTAAAAGGCTTATTTATGGGGTAATGGGTACACACAGTTATGTGACTATACAAACATTTCCCTCGTCTGGTTTGATGCTCTGTTTGTCATAGATACAGTGGTCACTGCAGGTGATTGGTCTATCAGCAGGAAGTACTGGGCGCAGGAATGATGGGAAGGTCTTGAGCAAGTCCCGCGGCCAGTCAGGATAGCAAAACAGGGGCATCGTAGCCAGCATCATCCACGGAAACATACCTACCAAATACATGAAAGCTGATTACAGGTGTGTAGTAGCTACTATGAGGAGTAAACGCTTTGAAAATCCAATTTACAGTCAAGTTAGTGTAAAGAAACAGTAAATGAGTTGTCGTAAAGTGCTTTTGAACGCACTACCCCTGTGTGATAAGAGTGCTATATACATGTAAATCTGGTATAATAATAATAATAATAATAATGTGGACAGATGGCAGCTTAAAACTTTGAACGCTGTCTGCAACAATTGTTGTCTGCTAATGTTCTAAATATAGATATTTCTTAATTTGTTTCCAAAACAAGGTTAGAGTGTCAAACAGTTTGCAAAGGTGGCTATGGTTTCATTGGTAGCAAGCTAAGAGTTAATGCAGAACAAAAAAGCTCCTACTAAGGAGCTTTCTGCTTTACCCAGTCACCTGTTGCTAAGACTGACATGCTAATACAAAGAGTGGACTCTTAACTCTTTCCTCCCTAAAACTTTAAATGGACAATTCAAGTTTCCATTTTAGTCTAGTCTATTTCTGACTTTTAAGGGTTGTTTTTGTTAATGTTTGGCTTTATGACAAACAGTGAAGACCCTGATCAGAGGGCTCCTTTCGGAGCCCTCTGATCTGGGTCTTCACTGTTTGCATTGGACATGTGTACTATTCACATGTACACTGTTTGAAAAGGACGCCTATATGCGGGACTAGGGTTCAAAGGGTTAACACAAGTTGATTGTGAATATTTTCCTTAATGTAAAGATAACGTAAGATGTAAAAGGTATTCTATGGAGTAATGGGTCAAGGCAGATGGCAGCCTAAATAAGAAATAGTACAGCCCGCTAAGGGCCGTCTTGCCCAGTCAGCCCCAAAATAGTTTTCGGCCCGAAGCCTTCGGCCGTAAACTATTTTGGGGCTGACTGGTCGGTCACTATAATGCAAGGAGGCCCGAAGTGGGCTGTACTATTTCTTATAGTATACCGCACTTCTAATTAGGATCAAAACAGTTCTGTGTATTGTCAAGTAATGTGAATATATGTGCATTGATTACCTCCCTTTACTAAAATTTTGCATCGGTAGTAACTAGTAAGCTTCCTTATGTATACTTGAATCTACACTTTCCATCTTTCCATATTATGAAACTTATAATGTAAAATTGTTTTTTAAAATTTATTGTATGATCTTTGATTAAATTGCAAACAATCAAAGTTAATGTTTTGTTTAAAAACAATTATTTAAATGTTTTTTATAAGACTAAAACAGAACAACTCTTTAAGTCACAACTAATCTCTATGAGTCTTATATTTATCATAGATACATTTCAATTCAAAATGCATTTCACATTTTATTTACAAGTAGAAATCTAGATCTACTCGGACATGGATAATATTTGCTTAAAGTGACGGTAACACTTTCTTAAGCACTTATTTCAAATTTCATTACGCAATCATCACGACGTCATCATATGACGTCAACCGTGCTCAGCGGGCACTATTGTAAAATAGTGACCGCTAGCTCGTACAAAGATAAAGAAGGGGCGTACGTAGGTAAGGTATACTATAACAAGATAGAAGAATACCAGAAAGCTCCTAACACCAGAGCTAAAGATAGGGGGGGGGGGGGGGGGGGGGGGGGTTATTTCAAAAAATAAAATCTTTATTTCTGTTTTGAATCCTATGGTGTCACTACTCATTAGAATCGTCTCTAAGAGACAATTCTAATGAGTAGCAACACCATAGGACTTGCTGCTGAAATTAGTGAGAAAATATTGGATTTGTGCAGTTTATTCCCTCTTATCTAGAGCCCTGCCTAACACTCATCTTGCTTTAAACTGCCACATATCTTCAACAAAATCAGGAAATATTCATTTTTTGCATTTGTGCAGAGTAGGTAGAGGTGTATTAACCCTTAGCCCGCCAAATAAATTGTCGTCTGCTATATTTCTCGTCTGCTTCAAGTTTCAAAGTGCTTCAAAGTTGCTCAAAATTGCTGAAAATGTTGTCCGAGTGTCAAACAGCTTGGATCCGGATGAGACGCCGAGTTACTCGGCGTCTCATCCGGATCCAAACTGTTTACATATGGAGCTATAGTCGTGAGTGGCAGGCTAAGGGTTAACTCATTTGCAGAGGAAGTGTATAACTTACTTTACACACATATTTTTCAAACTGTGTACCTTTAAAGAATTCTTTTGTCTTATGCTAACAGTGTAGACCAAGATCAGATGGCTTCTATAGGAGCCCTCTGACCAGGGTCTGCACTTGACCTAGATTTTGTCAAGATGGTCATTTTGACAAAGTTTGACAAAGATTGGGCTTACATTGTGGCTACTAGACTGTTCATAAGCTTTTCCTAAACTTTGACCTAGTGACCTACTATTTAAACCTGTATAACTGATATTCATAGTAGTCCTTGATTTTTTCAAAATGAGCATTCTGACCATGTTTGATAAAGATTGTAGTAAAATCGTAGCTACTTGAATGTTCACAAGCTTTTTCTAAGATTTGACCTAGTGACCTAGTTTAAAACCCACATGAGCCATATTTAAACTTGATCTAGATATTGTCAATATGGTCATTCTGAATAAGTTTGACAATGAGTGGAGTAAAATTGTGGTTACTAGAGTGTTCACAAGCTTTTACTAAGATTTGAACTAGTGACCTACTTTTAAAACCCACATGAGCCATATTCAAACTTGATCTAGATTTTGACAAAATGGTCATTCTGACCAAGTTTAATAAAAAACTGTTCAAAATTGTTGCTACTAGAGTGTTCACAAGGCTTTTTGTTTTTTAGATTTGACCTAGTGACCTTAATTTTAAACCTACATAAACAATATGACCTTGACTTTGTAAAGATTATCACTCTGTTTGATAAAGATAGGGCTCAAATTGTGGCTATCAGAGAATTCAGAAACTTTTCCTAAGATTTAACCTAGTGACCTACTTTTTGATCCGATATGACCAATATTCACCCTAGCTTAGATTTTGTCAAGATGGCCATTCTGACCAAGTTTAATAATGATTGATTGAGTCAAAATTGTGGTTACTAGAGTGTTCACAAGTTTTTTCTTTTGTGTCTTATAGAGTGTTTGCAAGCTTTTTCAATGATCTGACCTAGTGACCTACTTTTTTACCCAACATGACCCTTATTGGAACTTGACCTAGAGTTTGTCATGATATTAGACCAAAAGTGTGGCCTCTAGAGTGTTCACAAGACGTTAGCGGACACATGTTGCACACCGACACTGGACACAGCACGATCACAATAGCTCACCGTGCACTACATGATCAGGTGAGCTAAAAGTAGATTAGACTAAATTGGAAACTGGATGTTTCAGGGGTCAATGAGTTACTACTGGTTTGACCATATCAAGAAATAACTCTTACCAATACTGAATAGCTGAGAGTTCATAAGATGGAATGAAGCACCAAATGTGAAGGCAAACAGTCTGGTCCGGTCAAAGAACAGCAAAAATCCAATGGTCAGGTCTAAGGAGAGGCCACAGAGGTGGACAATGTACAGACTCACTTGTTCCTCTGTGAGTAACAACCTGAGGTCAGAGAGCACCAAATAAGGAACAAGTACAGTAAAACCTCTCTATCACGACCACTAAAAATAATGTTAATTTATTGTATAAAAGACAGGTGACAGCTTAAAACAAGGTGACAGTAAAACAGAAGCTCCTACAGGAGCTTTCTGTTTTACTGTCACCTTGCTTTAAGCAGTCACCTGTTGTAAACGCCTAATAATTAACACAATTAAGTGGTCGTAATAGAGAAGTTTTACTGTAGTTTATACCTTTACAGTATAGTCATCAATGCAACATGTTGTGGTCAGAGTACACTAAGTACTGTACATCTTCATTTGTAGTCTTTAACAAACTGAACCCTAGCAACCAGTTTATATGTCCTTGACAAACAGTGTACCGGTGAAAAGTACATTTGTCCCCTGCAAATAGTGAATACCTTAATATTAAGAGGCTTGCTGATGGAGCCCACTGATCTGGATCCGCACTGTTTGTCATTTTGCAATAAATGGTAAACAAACCCAGCCCTAAATAAACACCAACAAGATTTTATTGGGAACTGGAATTGTCCATTTGAAGTTTCAGGGGTGAATGAGTTATTAAACCGTCTGTGCTCACAAACACCAAAAGTTAGAACATATCATTGTCTGCTTTAATATGTTGTAGTTTTCATTTTTAACCCATTACTTTTAATATACAGTGGAGAATCTGTTATTCTTTCCCGTTTAAACGCAAACGTACGCAAACGCAAAGCACTAAAACGTAGAAAAGAACAACTTTTGGATAATTCTGATAATTCTTGTTTATCTTGGTGGCAAACAGTTTGGAGCCTGATCAGACGCCGGGTTACCCGGCGTCTGATCTGGCTCCAAACTGTTTGCACTGCAAATAATAGTTTTAGCCTAAACGCGTTTATTGGGAAAGAATAACGTTTTCTCCACTGTATGCCTTTTTATGCATTTATTTATTCCTCCGTTAAAAAATAGTTCTTCTTTATACAGTCATTGCTATCCTCCATAAATAAATATTTCATTTAAATAATCCTAGCAAATGGTACAGTCATGCACTCATGGGACATAATTATTAGTCACTCTACAAAATTTTGGCATTTTTTCCACACATATTCTACATTATTTGTGCTGCAACAAAACTGTGAAACACAAAATTACACCACGATGTATGCCAGTTTAAAAGTTAGGGTGTTAACTTTTCAGGTATAGATTGTTTTCTCTGATGTTCGGAATAGAATTTTATTGCTAGGCGACTTTAGAATATAAGTGAAAAAAGTTGACTCGTTCTACTAAACAGGTTGCCATGGTAACAAATGGGACCATAATTAGAAATTAAGAATGATTTTATTTGAAAACATAATCTCCCACACAATAGTGCACTTTCAAAAGGAAACTGAAGAAAACTAATGAAATTATTAATGTTAAAGTTTACTGACATGCGATAAATGATAGAATTAACATGGGAGTCTATGGGAAATCAAGTTAACCAATTGAATTTTAGAACTGTGTGACTTAACATGAAGTAAAAGAGCTTTAGAATGACATTTTCTTATATTACTTTTCGTCACATATGTAAGGTGGTCGTTAAATTGGTGTAGTTTTACATAATTTTCATCTAACTTTACCATGGCAACCTTATAATGTGAACATGGCTCACATTTTGCCTGTACATTCAAAAATTACCTAGAAACAACAAACAAAAAATCACATGCTCAGAGTGAGACCAATTTGAGACTAGAAAACATTTAACAGATTCTTGCTCAAACTCTTCTAACCAAACAGAAGTACACTTAATATTGTTCAGGGTTTTAATTCTAATAAACAGTTGAGAAAACTGAGAAAAATAAGCAACTTTTTGGCAGAGTGACAAATTAGTATGTCCTATGACTGTAGCTTAAAGCAGGTTGAAAGTATAGCAGAATGGTCTTTAACCCTTTCCCCAATAGAAGCGCCTTTTAGCGTGTTGAATTTATTACTCCGCTGAAAAAATAGTTCCAATTTGTACACTCATAGATATGTATCATAAGAACTATTTTCTATCAGATGGTAACTTAAAGCAGGCTGAAAGTAAAGCAGAATGCGCCTTAAGGCGCATTCTGCTTTACTTTCAACCTGCTTTAAGTGCTCACCTGTCATCAAAACTAAAAACATTCTATGAGGTAAAGGGTTAAAGAGCTTTCTGCTATACTTCTAGCCTGCTATTAGCAACCATCTGTGTTCAATACTGAGCTATCAGTTTATCTTATTTTGTAAATAAATTATGGCTACATAAATATTTACATGTACATGTAATTACCTAAAGGGAGCAAACACAAAATGGCTGGCGATTTTATTCATGGAATATCCACTGACCCAGTCTAAATCTAGCTTCTTCAGCCCAGCTATAAAATACACAATAAATATCTGAAAAGGAGAATAAATGTCTGAAAAAAACATAAAAAATAAAATAAACCAGAATCTGTTTGTAAAACACAGAGGCTCTGCCATATGCTTAACCATAAATGAATTCATAACTAATCTAAAGACAATAACTAAACCAGATTTCAAGGTCAAAGTTGTCAAACTGCAATGCAAAAGGTTATACTTATGAATTGCAATCCAAAATAACATGAAGATTTTCTTAAATTCTAGATATTGGTTTACTATTGTTGACGGACAGACAGACAACCAACAGAGGGGTATCACAAAAGTTGACTTTGAGCACTTTGTGCTCTGGTGAGCTAAACACCACAACATTTCTATCAAATAAACTGTATACTCAAGTTTAAATGCTACTCCTCTAACAGATTCCTCAAACAACAGTTAGAAAACAAGGCTTCCTCACCCCAACCATCCCCTAACTATCTGCAAGAATATACACAGGCTGGCCAATCCCTGCCCTAAACTGACCCAGTAATTGTTGTACAGTGGAGAAAACGTTATTCTTTCCAAATAACCCGGCGTCTGATCAGGCTCCAAACTGTTTGCCACCAAGATAAACATGAATTATCAGAATTGTCCAAAAGTTGCACTTATCTATGTTTTAGTGTTTTGCGTTTGGGTTTCGTTTCGTTTCGACGGGAAAGAATAACGTATTCTCCACTGTATAAAGAGATGTTGACCTACCTGGAACCTAAATAAGGCATAGTTCCAAAGAGGCACATGTGAATGTCTCTTCTTCTCAGATATCAATCCATCAATGGACCTGAAACACAGAAAATAACATGAGGACCATTCATAGGAATGTCCTAGCTTGGATTAAGACACCTAAATAGTGGTTGTAATATATTACAACATATATTACCCTAGCTTAAATTAAGACACCTAAATAGTGGTTGTAATATTATCCTAGCTTCGATTAAGACACCTAAATAGTGGTTGTTATATTACCCTAGCTTGGGTTAAGACATCTAAATAGTGGTTGTAATATTACCCTAGCTTGAATTAAGACACCTAAATAGTGGTTGTAATATTACCCTAGCTTGGGTTAAGACACCTAAATAGTGGTTGTAATATTATCCTAGCTTCGATTAAGACACCTAAATAGTGGTTATAATATTACCCTAGCTTGGGTTAAGACATCTAAATAGTGGTTGTAATATTACCCTAGCTTGAATTAAGACACCTAAATAGTGGTTGTAATATTACCCTAGCTTGGGTTAAGACATCTAAATAGTGGTTGTAATATTACCCTAGCTTCGATTAAGACACCTAAATAGTGGTTGTAATATTACCCTAGCTTGGGTTAAGACATCTAAATAGTGGTTGTAATATTACCCTAGCTAGAATTAAGACACCTAAAAAGTGGTTGTAATATTACCCTAGCTAGAATTAAGACACCTAAATAGTGGTTGTAATATCACCCTAGTCTGGGTTAAGACTTCTAAATAGTGGTTGTAATATTAAGATATTACTTTGTCTTCACCCATTGAGCTCCAGTAAAGCATATATTATGTATATGCATCATTTACAAAGGATCAGGGTCTGCACTGTCCATCACATCACAATATTGTAGAAAGCAAAAAACGTGCAAATGCCACAAAACAAGGTTTTCAACGATTAACTAATTAATCTCAAGGTAGGTCTTCATTTAAGCTTGCTAGTTTATTTCTCCACTGCGGAAAATAGTTCCATTTTATACAGTCATGAATATATATCATAAGAAATATTTTCTTTATCCTAGTTGTTGGTAGTTTAAAGAAGGCTGAAAGTAAAGCAGAATGTGCATAAAGGTGCATTCTGCTTTAAGTTCAACCTGCTTTAAGTGGTCACCTATCTTCAAAACTAGAAACAGGCTAAGGGGTAATGGAATAAAAGGGAAAGAATATTGTTTTTTCCACTGATTGAGGTACCCACCAGTATCTGTCTGCATCCGTTAGCAGAAACAGAATGCCCATCAGACCAAACAGGTAGCTGTGGTTGTTCCATGTGGTCTTGTCTAGCAGAAACAGGTACCAGTAACAGCATATATACAACAGGCAGCTAAACTTGTAGCAGAAACCCAGGCAAATACCCAGCTCACCTATAATACAAGAGGGCCATGGCCTACAAGTCGCTCACCTGAGAACATTGTACCTTAGCTGACTGGGCAAGACAATATTGTGATATATATAGCTATAAAAAGATTTTTAAAGGTTTTCCTATATAAGTCTATATAAAACTGATAAGCCCCGGGGCGGGGCCAAATTTGATCAAGGGGTCATAATTTGAACAATCTTGGTAGAGGACCATAAGGCAAAGCTACATGTCAAATATAAATGATCTGGGCCTTACAGTTTCAGAGAAGAAGAATTTTAAAGATATTCCTATGAAAAACTAATAAGCCCGAGGGCGGGGCCATTTTTGGCTCGAGGGTCATAATTTGACCAATCTTGGTAGAGGACCATAAGCCAAAGCTATGTGTCAAATATTAAAGATCTGGGCCTTACAGTTTCAGAGAAGAATATTTTTAAAGGTTTTCCTATATAAGTCTATGTAAAACTGATAAGCCCCGGGGCAGGGCCAATTTTGACCCAGGGGTCATAATTAGAACAATCTTGGTAGAGGACTATAACGCAAAGCTATGTGTCAAATATTAAAGATCTGGGCCTTACAGTTTCAGAGAAGAATATTTTTAAAGGTTTTCCTATATAAGTCTATGTAAAACTGATAAGCCCCGGGGCGGGGCCAAATTTGACCCAGGGGTCATAATTTGAACACTTTTGGTAGAGGACCACAATGCAAAGCTTCATGTCAAATATAAATGATCTAGGCTAAACAGTTTCAGAGAAGAAGGTTTTCAAAGGTTTTCCTAAGAAAAACTGATAAGCCCCAGGGCGGGGCCATTTTTGGCCCAAGGGTCAAAATTTGAACAATCTTGATAGAAGATCATTAGGTTATGATACATACCAAATATCAAAGGTCTGGGCCGTTTGGTTCCTGAGAAGAAGGTTTTTAAAGATTTTCTTATGCATTAAAAGTTGTCTATACGCTCATGTTAGAAAATCTAGTCCCACAGCAAGGGGAATAACTCTAGCCAATAACTTTGAACAAGATTTCGTTCCCCCTTGTCACTGAAGGTTTTGATAATTTTAGTTTGGTTGAAATTGGGTCAGTGGTTTCAGAGGAGATGTTGTTTGAAAATTTGAATGGACGACGTACGACGTACTACGGACGACATACGACGTACGACGGACGGAATGGGATCACAATAGCTCACCCTGAGCCTAAGGCTCAGGTGAGCTAAAAACAGAAACAGGTACCAGTAACAGAACAGATACAGTACCTGTAACAACAGAAACAGGTACCAGCAAATATTCAGCAACAGTTCAGGAACAGGTACCAGTAATAGAACAGATACAGTACCAGTAACAACAGAAACAGGTACCAGCAAATATACAGCAACAGTTCAGGAATAGGTACAAGTAATAGAATAGAAACAATAACATGTGAATGTAACAGTAAGAGCATAATGTTATACAGGCTTCTATGGCATGAGCAGAAACAAATGACAAGCTTACTTGTAACAACAGAAACAGGTACACTGAAGCTCACTTATAACGAAATTGGATATAACGAAATACTGGATATAACGAAACAAACTTTATTCCCCATCTTTTATTGAAGAATAGTAAAAAGGACATAACATATGAAATTTGGATATAACGAAATAAATAAGATGGTCCCTGCGACTATAAGTGAGCTTCACTGTACCATTAACAGCACAGAATCAGGTACATGTACAAGTAACAGCTTAGGAACATGTATCAAAAACATCATAGAAACATGAACCAGTAACAGTTCAGGAACAGGTACTAGTAACTGCATAGAAACAGGTACCAGTAACAACACAGACATAGGTACAAGTAACAGCATAGAAACATGAACCAGTGACAGTTCAGGAACAGGTACTAGTAACTGCATAGAAACAGGTACCAGTTACAACACAGACATAGGTACAAGTAACAGCATAGAAACAGGTAACAGGGAATAACATAGAAACAGGTACCAGTAACAACACAGACAAGTAACAGCATAGAAACAGGTACCAGTAACAGTTCAGGAGCAGGTATTAGAAACAGCATAGAAACAGGTACATGTACAAGTAACAGCTTAGGAACATGTATCAGTAACATCATAGAAACATGAACCAGTCACAGTTCAGGAACAGGTACTAGTAACAGCATAGAAACATGAACCAGTAACAGTTCAGGAACAGGTACAAGTAACTGGATAGAAACAGGTACCAGTAACAACACAGACATAGGTACAAGAACAGCATAGAAACAGGTACCAGTAACAGTTCAGGGGCAGGTATTAGTAACAGCATAGAAACAGGTACCAGTAACAACACAGACATAGGTACAAGTAACAGCATAGAAACAGGTAACAGGGAATAACATAGAAACAGGTACCAGTAACAACACAAACAAAGGTACAAGTAACAGCATAGAAACAGGTACCAGTATCAGTTCAGGAGCAGTTGTACTAGTAACTGCATAGAAACTAACAGCAAATAATCAGGTATATGGTGATGTTAATATCTACTGATAACTTACCTACAGCAAGAGCCAAGTAGACTATGAACATCCAGACTAGGGGCAGTGGTTCCAGGAAGTCAAACAAGGGAAACCTGCACTGACTCCTATCACCATAGTCCTCCAGTACATGACTCCAGCCCCTCTCCTGCCAGATATCAGCCAGCATCAGAAACCCTATAATATAGAATGGCATCACAAACCTCGAAACAAAGACAAACTCATACAGTTAATCCATTACTCCACAAGAACATCTTTTAACTCCTGTAAATTATTCATTCATTGAAGAAAATTGTTCCAATTTATACAATCATGAATCTTTACGAAAGAAAGATTTTCTGTATTCAAGTAGATAGTAGCTTAAAGCTGAATGAAAATAAAGCAGACTCTAACGCTTTACTCCATAGACTAATTCTTGTTTTGAAGACAGGTGAATATTTAAAGCTGGTTGAACATAAAGCAGAATGCGCCTTAAGTCGCATTCTGCTTTACGTTCAGCCTGCTTTAAGCTTACATCTGTTTGGATAAAGAAAATACTTCATATGATAAATATTCATGGCTGTATAAATTGGAACTATTTTCTCCAGTGGTTGAATAAATTAAAGGTGTTAAAATGAGTATCTATGGAGTAATGGGTTAAGGCACATTCTGCATAACGTTCAACTTCCTTTAAGAGGTCACCTGATTTCAAAACTTGAAACAGACTATGTAGTAACCTGGGTAAATCAATTCAATGAATTTCAGATGACCAGTTTTACATTGACTCCCAATGCTTTTATCACAAGAATATGTCAATGTATATTGCCAACAGTAATTATCCTGATTGTAAGAGGGCTCTTTAACCAATTACCCCATATGCTGTATCTAGTTTTGGAGACTGGCGACCACTTAAAGCAGGTTGAAAGTAAAGCAGAATGCGCCTAAAGGCGCATTCTGCTTTACTTTCAGCCTGCTTTAAGCTACTAGCTGCTAGAATATAGACAATATTTCTTATGATACATATACATGACTGGATACAGTGGAACTATTTCCTTAACTCATTACCCCATAAGTACACCTGTTTACTCCTCTAATTTATTTATCATAAGAAATATTTTTCTATTTTCTAGTAGATGGTAGCTTAAAGCAGGCTGAAAGTAAAGCAGAATGTGCCTTAAGGTGCATTCTGCTTTACTTTCAACCTGCTTTAAGTGGTCTACTATCTTCAATATTAGAAATAGGCTATGGGGTAATGGGTATAATGGGTAATAACTCAATTACCCCTGAAAATTTAAATGGATAATTCCAGTTTCCAATAACGATTAGTCCATTTATGACTCTTAGGGTAGTTTTCTTCAGTTTATTTCAAAATGGCATACGGTGCATTTTTTACATTAAATACTTTGTTTAAACAGGAAAGATAACATCTTCTCAACCATATCAATAACAAAGTCTGAGCATCTAACATCCTTTTCTGTTAAGGCAAATATGGCCTTTCTGGTAATCGGCCTTTCTATCCTGCCATAATGTCATTTGCTTTGAAATTGTTACATGCAAAAAATTCCAAATTAAATTAAATGTACATGTATTTTCTGTCTAAAGAATCTTCAATACCAGGACGGCCATTTTTCCAGCTTTTTCCAAAATCCTCTGATTTTTATTCGGCTGCAGATGGTAGCTTAAAGCAGGCTGAAAGTAAAGCAGAATGTGCCTCAATGCACATTCAGCATTACTTTCAACCTGCTTTAAGTGGCCATGTCTTGTCTTCAAAACTAGAAACAGACTATGGGGTAAAGGGTTAAAGGTACGATTCATAAAATTGCGCATGAAAAATAGAAAATTTGGAAATCTTAGAATTTTTCATGATCAACATATGGCAGCCCTGCAATACAAGTGTCAAAGTCTGTTAAGATGCCCAGTAATTCGACATCTGATGTGGATCCAAACTGACAGCAAATACCTACCAGGATGCCCCCTTAGTACATTAAGGGTTAACCATTGCAACACTGTACCTGTTATGAAGATCTCTGCAAATAGTTTGGATCCAAATCACGCCCTAATAAATGTGCAGCCTGATCAGTATCCAAACAGTTTATAATTTGGATCCTGTTTCAGTAAATATAAATTAGACAACTCCCAATTCGATAAGTTGAGCAGATGACATTTTCAGCAGACCATAGTTACACAGTGTAGCAGGACTTAAGATAATGTTGTCTTAACTTGATTGTAACATAACAATCACCGGGTCGGAGGGTATAATTACGTTATCTTTTCAGGAAGCTACAACCTTTCCTGGTTTTTAATTTACATAATTATTTTGACCATAAATATGCCTTTTGAAGCCCCTACTTATTCCTACACAAACAAGAAGTCCTTTTAGCTAGTGAGATCTGGAAATGAATCATGGTGGTATTTCAAGTATTTTGCCAGATAGAAACTTATCGAAGGCTGAAAGTACAGTTAAAATGCTACTTCAGAAGTATTCTGCTTTACTTTCAACCTTATATAGTGGTGTCTGCAAAACTAGAAACAGGCTATGGGGTAACCAATCACCCCATGGCTAATGATTTCAATTTTAAAGGTAGGTGGTTGTTTAAAGAAGACTGAAAGTAAAGTAGAAAGCTCCTTACTCTCAGCCTGCTGTAAGCTACCCCTTGAAATGATGCCTGTGTCTTATGGTCTGGTCAGGATGTACTAGGTGCCTGGGGGCCTGTTTTACTAAACTACTTACGCAGAAATTTTGCGTAAGTCAAAATTTTAAATTTTAATTTATATTTTTTATTATCACTTGCTACAAACAGCAAATAGCCAGATCAGAGGACGCGCTTTTAGCGCATCCTCTGATCTGGCTGTTTGCAAACATTTATGATCGAAAAATAAGAGTTAAACAATTTTGACTTACGCAAAAATTTTGCGTAAGTTGTTTAGTAAAACGGGCCCCTGGACTTTCTTTGGTATAAAAATAATAGGAAAAGTAAAAGGTGTATTTAAGGAGTAATAGATTAAACACTGGAAACAAACTTCTGTTCCTGACTGCTCCTAAATATGGAAATTGATAGTACCAAATTTCATTCTAATGTTGGTTTATTTGTTGTGAGTGAAAATGTTTTAATCCATTTACCCATAAATATGCCTTTTTACGCCTCTAATTTATTCCTCTGCTGTAGAAAATAGTTCCAATTTATATACAGTCATACATCATACACCATCAGAAATATTTGATATCCCCGCAGATGGTAGCTTAATATAAGCAGGCTGAAAGTAAAGCAAAATGCTCCTTAAGGAGCATTCTGCTTTACTTTCAGCCTGCTTTAAGCAACCATCTGCCTTCAAAACTGAATACAGGCCGTAGGAAAATTAAAGGGTTAAAGAAATGCCTTACCAAACAGGAACCTTAGTACTCCAAGTCCTGCCGGATCTGTAGGCCTACACAGTAATCTCTGGAGAGAATCCCAACTGCACAACTCCACTACTCGGAAACCAACCAAGGTCTCAAACTTGGAAACTTCTCTGCTCTTCTCTGATTTGGCTGTAATAGGCTCAACATCTTGGGGTTCAGACGCCATTCTGAGAAATAAACAACAAAACCATGGAGAAGTTGAAGTAGTATGTGTCTGAAACCTTGAATATAATATACATCTCTTTAACCCATTACCCCATACCCTATTTCTAGCTTTGAAAACAGGTGACCACTTAAGGCCTTTGGCTACCCGAAGTCGGTCTTGCGGGCGAGCGGATATGCGTCTTGACGACACAGACTGTTTTCGTACGTGTTTATACTAGAAAATTTATATAAAGGAAATGTTGATACGAATTAGTATAATCCTTCATACCGCAGTTAGTATAGTGGTTGACTAGCAATCAAAAGGTCATAGGTTCGAGACCCATCCGATCCAAATATTTTTTTTAGTGTCCGATTTATTGACTTGTCAATCCATAACGCAATAATCAAGAGACATGTTATGTTTAGTCTTCGTTGATTAGAACTAGTGATGTTTACGGTCCAAGTATATGTCCACTTACCTGTACGTTTTAGTTTAATGACTTACAAGTCAATTAAATCGGTATACATGTAAACGATTTGATCGAACTATAAAGCCACACATTGAAGCTTATCAATACGCTAACCTTTTCAAGATCGATATTGCCCATTATAATTATGTTAAAACAAAATAATAAACCTTGTATGCAGGTCCATGAATAAATAATAATGCATTTTAATGACAAAGTTTTAATTCTAAGGTAGGTAACTGTATCTAAACAACAAATATCCCACATTTTAATAAGAAAATATGTTATTACAACAAATCCTGACTGTAATATTTTCTAATTTTTTCAGACTGAGTAGTTCATCAACCATATATTTGAATAAAATGAAAACAAATATACATTGAATGAGTCAGTTTTTTGTAATTCAATTTTTTAGCATTTTGCAAAATTTAAATAGCTGATAACATCTTTCTGAACACATTTATTCAAAATGTTTTTAGCTTTTCTTGTAATGAATGTTGTGGACTACTTATTGGGTGAGAATTATAGTCATTAGCTTTATTCATTTTTAGGAAAAATAACATCATCAAAATTCTAGGTTTTTGTCAAAAAAAAGACCTTAAAGACAAACCACACGATAAAGTTTGCCTATATTTACACACATTGTTTCTTAGGCTATTATCATTCTTCATGAAAAGTTTCATAACAATCGTATGGAAACTACGCGCATATGCGAAGTACCTTAAAGCAGGCTGAAAGTAAAGCAGAATGTGCCTTAAGGCACATTCTGCTTTACTTTCAGCCTGCTTTAAGCTACCATCTGCTAGGATATAGAAAATATTTATTCTGGTTCATATTCTTGGCTGTATAAATTGGAACTATTTTCTTCAGTGGAGGAATAAATAGAGGCGTAAAAAGGCGTTTATAAGGGGTAATGGGTTAATTATATTGTCTATGTATATATGCAGGAAATTGTAAATACATGTGAAAAACTTCCCTATTATTTTCGGTGGTGACTGGCACATATTTGTTCTACGTTGAACTGTATTTTCATGTAAATTCAAACAGCAACCGAGTATTAAAGAAAACAACAAACAAAACTTATGTTGACTCCGGGGTATTATTTGTCAGAAGATGTGCAACCATTTTAGTAGATGCCAATGCAGAAAGTAGCCTGTTGAACGCAAGTATTTGATAAATAATAATAATCAAAATAATATTAATAATAATAAAATAATAATAATCATAAAATAAATTTCACTTTAACTCATATCTTGAAGTAGTCTAATGTGCAACCACTGCTCCAATATGATTATTATGTAAACACTTTCCTCCCTTTAAATAAGTTATCTTAGTAACTACTAATTTATCCCTAATTTCATTTCATTACCAAATTTTGCATTTACCTTTTACTATATAGTGATACGTTTGCTGTTTGAAAACAATAAAAATACGGAGCTCTTTTGACCCATCCAGTTCAGAATCGAGTAAGCAATATTAAATAACAAAGCCCTTTCTGAGACCTTATTCAATATCCGACCTCGGAAAAAGATTTTGTTCACATTCATATTGTCACAGATTTCCCTTTCTCATATGTATAGGTTATACCATAGTTGCGCGCGAATAAACAATATAGTTCGAGGGGGCGTAGCCCCCCGAGAGCTATGTCGTTTATTCGCGCGCAACCATGGTCTAACCTATTTAGCATTGGCTTGGGCTCGAGGAAAACAAGAAAACCCTTCGTTTCTGCTTTTTGTTTTAGACGAAAAAGTCATTTTATTTGTAATATTTTACTTAAATTGAAAGGTTATTTCAATGTGTAGTTTGAGACATTAAGCATGCTTTAAACACCAACAGAAATAACGCTTATTGAAGCTCTATTATGTAAGCACAATTCACTATTAATTGCCTTTAAAGTTTAGGTCTCACTGTACATAATATGACGTCATCAAGCGTGTGCAGTTCCTCTCTGATCTCAGCTGTTTAGTAAAGACATAAAAATAAAGATAATACTTTTCAAAGGATTGCCCCTGATCTCTGTATGTAACAGGTTGGCTGGGGTCTGTGGTATAACTCTTGGACACCTTATTAATCACATAACTAGTAACTCATCCCGAATCCCCTATTACTTTAACAATTAATAAGAAAACACAAGCAGTAAAACAAATCAGGCCTCTCGCTACCACCGACATTAGCCCTTAGCCTGCCACTCACGACTATAGCTCCATATGCAAACAGCTTGGATCCGGATGAGACGCCAAGTAACTCGGCGTCTCATCCGGATCCAAGCTGTTTGACACTCGGACAACATTTTCAGCAATTTTGAGCAACTTTGAAGCACTTTGAAACTTGAAGCAGACGAGAAATATAGCAGACGACAATTTATTTGGTGGGCTAAGGGTTATTTTTAATCAGATAACTAGTAACTCATCCCGAATCCCCTATTACTTTAACAATTAACCCTTAGCCTGCCACTCAAGACTATAGCTCCATATGCAAACAGCTTGGATCCGGATGAGACGCCGAGTAACTCGGCGTCTCATCCGGATCCAAGCTGTTTGACACTCGGACAACATTTTCAGCAATTTTGAGCAACTTTGAAGCACTTTGAAACTTGAAGCAGACGAGAAATATAGCAGACGACAATTTATTTGGTGGGCTTAGGGTTCATCAGATAACTAGTAACTCATCCTGAATCCCCTATTACTTTAACAATTAATAAGAAAACCCAAGCAGTAAAACAAATAAGGCCTCTCGTTACTACCGACATTAATAACGCCATGTGCAAGCATCGACATGGCTCAGTATTCCAGATGTCCGAGAAAGTAGGGTGTAGGTGTTTGTAACAACAATGACTTTTAAATGCTGTTTTTAATAATGCCATTAATCTTTTAAATATTTGACTTATTTTGAAATTGATTTAATAAAATAATATTAACAAATCATATCAATTATATTGAAAGAATCACAAGTAGGATGTCTTTACTTTATTGTAAATGTAGTTATTTGTCTTTTCTCACTTTGTAAGTATATTTATATGATTTCATGTGAAGCGCTTTTCAACGCACAACTGCTGTGTGAAAAGAGCGCTATATAAATCTGGTATAATAATAATAATAATATATAAGGAGGTAAATTTGTATATTTTCAGATGCTTAGATGTTCTCTAAGACAAGTTGGCTGCTCAAAGACCAGTACAAGCTGAAGTATTTGGTGGACTTTTCTAGGTTTTCCGTTTCATTTTTTTCTGACAAAAATAACCACTTAAAAGTAAAAGTAAAGTACCAGTTAAAGTCTACTTTCAGTCCGAATGACCGCTCAGCCGACTGTACATTTACCCCCTGATCATTGAGCCATCTTGCCTACAATTATATTGAGCACTGCTAACATATGGCGCTAAAGCAGCCGCAGTACCGGCTCAGACCCTCACAGGTACCCATTTTAACCCCTGGGTGGAGAGGAGCAATTCGCGGTACATGTCTTGCTCAAGGACATTCCTGTACATCATAAGGGATTCGGAAAAAATCCCCTAGCCAGACCGCTCAGGTCTGGCGGGGGATCGAACTCACGACCCCTGGTACCGTAGTCCAAGGTGTTAACCATTGGGCCACTACCACTTCACAATGACACTGATCTGGGTCTACACTGTTTTTCAAAGGATATATATACTTGTTGTCACACTGTAGAGGTTAACACATTAAACCATAGCAATGAGTATACTCATTCTTTATAAAACAAAAGTTTAATACTATACTTGTAAAGAGTACTCTTATCCTATGAAAACAGTGTAGACCAAAATAAAGGATTAATATTCCTCTGATCAAGAGCTGCACGGTTTGTCTTTTTACAATATATGGCAGAAAACAACCTTAAAATTTCATAAATGGACACTGGAAACTTGCTATTGTCCAATTTTTCTGACCTGTCGGAGTTATTTTAAGAACAGAATAGTTTATAATGGTAATTATGTAAGCAAGGTAACATCGAGTATGTAATCGTACACTATCCTACTTGAGATAAGTATGAGCATCGTGCAGCACGAGACCGCTGCGCTAACTTTTTACTGATATTTTATTCTTTCCTTATAAACGCATTTATATAATAAAACTATTATTTCCATTGCAAACAGGTTGGAGCCAGATCAGACGCTGGGTAACCCGGCGTCTGATCAGGCTCCAACCTGTTTGCCACCCATATTAGAAAAATAATTTTTTTTTACACTTTAGTGCATTGTGTTTGCGTTTATTCGGGAAATAATAATGTCTTCTCTACTGTACATTACGCACAAAAAATATAGCTTTCGGTATCCCTGGCTAACTGTACGGAAATCAACGAGTACGGTGATCATCCCTTTTAAAATTTTAGAATGTTCCAATCTAAAAATAACTCCGACAGGTCAGAAGAAATCACTAATATAAATGTTTGAGGGTTGAATGAGTTATTGACTCTTGTCTTTGTCTTTGTCAACACATGGTGGACGGCGACAACTTGTAATCAATACCACAGTTTATACCAGGAATGGGAAACCATCTAAATTCAGCTCATTTTGACATGAATCCTATTGAACACCTGATCAAAAGGCTTTTTCTAATGTTACAGGGCTGCCATTTATCCGGATTTTTCCTAAATCTTCAGATTTTTTTTTCTAGTACATGGTAGCTTAAAGTAGGCTGAAAGTAATGCAGAATGCGCCTTAAGGCGCATTTTGCTTTACTTCCAGCCTGCTTTAAGCAACAACGTGTCAACAAAACTAGACACAGGCGATGGGGTAAAGGTACGATTCGTAAAATCGCACTTGAAAAATGCAATTTTGGAAATCTTAGGATTTTTATGTCAATTTTTGGCAGCCCTGATGTTATGGCATTTAATGCTAACAATTGAAAAGTGGATTACATGTACTAGCGTTACTGCAGGTGCTATCTGACTTTGAATCTACAGTAAAACTTGTGTTTATCATTCCCCAGTCAATGTATAAGCATGAAAATCTTTCAAATACTTATTTACACTGTTTAACCCATTACTCCATAGATACAGGGCACGACAAATCCTGTGCCCGGAGCCCGGCGGGCAACCACATTTTAGGCTTGGGCACCCATACTTTTCAAACTGAAGCCCGGCGGGCACCCCCTAAATTCCAATTTGAGTAGCCCGGGCAATTCCATTTTCAGAAAATCACTACGTTATAAAATCTTAAATTTCGATAGAGCGTAACGAATTTGGCCAACTAGATCAAGGCTAATTGTTAAATTGAAGGGACAAAGACCCCCGCTGACATTATCAGTGTTTGTATAGTAGTGCGGGTGACACAGGTCTTGATAATCGCTGATTAGACACCCCAATTAGCACTTCACGGTCAAATAAACACCACGCTTCCAGGTTGTCAATGGCAGTAAATATTGTGTAGACGAATCGGCGGTTACAGTCGGGTACACTTCCAAATATACGCAAACGAAAGGGAAGATGTTGCGTGAACGTAATGTGTACAGTAAAACATAGACTGTAACACCCGTTTTTGTCTACGTTTACAACAAGCTACGAACGATACAGAAAACGGTAAAAAATGAAGTATGCTAATATAATTTAATGCGGTACAAGTTTGTTACGGCAAATAAATATGTCGCTGTTTTACCGTGTGATCAAAGTTGAAATATATTCCACAGTAGAACTAGAAGTAGTTTTATAGTCCATCACTCAAAAAAATGTCTGCTAACTAGTACACAACACATTTCGAATCATGACGTTGACGTTATTGACATTGAAATAAACACAAATATTTCTAATGGCGGGGTTCAACAAGGGGGAAATACGTCGTGAGGAAATGGAAGTATAATTTGGAGGCGGTGCACGGTTATTGCTGTGATATCAAAGTTCGGTTGAAGTTTGACCACGCCTGCTGAGTGGGTCGACAGATTGTGTTTGTTTAATTGGTTATCAAAAAAAGTGATTGACAGTCCCGGACAATGAGCTAAGAAAACTCAAGAGTCGGGCATTTCTTTTCCCCGTAAAATTAAATACAGATGATGATTTTCCATTTTAAAAACTGAAAAAATCACCCCGAATCGAAGACGTGTTACAACGACAATTAAGTGGTCACGTGCGAACCACGGAATTATGTTGGATAATTCCGTGTGCGAACAATAAGATTATTTCGATACGGTCGATAGTTCAGGACAAACATTTTAGATGAATGCTTAACAGAAATTAACATTTATCATTTTATTAATTGATTTCCGCCACACAATCCTTTGAATAACCACGCTATGAGAGACACGCTTACGAAACTTAAATTACAAAATGGCGGGGCGCCGTACTTTTTGCTATGACGGGTACGTGTATTTGTGAGTAAAAAAAGACATTCTCCAGCGTAGTTTTCTATCATCCATTAAGATTAAACATATAAATTCTTCTATTGTAACATACTCTTTGTGTAAATGTATGTTAAGTTAAATTTTGCAACAAAGTACGCGCGTAAAATTGATTTGCAATCAGTTTTCGCGGTAGAAATTTGGTTGTCAAAACTTTCTACTGACGATTCAACCACACCTATTTTATGACATATGCGGAAGAAGAAGGTATGCAATGGTCGTCTGCACAATTTTGTCGTCTGCAACTATTCTGAGTTTCTCTGTTATTATTTTTATGAATTTTCATCCAGAAAATATCAGAGTGTCAAACAGTTTGGATCCAGGTGTCTCATCTCGATCCAAACTGTTTGCAAGCCAGGAACTTTCATAATTTAAAAAAAAACACAACAGGATGAATTACCTTTTTTAAGAAAATTAAAATAGGCTTGATGGAGTGTAAAACTGCTCAGTTTAGAACAAAATTAACAACAACAACAAACAAAAAAACTACAGCTGTGGCTTATCAATGGTATTTGATCAAGCAAGTCATTTATTTATCAAAATGTATGAATTTATAGATATATAAATATTAAATTGTATAAAACTGGACTATCACCATTTGGCTCCAAAGCAGAACACTTTACTTTTAACCTGCTTTAAGTGGTCACCCGTCTGTGAAAATTATGGGTTAATGCAGTCGGTGAATGAAGGCTTCGCTTTACACTGATAATTTAATTGGTACATCATTTTATGCGGAAAAAAATCAGGGCAACCAAAAAATAATTCTGGTTGCCCTGAGGGCAACCATCTTTTAATAAAATTTGTCGTGCCCTGATAGATACACATTTTTTCACATTTAATCTATTCCTCCACTGAAGAAAATAGTTCCAATTTATAAAGTCTTGAATATGTATCATAAAAACTATTTTCTATATTCTAGCAGATGGTAGCTTAAAGCAGGCTAAAAGTAAAGCAGAATGTGCCTCACATGTAACTTTCAACCTGCTTAAAGTGGTCGGCTATCTTCAAAACTTAGAAACTGGCTATGGAGTATAGGGTTAAGACAGGTGGTTGCTTCAAATCAAATCAAATCAAATAAATTTTTTTTTTTTGATCAGATAAATTTATTTTGAGTCGGCAAGACATATAACAATGAACATAAGCTGCAAAGCTTTTTAACCGACTAAGTCTGCTTAAAGCAGAAATTTCAAGCTCCTTTAACCTTTTGAACCCTAGTCCCGCATATAGGCGTGCTTTTCAAACAGTGTACATGTGAATAGTACACATGTCCTAGGCAAACAGTGAAGACCCAGATCAGAGGGCTCCGAAAGGAGCCCTCTGATCAGGGTCTTCACTGTTTGTCATAACTCCAAAAATTGACAAAAACAACCCTTAAAAGTCAGAAATGGACTAGACTAAAATCGAAACTGGATTTGTCCATTTAAAGTTTCAGGGAGGTAAGAGTTAAGAGCTTTCTGATTCACTTTCACTTCTCAGAGAATGTAAGGATTTATCTATTGCTGCCTGATTTATTACCTTCAAGTCAAGATGGACTGGAAGTTTCAGCATGAAAACACTTACCTATGAGGAATATTTAAATGAGAAAAATGCATGAATGGCCATTACTATAGTGGAGAAGTCATGTTATTATTTTCCCTTTGAGGAAAAATGCAAAGCCAATGCAGTTAAATGTAGAAAATGACTCTGTCTTGACAATTTTGGTTACCGATATTAATAATTCAGTTTGATCTGAGTACAAACAGTTTGTAACCCTATCAAACACTACCTTACCTAACTGTTTGTAATAGACATTGATTTTTATGAAAAACATGTTCATAAATTCGATTAACTTTGATATCACTTCTGAGGAAGGGGTTAACCCATTACCCCATAAATACATCTTTTTATGTATTTAATGTCTTTCTCCACAGAGCAAAATAGTTCCAATTTATACAGTATATGATAAGATCTATTTTCTATATTTTAGTAGATGGTAGCTTAAATCAGGCTGAAAGTAAAGCAAAATGCATCTTAAGGCGCATTCTGCTTTACTTTCAACCTGCTTTAAATGGTCACATATTTTCAAAACTAGAATAAGGCTATGGGGTAATGGTTTAATGCGATAATAGTGAAATCATTGAAATAATTATCACATTATGTCCTATATAGTTAGACATTAGCTGCATTAACCCTTTGAACCCTAGTCCCGCATATTGGCGTCTTTTGCAAACAATGTACATGTGAATAGTACACTTGTCCTATGCAAACAGTGAAGACCCAGATCAGAGGGCTCCTAGGAGCCCTCTGATCAGGGTCTTCACTGTTTGTCATAATGCCAAACATTGACAAAAACAACCCTTAAAAGTCAGAAATGGACTAGACTTAAATGGAAATAGAATTTTCCATTTAAAGTTTCAGGGAGGAAAGAGTTAAGCATGCTGAAAGTAATGCAGAAGTCTCCTACAGTCACCTGTGTTATTTCCATAGAAAACAATTAACCCTTAGCCTGCCACTCACGACTATAGCTCCATATGCAAACAGCTTGGATCCGGATGAGACGCCGAGTAACTCGGCGTCTCATCCGGATCCAAGCTGTTTGACACTCGGACAGCATTTTCAGCAATTTTGAGCAACTTTGAAGCACTTTGAAACTTGAAGCAGACGAGAAATATAGCAGACGACAATTTATTTGGCGGGCTAAGGGTTAATATACATGTACAAGGGTTGTTCAGAAAGTTCGTAGAATTTTGTTTTATCTCTTGTTAGCTTCATTTGATCACTTTGAAATTTGGTATGTAAGTACCTCATCTTGTTTTTAAAATACTTTCTAAGAGAGAAATGAAACAAATAATTTTTACCAAATATACAGGTTACCGTGGCAACACAGTAACGGAGACCCGGAGCAGCTGGAAAGTTGTATTCTTTTTAAAACTTTATTCTAATGAAGCAAACGTGATTTCTCTCAATTCTGTTGACGCTAGAAATGAACAAAAAGTCTGATTGTAACATGATGTTATGACGTTAGTTACTCATAATTTCAAAACATTGTAGGGGGCCTCCGTGGCCTATAGTGGTATAGTCACTGTGACTTACATCACTAAGCTCCTCACCGCTGTGAGTTCGAATCCCAGTAGGGTCGTTCGGATTTTTCATGTGAGGAAGCCTTCCAACTGGCTTGCGGAAGGTAGGTGGTTCTACCCAGTTGCCGATTTGTGCCTGAAACAGTGCACAAAGGACTTCTGGGGTCTTCCTCCACCTATAATAAGCTGGATGTCGCGATATGACTGAAATACTGTTGAAAGCGACGCAAAATCAAAACAAATCAAATCAAATCAAAACATTGTAAGCATTTGAACAGAATTTACAGTATTTAGTCTATAGAGAGTGGAAATGCTAGCTAAAAAGAAATGATGTCGCCCAGTGACGTTGACTTGCGAAGAATATATGACAAGACGTTCAGCCTCGCATTCCTGTAAAAATGGCATTAACTATTGAGGAATGGAAGAGAATCTATCCAGGACGCTCCTAAGAGCGACCAACCATCAACCTTAGCTGCTTCCATAAAGGACAATGTTCTCAGATGTTTCTCAGCCGTAATGATGCCAAAGGTGACGATTTTTTGGACAGAATTATCACTACTGATTAGATATGAGAGAAGCGACTACACATGGATCGTGAGCGTGTAATGCCACATCAGGATAATGAACAGGACCGTAGAGCAGCTTCAACGCAGTAAGAAATCAGCTTGCTATGGTTTGAGATGTAAGAACACCCGCCTAACGGCCCGACTAGGCATCCATGGATTTTAGAGTGCTCACAGAGTTAAAGGCGAGCTTACATGGAATTACATTTGTTTCAGCAGCTGAATTTACCAAACAGACCCAGAAAGTTGTACCTACATTCAGTGAAGACTTGTATGCAGAAACATACGTAAAATGAGTTAAAAGACATAACAAGTGAGTGGATATTGCGGGCGGTTATGTTGAGAAAGTGTGACGTTCGCTCTACGTACATAATGTTTGAAGTCACATCGACGCTGACGTGCTCCCGATATGCTTTATGTAATGTATTTGTAAGATCTGCATAGAAAAAATGTGTTTAAGCGTAAGTAATAAGCTATATTACTCCCCTCCCCCACCTAAAAATATTTTTTATATTTCCCCTATACTAGTATCCCCCCTCGAGGAATAAAGGTAAAATTTTAAAAAGGCCGGATGTTCAAGAACATCCAGAAAACTATTTGACAAGAGAGAAAATGCAAAAAAATAAATTTTCTTACCCTAGTAATTCTATTAATAATCCAACGGTTACTTTTTCTACTGTAGCATTATATGATAAAGAAACAATATCAATAACTGAACCTGCTGGAATTAGTTTACTTTTATCTAGTTTATAATGTTTTACTGGATCCCAAAAAATATTATTAGTAGTAGATTTAACACTAATATTATATATTTCATCTCCAGTAACTTGTCCATCTTTATAAACGCCAACTTTAACTTCACCAGTTTTAACTATAGCTGATATACTTGCCCCTATAATTATACCTGATTTAATCATAACATAACCTCCTCCAGTTTCTCTTCCTAATTTATCAAATGATATAACATAATTCTTAGTCAATGGACCTTTAGATTCTGCAACAAGTGAAATAATATGGTTATCCTTTAAAACACTTTTCATGTTAGCATCCAATTCAAAAAGTTTTCCCCAAGGTTTAGAATCTAATTCAATAATTTTCTCCCAAAGTTTCTCTATCTGGTCGGAAATATTTCTAGAAAATTTGTTTAAATCACTTTTATCAGATATTAAATTTTCATATAGTGCTATATCTGGTTCCTCAATAACTTCTAACATTAATGAAACAACTGCATGTGAAATTCCTACATTATCAGTTTCACACATAAAAGTAATAACTGAGTTTGGTTCAATTTCTTTTGTATTTGTAACATAATTATAAGTTACAATCTCATCCTCTAATAAAGTAATACTACACATTGGCATGTCGTTAACAAGCCCCCATACTATTACTCTACCTCTATTTAGATGAGGAGTACAAGATATACTAATGCCAATAACTTTTGATTTTATAACCAACAGTTCTAGAACTTCCAGCATTAGCTCCAAATGAAAACATTCCACGATTCTCTAAATTAGCTGCTTCTGCCCATATTGTATAATAATTCTTTTTTGATTTAAAAACATTATCAGTGTATTTTATAATTTTATTTCTTTCATTTTTTAATCTATCATCAATGTATTTTTCTATACCATTATCATTGTATTTTTCATTTCTTTTATACCCAAATATACTCATTTTTTTTAACAAAATTTAACCATCATATTTCGGCGGTGGATCATTTACTATAATAGTTTTATTAAATAAAATTAAACATCTTTTTCTATTTTTTTTTTTATTTCTGATAAAGCCTGGGCTTTACCTTCTTCAATAAGTTTTTTTCTTTCAATATCATTAATATTATCATGTTTTGTGTGTAAATTATTTTTCATTTCATTATATTTTTCATGTTCATCTAATATAAGTTTAAATTCATCTTCAGTTATTTTACCGTCTGTTAAAGACTTAGAAATTAAATCTTTTATTGTATTAAGTTTACTATTTGCTATTGTTTTTATTTCATAATGTTTTTTTGATTTTGTTGAAAACTTTCTTCTAATAAGTTTAACGCCCATTCCTATACCACCACATGAAACAGCTACTATTTGTAATGGCAACATAATAGGAATAATTAGACTTATTCCTGCTAAAACAACACTTCCTGAAATTAATAAAGTATCAATACTATCTGAAAAATTTATTCCCCGTTTATATTTTTTATATAATGATTTGCGATTATCTCTCTCATTAATTAATGTTTTTTCTATCTCTGATATTTTCTGTAATCTATAATTTTGTGCATCTTCTGGTAATTCAGGGTATAAATCCGGCGCTGTTGGTTGCTTCATTTTTAAAGATATTTTTTGAAATCAAATTAAAACAATTCAATTAATAATGATGCAACTGTATTCTCTGATGTTGCATTTGCTGTTTTACACACAAAATTAATCACACTTCCTGCTTCAACAATAAAAGGTGATTGAAATGTTTCATGATTGCTTGTGCTCGTGTCAACAGTCGTTTCACAAAATGGTAGTACATATTCATTTACATTAATACCTACAGTCATTTCTCCCCCTATTCTTTTGCAAGATAATCCCATTTCTAGTATCTGCCCTCGTCTGGTTATAACATAACCAATACCGTTTTCTCTACCACCATTTCCAAAAGAAAGCACTTCTCCTTTCATAATGGGTCCTTTACTTTCTGCAAATATTGAAATAATCGATGGCGCATCTTTTATATTATCAACCTTATTGCGATATATACGGTTTTCTATTGAAAATTCTTTAAATTTCTTCTGAAGTCCGTTATACCTATCAGTTTGATTATCTATTTGAGTTAACATCGCGTTTCTATTATTATGAACTTCCTGTTGAAATTTTGTTATTCTATCCTCTAAATCTGTTACTGGTTTCACTCTACTGTTTAAATTATGAACTTCCTGTTGAAATTCTGTTATTTTCTGCGTTACAGGTTTTACTCTATTGTGTAAATTCCTAACATCTACTGTTAAAGTTTCAATGTCTTCACTGGGCTTCTGTTTTTTAACGCCAAATATACTCATTTTTATATAATAATTATATTATTTCTAACACACAATTAATTGGTAATCCATTGTTATTTATTTTCTGACCGTTTTCATCACAAACGTTTATACTTAGTTCTGAAATATCACCATGTGATAATTGTTTGTATTCTGGATTACTAAAATGTATATGAACAATATCTCCAAACGATTTATTCTCAACAGGAACAACACTAAGAATATTACTAGGAGCTCCATTAAAGAAATTGTAAGCAGTATTTATCTGCTCAAGATGAACATATAGTTGTTTATAAGGTGAAAAATCTATTGTTCTTTCACCATAGTGTGTTTTATTTTCAGCAAATTTTTTCTTTTTTCCAAATCCTAATATTTGTTTTAAACCTCTACTTATCTTAATTTCTTGTTGAGTAAATAAAGAAGCAATGCCATTTGTTTCATTTATAGATAATGTAATATTATTACTTTCAAATATATCTTCTATTTGTTGAAAACTATAATAACCATTTGTAATCTTATTAGGACTCTCTTTAATCTTTTGGATATATTGATCAACTAAATTATACCAACCTATAGTATAAGTAAAACTCTTCAAACCAATTCTCTTAGTACCGCATTTGTTATTTATATATTGTTGCAAGTTTATTGTTTTATCAATATCAGAAATTGTATGGTACATTTTTAATATAAAAAAATGATTCCACAAGAATTCAAATACAATCCTAATGCAAAATATAAACATTTTGCTTCATATACTAAAAAGAGTATTGAACTTATAAAACAAACAATTTATGTTAACAAAGATGACTATTTCCCAGCAACGTTTCCCAACATATTTGAAAAATACCTATTACCAAAAGTAGCATCAGAAACAATAGTAAACAACTGGAATACAGACTGGTTACCATTCTGGCAAAATCAACTAAACTTTGCAATATGGTGTGCAACTACAGGTTGTGGTATAGACGACAATAATCATTTAAAAGCAGGTGGATTAACTGGATCACTATTCTTATTCCATGTTTACTACCAAACAAGACGAATACTATTTGAATTAAGTATTGCTCTACCACAAGATACAAGCTGGAATGCTTTTAACAATAGTTATGATCGGGGAGCTTATGAACGTATATGTAAAGAGTTTAATGTAGACCCTAATGTAGATTGGACTATAAAAGGACCATCCCGAGGGCTTGGTAAGGTATACAGCTACTTTGGAACCCTAGCTACATATTCAAAACTGTCTGCTACTCAGAGAGGTATTTTTGCTAAAGCTTGGAAAACCGTTGGTATCGGTACTGAGCATATTTCTGACACAAAATGGGGCTATCACGTGGTAGGCAATGGTGACTTCCTTCCGAAACATCACACTTTCACTGGAAAGACAACACTCACACAGCTACACGTTAACTATATTCAGCAAGATGATAGTGTTAAAGATGCATGGACTAGTTTTATTCTTGACACATCAAACGGTTTTACACAAGCCGGGGTTGAAAGAATAAACGAATCTATAAGAACCTTTTGCTGGGCTATCCTAGGTTCTCAATCTCAAACTAGAACAGACATACTCGGAACAGGAACCGCTTTTGATGCTCAAAAACAATTCCTTGCAAACGTTGAGGATGCTATTAATAGTCCTGTTGATATACCGAGTCAAATTACGAGATATCAAAACACACTAAAATATGCTCGAAGTAAAGTTGACTATGTTTACGGAATTGAGTTGTACATGTCTCCGAGTAATATGGAATTACGAATAGGAACAATCCAAGATTATAACAATAAGATTGTAGTAGCCGCTGATGATCAAGAGCTTGGTTTAAATAATGGTGTGAATAACCAACCCACCCCACCAAAACAAAATGTAGAAGTAAAAGGAACACCAACAAAGAAATCTCTACCAGAACCTGTTAAACCAAAATCAGTAACAAAATCACCGGTACATGTAATATCACAAGGAAAAAAAGAAGCAATTCAACACGAAGATAATAAAACAGCATTAATAGTAGGAAGTATAGTAATGGGTATTGTTGCGCTCACTATCTATGAGATTTACTAATATACTCTCTTGCAGTAGCATATAATAAACCAGCAACAAGAACAACCAATGCCCATAAATGATCTCCAAACCAACCGACAACTTTACCTGCAGAAGACAACAACCAAGAAACAATAGCTCCAATAATTCCAGGCAATGCTGCTGCTGCTTTTCCTGCAAGATTAGCTAATAGTTTACCAAGATTTGATAATTGTTTTTTTATCCAATCTTTTACATCGCCTTTTGGAGTTGGAGGTTTTGCTGGTGTTCCACCACTAGTAGTAGTAGGAATAAAAGCCTCAACAATAACACCTATAATCATCCCAAAAGCAGTTAAAATACTAACAATTGTAATTCCCTGTTCTCTGAATAACGTTCTAATTCTCTCTCTTAATGTAGTGTCTTCGTTTAATACTTTATGTATTGTTTCCTTGATTCTATTCACCTGACTACGTATTTTATCTCTATTAACATTAATTACTTCCAGTCTTGCACTTCTCTCAGACTCCAAATCTCTTATTCGACTACTTATCCTCTCTATTTGAAATTCATCATTATCTTCTTTGGCTTGTTCTAATTTACCTTTTTCTTTTGCTAAGTCCTTATTTGTTTCAGTAAGTTTAGCTAATTCATTTGCAATCTCTTCTTTTACACTAGTCATTGCTTTGATGATACCATCCATTTCTCTCTTTGTCATATCTGTTTGTATTCCCTCGGTAAATGTTGTTTCTATTACTTCTTTCACTGCAGTTTCAACACTTTCAGTTGCTCTCGGTAAATCAGTCATTTCTATATTATCAACATTATCGGGTAGGGTATTTTCTGCAATATTTAAACTTGCAACAGCCTTTGTTGGTAATTTTTTCTTACTAGAATATTCATGTAAATTTAAATACATTCTTATTGCTCTTGTTCCGCCCTTTTCAAACAATGTATTATAATCTTTAATCAAAGATTCAAGAGGACGAAAATTACCCCTGCCACTTTTTGACATCATATTAATTTCTTTATCACCAATAACCCAATACAATGTTTTTCCATCTTCTGATATATTAAACTGTTTTAAATCATTTTTAACAGGCCTAATTTTATATTTCTTCTGAACTAAATCATAAAATGAATCAACAAGTCTCTTTTTCTGTTTCTCAAGTTCAGTCTCTCTTAGTTCTCCTCTCAAATTTTTGATGCGCTCACTTATATTCAAAATATCACCAACCGGTTCATATGGAATGTTTGGCAATTCAACATCATCATCATCATAATCATCATCATCATACACAGGATCAAAATCATAACCACCTTCAGCCATTTTTTAATGTTAAAAATATCCTTTAAAAATGTCAGCTTTTGGAGAAAAATTAAACCCTTACAGAAAAATAAGAGAACCACGTGGTGTGAGAGGAATTCGTCAGAGTGTTGTAATAACCAATAATCCTTCAACTATTGACCAAAATCAACAATTGTTAGTGAGATTTCCTAATCTAAGTAGTAATGATGTTATTGTTCCTGGAACAGTCAGATTAGCATTTGAAATTGATTTAAAAACCACAGATGCTAATGCAACAATATATCCAAATATTGGAAGATCTATAATAAAAAAAACAACAATAAGAATATCAGGTAATGAAGTGATGTCAATTGATGATAGTGACATATATCATTGCTATATTGATTTATGGAAGTCTCCCTCTGAACTTGCTAATATGGCTTATCAAGGTATTGGGAAAGGTAATATGTTAAAACATAGAATTGGAGCCGGAGATGCAAGTAATGATAAAGAAGATAAAGCAATAGCTAAAGCATATAAAAACAGATTTTGTATCCCACTTGATTTTGAGCTATTAGAAACACATATGCCATTCTATCAAGCGGGAATAGGTGATAGACTTGAATATGAACTTACGTTCAATGATTATAACAAAGTAATTAAATCAACTGACACATCAGCTTCATACATCATTAAGAATATTTGTTTGGAATTTGACACCGTTTCTGATATTGAATTAGCAAGACAAATAAGACAGCAAGTCAGTGGTAAAATGGTTATTTTATATGACAGAATACTTAGACACAGAAAATTAACTAAAAACAAATCTGATACACTTTGGAATATTAATCTAAATGTTCCAGCTAGAAGTATGAAAGGTATTCTAATGTTGTTTGAAGACCCAGATAGAACATCACCTGATACTTATTACAATCCTAAAATAGAAAAAGTAGAGATGACAATAGAAGGAGTCCCAAATCAACTTTACAGTCAAGGAATGAAAGCATATCAACAATGGGATGAGATTAACAAATTCTTTGGTTTAACATCAAAGAGAAATAAGGAAATAGATAAGATTGCAAAAGATTTATACTTCACTAGTACAACCTTAGAAAGGTATCTGACTGACAACTATGCATTGTGGTTAGATTTACGTTCAACGGATGATAACTCACTACACGGTTCTGGAAGAAGAATTGAAAATGCATCAGAAGGTATCACAATACAAATAACGAAAGAAGAAGAAGCAGATGAGCCAATAAATGTTTATCTGTTTGTTATACAAGATGCACAAATTAATTTTGAAGATGGTAGATTTAAAGAAGTCAATTATTAATCACTTAAAAAATGGAATTACCTAAATACCCGCACTGTGCAATTATTTGTGGTCAAACTGGTTGTGGAAAGACCGAATTTGTTTTAGACTTACTTGAAGGTAAATATAGAGGTGTATTTAAATATATTGTTATACTTTGTCCAACTATTCAATGGAACAAGACATATAAAAATCGTGAGTGGATTGGCGACGTTAAAAACCCTAAAACAAAGAATATTATAATCGTAAATCCAATAGTCAAAGGAGAAGAGAAATTACAAGAACTATTAAGAATGTTTTTCAATAAATATGCTGGTTATCCAACTCTGTACATCATTGATGATTGTAGTGCAACAAAAGAACTAACAAAGAAAAAAGATATGCTGTCTGAACTTGCATTTTCAGGCAGACATGCAGAACAATCAGTATGGGTTATATCACAAAGATATAATTCAGTTTTGAAAGATTTAAGAGAACAAACAAAATGGTTGTGTATGTTCTACACTAAGGACAGAGATAGTTTTGAAAATTGTTTGAGAGAGAATGATGTTATTCCCACATTGGAAGAACGACAAAGAATAAAGGAAGAACTAAAAAAAAGAAGCATCGTAAATTAATTTTAAAAACTGACCAACCTGCTGATTATTGGGTGGTTGATTAAGTAATGCTTAAGTAATTTAACAAAAAATAAGCGGATGCTTAAGTAATGCTTTAGTTATGCTTAAGCAATGCTTAAGTAATGCTTTAGCTATGCTTAAGTAATATAGCAAAAAATAAGCGTATGCTTAAGTAATGCTTAAAAAATAAGCAATAAAAAAGCCAATGCTAACAATTATCTGTCAGATAACATTTCTGATAACAAACACTGCAGTCTTATCAATAGTGGGATATGTGATATTTAATTTTTTTAAAATAAAAAATAAATATTTGAAAATAAAAAATAAATATTTAAAAATGGATGCTGAAGTCTTACTTACTAAAATCGATCAAAATAATGAACACGAAGAAACAAAACGTGAAAGATTATCAGCTATTGTTGCTGGTGGTGGAAGTAAACAATATCTTGGAAAAGACTTACAAATGTCAGAAATTGATACAATGACACAAGAACAAATAAACAAACTATACTGTAGATATGAAGCTAGATTAGGAGCAAGTATGACTAAGACATTAGGAAACTCTTTTATTAATTTATATGTTATGGGTGTATCTAAATATTTTAATGTTGTTAATCCTCCAAAACTAATACAAGATTTAGAAGAAGATCCATTTATAAATCATGCTTTGACTAGTTCATGTTGTGAATTGTATTATAATTATGGAATGTATCTGGCTCCTTTTACTGCTATGCTAACAACAGCAAAACATATTAATTTTAATCAAGAAGAGAAAAGTGAAAATATTACAATAAAAAAAGATGAATGAAGAAACAAAAAAACAGAAAAACCCGAAAAGAGTAGCTGCAGGTAAAAAGGGTGCAGAAGCAAAAAAAATGAAAGCTGAATTAAAAAGAAAAGAAACGGAAGAAATAAAGAAAGAAAACATACAATTAAAAGCTATAACAAAAGATGTGAGCGATAGCGCGCCTATGACAAAAGATGAAGTTAAATCTATAACAAAAGATAATGATGAAGTTAAAATAGATATATATAAAAATTATATCCCTTTATGTCTAATTGGAGTTGTTGGATTGGGATTATATATTTATAATTCTAAACAAGTTGAACCAGTGATAAAACAGGAACCTGTGATTCCGGAGGCCCCTATGGGAATACAAAAGAAAGAAATTGATCCATTTGAATTTAATTAAATTTAATATATAAAAATGACAACACAAATAGACGGAAAACAAATAGCAAACATGTTATATCATGCTGGAGTGGAAACTGTATTAACAATTGGGTATTCAGAATTAGGTAGAAAACTATTGAAAAGACCACCACCAAAAGTAGATTTTAATATGGCAGATATTGGCATGTTATCTATTGATATATTACTTGCAATGGCGACAAAAGATATGTTGGTTAAACAAGGTATTATACCCGCTGATATTATGAAGTAATTTTATTTTCTTTAAAAATGGCAAGTGCAGTAGTAATGATGATTGGAGGGGCAGCAGTGAATGCATTAGCTTTTTCGGGTAGTAATTATTTATTTTCACATATGGGTAGAAATAGCGATGAAGAGAGAAAAAGACATGATATGGCAATGGAACAATTAGAAGCAGCACAAACAGAATGGAATGAAAAAAGAACAGAGAGGTTGGATTTTATTAATAAGCAACTGAAAAAGGAACACCATGCTGTGAATGAATTTGATGATGCCGATACAGCAATGAAGAATTATTTTTATATTACTGGTAAACTATTACCAGCTTTACCCCCGAAACCTACATTAAGTGATTTCTATACTCCATCAGAAGATCAGAAGAATAGGGAGATTGCATTTATTGTTGGTGGCATGGTATTAACAGGGTTTGTTGCATGGAAGTTTATTATATAAAGTATAAAGACAAAAATAAATTAAGTAAAGTATAAAGATTCAATACCATAAGGTTGTGTATCTATTCCATTGTCACATATATATCTTTTATCATCAAAAGGAGATAACCCTATTTTATTCATTTGATTTAAAAATATATTATGTTTCTTATGTACTAAATTAAACATTGTTTTATGAATTATTCTTCTATTAAATAAACAATCTTCATATGACTCAGAATTAAATTCTTTTTTAGTTGTTTTATTAACACCTTTTGCTAAACATTTGAATTTAATATTTGAATCTTCTAAATATTCATATCCATACATTTTACTTTTTATTGCAATAAATTTTGATATTACATTACCACCTAGTTCATCTTTGAACTTTCCGATTACTTTTTTATTTATATTTGAAAACAATGGATCTTCGTTTGGATAGTTAGAGGTATCTAAATGATCTTTTATTTTTTCTAAATCAGAATATAGATCTTCTGTGAATATATTTAATACCATACTGTCGGTATCACTGTATAAAACCTCATTATTTGGAAAGTATTTTTCAATAATATCATAATAAAATTTATACATTACTAATTTTGAATAATCTAAAACACACATTCCTAAATAAATTGGTTTATTAAAGTACATTGATTTATAATTTAATAATACCGCTTTAAAATCATTATTGAAATCTATAATATCTTTTAAATTATCTTTTGAAGCTAATCGTTTTAAATCTTCGGGTTTATTTATTAATTCTACTATACATCTATTAGAAATATTTTCTAAAGTCTTTCCATAAAAAGAATTATTCATTAACTTCCAGAAATCTTTTTCAAAATCATTTGTTGCTTTTGCTCTCATTTTTGTATTGAAATCAATATAATCTTTTAACCATGGTTTATGATTAAAGGATATTATGCTATGAATTTTTGTTACTTTTATTCCAAGAGAAAGGTAATATTTGAGAATATCATAATGTACAATATACTCTTTTTTATCATGAAGATCTAATATTAATTTTTCAACATTTCCTAATTTCATATTATTTTGTTTTAATAAATCTCTTGAATAATCTGATATTTCTTTTTTATTTATCTTTCTTGAAACAGGCATAGGCGGGAATTTTCTTAATTTGAATTTTGTTAAATTATCATATTCTAAATCTACTTTAAAAACCATTCCATCATCTTCATTACATTTATCCAAATAATAGTTTATATCTTGTTTTATATCTTCTTCCCATTTAAAGTTTTTATAAGGAAGTTTCTCTGACATTCCACAACCATATAAGTTATTAGCATCTGTATACCATAAATAATTTGAGTTTTTTATTTTATTACGTGAGTCTCCGATATCTTTAACTGTATATTTATTATTTGCTTTAACAAAACGATTTCCTAATACGCCAGAAAATCCACCTCGTATTCCTTTTTGAAACATCATTCTCATATCTGTATCAGTTAACAAATCTAATTCAATTCCTGTATACTTTAATCCTGCATTCCATGTTAATCCCGGTGCAGAATAACAATAAGCTGGATCGATTTCATATGATTTTAAACAGAGATCTCTAAAATTTTCAAATACATCTGTTAATATTAACACATCTAGTTTTTGATAAAGCATTAAATAATCTTTGAATGTTTTACAGTATCTGTTGAATATCTTTTTCCCATGTTCATATTCTTTTTCAGATATATCCTTTTGGTATAATATTGAATAAAATTCTTTTTTATCGGGGAATTCTTCTAATTTTAATTTTTCAAAAGAATCAAAGAAATCATAAGGAAATACTCCTTTAAAACTTCTTCCTTCATCATTATATTTTAAATCTTCAAATAAAACATCATCAGATAATTCTCTTTTAAGTATTTTATATTGATCATCTTTTAATGTTTTAGATAAATTATCTATGCTACTCAGTAAAAATCTATAGCTATCTTTAAAAACTAACTTAAAATATCGATCCCCAAATGTTATTGATATATAATTTTCACTATCCTTTGGTAATACCTTTACTTTTTTATATTCTGTTTCATGTTTTAATAATTCTTCTGTTATAAAATGAAAATCATATCCACTTCCATTATGAAAAAAGATCGGAAATTGTTTTCCATCTCTAGATTCTTTTCTATTACAACTAGAGCAGGAAATTCCTCTGAATTGACCTGATAAATGGGTATGTTCAATTACTTTTTCCTCTCTTTCTAATTTCTGTTTACACAAATAACAACAATCAGAAGTATTATATAGTTCTTCTTTTTTCGTTTTTGATATTTTAAAATTCTTTTCTGCACGAAAATAAGCCCATTTAATTTTATCATTATAATTTAAACATGTTTCAATAAAATCTTTTTCAGCATTTTCACTAGGTGCATAGTTAATATTTTTATTTGGTATAATATCCGGATATTGAGAAACTAATTGTAAATTATATGAAACTACTTTTTGTTGTTGTAAATTTATTGTATTATCTTTAAAAGATAGTTTAATATTTTCTCTTTTTATCTTTTCTTTTATTCTTTCACTAAGTCTATTAATCTTTTTTTCATTATTTTCACAATATTTATTTATTTCATAATCACTTACTTCAATATGTTTTCCATCTTCAATCCATTTATCAAAAATGTTATCTATTAATTTATTAAAATATTTTGTAATGTATTTTTCTTTGATTTTATCTAAATATATTTTAGTTCTTTCATCAGATAATTTATTATTAACATAATTATGATAAATTATTTTAGATCTTTTTTTAGATATTTCTTCTTCTTTCATTATTTTATTGATAATCATATATTTTATTTTAGAATTAACATTATGTGATTTATATTTAATTCTTAATTTATTTATTTGTTTCCGGAGATCAGGATCCATATAATTTAATTTTATATTAATTGATTCAAAGTCTGCATATCCAACAAATGGCAGTTTTAATTTAAAATGAGGATTTTCAAATTTACACTTACTTCCTTTATTTGGCATAATAAATTTTAATGGTTCATTTGTTGTACATTCTTTCATGTGTTTTTCTAAAGCTTTTTCAGTAGTATATGAAGCAGCAATACAATTTCTACAATGATATCTTTTATTATGATTATGATTAAGATAAGCATTAAAAATTTTAATTAAGCAATAATGTTTTTTATCGTTTAGAGTGACATATAATAAATCTATAAGATATTTTCTATCTTTAAATTTACTTCTATATAATGGATATATATTACGTAGATTGTTTTCTTGTAATGATTTAGAAAAATCAACTTCTTCAGTATCTAAAAGGTTCTTTTCAATTCCAAATACATTGATAGTTATATTTTCATTTTGTTTTTCAAATGTTTCAATCGAATTTATACTTACTGGAGATTTAATATTTTTCATATTAATAATGTCTAAATAAGGTTTGTAATTTGATGCTCTTGCGGGGTTTTTATTCATTTTTGAAAATGTATCTGAAAAATTAGGATTATCATCAGGATTCTCTTTTAATTTATATAGCATTCCAGCAATTACACTATAGGCAAAACATTGGGTATCATTGTTTTTAATATTTAATAGACTATTGAATTTTATTCCTAGATCAAAATAAGAAGAACCATTTAAACTTTTTACTCTAACAACTTTAACTTCTGTATTTTCTATTTCATTAAATATTAAACCAGATTCTTTTCCCTGATGTTCTTCTTCCCATACTTTATACTTTTCAATAATAGAATTATAAACTTCATTAAATTCGTTTTGTGCTCGAAGTTTTATAAACCCACTATTATAATGTCTCTCTATTTTTTCATTCATGGCTAAAGGTTTTGAATAAATAGTTTTCATTATTAAATTAAATTTAACATTAGGAAATGATAAAACTAATCTTTTAACATCTGGTTTAATCTTTTTAAAATAATTATTTATATTAATGCCACTTTTGTTAATAACTTCTTTAATATAGTTTTTATTATTTTTAGAGTTTTTGGATCTCATTTTATAAGAGAATATTTTTGATTAGGTATTTTTAATTTTATAATTTTTATGATAATCAAGATTTCTTAACATAAACTCTTGATAAGATTGTTTATATTTTTCTTTATTATTTTTATAATGTTTTTGTTTTACTGGTCTTTCACAGTCTTTACATGCAGATTTAACTCCCATCCTTCTATCTTTTGCTTTGTGATACTCACTTAGTACCTTATATTCCTTACATTTTGTACAAGTTTTACCTTCGCTCATTTTTAAAGAACTCAATTTTAAATATTAAAAAATGGAGCAACAAAAAATATATTGTTTACGTTGTAAAAAACATACTGAAAATGATTCAGTAGAGCAAGTAACAACAGCTAATAATAGACAAATGTTAAAAGCTAAATGTTCTGAGTGTGGATCTAAAAAGAATAGATTTATAAGCAGTCTAGAGAGTAAGTCGGACGGTTCCCTTCTAACAAATAAATTAGCAGATGAATTACATCACAGAGTTATAAAAAAATTTCCTAAAAGACGTGTTTATGTTAATTCAATAGATCAAACATGGGCAGTTGATTTGGCAGATATGCAACAGTATTCAAAACAAAATAAACACTATAAATATTTATTAGCAGTTATAGATGTTTTTAGTAAATATGGTTGGTTAATTCCTTTAAAAAATAAAACAGGAGTAACAGTAAGTGAAGCCTTTAAAACATTATTTAAAGAAAGAAAGCCGAGATTTATTTGGGCCGACAAGGGGAGAGAATTTTATAACTCTCAAGTAAAAGAATTGTTAAAAGATAATAACATAAAGTTATATTCAACTGAGAATGAAGAAAAATCTAGTGTAGTAGAACGTTGGATAGGAACAATGAAACAACGTATGTTTAAATATTTTACTGCTCATGAAACTACTAAATATTATGATGTATTAGATGAATTGGTTAATGATTATAATAATACAGTACATTCTTCAATTAAAATGTCGCCTGTTGAAGCGAGGAAATTAGAAAATGAAGCAACAGTGTATGAAAATTTATACCCAGAAAAAGAAGAGGACACTAAAAAACCTAAATTTAAAGTCGGAGATAGAGTAAGGATTTCAAAAAAGAAAGGAACATTTGAAAAGGGTTATACTACTCGTTGGAGAACAGAAATATTTGTTATTGAAGAAGTTTTAAATACAGATCCTATTACTTATAAAATAAAGGATTTAAACGGGGAAGAAATTAAAGGTAGTTTTTATGATCAAGAGTTACTGATTACTGAGTTTTAGACTTTATAGACAATAAAAATAAATGAACAACACAAATATACATTTTAAAGTTTATTTTTACCATTTTAATTCTTTACAAATTTCTTTTATTATTTTACTATTTTGAGTAAGAAAACTAACAGGAACATCACAATGACATAGATTAGTAAATTTTGAAACTAAATTAAACATAATTCAGCAAGTGACCGTTAGTTATATAGAACACGATCATGAAGGATCGTGCCCTAGATTGTACATATAAACACTTCTCACTAGAATTGTTACTATAAATAGTTAACTAGGCCGCGATCATGGAGGATCGCGACACAGTTCTAATATAACCACACTGGTTCACTCGTTAGATCAATAATCTCAGATCAATGCTGGCGAGCTATGTTAAACCCCGTACAATACACACATTGAATTTTATTGAAAATCCTTGAAGCGGTCTGTAGACGTCGTCTGCGGTGTATCGATCTGTTGACTGCAAGGTGCCTCTCTACTAGTCCCCAATTGACATTTGACACGGCTCTGTCGGAGATAATTCAGCTTAACTCTGTGATGAATTTGCAACAAATGGAATGTCACAGCGTTGTTTCCAGAATTCTGCATATTCTTCAATGCTTAACATTTCTTTAATTGCAGCTTTTTTGCTTAGGACTTCGCTGATGGGTAAATCCACTTGGTAAAAATAGTTATAGTCATATAATAAAGTAGACAATTGTCGCAGTCTGCTATATGTTTACAGGTAACTAATGAATATATTATGACAACGTCCTAGGCAACATGTAAACAGACTAGCTCACCGCTGTCTATATTTGTAATCGATACTGTTTTCTTTTGAAAATACACACTTCATGGCCACTGATAAGTGGGTAGATAGTCCGTTGTGTTATTTACCTGTTAGAGCTTATTGATTTTTCACTCAACCAGCGGGTGAGGTGTGTGTTTACATAGTACAATGTCGGACTTTTTACTATTTCTCGAGGTGACCAGCTAGGGTAAGAAAATTTTTTTTTTTTTTTTTTGCATTTTCTCTCTTGTCAAATAGTTTTCTGGATGTTCTTGAACATCCGGCCTTTTTAAAATTTTACCTTTATTCCTCGAGGGGGGATACTAGTATAGGGAAAATGTAAAAAATATTTTTAGGTGGGGGAGGGGAGTAATAATATTGCAGATTTTCACAGAATATGTAGCACAGATCTGAAAATTAATGTTGATCTAATTTTTTGCCTACAACTACGACTATATGTAAAATTATACCAAAATTTCTACAAACTTTCCGAACAACCCTCATAATTATAAGGATTAACTCATTCACTACTGGCACTAGAAAATTCAAAATCCAGTTAAGTCCATTTGGGGCATTTTTACAGCACAGAATCTATTATTACAAAATGACAAACAGTGCAGACTCTGAACAAAGGGCTCCTTTAGCATAGAACAAGAGTGCTGTTCACAGGTGCACAGACTATAGTATTGAAAAGGACATAAATTTCGACAATTCTAACAATTCATTTTAACCTTAGTGGCAAACAGTTTGGAATCTGATCAGACGCTAAGTTACCTGCAGGGCTCCAGATAAGAGGTAGTTTTTTCAACAAATCCCACATTTTCTCACTATTTTTAGCACCAAATCCTATGGTGTTACTACTCATTAGAATCGTCTCGAAGAGACGATTCTAATGAGTAGTGACACCATAGGGTTTAATTCAGAAATAAAGATTTTAGTTTTTGAAAAACTACCCTTATCTGGTGCTCTGTACCTGGCATCTGATCGGGCTCCAAACTGTTTGCAGTGGAAATAATAATTTTAGTGTAAGCGTGTTTATTGGGAAAGAACAACGTCTTCACTACTATATGTAAGAAAGTAAGTTATAACTTTATTTTTCTCTGAAAAGGATTTGATTAACCCTTAGCCTGCCAAATAAATTGTCGTCTGCTATATTTCTCGTCTGCTTCAAGTTTCAAAGTGCTTCAAAGTTGCTCAAAATTGCTGAAAATGTTGTCCGAGTGTCAAACAGCTTGGATCTGGATGAGACGCCGAGTTACTCGGCGTCTCATCCGGATCCAAGCTGTTTGCATATGGAGCTATAGTCGTGAGTGGCAGGCTAAGGGTTAAAATTCAGCTCATCTGCTTAAAATCCCAAGAAAACACAAGCATGCACTACTATGGCAACTCACAGTAACTCGTTTTTTTCGGCGGAGCTGTCTGGTTTCTATTTAGCCACACTTTCTGTTTGGCCACACATTTCAACCAATTATATTTGATCAGAAATTTAGACTTGAGAGCACCTGTTGAAACTGAATAGTCTGATTGGATAGTAGCCAGGGCTCCAGATAAGGGAATTATTTCAAAACTTAGAATCTTTATTTGTGCATTAAACCCTGTGGTGTCACTAAACATTTGAATTGTCTCTTCGAGACAATCAAAATGAGTGGTAACACAATAGGGTTTGGTGCTGAAATGAGTGAATAAATGTGATTTGTTTAGTTTACTCCCTCTTATCTGGAGCCCTGCAGGCTGGTCTATGTCCAATTACAGTTTTCCCAGATATGGCTGTGAGTGTAAAATTTAGAGACACAGACCAGACTGTTTACTACACTGGGGGCTGATGCAATTTAAGATGACTTCTGAAATACAGAGGAAGCTAGGTGTTTTGTAATTGTTTACTACCAATTTGTTTTAATTGTTAACTATTTGTACACATTTACCATACATTAAAAGTAATATTAAATATAAATGGCCTCAAGTGAGTTAAACACAATCGTGTGGTTTCATCATTATTACAAGAGTGAAGTAGAGCAGACTGTTGAATCTGTACATTTGTGTATGCTATAGTTTATTTCAAGAAACTCTATGAATGAAAAGTTTGATATATAGAACAATAGATTAATGTGAGGATCTCCTACCAGTAGCTAGGATATGAGTTAAATTATTGTTTTGTTTTGCATTTCTGTACATGATAGTTTTGCATTTTAAATAAAAGTTACTGTTTCAATTGTATACTTTTATTTTTTGCTTTTCAATCCAAGATATTACAATTCTTTTGAAAACCTCAATTTCATTCAATTTTGCACACCCATCTATATAGCCTTAGTTCAACCACTCATTCCGCCGAATATCTTTTTTAAAGATATTTCTTGTTACAATTTGAGCCCTAGCAAATAGGGTCCCTAACAAACAGTGTACATATAAAGAGTACACTTGTCTTATACAAACAATGAAGATCAAGATAATTTAAGAGAGCTCCTGCAGGATTGCTCTAATAGGGCATGCACTGTTCCCTATATTGCAAAACATTGACAAAAATTAAACGTAAATAGTCAAAAATGGCCCAGACTAAATCAGAAACTGAAATTGTCAATTTGGTATTTTACGGAGGACAGGGTTAACTGATCCATCTAGTCAAAGAGAATCTGGTTCGTTAAAATGTTAGTGGTCGGTAATTACTGTACTAAAGAAATGCAGAAAGCTCCTCTGCAAAACAAACTTTGAGATGATAAGATAGGTTAAACTGTATCTTACGATACCAATGGTAATTTGTGTATCTCTCAGAAAATGCAAATACATGTATTGTCAAATAAAATCAATTCCTAGCTGAGCATATTGCAACCCAAAGGTTTTCCACACAACTGCAAACAGATTGGATCCTGGCATTCCACTGTTGACAGTCATTGAAATTTAGTGCCTGCCATCTGACCTGGCTCCAAACTACATTGTATCTGTCATTTGAATTGAGTATTTGCAAATAGAGAGAGAAACAAGAAGATTTCAAGCCTTCAAGCTAACAACATTTTGAGAGTATGATATCGTATTTAGCACTCAATGGCTACTTAGGACTCCTTTTAACAGGGAAGGTTTGAAATGAAATCTCGATATCAGTTATAGTTTTAACTCTTTGCATGCTAGATAAGTTTCTTCATCGGAAACAAAATTTCATGGCATCTGCTACTACTCTTAACTCTTTCCTCCCTGAAACTTTAAATGGACAATTCCAGTTTCCATTTTAGTCTAGTCCATTTCTGAGTTTTAAGGGTTGTTTTTGTCAGTGTTAAGCATTATGACAAACAGTGAAGACCCTGATCAGAGGGCTCCTTTTGGAGCCCTCTGATCTGGGCCTTCACTGTTTGCACAGGTCAATTTTACTATGTACATGTATATTGTTTGAAAATGACGCCTATATGCGGGACTAGGGTTCAAAGGGTTAAAATAAAATTTTCAAAGAAAATGCAACCAGTTCCAGAGTGTCAAAGTAAATTGGATCCTGATGAGAAGACGTATTACACAGAGTCTCATCAGGACCCAAACTGTTTACAAAGGTACCATCATAAAGGTTTCACCATGAAGTTTACTTTCAGCTAGGAGCATTCTGCTTTACTTTCAATATGCTTTAAGTGGTCACCTGTCTTCACAACATTTTAGAAACAGGCTAAGTGGGTTAAAGTGTTAAATTAGACTTGAATGAATTACCCTTATCATATTGAGCATGACATACTTTACTAACATTTGCAAACTGTTTGAATCCAGATCAGACGCTGTATCACACAGCCGCTTGCAGCGTCTGATTTGGAGAAAAACTGTTTGCCACTCACGTTCAATATTCATTCAGTTCAAAAAGTATAAAAACTGATTATGAGTTTTACGGCAGACAATATATAAGTAGCAGACAACAATTCAGTGTCATGAGGGTTAAAACTCAGCTGATTTGGCTTTCCAAAAATACACAGCCATTAACCACAGTAATAAGATTGGGCTGTAAATGACAATAGGCCTGTAAAACACCATCCATTCATTTGTTACATGAAGCCATACAGTGCAGAAAACGTTATTCTTTCCTAACAAATGGCTTTACTCTTAATCTATTACTTCCATTGCAAACAGTTTGGAGCCAGATCAGACGCCGGGTAACCTAGCGCCTGATCAGGCTCCAAACTGATTGGCACTCAGATTAAAATGAATATTCAGAAGTATCAAAATCTTGTCGTTTTCTACATTACACTGGAACGTGTTTGCGTTTCGTTTGTGTTTAAATGGGAAAGAATAATGTTTCTCTAAGTGCTGTATGTAGACCAATTTCTCCCGAGTGAACATCCAGCAAGGAAAAGTGTGAATCTCTTTGCATGACGGGTAATTTTTTTGTCTGCAACAAAAATTGCTGTCTGCTTCTGTTTAACAAGAGCACCGCAAACAGGTGCTGGACGCTCGACTTTCATATACTTGAAACCGCTACATTTTCCAAACTTAAAGAATGTGTAGGGTGTTTAACCCATTAACCCATAGCCTGTTTCTAGTTTTAAAGAAAGATGATCACTTAAAGCAGGTTGAAAGTAAAGCAGAATGCGCCTAAAGGCGCATTCTGCTTTACTTTCAGCCTGCTTTAAGTTACAATCTGATAGGATATAGAAAATATTTCATATAGTGCATATTCATGACTGTTTAACTTTGAACTAGTTTCTTCAGTGGAGAATTAAATCAAAGGCACGAAAAGGCATTTTTATGGGGTAATGGGTTAATGCTCTCTTGATCATATAAGTCTGTATACAAGCAACAACTCAAACATACTTGGAAAGTCTACATTCCATTTAAAGTAAACTATAAGTCAAAACAATATCTTTGCCAGCTTCACCTGCCTTGTTGTAATGAGTTGCCCTTTTAATAATAAACAAGTGTTCAAATATATTGGAAGTTTGAAATTAATAACTTTCTACAGTTACTGAATAATTTCATATACAATTCTGAGTAAAAAAAGGGCAATAACTCTGCAATGACAAATATCATTGTTATCTGCCTTGTTGTAAGGTGATGCCCTTCTGAAACTGAACAAGTATTCAAAGGTTCAAGATAATCGTAACCTATGGTAGTTATTGAGAAATCTAATTAAATTCTAAGTCAAAACAAGGACAATTACTCTGGAATCACAAAACCCAGGGTTACCTGCCCTCTTGTAATGAGTTTTCCTTTTAAAACTAAACAAGTATTTAAAGTTTCAAGTTAATACCTATGGTAGTTATTGAGATATTTCAATTTACAAGCTTTATGTAAATAAAAACAAGGGCAATAACTCTGGAATGGCACATCCCCGGGTCACCTCTATAGTTTAAATGAGTTGCTCTTTAGATACTTAACAAGTATTCAAAGTTTCAAGTTAATATCTTTCATAGTTATTTAGATATGTTAATTTACAATTTTAAAGTAAACAAGAGGGCCATGGCCCTAAATTCGCTCACCTGAGGACATTGAAGTTTGTACCTAAGTTGACTGGGCAAGACAACATTTTAATATAGCTATAAATGGAGTTATCTTCCGGACAAGAAAACATGACAAAAGTGAATTTTGTTGCCAAGCTTATGACCCTTATCCATGACACATCCTCTTATCAAGCTATTTCCATTTCCGGTAAATGATAATTATTTCACTAGCGTCAGCAGAACTGGAGTTATTTTCCTGACAATAAAATATGACAAAGGGGAAAAACAAAATATTGCTGCCCTTGTGCATGGCATTTTCTCTCATCAGTTTCTTTCCATACATAAAATTTCATTACAATAGCATCACTAGAACTGGAGTTGACTTCTTGACAAGAAAATATGACAAAGGGAAATAACTAATAAAACTGTGACCCCCGGGGCGGGGCCAATTTTGACCCCAGGGGCATAGTTTGTACAAACTTGATAGAGGACCTGTAGATGATGCTATGTGACAAATGTCTAAGATCTGGCCCTTGTAGTTTCAGACAAGAAGATTTTTTAAGATTTCCTTATTTTTTCACTTGGTTGCCATGGCAACCAGAGTTCTACATTGTTTTTAATTCTTTGAACAATTTTGAAACAACTTGACCCAAGGAACATGGTTGAAATCTTTTCAGCAATATATGAGGAGATGTCATTTGAAGCAATTGTTAAAGACAACAATGACTGTATAAAGTGAAATTATTTTCTTCTGTGGAAGAATAAATTAAAGACATAAAAAGGAATATGTATGCGTTAATAGGTTAATAAATATCATTATTTACATTTTCTAAATATAGGAAACTATATGTAAATGAGTGGCTAATTTGGATCCAGATTAGATGCAGCATTATGTGGCATCTGACCTGGATCCATACTGTTTATGGCCAAGAATTAATTGTGGACTGATAGACAGAAAGATAAACAAACAAACAAACAGACATACCAAAAGTAATATGCCTTGAACTAAGTTGTGCTTGAGCACAAAATAGCAGACATCATAATTTCTGCTATGTATCTCAGTGACCTGAGTTCAGAGCTAGCTTTGGGTCAGTTATGCAATAAGAGACCGTCTCAGGGAGAACTGACTATTATCATGCTGAACTGTTGTCTGCTCCAAATGTTTGTATGTGAAATATGTAAAAAATAATAACTTATATTTTCTAAATATAAGAAAATATGTAAATGAGTGGCAAATAGTTTAGATCCAGATTAGATGCTGCATTATGTGGCATCTGACCTGGATCCAAACTGTTTGCAAATATAGGTGATTTAGTATAAGGGTGCTTGAAACCCTGCTTAAACCTTCAGTAAAACAGTATAACCTGAATAAAGCGGCAATGAATCCTGCATAAAGCGGCAATGAAAAAATCCCTATGGTGAATCCCTATGGTCAGTTTTAGTTTTGATATTAACAATTTTGAGAGAGAATCACCAGGAGATACTAAAAAACAAATATCAAAGCTGTGGGCCTAGCAGTTTTTTACAAGAAGATTGTTTAAAGTTTTTCACTTTTTTAAATAAATTACAATAAGTAGTCCACTTGAAAGTTTCATTTTAACAATTTCTGTAGAGAAGCATCCAAGGAACATCATGAGCAGTTTGAATCCGCCCTACAATCCCCGGGTTCAGAGGAGATGTCGTTTGAAGTAAAAGTGAACGGACAGACGGACAGACGGAGAGACGTACTACGGACAATGAGCGGTCACAATAGCTCACCTTGAGCCTTCGGCTCAGGTGAGCTGATAAAACAAGGGCAATAACTCTGGAATGACAAATCCCAGAGTTACCTGCCTTGTTGTTATGAGTTGCCCTTTTGATACAGAACAAGTATTCAAATTTTCAAATTAATATCTTTCATAGTTATTCAGATATTTCAATTTACAAATTTTAAATAAATGAAACAAGGGCAATTACTCTGGAATGACAAATCTCAGGGTTACCTGCCTTGTTGTAATGAGTTGCCCTTTTAATACTGACAAGTATTCAAAGTTTCAAGTAGATATCTTTCATACTTATTTAGATATGTTAATTTACAATTTTTAAGTAAATAAAACAAGGGCAATAACTCTGGAATGACAAATCCCAGGGGGTACCTGCCTTGTTTTAATGAGTTGCCCTTTTGATACTGAACAAGTCTTCCAAGTTTCAAATGAATACCTTTGATAGTTATTGAGGAATGATGTCTTACAAAAACCTTATTCTAACAAGAGCCGCATGCGGCCCTAAATCGCTCACCTGGTATCCATGATTACAGTCATGTAAATCGACCAGTTATGATTAAGTTTTCACTTATTCACCTCCACCCACTGGTGGCCATGTTGTTTGAGCTAGGAAGATTATTTGAAGAAAACTGGCAAAGGGTAACCCATGAATCATTATTTGTGTAAAATAATTCTTAAATCAGACCAATAGTTTCAGAGAATTTTTTTTGAAAGTTTTTCTATACAGAAATATAAGGAAAACTTATCCCACCCACTGGTGGCCATGTTTTTTAGATAACAAAATGATTTTAAGATATCTGGTAGAGGGTCATCAATTAACCATTTGTGTAAAATTATTTTGAATTTGAATAAGTAGTTTCAGAGAAGAAGATTTTTAAAGTTTTTACTATACAGTAACATGCCCCACCCACTGGCGGCCATGTTTTTTTAGATAACAAATTGATTTTAAGAAATCTGGTAAAAGATCATCAATTGACCATTTGTATTAAATTATTTTTAATTTGAACTAGTAGTTTCAGAGAAGAAGATTTTTAAAGTTTTTACTATACAGTAACATAAGGAAATTTTGCCCCACCCACTGGCGGCCATGTTTTTTTAGATATCAAAATAATTTTAAGAAATATGGTACAGGGTCACCCATGGATCATTTGCATAAAATTACTTTCAAATTGGACCACTAGTTTTTGACAAGAAGATTTTTTAAGTTTTCACTATATAGCCATATAAGGAAAATCTGCCCAACCCACTGGCGGCCATGTTTTTCAAGATAGGAAAATTATTTTAAGAAATCTGATAGAGGGTCACCAATGGCACATTTGGGTAAAATTATTTTCAATTCGGGCCAGTTTTTTCAATTGGTTGCCATGGCAACCACAATTTCAATTGGATTACCTATATTTGAAGAAATCTGAGAGAGTACCCTACAAGGAACAATCCTATGAAGTTTTGATGAAATTGGCCCAGTGGTTTCCAAGAAGAAGATCTTTGAACAAAAAGTTTGACGACAGACGACGGACGACTAACGACGGACGACGGACACAGGGCGATCACAATAGCTCACCTTGGCACTTCGTGCCAGGTGAGCTAAAAACTTAAGTTAACCGACGCAGACGCTGACACAGACGACACGGGAGACAACAATAGCTCGACTATTCGAAAAAGTCGAGCTAAAAACAGAATTTTCAAAATTTCTTTTTAAACAGGGTCAGAGTGTCAAACAGTTTGGATCCTAATGAGGTGCCGCGTTATGCCACATATCATCAGGATTCAAACTGTTTGCAAAGGCTTCTTAAAATATGTATAGAGTCATGTCATGACAAAACCAGTCTTATTGCATTGCAACATTGTACAGACAAAGCACCGTTGTCATCTCAGGCTCTGTATCTGAGTTTGGTCTACTACATAAAGTGCTTCAGATGCTTGCGGGTATCAAACAATGTAGATGAAGACCAGCTGCTGTGTCTTTGATGCAGCAGCTGGTCTTCATCTACATTGTTTGCAATGCAATAAGGAAGGTTTTGTCATTGCACAGCTCATATATATAATTTTATATATTATAGAATTTAGATTACACTGAAGAGCCATATTGGCGAAACATGTTTGTACTTTGAATATTAAATACACATGTATCTATAAACCGTAGGCATGTAACGTCATTTTTTCTGTTACATATAATATTATATATATTATAATGACTGTGGCACATATCCACCACTAGTATGGTAAGAGTGAAATGTAGCCCCTTTCCTGTTTCAAAGACAAATGACCACTTCAAACTGGTTGAAAGTAAAGCAGAATGTGCCTTAAGATGCATTCCACTTTATTTTAAGCCTGATTTAAGCTACCATCTTCTAGGATATAGAAATATAACTGTCTTGTGATGCAAAGTCATGACTGTATACGTAAAGTGGATCTTTTTCATTCATGGAGGAATAAATTAAGCATGTAAAAAGGAATGTTTATGGAGAATGGGTTAGGCTGCTACCTACATTTAAGACCAATAATTGAACTTATCTTGAGTGTCACTACAGAATAGTTGTATCTTGTAGTTGAAGTAATACATTGCATGTAGGAAATAACTGTTCAACACTTTTGCATTAACTATTTGCACCTGGGTAATTCTTTCATCTGTAACAACTGTTGTCTGCTATTGTTCTAAAATAGATTTTTCTAAATGATGTGTCTCATCTGGATCCAAACTGCCTGCATAGAAAAAGATTGTGACATATGTATCCACCGCTAGCATGGTAAGAGTTAAATTGGCAAACAGTTTGAATATGCAACAGAGATTAAATAACACAGTGTCGGCCATCTGATCTGGTTCAAAACAGTCTGTCACTTGGATATCACAATTGTTATCAGTTTTCGTCTTCCAAGCTGATAACACTTTGATAAAAAAAATATTATTCTGAGAATTCAAAGTGTATATTTTATACAGCTCCTTCATCTCTTTGCATGCTAGCGGTGGAAATATCTGCCCTGAACTTTGCAAACAGTTTGGATCCAGATGAAACTCTGCTTGACACTGTGTCTAATCAGGATCCAAACTGTTTAACACTCTGATTGTATTTTGAAAAGAAATTTTGAAAAATCTATTTTTAGAACAGTAGCAGATGACAAGTATTGCAGACGAAAAAAATTATACAGAATGCAATATCCACATTAATTTAGTCAGTGTGACAGCTTATTTTAGCATGTAAAGAAATAATGAAGATAATAACATTGAACTTATATCTAAACAACCAAAGTATAAACCAATGTATAAAGATAAATATAAAACTTACAGCAGTGAAAAGGAAAACAGAAAGTGCTTAGAAGAACTTTCTGCTTTACCTTTGAACTGCATTAACCCTTAGCCCGCCAAATAAATTGTCGTCTGCTATATTTCTCGTCTGCTTCAAGTTTCAAAGTGCTTCAAAGTTGCTCAAAATTGCTGAAAATGTTGTCCGAGTGTCAAACAGCTTGGATCCGGATGAGACGCCGAGTTACTCGGCGTCTCATCCGGATCCAAGCTGTTTGCATATGGAGCTATAGTCGTGAGTGGCAGGCTAAGGGTTAATCAGTTATCAGTCCTTTGAGGTTCAAGTTTCTTCAAAGGATAACAGTTCAGCACAGTTTTAACTGTATAAGTGTGAATGGAAAACACTGCTTGATCATAAATTTAAAAGAGGCTAACATCCCCTGTGAGCACATGTTCACCAGTTCATGAAAGTTCATGAACAATTCATATACAGTCATGAATAACTTTAAATTGTTCATCATCTTGAAAATAAAATAAATGTTAATGAACAATAGAAATAAATGTAAATTCCTACTAATTAACACACTTTAGTGGGTCATAGTGAGAAGTTTTACTGTATTCAACTAACTTTTTATTTCATTTTTTAAGACAGCCATTTTGAAGAACATCAGAGATTCATAAAAGAAAATATCCTTTGATAAAACTCACAATCAATACCGTTGAAAACTCTGAGTTTTAGAGAGAATCTCTTCTTGATCACAGCTTAACAGCTGAAACCACTTTCATGATCATTAATTTGTCACTGTGAACCCAGTACAGTAAAACTTCTATATTAATCCTTTACCCCATAGAAGCCCCTTTTAGCGCATTCAGTTTATTCATCCGCTGAAGAAAATAGTTCCTATTTTTACAGTAATGAATAATTAAGTATCATAATGAATATTTTCTCTATTCTAGCAGATGGTAGCTTAAAGCAGGATAAAAGTAAAGCAGAATGCGCCATAAGGCACATTCTGCTTTACTCTTAACCTGCTTTATGTAGTCACTCATTTTCAAAATTAGAAACAGGCTATGGGGTAAATTAACCGGGTTAACACTAAACTGTGTTGATTGTTAGGTTTTTTGTGACAGATGACTGCTTAAAGCAAGATGACAGTAAAACAGAAATCTATTACAGGAGCTTTCTGTTTTACTGTCACCTTGCTTTAATTTGTCACTTGGAGTCTTTCATACTTATTAAATAGCCTTCTTATTATTGCTTTCAATTCATTCCTCTACTCAGGGCTCGAGATAAGAGTAAACTGTGCAGATCAAACATTTTCTCATTGAAATATAAATATTAGTGTCAAACAGTTTATATCCTGATCAGATATCACCAATTGTGAAGTTTAGTCAGGATCCAAACTGTTTGCAGAGTTGTTTAACCCACTACCCAATGTATATACCTCTTTACGTCTTTAATTCACTCCTTCATTATAGAAAATAGTTCCGCTTAATAGTCATCAATATGTACCATTATAATGTTTTTTATAATATTATCCTAGCAGATGGTGGTTTAAAACAGGCTGAAAGCTTAACCCATTACCCCATAAATACGCCTTTGTACACCATTTATTTATCACTGCACTGAATAAAATAGTTCCAATTTATACTGCCAAGAATATGTATCATCAGAAATATTTTCTATATTCTAGCAGATAATAGTTTAAAGCAGGCTGAAGGTAAAGCAGAATGCGCCATAAGGCACATTCTGCTTTACTTTGAATCTGATTTAAGTGGTCACCTATCTTCAAAACTAGAAATAGGCTATGGGGTAATGGGTTAATCATACAATACAGTTATACTGCAGTGTTTGTCCACACAGCAGAATATTTCAAAGTAATATCAAACAGTGCAGACCCTGACCACACACCACACAATGTGGCATCTCATTGAAGGTCTACACTGTTTGATCATGTCTACTTTAATAGACACTAGACTTAAATGGTATAAATCTAATGGTTATAACTAATATAATTCTTACCTTACGGCAGTCAATTGCTTGTAGATTCTTCTCTGTACAACACCAGCACTGACTGCTGAGGCAATATCATTCCAACTGCTTCATTACCAAAGCCAGGGGAAATTTCACGGCAACTGAGACCTCTCAGCCAGTGTCTGCTGGTCTCACATTGTAATTATCTAATCCTCATATCTGCAATGAGACATAAAAGCAAATAGATGTAAAGCTGATTAAAAGCCTTGACAACATCTAACACCAATGCTCGACCACTATTACAGCCACACTTGTATTAACCCTTTACTCCATTGCCTGTTTCTAATTTTGAAGATAGGTGACCACTTAAAGCAGGTTGAAAGTAAAGCAGAATGCGCCTTAGGGCGCATACTGCTTTACTTTCAGCCTGCTTTAAGCTACCATCTGCTAGAATATAGAAGTTAATTCTAATCATGCACATTCATAACTGTATAAATTGTTACCTTTTTCTTCATTGCAGGAATAAATTAAAGGCGTTAAAGGGTGTATTTATGGGGTAATGGGTTAAAAGCCTTGACAACATCTAACACCAATTCTCCACCACTATTACAGCCACACTTGTATTAACCCTTTACTCCATTGCCTGTTTCTAAATTTGAAGATAGGTGACCACTTAAAGCAGGTTGAAAGTAAAGCAGAATGCGCCTTAGGGCGCATACTGCTTTACTTTCAGCCTGCTTTAAGCTACCATCTGCTAGAATATAGAAATTAATTCTAATCATGCACATTCATAACTGTATAAATTGTTACCTTTTTCTTCAGTGCAGGAGTAAATTAAAGGCGTTAAAAGGCGTATTTATGGGGTAATGGGTTAAAAGCCTTGACAACATCTAACACCAATTCTCCACCACTATTACAGCCACACTTGTATTAACCCTTTACTCCATTGCCTGTTTCTAAATTTGAAGATAGGTGACCACTTAAAGCAGGTTGAAAGTAAAGCAGAATGCGCCTTAGGGCGCATACTGCTTTACTTTCAGCCTGCTTTAAGCTACCATCTGCTAGAATATAGAAATTAATTCTAATCATGCACATTCATAACTGTATAAATTGTTACCTTTTTCTTCAGTGCAGGAGTAAATTAAAGGCGTTAAAAGGCGTATTTATGGGGTAATGGGTTAAAAGCCTTGACAACATCTAACACCAATTCTCCACCACTATTACAGCCACACTTGTATTAACCCTTTACTACATTGCCTGTTTCTAAATTTGAAGATAGGTGACCACTTAAAGCAGGTTGAAAGTAAAGCAGAATGCGCCTTAGGGCGCATACTGCTTTACTTTCAGCCTGCTTTAAGCTACCATCTGCTAGAATATAGAAATTAATTCTAATCATGCACATTCATAACTGTATAAATTGTTACCTTTTTCTTCAGTGCAGGGGTAAATTAAAGGCGTTAAAAGGCGTATTTATGGGGTAATGGGTTAAAAGCCTTGACAACATCTAACACCTGGAATGCCCGACCACTATTACAGCCACACTTGTATTAACCCTTTACTACATTGCCAGTTTCTAGTATTGAAGACAGGGGATCCCATAACCCATTACCCCATAAATACACCTTTTAACACCTCTAATTTATTCCTCCACTGAAGAAAATAGTTTATACATTCATGAGTATGAGCATCAGAAATGTTTTCTATTTTCTAGTTTAAAGCAGACTGAAAGTAAAGCAGAATGCACCTTAAGGCACATTCTGCTTTACTTTCAGCCTGCTTTAAACTAACATCTGCTTGGATATAGGATATACAAGTTCATGTCTGTACAACTTTTAACTTTTTCTTCAATGGAGCTGTAAATAAAAGGTGTAAAAGTGTTTATTTATTTTAAGGGGTAATGTGTTTAGTAGTCTGTCTGATGATACAGGAATTTCTCTTGACAGGTGGCTGATCAAAGGAGCTTTCTGCTTTATTTGTTATCTGCATGAACCCATTACCCCATAGCCTGTTTCTAGTTTTAAAGAAAGATGATAACTTAAAGCAAGTTGAAAGTAAAGCAGAATGCGCCTTTAGGCGCATTCTGCTTTACTTTCGGCCTGCTTTAAGGTATTGTTTGCTAGGGTATAGAAAATGTTTCTTATGATAGTGTCATATTCATGACTGTATAAAAGGAAACTATTTCCTTCAGTGGAGGAATAAATTAAAGGTGTAAACTGGCGTATTTATGGATTAATGAGCTAAGCTACCCCTTGTCTAATGCCCTTATCCCATAGCTTATTTCTGGTATTGAAGCAGACTTGAAGTTAAACAGAATGCATGTCGGAAAGCTATGCAGAAAGCCATCTTTAAATCTACATTAATTAGCTGACCCCTGGAACTTCAAATGGAAAAGTCCAGTTTTCATTTCAGTTAAGTCCATTTCTTACTATGCAAGATTGTTTTTTTTTAATATATTGCTAAATGACAAACAGTGCTCTGTAACATGATCAGCAGGCCTTCTGATCTTGGTCTACACAGTGAGTGTTTGCTGAGGACAAGTGTACTCTTCACAGCTATACTGTTTGTAAGAGATCTGCAGTGATGTCACTGCGGGTTAATCAGTTAACCCATTACCCCATAACCTGTTTCTAGTTTTGAAAATAGATGATCACTTAAAGCAGGTTGAAAGTAAAGCAGAATGCGCCTTAAGGCGCATTCTGCTTTACTTTAAGTCTGTTTTAAGCTAACATCTGCTAAAATATGGAACACATTTGTTTATCCTACATATTTATGACTGTATTAAAGGCAATTATTTTCTTCAGTCGAGGAATAAATCAAAGGCGTTAAAAGGCGTATTTATGGGATAATGAGTGAAGCCACATATCACTGAACCCTTTACTTCATGGCCTATTTCTGAAATTGAAGACTGGTGACCACTTAACCCTTTACCTTATAGAAGCGCCTTTTAGCGAATATTATTTATTCCTCCGCTGAAGAAAATAGTTCCAATTTAATCAGTCATGAATATATTTTATAGGGAATATTTAATTTTATTCATGTATTCTAGCACATGATAGCTTAAAGCAGGCTGAAAGTTAAGCAGAATGCGCCTTAAGGCGCATTCTGCTTTACTTTCAGCCTGCTTTAAGTGGTCAACTATCTTCAATACTAGAAATAGGCTATCAGGTAAAGGGTTAAAGAAGGTTGAAAGTAAAGTTCCGGTCAATACTCCCTGAAGTGGTCAATACTCTTTTTTTGTTAAAAAAAGCTCTTAAAGCTTTAAAAAGGTTACTTATAGTGTAATGATGCATTACAGAAACACAGGATGCTATTTCAAGTGTATATAGGGGGTACGGCGAGCACAAAGTGGATTTATCAAATCTGGAAAGACCACCCTGGTCGATTGAATCAACCACCCTGATCGATTAAACTGACCACATTTATCGATTGAACTGACTGCTTGTGGTTGATTGAACTGACTGGTGGATTGAATCGACCACTCTTGTTGATCGAAAAGACCACTAATGACCGGTATTGACAAGTTAAAACCAGTATTGACCACCCAGGCGGTCAATACTCTTATTGACTGGTCAATTGCCATTTACCCTAGTAGAAGGACGGATGAACAGAAAAATGGACAGGGTAAAACAGAATGCCCCCGGCTAAATGTCACAGGGCATAAAAATAAATGTAAAACAAACAGTTCAGACTCTCAGAAAAATCATAAACATCCCTCTGATCAGGATCTAAAGTTTGCAAAATGTACATACTTTTGAATTGGTTTCCTGCATAGTTAAAAACTGAAAAAAAAGTATTGAAAGTTAAAGCAGGGCACTGCCAGATAAGAGGGAGTTACTGCTGAAATAAATCCAACATTTCAGGGCTCCAGATAAGAGGTAGTTATTTCAACAAATCAAACATTTTCTCACTTATTCAGCACCAAATCCTATGGTGTTACTACTCATTAGAATCGTCTCTTCGAGACGATTCTAATGAGTAGTGACACCATAGGGTTTAATTCTGAAATAAAGATTTTAGTTTTTGAAAAACTACCCTTATCTGGTGCTCTGACATTTTCTAACTCGCAGACAAAAAGATTCTAGTTTTTGAAATGTACTCCCCTTATCTTGAGCCCTGATTTGTTAGTGTAAGGATGTTATTCCAAAGCAAAATTAATACAGCGCTCCCTCTCTACAACGGCCCTCCCAACAACGATTCCCTCCTTACAACGACTCTTGCCGCTGTTCCCGAAACTGGACAATTATGTCTAACGCTTTATTGCTGCAATATCGTCTGCTTAAAATTGTCGTCTGCTGTTTTTCTAAAAGTTACATATTTGACCATTTCAGAGTAAAACACTTAATAACGAGTGACAAACAGCTTGAATCCAGATCAGACGCCGCGTTACGCGGCGTCTGAACTGGATTCAAGCTGTTTGCAAATGTAAGCCAAATTCCCTCCATGTAACGACTCCCTCCGAACAACGAACATATTTTGTGTCTCCCATTGGGTGTCGTTGTAGAGAGGGAACGCTGTAGTTACCCAACACAACACAAGATTCAGCCATTGATACCAGTCTTTTATTGGTCTGGTGACAAGCAATTGCTTTCTTTCTATCGGTTGCCATGGTAATGAAACCTTATTTAGGCTTCTTAGCATTGTTCTCCGGATATTATTGCTAGTGAAATGCTAGTAGACGAAGACCTTTAAAGACACTCACGTTACTTCTAAGCATGCAAGTGGTGAAACCAAGGTAACCTTTGCAAACAGTTTGGATCCAGGGGCCCGTTTCATAAAACTTCGTACGACAAAAACGGTCGTAAGTCAAAACTTTTCTGATTTCTCTATCTAATCCTGTCTTGTGACATCTCTTTGGAATCGTCTTTTCAAGACGATTCCAAAGAGATATCACAAGACAGGATTAGATGGAGAAATAAATACTAATTGAGACTTTTATAATATGACTTACGACAACATTTGTCGTACGAAGTTTTATGAAACGGGCCCCTGATGAGACTCAGCGTAATGCAGCATTTCATCAGAATTCACACAGTAGTCTGACCAAGTTTGAAAAGAAAGTTTGAAAATTCTATTTTTAGAAAGTAGCAGATGACAACTATTGTTGCAAACAAAAACATTACCCAGCATGCAAAGAGTATCTCATGTAGGTATTTATAATTCTTTTGGACTCTTCTAGTACAGGCATTTGGAACCTGGAGTCTGTGACTGTTGCATTTTTGGTATAAGACAACGAAAAACCATGGAAAACATCAAACACTGCAGACTGCAAACCATGATCAGATGGCTCCTATATGAACCCTCTGATCAAGGTCTACACTGTTTGCATATATGTTATCAGTAATCTCAACAGTAGCGCGTTCAAGTACCGTATCGATGCAATCGATTGCAACAGAAAACGGTAACAATTCACCTTTAACGACCGTTAGGGTGTTACCGATTGTGAACGACACGAACGGCCTCAGAGGTAGTTCGCCATCCCCAACCAGGAAAACAAAATGGCTACCAAATGAATTTTATAAAACCAGCGAACAGTCCCGACTAAATTTCTCATCAATAAACCAACATTTTCCGATACTTAATATATCAAACAAAGCAGCTTACATCTGAGCAGCTAAATCTTATTTTTATATGCGGTAAAATTGATGCATTACAGTTGATTAGTGCACTTTTGCTTGTGTTATTTAGATTCGCACATAAATCGTTCGTACCCTTGAAAAGTTAATAAACATTGGGGCGCAATGAGTTATTATTGAAGGGTATCGGTGAACGTTAGATGTCGTACTATATGGGTTGTTTGCATCGGTTAATGTTACTGTTCGCTGATACGGTACTTGAACTCCCTACACAGGGCTGTTACGGGTTCAAAGGGTTAAATTTAAGCACTGAATGCCAAAAAGGATGCCTGCTTTGTAACCATCAGTGGTGAACTGATTTGATCCCTGCACCTTGTACCTACACATCCTTCACAAACAGTGCACCTTTGACGAATACCGGTACACTTGTTATATATGCCAACAACTCGTAGACCCAGATCAGAGTTGGGACCATACTGGAGCCTTCTGATCAGGGTTTGCACTGTTTGTCATTTTGCAATGTATTGTGAAAACAACACTAAATAGTCAAACAAGAGGCATTTTTTACCCCAGGGGCATTATGAATTCGAACAATCTTGATAGATGACATGTAGATGATGCTATATGTGCCAAATATCAAAGCTCAGGGTACTAGGGTTTCTAAGGCCAGAAGATTTTTGAAGTTTCCATTGAAAAAATCTATTTTTAGCTCTGGTGACCTAAATGTGCAATAAACTGGAACCATTTGAACAAAATAGGTAAAGGACATCTAGAAGTGTCACCATGCCAAATATCAAAGATCCAGAGTCAGGAGAAGGCATTTGAAAATTTCACTATATAACTCTATGTAAACTGTGACCCAGGGTATTATTTGAACAAACTTGATAGAGGACCTGTAGATGATGCTATGTGCCAAATATATAAGCTTTGGCCCTTGTAGGTTTTGACAAGAAGATTTTTTAAAGTTTTTATTGAAACAAGAGCCGCATGCGGCCCTAAATCGCTCACCTGAGGAACTATTGTGTTATACTCGATGCATAATGAAGTTTGTCATTGCATGTATGTGGACTGTTGCATGAAACTGAAACAACTCGGAATTAAGTTTTCCTGTAGAAGTCAAGTCTACGTAAAACTGATAAGCCCCGGGGCGGGCCATTTTTGACCCTGGGGTCATGATTTGAACAATCTTGGTAGAGGACCATAAGGCAAAGCTAGATGCCAAATATAAAAGGTCTGGGCCCTAAGGTTTCAGAGAAGAAGAGTTTTAAAAGTTTATTCCAATATAAGTCTATGTAAAACTGATAAGCCCCGGGGCGGGGCCATTTTTTACCCTGGGGTCATGATTTGAATATTCTTGGTAGAGAACCATAAGGCAAAGCTAGATGCCAAATATAAAAGGTCTGGGCCCTTAGGTTTCAGAGAAGAAGTTTTTTAAATGTTTTCCTATACTAGTCTACAATGTATGTAAAACTGATAAGCCCCGGGCGGGGCCATTTTTGACCCTGGGTTCATGATTTGAACACTCTTAGTAGAGGTCCATAAGGCAAAGCTAGTCATGCCAAATATAAAAGGTCTAGGGCATACAGGTTTAGAGAAGAAGAGTTTTAAAGGTTTTTCTATGAAAAACTGAAAAGCCCCAGGCTTTTGACCCGGGGTCATTATTTGAAAAATCTTGGTAAAGGTTCACAACATGATGCTACATGTGAAATTTGGTTGTCCTAGGGCTTATAGTTATTGACAAGAAGATGTTTAAAGGTTTGACTTAGTTGTCAATGTTACGTAAATTCGGAAAATGACCACGCCCTCTGTCGGGCATGTATTTTTACGGATCAAAATTCTTTGAACAATTTTGAAAGTATATTAATTGAGAAACATTTTGGTGAAAACCAAATTGAAATCGGACCAGTAGTTTTTGAGAAGAAGATTTTTTTTAGATATCGTGCATGGTTGCCATGGCAACAAGACCGATTGCCCCACCCACTTTTTTTGAACAATTTTTGAAGCTCACAACTACAGTATGTATCTGACCAAGTTTGGTTAAAATTGGGCCATTGGTTTCAGAGAAGAAGTTATTTGAAACAAATTGTGAACGGACGACACCAACACGACACCAACACAGACACCGACGTACGACAGACGGCGACCGATCACAATAGCTCACCATGAGCACTTTGTGCTCAGGTGAGCTAAAAATCTATTTTTAGCTCTGGAGACCTAGATATGCTACAAACTGGAACCATTTGAACAAAATAAGTAAAGGACATCTAGAAGTGTCACTATGCCCAATATCAAAGCTCTGGCCATATTTGTTTCAGAGGAGAAGATGTTTGAAAATTTCACTATATAACTCTATGTAAAACTGTGACCCCCAGCATCAAGCTTTCACATATTTTAAACACTCACACTAACGCTTAGATGGATTGTCATGAAAGAGAGGTTCCACTGTGTGTTGTACTTGCCGTAGCCACCGGCCTGCCTGTTAACTCAAACATTGGTGTTCAGTTTGTTATGTAACACTCCTCAGTTGCCTGCTGTATTTCGTTTCGATAGCGAGTGACAAGATGGGGGGAATCTTAAAGTTATAATTTTGCTCCCCTTCTCGTGCCGATTACATGTGTATGTTTATCTCTTCTTCATCATTTCGGTGCGGTCAGATAATGTATTTTCATTATTTACTCACTGCAATGGTGGGGGAGAGGGGGGCTTGCACGACGCATGCATTCGGATCGAGAGGGGAGCGACTGTATATACTATTTCGACATGAATGATGCATGTAAATGAATAGGTGGAAGTATAATTGTGTGCATTTCATAGGGGTCAAATGCAGGCAATTATACTTCACCTCATAATGATTTCATATTTTGCTCTTCTTGTTTGTTTTTGTCTGTCTGTCTGTTTGTTTGTTGTTGTTGTTGATTTTCTTTTGTCGTCCATGTTTTGTCACTTTATATGTATATAAATACACGTTTGCACTGTTTGTATTCTGTACATGTAGATCTATGCTCTCCTTATCTGGAGGAAATAAAGATTACTATATGTGCCATTTATCTAAGCTCTGTCCCTTGTAGTTTTTGACAAGAAGACTTTTAAAGCTTTATTGAAAAAAATCTTTTTTTAGCTCCTGTGACCTAGATATTCAATAGACCGGAACCAATTCAACAAAATATGTAAAGGACATCTAGAAGTGTCACCATGCCGAATATCAAAGCTCTGGCTATATTAGTTTCAGAGGAATAGGTATTTGAAAATTTCACTATATAATTAACTCTATGTAAAACTAAGCCCCCCTGGGCGGGGCCACTTTTAACCCCAGGGGCATAATTTGAACAAACTTGATAGAGGTCCTATAGGTGATGCTATATGCCAAATATCTAAGCTCTGGCCCTTGTAGTTTTTGACAGGAATATTTTTTAAGATTTCCTTATTTTTTCATTTTGGTTGGCATGGCAACCAGAGTTCCACATTGTTTTTAATTCTTTGACCAAATTTGAAAGAGCTTGACCCAAGGAACATTTCTGTAAAGTTTGGTTGAAATCTGTTTCGCGGTATAGGAGGAGATGCCATTTTAAACAATTGTTAACTACGACGCACAGCGTACGACCGACACAGGGCCATCCCAATAAAAATGACTATACCTATGTAGTGTAAATCGGAATTGTCTATTAACCCATTATCCCATAGGCTAAATTAGCCTGTTTCTAGCTATGAAGACAGGTGACCACTTAAAGTAGGTTGAAAGTAAAGCAGAATGTGCCTTAACCCTTTGAACCCTAGTCCCGCATATAGGCGTCCTTTTCAAACAGTGTACATGTGAATAGTACACTTGTCCTATGCAAACAGTGAAAATCCAGATCAAAGGGCTCCGAAAGGAGCCCTCTGATCAGGGTCTTCACTGTTTGTCATAATTCCAAACATTGACAAAAACAACCCTTAAAAGTCAGAAATGGACTAGACTAAAATGGAAACTGGAATTGTCCGTTTAAAGTTTTAGGGAGGAAAGAGTGAAGGTGCATTCTGCCTTACTTTCAACCTCCTTTAAGCTACCATTTGCTAGGATATACAAAATATTTTTTATGTTACATATTCATGACTGAATAAATTTATTATTTGAACTATTTCTACAGTAGTCAGTAGAGGAATAAGTTAAAGGCATTAAAAGGTGTATTTATGGAGTATTTTAATTTTTTAAGGGTCAAACATCGATTTTTTTCTAATATCTGAAGTCATAATTAACTAGTATGTCTATCTGGATCATGTTTGTATCCTTATCAGTCTTCCTCTCCTTTCAACCCTACAGCCCTGCAGAGATAACTGTTTACATATGCAAATAGGGTATAGACCCTGGTCAGAGGGCTCCCCTCAGATCAGGGTCTGCACTGTTTGATATTTTCATTGTGTTTTGTTGTCATACCAAAAATGTTACAGTAGACTGGTTCAGAATACAAATGTACCTGTACTAGAAGAGTCCAAAAGGATTATAAATACATGTTTAGGTTTGGAAGAGCTAATTCCATGCTTTATCTTTAGTCTCTGACTGGTCCCTCTCCCTCTTCCCTCTACCCTGCACTCAAGCTCTATACAGTAGAACCTCTCTATTACGACCACTAAAAACAAGGTAAATTGTCTGTATAAAAGACAGGTGACAGCTTAAAGCAATGTGAAAGTGGAACAGAAAGCTCCTGTAGGAGCTTTCTGTTTCACTTTCACATTGCTTTAAGCAGTCACCTGTCTTAAATGACTAATATTTCACACAATTTAGTGGTTGTAATAGAGAGGTTCTACTGTAATTATAAGACAGAGATCCAAATAGGAGGGGTAAACTAGCTGAACAAATCCAACATTTATTAACTCATTAAAGCACCAAATCCTATTGTGTCACTACAACTCATTAAAATCAGCTTGAAGAGACAGTTCAAATGAGTAGTAGCACCATAGGGTAACCGTTTTGATGCAGAAATAAAAGAATTTAGTTTTGAAAATAGTCTCCCCTTATCTGTAGCTCTGCAGGAGGGAACAAAACAAAAGTTCTAAGACAAAAGTCAAGGTCATTTCAAACATTCAAAAACAAATGGTCAAGGTCATTTCAAAGTCATGGTCCCATCACAGGGCATAGATTTTCAGAAGTACATCTAGTTTAACCCATTCCCCCATAAATACGCCTTTTTACGACTTTAATTTATTCCTCCACTTTAGAAAATAATTCCTTTTTATAGTCATGAATAAGAACTATGAGAAATATTTGCTATTCTCTATCAGATGATAGTAACCTATCTTCAATACTAGAAATAGGCTATGGGGTAATGGGTTAATAATTGTTTTTTATGCCCAGAATCAAAAGATTAATCATTAACCAATTACTCCATAGCCTGTTTCTTATAAGTTAAGACAGGTGACGACATAAACTTAATTAAAGCAGGTGCTTACAGGCATTCTGCTTTACTTTCAGTCTGCTTTAAGCTACCATCTGCCAAGATATAGGAAATACTTCTTATAATACTGTTTTCAGACTGTTTAAAGTGGAACCATTTTCTTCACTAAAGGAATCAATTTAAGGTGTAAAAATGTGTATTAATGGCATAATGGGTTATGAGTTATGACATAACATTCTCAAATATAATTTTTTTAAAAACTGGAAGCTAATTTATGTTTTCAATTATGATGAATTTTTAAACCGAATTTTTAAACAGGCGAGCATCATATGGCTTTGTCATCATTTCTTACTATGCCTCAAATTAATTCGTCCACTGAAGAAAACAGTCAATTTGTTCTTCATCATCCAATTCATACTTTCTTTATGTTATCCTTTGGCATATAATGTTGAGTGACATGGCTTTATCAAATCATACATATTATTGCTTATTGTTTACTAATACATTTTATGTTGAAACAAGAATATCGTTCCCAACGATGGATGCTCCCCACAAGGAAACAAGAAATATCTTTAAAAAGATATTCAGCGGAATGGGTGGTGGAATTCATGCTGTAGATGGGTGTGCAAAATTGTATGAAATTGGGGGATTTTCAAAGAATTGTAATATCTTGGATTGAAAAGCAAAAAATACACATTCAAAGATAACTATAACTCTGACTAAAAAACTATAAATGTACAGAAATGCAAAACAATAATATAACCCAGATCCTAGCTACTGGTAGGAGATCCTCAGATTAAACTACTGGTCTATATATCAAACTTCATTCATGGGGAGTTTCTTGAAACAAACTATAACTAAATAAACTGTGGATGCCCTTACAGAACAACAGTTCTATAACACCTCACTCTTGTGAATAAATGATGAAACAACACAATTGTGTTTAACTCACTTGAGGCCATTTATTATATTGCTATCAATGTATGGTAAATTTGAACAAATAGTTAACAATTAAAATAAATTGGTAGTAAACCATTATTTAACAAAACACCTAGCTGCCACTGTCTATCTATAAATAGACATCTGCTATCATATCTTAAAATAGAAGCATGATGTCATCAGCTCAGTATTACACACTGCCTTTACACTCACATCAGTGCATACCCAGGCTACAGTTACAGGGCTCCAGATAAGAGGGGAGTAAACAGAACAAATATAACATTTTCTCACTCAATTCAGCACCAAACCCTATGGTGTTACCACTCATTTTTATCGTCTCGAAGAGACAATTCAAATGAGTAGGACACCATAGGGTTTAATGCACAAATAAAGTTTTTAAGTTTTGAAATAATTCTCTTATCTGGAGCCCTGGCTACTATCCAATCAGACAATTCAGTTTCAACAGGTGCTCTTAATTCTAAATTTCTGATCAAATATGATTGGTTGAAATGTTTGTCTAAATAAAAATGTAGGTCTAAATAGATAATAGTCAGCTCCGCTGAAAAACCCCAAGGTATAGCATGTTTAGTAGGTGAACACAGTATCAAGTTTCATCAACTTATGATGTAACGTTCAGGAGATATGCTTCAGACAAAAAATAAAAATTCTATGAAAAAAGGTCGACAATTCAATATTTGGAGATGACAGAGTTATAATTCTTGTGTACTACACTTCTTTTTGTCATACTCTAACACATAATCAAGTTTCATCAAGTTACAGGGCTTCAGAAAATTTGATTTTTTACAAGAAAGGGAGATAATTCAATATTGGGAGACGACAGAGTTATGGTTCTTGAGTACAGCACTCCCTGTTTCATCCCGTATCACTGTATCAAGTTTCATCAACTTACAATGCAATGCTCCGGAGATATACTCCTGACAAAATTTTTTTAAATAGAAAAAGGAAGATGATTCAATATTGGGAGATGACAGAGTCATGGTTTTTGTGTACTGCACCTCCTTATGTCATCATGTATCACTGTATCAAGTTTCATTAATTTACAGTGTAACAGTCAAGAGATATGCTCCGGACAGAAAAAGGGAGATCATTCAAAATTGGGAGATGAGAGCGTTATGGTTCTTGTGTACTGCACTTCCTCATGTCATCCTCAATCACTGTAACAAGTTTAATCAACTTAGGGTGTAACAGTCCAGAGATACGCTCCGGACAAAAGATTCAGACAAATTTGATTTTTTATGAGAAAAGGGGAGATAATTCAACATTGGGAGATGACAGAGTTACGGTTCTTGTGTACTGCACCTCCTTCTGTCGTTTTCTACCACTGTATCAAGTTTCATCAACCTACGGTGAACCGTTCAAGAGATATGCTCCGGACAAAAAAGCTTGACGGACGGACGGACAGACAGACGGACGTGCCACCGAGTAGGGTTAGAGGGCCTTTTCTTTTGTTATTTTCTTTTGTTCGAATAACGGGCCACGGCCCCTAAGTGTATTGTTACGGAATGAACTCTATTGTCTTCTTTTGTTATGTTTACCGTTATCTGGCCCTCTAACCTACTTTAGTGGCGCGGACAGACAGACGGATACACGGACGGACGGACAAAGCGGCGGCTATATGCTCCCCCCCTAAAGGGGAGCATAAAAATAAATATATATCTATAAAGCTACCATTCTTCTATATCGTGACTGTACAAAGTGAAACTTTTTACTGTATTTCAGTAACTATGTACATGTACAGTGTTCCCTCTCTACAACGGCCTTCCAAACAAAGACTCTCCTTACAACGACCCTTGCCAAAGTTCCCTAAACAGGACAAGTGTGTCTAATGATTTTAATATTGTCTGCTTAAAATTGCCATCTGCTGTTTTTTTCTCTTAAAGTTACATATAAGTGAACATTTTGACAGAAGAAATAATATTGATAAGTGACAATATCAATATGTGTCTGATCTGGATTTAAGCTATTTGTAAATGCAAGCCAATTTTTCATTTTCCCTCCCTATAACAACTCTGAACAACACACACAAACTGTGTCTCCCATTGGGAGTCATTGTAGAGAGGGAGCACTGTAGAATCAATTCAATGTAATGAACACAAACTGTCACAAACATACATAATACACAGATGTCACTTCAATACTACACCAAGCAGCTGGGGCAACTTAAATCATGTCTTAATTAAAAGTAATTTCTGTTTTCATTTAATCGGGAACTATCTCTTTGAAATAATTTACAGTCAATCTCATAACTTCAACTACTTTTAATCCCTCAGTCAAGGACTCAGAACTAATTGTGTACCTGGCTTGAGTTTATAGTTAAATGGTAAGAGATTTGTGTAAGATTATAACCTTGATAGCTCAGACGGGAGTTCGAGTCCTGGTCTGGTTGCATATTTTTCTCACCATGTTACATTTTGCGCCCAACATAAATAGACAACAGGATAATTTGTTACTCGCAGAGTGTAAAAATTAAACGAGACATCCCAGTCGATGCTAATACCATCACCTAGTTCTATTTATACAAATGAAGACCTTTTACAAGGGGTGCTGTTTGTGAACATATGTGTGAAGTTTCAAGGTAAAGGAAATACACTACTGACAAAAAAACTTTTTTTTACAATTCAGATCAAAAGTCAAGGTCACAGTACTCTGACAGCAGTATGCAACGGTGTCTGGTCTCAACGCCCCACTGCACCAACCCCCCACTACATAAACGTACCATTTGTGGATCCAACGTCCCATTTTTTAAAAATTATATATATCACCCGTATTTGACAATTATTAATTGATGCAAAAGTGAAATAGTGATTTAAATGAGTAACTGGGATTAAATGAAATAATTTTTGCTTACATACTGTGTACATACGATGTTCCTACATGTATGTGAGTATTATCCTCCGTTAGTCGGGGTTGTTTTATCCACTTATAGCATCGCATTAATCTTCGTATTTCGTAGAAGATAAGTTTCCTTTCGCTAATGCCACACCCAAGTAGCTACCTTTTTTCACTGTGTATATGTTTCATGTCTACGATTACACTCTTTGAAATGTCGGCATACATGAAAGGGAAAAGTTGCAGACGAGAGGCGCAACACATACACGTGTCAAGTCTAATATGCCACTGTGTATTCGGCACGCGCTGATAATCGCATAGCATAATATTTTTCGCGAGGGTGTGAACATCGGCACGCTTTGATAAATTGTTCAAATGTTTGCGACTTTCTTAACTTTTCTTAACGTTTTTAAATGTCTGATTGATTCACACAGAAACCAACTTCCAACTTGTTTCATTTATTTAGCAAACGTTCAATTCCAATTCGAAATTGCCATTAAAAAAAAAAAGATATTGATATCATAATAGAATCTAGATCACTATAAGACAGCAAATTATTGGTTTATATATGACACTTGAATGAAATTAACGATTTACCTTATAGTTATACTCCCATGAAAAGTGTTTTGTTTTCGCCAAGTTATGAGTTGAATATGTTGAGCGGGGAAGCGAAGTAGGCTAACTTTGAAGATTTGATCAAAGAGTTTTTAACGTGTTCATGCTGAATTGTCGTCTTTTGAAACATATTGTCTGATAAGATGAAAATTAGTTTTCATGTATTTGAAAAAGAAGAAAGGTTGAAATGAGTGACAAATAGTTTGGATCCAGATCTGGATACAACCTGTTTGCAATTATTAGACAAGTCGCACTTAACATGATGTGGGTTAAATATTTTACCCGTAAACCAACTTAAAGACAACAACTGTATAAGTATCTAGGGATTTGAGTAAGTGGTATTGATGCTGGAGGAAACGGTAAAGTCTAGTTAACGGACAGACACACGGACAGGACAACGCTATACGCATTCGCATACCGGGGGCATCAAATAGTGCAGATTCTGATCAAAGAACTCGTGAATGATTCATCTGAGCAGTGTCTACACTGTTTGCTTCTCATCAGGTGGTCCCTTTTTAAAAACAAAAAAAATCGCCCTCTGCGCAGCAACATCAAGGACTATGAAGTGGAGCCGACTGCCGAAAATAAAGTCTGCAGAAACAGATGAAACAGTACATGTCATCAGAAAGCGGTTAACCTGTAAGAAGCTGTGTCGACTAACTTCAAAAGACCTGGTCCTGTCAATCACCCATCCCACGCTTACGTGTGTGTGTGTGTATGAGTCGAATCAGACTTTAAATAGTTTTGTTACAGATAATATTGACTGGACTAGTAGATTTGTTAGGTAATTATAGTGTAGAACAGATTATTCTTTCCAAATAAACGCATTTTTGCTAAAACTTATTATTGACATTGCAAACATTTTGGAGAGTAACCCGGCGTCTGACCAGGCTCCTTAATGTTTGCCACTCAGATTAAAATAAATATTCAGAATTGACCACTAGTTGTCATTTCCTACATTTTATTGCAATTGCATTTCGTTTGCGTTTAAACGTGAAAGAATAAGTTTTACTGATATTACGATTTCTTTGAAATTACATGTGTTTTCGAACCTGTGACTACTTTCAGTCAAGTTTCAAAAAGATGCCTTTGTGGACTGTTAAAATCGGTGTCAATATAAAAGTACCAAGTTAAATTTAATAAATGAGATTTTTCGAATTTAACGGCAGATTGACAATTCAGTTTTAAGTGTAGCCGCATTTAAGGTGGTTCGCGGGTAAGCTTTTTCTGTGTCAGAATTCTTTGAAACCTTGATTAAATTGAAATATACCATATGGAGAGTGAAAAATCGTTTAAATAAAAACAAGAGGGCCTGAAGGCCCTGATATCGCTCACCTCTTGTACTGAAGCCTGATAGCTTTACCTTTCTGTTTCTCTCCTTTTAATCTAAATCCATTCAAATTTGTAGTATAGCATGTAAACAGTTTTGGAATACAACCTCATAATTCTAGTATAGTAGAGTACATCAAGGGCAGATTTATCTAGAACCTAAACTAAACTGAAATGAAGCCTTTTCTAGCATTTCAAAGTATATCAAGGGCAGATAACTATTGCCACAACAATAAGATTTCAACAATAATTAATTGCACTCCTTTGAGAACTTATAGCTGTATACTTTGTGTGGGTGTCTGGTCTCAACGCCCCATCGCACCAACGCCCCACGACATCAACGTACCATTTGTGGACCCAACGTGCCATTTTTAAAAAATATATATATCACCCATATTTGACAATTATTAATTGATGCAAAAGTTAAATAGTGATTTAAATGAGTAACTGGGATTAAATGAAATATTTTTTGCTTACATACTATGTACATACGATGTTCCTATGCGAGTATTATTCTCCGTTAGTCGGGGTTGTTTTATCCACTTATAGCATCGCATTAATCTTCGTATTTCGTAGAAGATAAGTTTCCTTTCGCTAATGCCACACCCAAGTAGCTACCTTTTTTCACTGTGTATATGTTTCATGTCTACGATTACACTCTTTGAAATGTCGGCATACATGAAAGGAAAAAGTTGCAGGCGAGAGGCGTAACACATATACGTGTCAAGTCTAATATGCCACTGTGTATTACGCACGCGCTGATAATCGCATAGCATAATATTTTTCGCGAGGGTGTGAACATCGGCACGATTTGATAAATTGTTCAAATGTTTGCGACTTTCTTAACTTTTCTTAACGTTTTTAAATGTCTGATTGATTCACACAGAAAAACTTCCAACTTGTTTCATTTATTTAGCAAACGTTCAATTCCAATTCGAAATTGCCATTATAAAAAAAAAGATATTGATAGATCTATCATAATAGATCATAATAAGACAGCAAATTATTGGTTTATATATGACACTTGAATGAAATTAACGGATTACCTTATAATTATACTCCCATGAAAAGTGTTTTGTTTTCGCCAAGTTTATTTTTTATCTTCAGCATTTTTCGTAAAATTCCAGAAAATCATTCACAGATCACTGCGTGTAAACTCATTACATACACACGAACATCGTAACTCGAAGATTTAGAAACATTATCCATTTGTTAATTTCACATCTGGACCCTAATAGGAAAGTTTCATGCTCCCAAAAGGTGTATTTCAATTGGATAATTATTAGTAAAATCCGCTGTCAATCACTTTTAGAAAACAACAAACTCTACTTGTGAGTTGAATATGTTGAGCGGGGAAGCGAAGTCGGCTAACTTTGAAGATTTGATCAAAGAGTTTTTAACGTGTTCATGCTGAATTGTCGTATTTTTTTAAACATACATGTATTGTCTGATAAGCTGAAAATTAGTTTTCATGAATTTGAAAAAGAAGAAAAGTTGAAATGAGTGACAAATAGTTTGGATCCAGATCTGGATACAACCTGTTTGCAATTATTAGACAAGTCGCACTTAACATGATGAGGGTTAAATATTTTACCCGTAAACCAACTTAAAGACAACAACTGTATAAGTATCTAGGGATTTGAGTAAGTGGTATTGATGCTGGAGGAAAAGGTAAAGTCTACTTAACGGACGGACACACGGACAAGACAACGCTATACGCATCCGCATTTATAGATACCGGGGGCATCAAATAGTGCAGATTCTGATCAAAGAACTCGTGAAGGATTCATCTGAGCAGTGTCTACACTGTTTGCTTAACAAAATAGATAAGGCTAAATGGTCTGGGTACAGCGGTAGTTTAATAGGCCAGGTTTGCATGGGTGCATAACTATTACAATTTTTTTTAAATAACATTTAAACAGTGTGTTCTGATAATTTGACTGGTGATTCTTCTCAGCAGATGGTCCCTTTTTTTAAAAAAAAAATCGCCCTCTGCGCGGCAACATCAAAGACTATGAATAGAGCCAACTGCCGAAAATAAAGTCTGATGAAACATGTCATCAGAAAGCGGTTAACTGTGTAGATTAACTTCAAAAGACCTTGTCCTGTCCATCACCCGTCCCTTACGTGTTTGTGTGTATGAGTCGAATCAGACTTTGAATAGTTTTGTTACAGATAATATTGACTGGACAAGGAAATATACAGAAGTTTATAATTCCGTGGACTGGACTATTGATTTGTTAGGTAATTATAGTGGAGAGCACATTATTCTTTCCAAATAAACGCAATATTCTTCATAAAACCTTCAGATTAGGTTCGGGAAAATTATTAAACCATTTCTTTATTAAGGAACAGTAAAATAATACTGTTTTCATATAATTTTTATATAGTGGGACGTTCCAACCAGATAATTGGGACGTTCCGTCTGGTACGTTGCGGTCTTGGGACGTTGAGAGTTTGAGACCATAAACCCTTTGTGTGCAAGTATAATCAAAATTCAATGAAAACTGTAGTTGCAATAGTGTAAACCCTGTTAGATATGGCATTTTCAGCTATTTAAGGGCAGATAACTTTTGACCTATTAGTTTGATTTCAACCATAATCACACTTATTGCAACTCTTATGGTAATATACAATATGGGCAAGTTTGAAAAAGACTGGATAAAAATTGTGGCGTCTAGAGTAGAAACACTGTTAAATATGGCATTTTCAGCAATTCAAAGGTAGATAACTCTTGACCTATGCGTCTGATTACAACTATAATCAAACTCATTTGAACTCTTGAGGTCATATACAATATGAGCAAGTTTGAGAAAGATTGTGTAAAAACTGTGGCCTCTAGAGTGTAAACACCCTTAAATAAGGCAATTTCACTAATTCAAAGGTAGATAACTCTCGACCTATGCGTCTGATTTCAATCATAATCAATCTCATCTGAACTCCTATAGTCATATTGAATCTGAGCACGTTTGACATAGATTGGATAAAAATTGTGGCCTCTAGAGGGTAAACACTGTTAAATATGGCATTTTCAGCAGTTCAAAGGTAGATAACTCTTGAACTCTTAGTCTGATTTCAATCATAATCAAACTCATTCGAACTCTTATGGTAATATACAATCTGAGCAAGTTACAGAAAGTTTGGATAAAAATTGTGGCCTCTAGAGTGAAACACTGTTAAATATGGCATTTTCAGCAATTCAAAGGTTCATAACTCTTGATCTATTGGTCAGATTTCAACCATAATCGAACTCATTCGAACTCTTATGGTAATATACAATCTGAGCAAGTTACAGAAAGTTTGGATTAAAATTGTGACCTCTAGAGAATAAACACTAAAATTGTTGACGACGGACGACGAACGACGGACGACGGACGCCAGACATTCAAGGATTGCAAAAGCTCACCCTGAGCTAGCTCAGGTGAGTTAAAAAGTTACAGTGCCGTTTTTTTCTGACAGGACTTTTTGTCGAGAAAAGCTCCTTTTTTAATAAACAGGAATATTTTCTTTATAGAATGATATACCGGTAACTCAATAATTTCTGTACATTCAAGTAAACTGTACATAGACTATAAGATATTGGGCAAACAAAAGTATTTCATGACATATTTTCTGGAAATATCAATATTTAAAAAAAGTCAAATTCTGAAAATCTCAAATTACAAAAAATCTAGCTGTTTAACATACACTAATTTTACTCTTATTAGATAGATATAACTTAATTCTACTAGTCACAAAAATTTAATGAAAATCTACAGTGGAATTTACATTTTATACATGATTTCCTGAAATTCTGACAAAATGTTAACACAAAACGAGTAACCTCCCTTGAGTTCAACTTTAAAATGCCGTCAGCTCTAAATAATACCATAAGTCAAACCTGTAATGAGGGACCATTGGATACGGTAGCCTGTAGATCTTTAAAGGCAAGTGACTGCTTAATGCATAACAAAAGTAATGCATAAAAGCTCCTTCGCTATAACCGGAAGGTCGCGGAAGGCCTTAGTTACGTCACACAGGTAAACAAAATGGCGGCCCCCATGGTCGCTTGCACAGTCATATATCACAAAGTTTAAACGGCTCTAACTACTTCATTTTTCATTATTTTTCAAAATTTCAAAGGCAGAAGGCGATTTTTTTTTCAATATCTTTCATTTAAAAGATATTTATCACCAGCTGTCCATTTCCCTTTAATATTATTGAATTCTGACAATGGTTACAGTTTCAGAGTAGAAGATTTTTAAAGGGTTTCCTGTATAAGTCTATGTAAAACTGATAACCCCGGACAGGCCATTTTTGACCCTGAGGTCATGATTTGAACAATCTTGGTAGATGACCATAAGGCAAAGCTAGATGCCAAATATAATATAAAAGGTCTGGTTTCAGAGAAATTTTTTAAAGGTTTTACTATATATAAGTCTATGTAAAACTGATAAGCCCTGTGAGTGGGGCGGGCCATTTTTGATCTGGGGATCATGATTTGAACAATCTTGGTAGAGGACCATAAGGCAAAACTACATGCTAAATATAAACGGTCCAGGCCATACAGTTTCAGAGGAGAAGAGTTTTAAAGGTTTTCCTATATAACTCTATGTAAAACTGATAAGCCCTGGGGCGGGCCATTTTTGACCAGGGGGTCATGATTTGAACAATCTTGGTAGAAGACAATAAGACAATGCTACATGCTAAATATAAACGGTCCAGGCCATATAGTTTCAGCGAAGAAGAGTTTTAAAGGTTTTCCTATTTAACTCTATGTAAAACAGATAAGACCTGGGGCGGTGCCATTTTTGACCCGGGGGTCATGATTTGAAAAAAATCTTGGTAGAGGACTACAAAGCAAAGCTACATGCCAAATATAAAAGGTCTGGGCCTTATGGTTTCAGAGAAGAAGACTTTTAAAGGTTTTCCAATATAAGTCTATGTAAAACTGATAAGCCCTGGGGCGGGGCCATTTTTAAACTGGGGGTCATGATTTGAACAATCTTGGTAGAGGACCATAAGGCAAAGCTACATGCCAAATATTAAAGGTCTAGGCCATACAGTTTCAGAGAAGATGAGTTTTAAAGGTTTTCCTATATAACTCTATGTAAAACTGATAAGCCCTGGGGCGGGGCCATTTTTGACCCGGGTCATGATTTGAACAATCTTGGTAAAGGTTCACAACATGATGCTACATATGAAATTTGGTTGTCCTAGAACTTATGATTATTGACAAGAAGATTTTTTTGGTTGTCAATATACATGTATTACGTAAATACGGAAAATGACCACGCCCTCTGGCAGCCATGTTTTTTGACGGATCAAAATTCTTTGAACAATTTTGAAAGTATATCAATTGAGAAACATTTTGGTGAAAACCAAATTGAAATCGGACCAGTTGTTCTTGAGAAGAAGATTTTTTAAGATATTGTGCATGGTTGCCATGGCAACAAGACTGATTGCCCCACCAACTTTTTTTAACAATTTTTTAAGCTCACAACTACAGTATGTATTTGACCAAGTTTGGTTAAAATTGGGCCATTGGTTTCAGAGAAGAAGTTGTTTGAAACAAATTGTGAACGGATGACACGAACACCGCGGACACCAACACCGACGTACGATGGACGGCGATCACAATAGCTCACCTTGAGCACTTTGTGCTCAGGTGAGCTAAAAATGCATTCCAAACTTATACAGTTACGGTATCGCAACTAGAATCAGTGTCCTCTATAAATGAACGAAAATCCTGAATCTGTTAGTGACGTATTTAGTGTTACATTCCAGCAACCGCTGACTTAAATCAAAACTTCATGAATATTTTTTAGTTTATTGTGCTGAATTTTTGCAAAATCTTATGGAAATTCCATTTATCCTGTCAATATTTAGTTCCATAGGTTTTTTCTCCCTCTCCAAATTATCAGTCTACAAACAATGGGCTGGGTTCTGCAGTTAGATCCCACTGAATAGCACGAAATAATAATACAAGAGGGCCATGGCCCTAAATTCGCTCACCTTAGGACATTGAAGTTTTTACCTAAGTTGACTGGGCAAGACAACATTTTAATATAACTATAAATGGAGTTATCTTCCGGACAAGAAAACATGACAAAAGCGAATTTTGTTGCCAAGCTTATGACCCTTATCCATGACACATCCTCTTATCAAGCTATTTCCATTTCCGGTAAATGATAATTATTTCACTAGCGTCAGCAGAACTGGAGTTATTTTCCTGACAATAAAAGATGACAAAGGGGAAAAACAAAATATTGCTGCCCTTGTGCATGGCATTTTCTTTCATCAGTTTCTTTCCATACATCAAATTTCATTACAATAGCATCAGTAGAACTGGAGTTGTCTTCTGGACAAGAAAATATCACAAAGGGAAATAACTAAAAAAACAATGATGTCAGAGTTATGGCCTTTGCAAATGGCACTTCCTCACATTAGGCACTTTCCAAATAGGCAATTTCATTTTACCCATTACCCTATAGCCTGTTTCTAGTTTTGAAAATAGGTGGCCACCTAAAGGAGGTTGAAAGTAAAGCAGAATGCGTCTTAATGCACACTTTGCTTTACTTTCAAACTGCTTTAAGCTACCATCTACTACTCCAGTACCTAATTATTCTTGCTACAGATTCCATTCCAACACTAATATTCTGTAATCCTGGTCAGAAAAAAAATAAAATATTTACTACTAAAATTTAAATATTTCAACACTTTGAAGAAACTATTGTTGGTTACTAGGTTCCTTTGTGGATCTTTTTGGTTACCAAAGCATGAACCAGCCTACTTGGAATTCTGGGTAGCTTAAAAAATACTGGTCTAAATAAGCAAACAGTGTATGTATACACTGATCAGAGGACTCATACAGGAGCCCACTGATCTGGATCAACACTGTTTGCAAATGTAATAAGTGTTAATACTAAACAGGTCCATGGTGTTGAAAGAGTTAGAAGAAACTGGTAATAGAATTACAAGGACTGAAACCAGTCACAGTTTGCAGTTATTGCATTAAACAAATTGTGCCCAGTGGATTATTCTATGTTTATATATTGGATTACTAGTCCATTTTTTATCAAAGGGATGCCTGATCAAAATTTTCATTTTCATTTTGTTTTTTATTGAAATTCCTATCAGCAAACAGTGTAGACTCTGATCAGACACCACATAATGCGGCGTCTGATCAGAGTCTACACTGTTTGCCTATGTCCCATATATGGCATCATAGGCACAAATGGGTTAAAGTTTTCTGCATTTAGTGATACGTTTTGCTCCCTTTATCCTAGAGTTAATGTTTTTAGTTTAGAAGACTGATGTGGTTGTTAAAAGCAAACTGAATGTAAGCAGAATTCTCCTTTTCTGCTTTAATTTCAGCCTGCTTTAAGCTGCAATAGTCTAGGATATAGAAACTTATTTCGCATCTTACATTTTCATGACTGTTTAAAGTGGAATTATTTTTTTAAGTGGAGGAATAAATCAAAGGCCTAAAAATGCACATTTATGGGGTAATGGGTTCACAAACATCAGTATTTATGGGGGGAAAGGGTTAAATTGGAATTATATCCTTGACAAGAAAAAATGACAAGACATACAGATAACTCTGACAAAACCAATATTAAACTGAAGTTTTAGGCGTTTACGGCACAACATGCTCTGTTGGGCCAAACCATGGGAATGCTTTGAAACTACTAGCAAAGTACCTTCCGTTTAATCAGGAAAACCATTCCTAGATTAATCCACAACTCAAATATTTTGGGTTTTATTCAATTAGAATCACAATAATATAAAATCGCAAAAAAAGTCAACTGGTTGATGTGCATATTTTTTCTAATACTGCAATGTTGTCATTAAATGCGCGGATGAAAGCGAGGTCACCTGACCGCATCGAAATACATCACTGCCTCTCAACGGACACCTGTCATATAGAGATAGAAGGGAAACAACGGACCTGTGTATCTCTGGTATACATGGTCTCTGTGGCTATAGGCCGTTTTGGAATTGGATGTGGGCGGTTTGAAAGTGGGCCGTTAAGACCCGCATTCATAATTTTTTGGACTAATATCATCCCATATGTAAAACAATGAATAATTCCAAATAAAAAGAAGTAAAATTGTGTTGTTTTGAAAACCATTTTTGTCACTTACACCTAAAACAATTATATATAAACAAATTGTCCGAATTACTGTAATATCCGAAAATCATCATCAGTAACAAGCGGAAACTGACCTCGTTTTTCTTCCCCATAAACTCAGTTATGCATGGCCACGATTTATGAAAGAATTTCAGAAGAAAAGGTCTACCTGATTGTGTTGAGGAATACTTCAAATTATGGTAACGTAGCTCTGGAACATAAGATAAACATTCAATGAACACCGGCAATCAATTTTGTTGATATTTCCTGGTACTCGATTTACTACCCTCTATATAAAACCGGGCACCACTTAAGAGTATAATAAAACACCACCCTGTCCCAATACTACGGTGGCACCGCAGGTACCTAAAAGCGACTCGCAACCGGATGGTGTACTTGTCAAAATAAAATAAAATACTCAAATAAAAGCAAATTTGTGGCATTATTTGGCTTCTGACATTAAAAAAATATGATCAGTCCAAAAAAGTCTCAAGAATCGTCACCGAATCTTAGTTTTTTAGATATATTCCATCGTTTTTCAATAGCGTCAGCTGACGGTTTTGCTGTTGTTGTTGCTTCTCTACACGGGCTCTGACATAAACCGGAGCCGAATAATGTAGTATTAAGCGCTACCAGTGAAGTACGTTAATTCGCTACCATATATATAGAGAGCGTCCGTGGTCGAGGCGGTAAAGGCGTGTCCTCATTTTTCTTGTTTGTCTCCGCAATGGAGGGTCACGGGTTCGAATCCCACCAGAGCTTCTTCTTTTTTTTTTTTGGAAATGCATTTTTTAACAGAATTTATTATCCTAAACTAAATCTTACCCATTTATATAATCATTTGACATATATTTACAAATTACCATTTTTAATGCTAAATCCGGTTGCGAGCCTCTTTAAAGCGACTCGCAACCAGATGGTGCATTTGCAATAATAAAAGAAAATACTCAAATATAACCAAAAGGGTACATATTGTGCATCTGGCATTGGAAAAATATGACCATTCTAAAAACACACTCTTGAAAAGTCTTCAAATCAAGTTTTTTAGATATTTTCCATCATTTTATCCATAGCGTCGAAAGACGCTAAGAAAATTGATCACAGGTTCAGACATAAACACGAGCCGAATTTATAGTTGTATGTACTTTCCTGCGCCTCACACTGAAATGCATTAAATTGATCCATTATATATGAATTGTTCCGTGGCCCAGTGGTCTAAGCGATTTCCTTATTTTGCTTTTTGTCCGCCCATGTTGGGCCCCGGGTTCGAATCCCACCAGAGCTCAATATTTTTTTATTGTAATACATTTTTTTAAACAGAATTTCTTATCCTAAACTCATTCTTTACCGTTTATATAACTAAGCGTTTGACACATATGGCCTATTTACAAATTACTATTTTTAACGCTAAATCTGGTTGCGAGTCTCTTTAAATTCTACTAAAGCCGATTAGTGTCATATAAAAAAAATACATGCATAATTATCAGATTATAAGCGTTTGACATACAATTACAAAATATTTCTTTTATGACATCATTTGGTGTTCAGTCTCTTTAAAGGGACTCGCAACCGGATGGTGTACTTGTCAAAATAAAATAAAATACTCAAATAAAAGCAAATTTGTGGCATTATTTGGCTTCTGACATTAAAAAAATATGATCAGTCCAAAAAAAGTCTCAAGAATCTTCACCGAATCTTAGTTTTTTTAGATATTTTCCATCGTTTTTCTATAGCGTCAGCTGACGGTATAGTTGTTGTTGCTGTCTCTCTACTTGGGCTCAGACATAAACCCGAGCCGAATAAAGTACTATCAATCGCTACCAGTGAATTACGTTAATTCGCTACCATATATATAGAGAGCGCTGGTAGCCGAGGGGGTAAAGGTGTTTCCTCATTTTTCATGTTTGTCTCCGCATGGAGGGTCACGGGTTCGAATCCCACCAGAGCTTCTTCTTTTTTTTTGCAATGCATTATTTAACAGAATTTATTATCCTAAACTAAATCTTACCCATTTATATAAGCATTTGACATATATTTACAAATTACTATTTTTAATGCTAAATCCGGTTGCGAGCCTCCTTAATGAGACTATCTAGAGTTATCGTTCATATGATGACCCTCATTGCAGGAACGACAACTCTTGGTGCGAGTCCTCTAGCACACCGGTAAAGTGAACAAGATGGCGGCTAGCTTAATCCAACAGTCAGCGCGGACGGTTAAATGCCTGCACAATGTTCTACGTGTAACTCTCCCGAGATTAAGCTCAGCGGCTGCACTGCAGAAGAAATCAGAATGCCGACAGCTTCACATTTGCGCCCAGACAAGTTCTTTACTTTATCCAAGGGTACGCTAAAGTTTTGTCAATGTCAAAGAGGTGAAGTAATTCGGACAGCACTAGTAGTTGTACACTACCTACCTACCTTTTGTCTACATTTTGTCTTCTAGGGAACTTCTAATGAATTAGTCTTCAGTGAAGTTTTTTTTAGATTGCATGTATCGAGGCATCCCTCCCACGAAATATAAGCCACAATTTTTGAGAATATCGGGGAATTTGACAAAGTTGCCGTGCATAGCTCGGTTTATGGTGAATTCGCCTAGAGACGAACTCGCCTACAATTAGATACATAGTAACCCAAATGGTGAATTCTTCTACAAAGCAATTATATAGTGATTGTATTTCACACTTATTGTAAGGTGTCTTTAACATAATAAAACTTGTTTTCAGGTAGAGTTTACTAAGATCGGATGATAGGTGTAGCCCCTGATCATCATATGCAGGTGCATGGAGAAAGGCCATGTCCTTTCTCCATGGCAGGTGTTAAAAATGTGGATCTAGGTGCAAGCAGCATTTTTACTTTCAATATGATAAATGATGTATTCTACGTTGGCATCATCCCCTTTCAAACACGTTACAGGTTGTCAAATCTGGGTGAAGTGATTAGGGGCTACACTGATCTTTCGGGTTTAAAAGAAAATGGATAAGGAAACAAGATTAGTTGATCCTCTACAAACATTTTTATTTCATCTACCTGTAAACGGTAAATTCTTACACTGTACTACAAGGTGTGAAATACAATCAGTATATAATTGCTTTCTAGGCGAATTCACCATTTAGGTTACTATATATCTAATTGTAGGCGAGTTCGTCTCTAGGCGAATTCACCAGCACCCCATAGCTCATTGGTAGAGCGTCCGCTTGCAGTGCGGGAGGTTGTGGGTTCAATCCCAGGCCGGGTCAAACCAAAGACTTGAAAATTGGTAGTAACGGCTTCCCTCCTTGGCGCTCAGGATTTCGGGTTAGCATTACGACTGGTTCGTCGGTGTCAGGATAAAGTGACCGGCCGGGTACAGTCCCAATGGTGCACCTAAAAAGTGCCCCTTCTCATAATCATCAGAATTGATGGCGTAGAAGTAATAAATAGAAAATAGATAGTTACGATGCCTGTAGTGACATCATGCCTGTTTTCAGCGTTCAGAATCAGAGATACCTACCTTGTTATTATATAACATTGACTAAAATAAAAAAAAATTCATTTAACTTTTAAATTTTGTTTTATGGTATTTTGACAACATTTTGACATGTTTGAGATTATTTTGACCAATATCTTTCTGTATGGTTGCAGAGGGTGGTAGCAAATGAGCGGGTAGAGGGGAAGCACATGACAGACACCTGTGCACCGATTGACTGTATAACCCCGATTAAAATGATTAAATTTAAATGGTTAGAGAATTGTGAAAGCTGCCCGGCGGCTCGTCATGTTAGAATTATTTACAAAAGTTGACTTCTACAGCGTAAGAGGCCCTATAAAATCATGGATCAAGTCATTCCTCAGCAACAGTAAGCAGCAAGTTGTCATAGAAGGAGCTAAATCTTCTCAAGACGATGTCATCTCCGGTGTCCCTCAAGGAATCGTGTTAGGCCCGTTGTTGTTTCTGGCCTACATAAATGACATGCCAGAGTGCACTTCGTCAGACGTCGGGTTGTTCGCTGATGACAGTCTACAATAATATATAGATACACACGAACACCTGAGGACACAGCAGCTCTTCAGAAACATCTTGATGCATTGGAGCGATGGGAGAGAACTTGGCTTTAATGCCAGCAAGTGCCATGTTCTACATATCACACATGATGTGACAAGACCAGATCAACAAATTACTCATACCAGTTGCACAGACAAAATCTTGAAGCAGCAGTGGACCATAGCAAATACCTTGGAGTCTCTGTCTCAAACAACCTTTCCTGGGACAATCATCTACAGAATGTTGCTGTGAATGGGAACAGAAGTTGAACACTGGGTTTTGTCCAGAGAAATCTTAAGGAGTGCACACCCAAAGTACAAACAGCTGGATAATGTGATATATCACGTTAGTTCGCCCAGTCTTCGAGTATGCCAGCACAGTGTGGGACCCACACCTACAGGCACACATGCATACACTGGAACAAATCCAGAGGAGAGCCGCCAGATGCTCACAAATGACTATACCTCACGAACCCCAGGCTGTGTGACAGACATGCTGAGAAGATTAGGATGGGACACCTTACAACAACGTAGGGAATAGGCAATGCTATTGATGCTCTACCGTATTCAGCATTCTCTGATCGATATCCCAAAAGAAGAGTATTTGACTTTGAGGGGGGATACCAGGACAAGGGCCTGCTTTACCCAGCAGCTTAACAACCCACTGCACTCAAATACCTTCTTCCCAAGAACCATTGGATGCTGGAACCGGCTGCCTGCCACAGTCACTGCTGAGGAATCCTTAGAAGTTAGATGAGTTCCGGAACAGACTGACAGCATCCTACCCATAGACCCCACCCCTTGTACATAGTTTTAACCAAGTTTTAGACTGTTTTATAAGCATGATCCACCTCACCATGCACTTAGATGCGCAGAGCCTTAATACTTTCCTGAAGGATCCTGGCTCTTGTAAAGGAAGAAGAAGAAAAGTTTACATGTGAAAAGTAAACATGTCCTATGCAAATTAATGTGTAGACCCTGTGTAGTCTGGTTTAGTTTATGGTGAAATGGTGAGAGATTTTTGTAAGCGGTCAATCTTTGGCAAAGATCAATGTTGTAATGTTAAATCAATTTATTTCCTGTTATATATTGATTTATTATAATTATATTTTTTCTCCTTAGGCTGATGGCCAATTTGTCTCAAAGAACAGAAATTATTGTATAACAGCAGACCGAGTTGCCACTTTAGAGACAAGAGTGATTGAAATCTGCAGAAAATTTGATAAAATTGATAACGAAAAGGTACATTTTCCATTTTCAGATATCGTCAGTTGAATGTAAAAGGCAGTATTCAGCCAAGGCTCCTCTTTCTATTCAAATGATTAAAGACAGGGTCTTGTTGGTATTAAAGCTGTATGATAAAGTTGACCCACAAAAGGTACTTAATCTTAATTAAACCTTGACATAATTAACAGTTGCAGTATTGTCTTGCATTAACCCTTTGAACCCTAGTCCCGTCTATAGGCGTCCTTTTCAAAGAGTGAACATGCAAATAGTACACTTGTCCTATGCAAACAGTGAAGACCCAGATCAGAGGGCTCTGAAAGGAGCCCTCTGATCAGGGTCTTCACTGTTTGTCATAATGTCAAACATTGACAAAAACAACCCTTCAAAGTCAGAAATGGACTAGACTAAAATGGAAACTGGCATTGTCCATTTAAAGTTTCAGGGAGGAAAGAGTTAACAAAGCAGTAGAAACATTAACCCTTACAATGCTGAATTATCATATGGACTCTTCCATTTTCATATAAATGAGCAGTTCCTTTTGACTAGAGTGGTCAGTCACAAACCTTTTTAAAAGTATGGCAAGCAGTGCAGACCCAGATCAGATTGCTCCTTCACGAGCCCTCCGATCTGGGGCTACACTGTTTGCAAAGTATGTATATACTCTGATCCAGGATTTTGACTGAAGTTTAAGATTTAGCTTAAATGTTAATTTTTCTTTGGTTTTATTCTTCATTGCATTATCTTAGTCTTGCTTTTGTCTAATGAGGAATATCTAATTCCATAAGGTTCTTGTATTTTTGTCATTTTAGAATGGATATGATTTATGTTATATAATTATATATACTATTATAATATACTATACAATACGTTTCTAGTTTTGAAAACTTGTGAACACTTATTTAATACAGGCTGAAAGTAAAAGCATTCTACTTTACATTCAGCCTATTTTAAGCTATATAGAAAGTATTTCTTATGAAAACTTATTCATGATAGAAATGATATTTATTTATGACTGTATAAAGTGGAATTATTTTCTTCAGGAGAGTAATGAGTTAGAGGCGTCAGTATGTGTTTAAGGGGTACATGGTAAACCTCATGGTATTTATGTAAAATCATGAACTATTATTATTATTATTATTATACCGGATTTATATAGCGCTCTTTTCACACAGGAGTTGTGCCTTCAAAAGCGATTCACATGAAATTATATAAATGTACCTACACAGCGAGAAAAGACAAATAACTTCACAATAAACATGATACATTATGGAGTTACATGGAAACATGGGAATTCTTTCAATATTATTTCCAAGATTATAAAATTGTTATATAGTTATGAACTGAGAGTAATAAAGGAATTTATATTGTATTAGTAATGGGTTAATAGTTTGTAGTATTTAATACAGGTGGCAGCTTAAAAGCATGGTCAAAATAAGGCAGAAAACACCTTTCCTTTACATCATCTGGCTTTAACCAATTACCCAATAGCCTATTTCTAGTTTTGAAAACCAGGTGACCACTGAAAGCAGATTGAAAGTAAATCAGAATGTGCCGTAAGGCGCATTCTGCTTTACTTTCAGTCTACTTTAAGCTACCAGCTGCAAGATTATAGAAATTATATCTAATTGGAAATATTCACAACTGTACAGATTGGAACTATTTTCTTCACGGGAGGGATGAATTAGAGGCATAAAAAGGCATATTCTATAGGGTAATGAGTTAAGTATTCACCTGCCATTGACAAAGTTCTGAGTAGGATATAGGTGATAAGCCCTTTTGGCTATGGAGGAAATGGTAAGATTCTAGGTAAGATTCTTAGATTGTTATTTAATTTTAAATATTTGTTTTGTGTATGTTGTAGCTTATCCTTGAATCACACTTTATGAATGATCTGGGCCTGGACAGCTTAGACCAAGTAGAAGTTATAATGGCCATGGAAGATGAATTTGGTGAGTAATACCAGCGCTCTGTTCAGTAAGGAAACAACATAAATCTTCTCCTCAAACAAATGCAAGCTTCTCAAGTGTTTGAGTAGAAAATTTGTGTGGCACATGTTTTCCTTATTTCCTTAACCCCTTAGCTTGTTTCATGTATGAAAGATAGCAGATTACTTAAAGCAGGTTAAAAGTAAAGCAGAATGTGCCTTAAGCTATCACCTGCTAGAGAATATCTCTGATGATCCTTAATCATGAATGTATAAAGTGGAACTATTTTCTCCAGTGTAGGAAAAAAAAATCAAAGGTGTAAAAAGGCATATTCCCGGTGTAATAGGTTAACTGAACATGTTACATGGATGCAGATAGGAAGTAAACCAACACATGCATTTTGAGGATATTTTTATATGTCTAAGGGCTCCAGATAATTTTTCTTCAAAACGTTTAATTTTCAAAACAATCAGTCCCAAGATTTGTTCATCAGTACACATGGATTTTCAATTAATTACTGTAAGTATATAAAAACACAAAACGTACAATTACTACTGGGAGCAGTCAGAGAAGCAGTTGTTAAAGAAATAGTAGGTTCAGGCTGTTTTCTGGTGCATCCACGGACCCATTCCAAATGAGAAAAAATTGTAAAAAACTTCCCAATTCTGAAATTAAAAATGAAAAATTATTATTCCTTAAAGGTCAAAATCACATAAAAATATAATAAAACAATTGTGGATAACTATCTTAAATGTCTTTTTCTGATAACTTAGCAAAGCCACTTGTGAAAATATTACCCTTGTTTTTCACGAGATGAAAGAAAATCTCATCCTTCACTGAAACAAACAATAATCCTCTATGTATTTCTTTAAAAAAGAAAAAAACATTTTCTTTATCTAAACTGCATGAACTATACTTTTAGGTTTTGAGATCCCAGACCGAGATGCTGAGAGACTTATGACTCCTGCAGATATTGTACAATACATATGTGATAAAGAAGACGTGTTTGATTGAATCAACAAAGGGTGTTTTGCATTATGTGTGAGTATACCATAGCCTATTGTGAAGACAGTTTGCCACTTAAAGCAAGTTGAAAGTAAAGCAGAATGCTCCTGATGGAGCATTCTGCTTTACATTCAACTTGCTTTAAGTTTCCATCTAGAAAGATGTTTCCTAGGAGGGGACTACTTTTTATCCCCTGTTGAAAGGCAGTGGGATACAGTTTTAGGTTTGTCCGTCCATCAGTCTGGTTTCTGTCCAAAGCTGTATCTCTGAAAAAGATCTGGTTTCTGTCCAAAGTTGTATCTCTGAAAAAGATCAACAGATTTTGATGAAACTTGATATATTTATTCTTCATCACAGGGGCATTGTGCCAAAGTATTTTTATATGCCCCTGCCATAAAATGGCCAGGTGCATATAGTGTTAACCCTTTATGTAATTCCATCATCATTCAGTTTTCGTTCAATATCTCTATCATAAATGCACATATTGGACTCAAATTTGGTTTATAAACACATCTTGGTACAACACAGGTCAAGATGGAATTTGGTTTGGGCTAATTTAGTTTTGACAGATTTATGTCCCTTGAACTTAGAACATTTCCGACAATTTGTGGTTTCTGCTCAATTTCTCAGTCATGCATTGACATTTTGAAAAGAAATTTTGTACATGTATATAGATACATCATGGCAATACACTAACAAATTGGAATTTGGGTATGTCGGAATTAGTTTTGACAGAGTTATGCCTCTTGGACTTAGACAATTTCCGACAATTTATGGTTTCCGCTCATTACCTCAGTCATGTAATGACATACTGGATTGAAATTTAGAATAAAGATATATCCTGGAAATACGCAGGTCAAATTCTAATTTGGGTTTATTTGAGTTATGCCTCTTGGATGTAGAAATTTCAACAATTTGTGGTTTTCTCTCATTATCTCAGTCATGCATTATCACTTTGAATTGAACTTTCCTATATAGATACATTATGGCAATACTCAGGTCAAGATAGAACTTATGTTTGGCTGAATCAGTTTTGACAGTTATGCCCCTTAGACTTAGAATATTTCAGACAGTTTGTGGTTTACACACTAATTATGTCAGTCATGCATTGACATTTTGAATTGAAATTTGTTATATAGATAAATCATGGCAATATACAGGTCAAAATCAAATTTGAGGCTGGCCAAATAAAGTTTTGATTGAGTAATGCCCCTTGACCTTGGAAAATTTTCACAATTCATTGTCATTTTCTCAGTTATAATTGCATTGACATTTTGAATAAATTTTGTATATAGATACATCATGAAAAAACCCAGATAAATTTAGAATTTGGTTCTGGCCAAATAAGTTTTGACATGGTTATGCCCTTTGGATTTACAAAACTTTGTGGTTTCCGCTCATTAACTAAGTCGTGCATTGACATTTTGATTTGAAATTTGGAATGTAGGTACATTTTGATAATATGCAGGTCATAGATGAATTTGATTGGAATTCAATAATTTTAAGACAGAGTTATGCTCCTTGTACTTCGAAACTTTTTATCAGTTTGTGGTTTCCAATCAATATCTCAGTCATACATTGACATTTTGAACTGAATCTTCATATATACACCATGAGAATACACAGGCTAGCTTTGAATTTGTTTTTGATTAAGTGAATCTTGGCAGAGTTATGTCCCTTGGACTAAGCAAATAATAATTGATTAGTTATGCCACCATGACTTCAGATCTACATTATACTTAGGTGACAGCGGGGGCATTTATGTCGCACAACACATCTATAACTCTTGCATTATTGCACATGGGCCTTTTAAACTTGGCATGTGTCTTCCCTGTGTCAAGAACTTTCGAACCATTCCAACATTTTTGCCTTTGTGACCTTGACCTTTGACCTATTTCATACTTTGTATGTACATGGTATCTTTCTTGTGTTAAGACTTTTCCAACTATGCCAATGTTTTTTATGCAACCCTGACCTACTTTTGCAAATAAGAATTACATTAGTCACGGAACATGATGCTGGCTGGGGGCATTTGTTTTTCACATACACATTGCTTTTCATCTGATCTTCACCAAACTTTCTGAAAATGTTTGTTATCATAAAATGGAGACCAAGTTTGATAATCAGTGGCACCAATTCCTAGTAGACCCTTTGGGATTGTGACCCTTGAATTCCTCAAAATGGCTCTTTTATTGAGATCCACGACAGTTTTCACTCTCTAACTCGAACAGTTTTCATAGGAAAATACAACTGTAGATCCATTTTATATGGACATAAATATGTTTTGTAAGAAGCATTTTCTATATCTTAGCAGGCAGAAGCTTAAAGCAGGCTGAAAGTGAAGCTGAATGCGCCTTAATTTCAACTTGCTTTTCTTTCAACCTACTGTTAGTACCAAATCAGAGAGCTCCAGGGCTCCAGATAAGGGGAGTATTTCAAAATCTAAAATCTTTATTATTGCATTAAACCCTATGGTGTCACTACTCATTAGAATCGTCTCGAAGAGACGATTCTAATTAGTAACACCATAGGATTTAATGCTAAAATAAGTGAGAAAATGTTGGATTTGTGCAGTTTACTCCCTCTTATCTGAAGCCCTGAGCTCCACATAGGAGGCAAGGCGTCTGATCATGGTCTGTACAGTTTTTTCGTTTTTATCCCCTGTCGAAAGGCAGAGGGATACTGTTTTAGGTCTGTCCGTCCGTCCGTCCGTGCTCACAAAATGATAGATACGTGGCTAAAATTGGCTCCCATAATGAGACACATAGTTGAAAAACATTAACCTGGCAGTTTCTTGTAACATTAACCTGGCCATTTCATGTGACATTAACCTGGCTAGTTGTGGGACTTAGGGGTAGGGTTAGCCTCCAGATCATTCTATAACAAAGTTAGATTTCATTTATGTGGCTAACCACATTCATTTTAACCACATAAAAGAGATACAATAGAGAAGGAGATTGCCACTTAAATGAATATTGTGGGTATGTCCGTCCTTCTGTCTGTCACGTTGTCCGTCCGCAACTGTATCTCTGAAACCGATGAACAGATTTGGATGAAACTTGGTATAGATATTTGTCATCATAGGAGCACCGTGGGAAATTAAATAAAATTCAAAATTTTTTAGGAATTCATGAGTAAGCTGCCCTTTTTGTGTTAAAAATGCCATATTTAACAGTTTTTACACTCTAGCAACTACAGTATTCAACATATTTTGTTTATACTTGCACACAATGTCTATAAGTACAAGTTCTTTGAGGTGTGCACTTTTTGTAAAAAATTGATACTTGTGACAAGAGTTATCTGCCCTTGATGTACATAGAAATGCTAGAAAATGCTTTATTTTGATATTGTTTACATACTAGTGTCTATAAATATGCATGGATTTTGATAAAAAAATTCTTGAACTATGTATGGCTATAAGTTTTCAATTGAATTTGATTATTGTTGAAAACAGAGAAATAAGTCATGAGTTATCTGCCCTTGATAAGTCAAAAAGCCATATTTAACAGTGTTTACACTCTAGTAACTTCAGTTTTAAACAGAGTTTTATTAATACTTGCATAGAATGTATATAATAAGTATAATTTCTTGAAAGGATGGAATTATTGTCAAAACAAGATACTTGTGGCAAGAGTTATCTGCCCTGTATGTACACATGATCTTTGAAATGCTAGAAAGAAAAGGCTTTATTTTAGTACAGTTTACACGCTAGTATGGACAAATGTGAATAAATTTTTATAAAAACTTTATTATAGATCTACTATAAAGTATAAATACATAGCCATTAGTTTTCAGATGCGTTCATTTATTGTCGAAAACGGACAAAATTGTCAAGAGTGTTAAACCCTTGAGTTGAAAATGCCATGTTTAACAGTGTTTGCATTGCATTCACCATTGTACATACTAGCTATTAAACTGTACTAAAATAAAGCCATTTATAGCAGGTTGAAAGTAAAGCAAAATGCTCCTTAAGGAGCATTCTGCTTTACTTTCAGCCTGCTTTAAGCTACCATCTACTAAGATTATAATCAAGATATAGAAAATACAAATTCTTATGATGCATATATATTCATGTATGTATACAGTGGAATTACATGTATTTTCATTTGTGGAGGAAATATTAAAGGCATGAAAAGGCATTTTTATGGATAAATGGGTTAGGCAAGTGTAATTGGCAAATTGAGGTTAACCGTTAACCCTTTCCCTGATAGCCTATTTCTAGTATTGAAGATAGGTGACTACTTAAAGCAGGTTGAAAGTAAAGCAAAATGCGCCTTAAGGCGCATTCTGCTTTACTTTTAGCCTGCTTTAAGCTACCCTGTGCTAGAATATAGAAAGTATTCCCTATAATATATATTCATGACTGATTAAATTGGAACTATTTTCTTCAGCGGAGGAATTAATCATATTCACTAAAAGGGGCTTATATGGGGGAAAGGGTTAATGGGATAACCTGTGCTGTTGAATAATGCCTGGAATATTTTTCTTTTGTTTCAGTTGTGGGCCACAATGTCAGCTGAAAAATCTTTGAATTATGTGAAAAACCCAGCCTAAAATCAACAAATAGACTAGACTCATTCACCAATCTGAAAACCCCAGCAGAGTATCAGCAAATAGACTCTACACACGTTGATCAATCTGAAAAGAAAAATTGTGTGACCTACCAGAACTATAAGAGGAACAATTGCTCTTTTTGGAGCATTGGAGTTTAGGAAGTGTTTATTAATACATATACTGAGTCCTTGTGGCGGTCTTGTGCTCATTTTCAGTATAAATATGTTATGAACTTTAAATAATTCTGTTGTTATTTATATGTTCAACACCACTCTATGCTCCCTAAAATCATTTGTTGGAACAGTTAGTCCACACAACTTGTCTCAATTTCTTGCATCTCCTTTGGACCAATGGAAGGAGCCTTACACCAAAGGCTAACCCATAGCCTGTTTCTAGTTTTGAAGACCAACAACTACTTATCCCTTTGAACCCTAGTCCCGCATATAGACGTCTTTTCAAACAGTGTACATGTGAATAGTACACTTGTCCTGTGCAAACAGTGAAGGCCCAGATCAGAGGGCTCCGGTCTTCACTGTTTGTCAGTAATGCCAAAATTGACAAGAACAACTCTTAAAAGCCGGAAATGGACTAGACAAAAGTCGAAACTGGAATTGTCCATTTAAAGTTTCAGGGAGGAAAGAGTTAAGCAGGTTGCAAGTAAAGCAGAATGCACCTAACTGTGCTCTCTGCTTTACTTTCAGCCTGCTTTAATCTACTATCTGCTAGAATACAGAAAATATTCCTTATGATAGATATTCATGGATGTATAAATTGGAACTATTTTCTTTAGTGGAAGAAAAGAATTAATGTGTTAAATGTCACATTGTGTATATATGGAGTAATGGGTTATCTCATTCATACCTGACACTTCTAATGGAAAGGTCTTAATTTCCAATAACTCCATGTGAGTGCATTTTCAACTATTAACCCTTTACCTCATAGCCTGTTTCTAGTAGTTAAGATGTGTGACCTTTTAAAGCAGGTTGAAAGTAAAGCAAAATGCGCCCTAGGGCGCATTCTACTTTACTTTCAGCCTGCTTTAAGTTACTATCTGCTATGATATAGAGAAAAAATCTTATGGTACATATTCATGACAGTATAAAATGGAACTATTTCTTTGGGGGATTAATAAAATGAATGCGCTAAAAGTCGCTTCTATAAGGGAAAGGGTTAAGGGTTGATTTTAACAATTTATTGCAAAATGACAAACACTGCTGTCCCTGATCAGAGGGCTCCTGCAGGAGCATGGGGCAAGTGTACTCTTTACAGTTACACTGTTTGCTAATGATGATTATACTGTTTGCAAAGGTTGGATGTGTTAAGGACACACTGAGAGTTCTCAGGTCAGCTGGGGAAGCTCCCTCCTATCATATACAGTGGAGAATCTGTTATTCTTTCCCAATAAACGCGTTTACGCTAAAACTATTATTTGCAGTGCAAACAGTTTGGAGCCAGATCAGACGCCGGGTAACCCGGCGTCTGATCAGGCTCCAAACTGTTTGCCACCAAGATAAACATGAAATATCAGAATTGTCCAAAAGTTGTTCTTTTCTACGTTTTAGCGCTTTGCGTTTGCGTACGTTTGCGTTTAAACGGGAAAGAATAACAGATTCTCCACTGTATCATATACTCATCAAAAAAAGTTGAGGAATTCTCGGAAGACCCTGGACCAAAAGAATACCACAACTACCTTTTATCAATTATTTATTTATTAAATAAGATACATGTCTTGGCTTGTCAAAAATGTTTACTTTAGTTTGATATCTTTTATACCCTTGCTTTAGCACTGTGCCGAGTAACCTAGGGGTCAAAGTCATTTTTCACAAAATGAGTTTCTACAGAGTAGTCCCTCTTTCTATGTAAAATACATGATTAAGGTGTAAGATTTCATAACTCGAAATTCAGTTCCTTTGAATGTCACATGAAATTAACATAATTTTCACGATAGCCTCAATTTTTACGTATGGAAGATTAGAATGTTCAAAGAAGAGAACCGTATGTAAGTGCCAACGCTCGTCTACTTTTGAAGATCAGTAAAATAAACAGTAAAATAGGGAAGATGACAGCGACAGAGACACCTGAGTGTGGCAATAGCTTGGTTTTTTACTTCGAAAAACAAAACAAACAAAAACAACAGAGGAACTAAAACATCTGTTCAGTAATGAGTGTGTCTCGCGCCAGCGGCAAATAAAGACTCACTGACGTTGCATTTGCCGAGTGATTCTGGCGATTTGGTGGTGAATGACCAGTCTGCATTCCCCCTGTAGGGCGGCATCAAGAGCCTGAAGGGTGGTTGGTTCCGTACTCTGTTTCGAACCCACGCTTCCAGAATATTACACACATTTTCCTTTGGCAGTAAAATAGTTAAAGCTTGATTCACAAACTCATCATTACAGGGAGTCATTTTGACTCATTTGTTACTCAGGTTTTCAACTGTATTTATTGTTCGACAATATTGACCTGACGTTGAACTTTATGCATGAATAAATTATAAAAAGATGACGCTGTATAAATCAATATTCGAAAGCTTACATACAATTTCGGGTTGTTTCGGCTGATTACGTGAAACTTGTTACAGGTGTAATCCGCAATGGATTACATGTAACAATCCACATTGAGCAAGTTCAAAAGATTATTGTTGATAAACTAATATTCCCGAGTCTCCTAGTATAATCGCATCTACTAAAACTGTTGCGCTTTCGAGTGGGTTTTAATCCAGGTAAGATCATCGATGTCCTTACCTACGACTCTTGCCAATATATACCTAATTTACAACCCCCAGATGTAACTAATCTGCAATAGGTGTGTCGTTAGAGCAAGGGATTTGTAACATCGAGGTTCCGGGTTCGAATCCCGATAGAGGGCAAAATATTTTTATCTTATAAAATGTTATTTTATAGACCAAGCAGACGCTATGACATAATGTTTTTAAAAATAACAAAAGAATCGTGTTCCAATCGATATAGATGTTGTATGTTTACTTAAAAGAAACAGCATAAATAGTAAAAAAAGAAAAAGGTGAAAAAATGTACGAGTATTGCATGGGATTCGAACCACTGACTGTACAGAAAAATAATCTATAGTCATCTTGCTTACCACTTACGCTAAATACCTGTTGATATTTGTAGAACCGGGCAATGCTATATTTACTTGGGGCCGATTTGGATACATGTACAATGTGCGTTCTCGTATAAATGATAACGAAGTGTTCCGAAGCTATATTTAGAAATGCAACAAAGTGTGAAATTATGCTAATAGAGGTCACCAACATCAGGTCAATATTGTCGAACAATACTGTGACTGTATTTTTCACTGATCTTCAAAAGCAGACGAGCGTTGGTACTTGCATCTGGTGCTCTTGTTTGAAATCTTTCATACGTAAAACGTGAGGCTATCGTGAGAATTACGTTTATTTTATGTGACATTCAAAGGAACTGAATTTCAAGTATTGAAAACTCTTAGCTTAATATTGGGTTTTGCATAAAAAGAGGGACTACTCTCTAGACACTTATTTTGTGAAATATTACTTTGACCCCTAGGTTACTTGGCACAGTGCTACAGCGAGGATATAGGTGATATCAATCTAAAGTAAACATTTTTAACAAGCCAAGACATGCATCTAATTGAATAAATAAAAATTAAATAATGATATGTTTTGGTGTTCGTTTGTTCAGGGATAATATATAACTAGAGTTTATATATTATCCCTGGTTTGTTCCAGGGTCTTCTGAGAATTCCTTAACTTTTTAGCTCACCTGGCACAAAGTGCCAAGGTGAGCTTTCAGGATCGCTGGATGTCCGTCGTCTGTCTGTCTGTCTGTTCACAATTGGTTTGTTAACACTCTAGTGGCTACAAATTTCATCCGATCTTTATGAAACTTGATGACAATGTTTGTCTTGATGAAATCTAGGTCAAGTTCGAATGTGGGTCATGTCGGGTCAAAAACTAGGTCACTAGGTCAAATCATAGAAAAATCTTATTAACACTCTAGAGGCTACAAATCTTATTGGATCTTAATGAAACTAAGTCAAAATGTTTGCCTCATTAATATCTAAGTCGAGTTCGAATATAGGTCATGCTCGGTCAAAAACTAGGTCACTAGGTCAAATCATAGAAAAACCTTGTTAACACTCTGGAGGCTACAAATCTCATTGGAATTTAATGCATCATTGTCAGAATGTTTGCCTAATTGATATCTAGGTCAAGTTCGAATATGGGTCATGTCGGGTCAAAAACTAGGTCAAATCATAGGAAAACCTTGTTTACACTCTATAGGCTACAAATCTCACCTTATCTTCATGAAACTTGGTCAAATGTTTGCCTCATTCATATCTAGGTCTAATTCCAATATGGTCATGTCTGGTCAAAAACTAGGTCACTAGGTCAAATCATAGAAAAACCTTGTTAACACTCTTGAGGCTTCAAATCTCATTGGATTTTAATGAAACATAGTCAGAATGTTTGCCTAATTGATATCTAGGTCAAGTTCGAATATGGGTCGTGTTGGATCAAAATTTAGGTCACTAGGTCAAATCAAAGAAAATCATTGTTAACCCTCTAGAGGCTACTGAATGAAGTATTGCCAGAATGTTTGCCTACATCAAATCTAGGTCAAAATCAAATGTGGATTGTGTCTGGTCAGAAACTAGGTCAAACCATAGAAAAATCTTGTTAACACTCTAAAGGTTGATTGTGGGTCATGTCCAGTCGTAATCTAGGTCACTTTAGGTCATGTTTTACATGGTGTACCGGGTGAGCGATTTAGGGCCATGGTGGCCCTTGTTTTGTTGAGTATATATCTTTTGAAGGATAGTGTTATACTAATGTCGTAGGTGTGTATACCTTTTGTCAAGAGTATTAATTCCTTTACCACAGCAGCTAGGGATAACAAATTTAGTGTATAAGTAAATCATGGGACGGCAGAGTGTTGCATACCATTTTTAGGTCACTGCGTCCTTGATCTTTGACTTCCATTGTACAAAAAAATTGTTCGGGGCATATCTCCTATACCTTATCATCTAGGGGTACCAAATTAGATATATGTGTTCATTTTAGGATGATCGAATTTCAAATACAACTGATTTTGACTTTGTTTTGTAGAAAAAGCTTGATTGCAGCATAGCCTATTTGACCAGAGCATATTGTCATTATCTCATTAGCTAGAGATACCAACTTGGAATAGCAGAGTGTTGCATACCATTTTCAGGTCTCTGTGACATTGACCTTTGACCTTATTTTTTAGAAAAAGCTTGTGGCAGCATTCTTAAAAACTGTGTCCGGAGCATATCTCTTTTACCACATCAGCTAAGGATACTAACATACCATTTTCAGGTCACTATTACCTTGACCCTTGACCTCAGTTATAGGAAAAGCTTGTTTGATGTGTGTGGGGTTTGTTTTTCAGCTCACCTGGAACAAAGTGCCAATGTGAGCTATTAGGATTGCTGGATGTCCGTCCTCTGTAAGTTCGTCCACAATTGGTTTGTTAACACTCTAGTGTCTACAAATTTCATCCTATCTTCATGAAACTTGGTGACAATGTTTGTCTTGAAGAAATCTAGGTCAAGTAAGAATGTGAATCATGTCTGGTGAAAAACTAGGTCACTAGGTCAAATTATAGAAAAACTGTGAAAACACACTAGAGGCTACACATCTCATTGAATCTTCATGAACTTGATCAAAATGTTTGCCTCATTGATATCAAGTTTGAATGTGGGTCATGTCCGATAAAAAAACAAGGTCACTAGGTCAAATCATAAAAAAAAACTTGTTAACACTTATTGGATTTTTATGAATCTGGCTCAACATACATGTATTTGCATCATTATAGATATCTAGCTCTGGTTTGAATGTGGGTCATGTCTGGTCAAAAACTAGGTCAAATCATAGAAAAACCTTGTTAACACTGTAGAGGCAACAAATCGCATTAGATTTTAAGTATAGGTTAGAGCATGTTTATTTCATACTACGGAATATAGTCCACGAGGCGCGGGACGCGCCGAGTGGACTATATTCTGTAGTATGAAATTAACATGCTCTGACCTATTTAGCACATGGCTTGGGCTCGAGAAAAATAAGAATACACTTCGTTTCTGCTTTTTTTGTTTCAGACGAAAAGTCATTTTATTTGTAATATTTTACAAAATTGAAAGATTATTTCAATGTGAAGTTTGAGACCTAAAGCATGTTTATTCGCGCGCAACCATGATATAACCTATTTAGCTCTGGTTTGGGCTTGAGGAAAATAAGAAATGACATGACCTTTCGTTTCTGCTTTTTGTTTTTAGACGAAAAAATTCATTTTATTTGTACTGTTTTACAAAATTTGAAAGGTTATTTCAATGTGAAGTTTATTGAAGTATTATGTGTAGGCACATTTCATTAGCAATTGTCTTTAAAGTCTAGGTATCACTGTTCATTTTAAAAATAAAATATGAAGTCATCAAGCGTGTGCCGGTCCCCTCAGATCTCAACATTTTTTTAAAGACAATCTAGGCATTTAGATCCCGTTTTTTTTACAGTGGAGAAAACGTTATTCTTTGCCGTTTAAACGCAAACGAAAGGCAAACGCAAAACACTAATACATAGAAAACTACACTTTTTTGACAAGGGTAAAGGTACAATTCGTAAAATCGCGCTTGAAAAATGCAAATTTGGAAATCTTAGGATTTTTCATGTCAACTTATGGCAGCCCTGATAGTTAATAATCATCGTAAGCGCAACTCCTCTAATATAACACTGTTCATCCGATTTTATCAACTACACAGTTGGATAGAATACCATCTACAGATGTGCATGGAGGAGACAACCCTAGCTTTTGTGATCAAATTATTTGGGAGAGTTTACCCCTTCATCGCTTTATTGTCGTCTGCTTCATTATTGTTGTCTGCAAAACACGTTTTAAAGTTAAATTTAATGTATGACGTGATAAATATCGATAAGAGTGTCAAACAGCTCGAGTCATCAGACATCGCGTTACGCGGCGTCTGATCAGGACCCACAATGTTTGCAAACGCGATTTAAAGCGCCATTGAGTGTGAAAGGTTTAATGGTGAGTCTTATTTTAGTAATTTAGGGGAAAACATCTATTAAAACTAAATGATCCTGATGTCGAAATAACTTTTAGATTATCTTGACCTTTTTAGTAACATGACCATATTGTAGTGATTAAAGTATACATGCCAAATATGAATTATCTAATACATATATATACAGTGGAGAATGTGTTATTCTTTCCCAATAAACGCGTTTACGCTAAAACTATTATTTGCAGTGCAACCCGGCGTCTGATCAGGCTCCAAACTGTTTGCCACCAAGATAAACATGAAATACCAGAATTGTCCAAAAGTTGTTCTTTTCTACGTTTTAGTGCTTTGCGTTTGCGTACGTTTGCGTTTAAACGGGAAAGAATAACAGATTCTCCACTGTACATGTAGTTGCAAAGGTGTGGCCAAACTTGAATTTACCTTATTTGACCTCTAAATAACCTTGGCCTTTTTCAAAACATAACACAAGTTTTACTGAGCTCAAGGGCTTCTTGCATTGAGTACACGTTCCAAATATAAAATCTCTATCACTTAAAGTTTCAAACTTATGACTAAGGCTAAATTCAGCCTATTTGACTACTAAATGACCTTGACCTTTGACAGACACGACCCATGTTGTACTGTGCTCAAGGGCTTCTTAAGTTTAGTATGCATGCCGAATATGAAATCTCTCTATAAATACAAATATTTAAAACAAACCGTCAAAAAACCTTTAACCTAGTGATTTGGAGCCAAAAAGCTAAATCGGAAACATGTCAAAATTTGAAAATAATTAAAATCGTTTTCAAATCTGTTTGAAATTCACAGCAGTGCTCAATGCTTGACCCCCAAAAAACCTCCATAAAAAATCGGCATACTAGCACAAATGTTAAATTAAGCTTTAAAACAACCCGTCCAAAAAGCTTTAACCTGGTGATATGTATGGCCAAAAAACTAAGAAAACATCAAAAACTGAATAAAAAACAAAAATGGTTTGAAGATTTAACTTCGCAGCATGAATGATTGACCTAAAATACACATCCATATAAAATATCAGCATCCTAGCACACATATTAAACTTTAAAACAACCTGTCCCAAAAACTTCAAACTGGTGGTTTGTAGCAAAAATATCTAAATCCAAAACACTTCAAAAATTTACAAAAAATAAGATTATTTTTAAACATCAACTTCATAGCATTGATGTTTGACCCCAAGTCAAGCTTCATACAAAATGCCAGTACCCTATCACAAGTATTAAGCTTTAAAACAACCCGTCCAAAATAATTTAACCTTGGTCCACGCCCGCGCTGGACTCTGCTGTTCTATGCGAACAGGGAGCTTAAAAGTAGAACATGTTGTCGTGTCCGGGCTCTAACTCCACCATGCATAGATGAGATTTGGGACAACTCGGGACGAATATTCTTCTAGAGAAGACAATGTGCAAAGCACGAGACCCAGACCTGTACCTTAAAAGTCAAGGTCACAGTCCGAAGTCAAAGGTTAATAAAGGGAACACTTTGTCATGCATTCATGGAATTTGAAATAACTCAGCACGAATATTTTTTCTAGAGAAGACAATGTATTGTGCACAAGACCCAGGTCTGTACCGTAAAGGTCAATGCCAGGCCGGGGTCACGTAAAAAGTTGAACATTTTGCCTTGCCTATGGTCTAACTCTGTCATGTGTGGATGCATTATGAAATAACTTAACACACATAATTTCCCAAGATAAGACCGCGTGTCAGGTGCCAAACTGTAGATTAGAGATCAAGGTTATAATCACAGGTCAAAGGTTAAAAACTGGCATTTTTGCGTGTACATGTTATTTATTTTTTTACATAAAACGAATTTGAAATTACTTTGAACAAACTAGGCTTCTAGATATGTGACGCATGCAAGATCCACGTATGTAACATTAAGTCAATGTCATAGTCAGTAAAAACAAGAATAGGTCTGTAATATGTCTGATCCTAGGCTCAAATCTGACCAATCAAATGCTTGAGAACGATTTCAAACTCAACTCAAACGCTTTCGGGCATTTGTCAATTTGACTTTGACAGCTCTTCTTTGCAAATACATCTTTCGATTTTCAGTCTCTCTGAAGGATCTTGATAGAATTTCGCAAGTTCTGTGGAGGATACCCAGAAGGTGTGTGGTGATTACCCAGTCCAATGCACAATGTCAACATACACTCAGGTTTCAAAGGGTAGCAGGGCATTTCCATCCAATCTTGTAGTATTTGAACTAGTGGACGAATTTTGGTCCATCAAAACTTCTCTACATGTTTTACAGCCACTTACATGTAAACCCTAATGACGCATTTATACGCGTAATTTGCAAACCAAGTACCGGTAAAGAGTGCACCTGTCCAGTGAAAACATTTTCAGGGTCTGTTCTGTTTGTCATTTTAAATTACGTCGTAAAAAACTAATTAAATAATCAACGGTTAGAAAACTGCAATATATAGTCCATTTGAAGTTTCAGGGAGGAGTCGGAAGGCCAACGGTTAAGGGGACATTAATCACTCTTTCACACTGAAATCAAGTTACGGAGAAAATAGTTAAATTTCTATTTTTGTACACACTGGAAACAATGTTCATTAAAATTGGCCTCTTCTGGTGATGAAACTATAAAGTCTTTCATTATCAAATTATACGGAAAATTTTTACCCTTTCATCGCTTAATTGTCGTCTGTTTCAGTATTGGTGTCTGCCAAACACGTTTCAATGTAAGATTTATGACCGATTTTTTTTTCGAAATGAGTGTCAAACAGTTTGGGTCCTGATCAGACGCCGAGTTACGCGGCGTTTCATCAGGACCCAAACTGTTTGCAAACGCGCTTTAATAAGGCGTCATTGAGAGTGAATTGTAAAAGTTATTTATTTCGGTAATTTTAGCAATACTCATTGAACTTTTTTATGTCTAGATCTAGACTCTATAAGCTTTTTGAATTTAGAATGAAAATGTCAACCCGCACGTGAATAGTTCTAAGCCCTACAGTGGATATATCTTTTGGTGTCCACGTTTATTTAAAATGTATGTCCCGTTAACCGGCCATTGTCCCTTTGAAGAGGCCTTTAGCATGCCGGGTTCCGGGTTCGAATCCTACCAGAGCTCATTTTTTTTTTTATTGAAATGCATTTTTAACAGAATTTCTTTATCCTTAACTTATTCTTACCCGTTTATATAAGCGTTTTGACATATATTTACAAATTACTATTTTAATGCTAAATCTGGTTGCAGCCTCTTTAATTTTTACATAAGTCGTCTTCTGGAAGAAGGCTGTCATCAGCCTCTTGCTCCAGCTCTTCGTTATTTACATGTAGTTTGTGCCCGGTTGCTGTTATAAAGGAGATCAGAATCTTTCCAGAACTTGTCCAGTCTTCTTTCGAATGATAATACCGATGTCTAGCACTCACATTTCAAAACTAGAAACAGGCTATTGGGGTAAAGGTGTTTGCCTTGAGTACATTTCCATTTGCAGACAGCTTAACTGGAGTCAACTCAAACAACGAGTAACTCAGTTGTAACTATAAACAGATAGATAGATATATAGTTAGGTGGGGCGCTACCTCAAAAGTACGACATTATTCTTGTTCATTTCGACCGACGCTTAGTAACACGATTATCTCCCTTTAGTACTCTGACGTGGCTAATGGAATGGAGGCCGCCATCTTCTGGATGTTTGTAAAAGACTAGTCAGAGAATCTTCGAACATCCTTTAAGTGCATAAATAAAACACATCATTACCAATTGGAAAATGAAGTTCTCTTTATTATCAACCTGTTTTGTATTATTGAATGTCGCCGGAAACATTCTTGCCGATGAACACGACCATACAGTGAGTACACTATTGACATTTCCATATCGATAAATGTCAAAACAAACTAACTTGATAAACGGAGTTGTAGAGGAGTTACAGTTATGCATACCCATGGAGAAAGGGGTATGGTAACAATTTGGAAGTAATCAAACTATATAATCCCTATTTTCTCGAACAATATATCTGTGAATCCAGATTATGTCGATGTGGAATGAGTGTTGACGTTGGCAAGTTTCGACAGTTCGCAATGACAATTTCCGGTGGATATGTCAAAAAATACTGAGCAATTTGCAGTGATGCAGATAAACTTTTATCTAAGCTAGAAATCTAGAGTATTGAATCATTGCTCCATGCTAAATGAAGTGAACAAAATGTTGTCAACATTTTCCCTGTCTGCTTTAATGAAACCAAGCTTGTTGATATAAATCCGGACACCTCTAATACGTTGTCACACCTGTGGCTTTGGTTGGAAACTGGGCATACATGGATTTTAATTTTTTATTTAAAATCAAAATAACCTTTATCAGCAGCTATGAAAACTTGTTTATTATTTTAATCGACCAAACACTGAATCACTTGTCATTTTCATATTACTGAAATTTTAGGTCAAGACTATGGTGCCATTAACGTTTCGTATTTGCACAACGGTCGTGCGGATAAGCTTTCTAATCCGCACGAAAGGATTCTTACCGGCACAACTGTCTTGCGGATTAGAAAGCTTATTCGCATGACGCTCGTTCCTATACTAGTCATGCGGATTAGAAAGCTTATTCGAAAGACGGTCATTCCGATTCTATATAGTCCTAAGCTTCAGGGAAATTGTTGTAAGCTTTGACAATCATCTTCTGAGAAAAAGTCCACTACTACGTAACATGGGGAAAAACAGCAGACGTCAATCTTAAGCAGACGACATTTTCGAATAAGCAGTATTATCGGCATGACGGTCGTTCGGATTAGCGTTCTTATCGGCATGACAGTCATGCAAATAAGAACTGTTATCCTCATGACCGTCGAACCGATAGACACTTTCGAAATTTATAGGCATTTTCTTAGGGTGGGGTATAAAACCCCATACCACCGTGCCCATGCCGACGGCAAATTACGGAAATTACCGAGTGTTTTCCTAAGTTCATTTTTCGATTTTTTTCGGATTTTTTTTCTTCACATGATACATTTTGATCATCTCTAATTGGTGCAAAGTAATTTTGGGCTGTAATAAATATTTACCGAGAAAATCCAATTTTTGATTTTTAGGGGGTATAAAACCCCATACCAATATATTTTCACAAATTTCCGTTTTATAAAGCAACAAAAGTTTCTAGAAACTTTTTTTTGGTCAGCGGCTGTGTGTTTTATATAAGTTAACAACATGTTGGTCTTTTTTGGGTTTTATAGTTTATATTTTTGTTTTTTACAGGATATAATTGAATCCGTGCCAACCCCGTGCCACTGACAAATGATCGAATTTCTGATATATATATATACACTTGTTATTTATTGACTTATTTGTTAGCAAATATGTTCATCCATGTCATTGACGAAGTGGCACGGGACGGCACGGGGCTTATTATATCCTGGCTCGGAATCGATTTATATCTTGTAAAATACAAAATATTAACAATAAACCACTGAATAGACTAACATGGGTGTAAATAAACATAATTCAAACAGCCACGGACCAAAATATAGCTTCAGTAAACTTGTTATGCTTAGAAATTCGATCGTTTGTCAGTGGCACGGGACGGCACGGGGTTGGCACGGATTCCATTATATCCTGTAAAAAACAAAAATATAAACTATAAAACCCTAAAAAGACCAACATGTTGTTAACATATATAAAACACACAGCCACTGACAAAAAAAAGTTTCTAGAAACTTTAGTTGCTTTATAAAACGAAAATTTTTGAAAATATATTGGTATGGGGTTTTATACCCCCTAAAAATCAAAAATTGGATTTTCTCGGAAAATACTGATTACAGCCCAAATTTATTTCAGCACCAATTAGATATGATCAAAATGTATCATATGAAACAAAAAAATCCGAAAAAAATCGAAAAATGAACTTAGGAAAACACTCGGTAATTTCCGTAATTTGCCGTCGGCTGGGGCACGGTGGTATGGGGTTTTATACCCAACCTTTTCTTAGTTCCATCAATTACCTGAATTGGTAATTGTCAAGACCGCCGTATTGGCTCAATCACAGAATTATACACAGATGGAGTCGTAACTCTCTGACATCTTGCAGACCTGTGGGATTTCGCGAGATCATGATTGTGTCGCGTGACAACAATTGAAATTTTTCTGCGTTGTCCGCCATATTTTTTGTCGACTTGAGTTTATTTGTGAATTATATCAATGTCATGCAATAAACATGTTTCTTGGTTGATTACCTTGTTACTTCTTGTCAAAACAAGTCTTTATATGCACTGTCATATCTAGCATCAGCGTTTTCATGTGTATTATACCAAATGCGTACTTTCGTTTTTGACAACGGCCGCCATTTTGATTTAAATGTGCGTGTGTATCAGTAAGATTCAGTTACGACGCTTCATAAAACGTGCCTCTGGGCTGTACTAAGTGGCTTATTGATTTCAGTACGATGATGCGGAGGAAGTGGTGTTATGGATGAACACAGTGGGGCCGTACCATAACAGACAAGAAACCTACTCCTACTTCTCACTGCCATTCTGTCCAGGGCCCAAAGAGAGCATCAGCCATTACCATGAAACTTTGGGTGAAGCTCTCCAAGGAGTGGAACTGGAATTCAGTGGTCTCGATATTGACTATAAAAGTAGGTTATTTTATGGTTTTGGTACCATTCCAGTGATTGGTACGGACTAGGGTCGGGAGAGAGATATTTTGAAAATGCTTCATTGGAACGGGCTACAAAAGCACTCAAGATGAGGAGTTCTTTGTTGTTGCGAGACATGCACTTTCATGAAATTTTTGGAAAAATTCAATGTCTGAACACTTGTTCAGACGTATCTATTGAATAAATTCTTAAATGATGAACTATAAAATAAGTAATTTGTAAAGTTGAACCTTGTGCAGATGCCACATTAATTGGCACCTGACAGTCTGCTCTAGATCCAGATGATTTAGTGAAGCTTAGCAGATAGGAATGACAAAAATAGCAATTATATGAGAATAACAGCTCCAATGTTCACATTAAGCTTCAAGCCTGTAATAAGCAACCATTGTATGAAGAACGAGAGATCTGTAAGGACAGGTGACCACTAAATGCTGGAGAAAAGTAAAGCTCCCGTCATGCATTAAAGTGTCACCTGTCCTGAAGTTGTGTGGTTGTTTGATAAAGGTGTAACTGTATTTGTTATAGAATTTTATAAACATTGATGATTGTTTGATTAGGTGACCAGTCCTTGGTCAAGTACTGTACAGTGAAGTTGACAGAGGAGAAATACCAAGCATTTGTGTATGCAGTAAAGAACCACTACTGGTACCAGATGTACATTGATGATCTGCCTATCTGGGGTAAGCATATTGTTGTCTATAAATAATTCATGAACCCTTTCTGTCATAGATTATTTTTCAGCATTCAAAACAGGTGGTTGCTTAACTCATTCCTCCCTGAAACTTTAAATGGACAATCCCAGTTTCCATTCAAGTCTAGTCCATTTCTGACTTTTAAGGGTTGTTTTTGTCAATGTTTGGCATTATGACAAACAGTGAATACCCTGATCAGAGGGCTCCTTTCGGAGCCCTCTGATCTGGGTCTTCACTGTTTGCACAGGACAAGTGTACTATTCACATGTACACTGTTTGAAAAGAACGCCAATATGCGGGACTAGGGTTCAAAGAGTTAAATCAGGCTGAAAGTAATTCAGAAAGTTAGGAGCACTCATGTCTCTCCTTGTTCTGTCATAAAATTGTCTGATACAGGAAAAGTTTTTGCTATGGCCTTTTAACAGGACAGGGTATAACCATGAAATGGCATCTACAGTGGAGAATATGTTATTCTTTCCCATTTAAACGCAAATGAAATGCAAACCAAATGCAAACACATTGAAATAAAATGGAGAAATAGATAACTGTTTGACAGCTCTGACAATTTATTTTAATTTGAGTGGCAAACAGTTTTGAGCCAGATCAGATCTCAGTCTCTGAGAGGATTCTAATGAGTAGTTACATCATAGGATTTGGTACTGACTTGAGTGAGAAAATGTTGGATTTGTTCAGTTTACTCCCTCTTACATGTATCTAGAGCCCTGATCTAATACTTAAAATATATGGTTGTAAGGTTTATATTGCCTGTTTTGTGGTATCAAGGTATTGTTGGAGAAATTGATGAAGACGGAACAAGTCATCACATCTGGACTCACAAAAAACTAGATATTGGCTTCAATGGTAAACAGATCGTAGATGTGAACCTCACCAGTGACGCAAAAATCAAACTGGAACCAGGAGCTGAACTGTCATTTTCATATGAGGTAATTAACAAAATTGGCTTTTCCAAGTGCCAGTATACAGTAAAACCTCGCTATTACGACCACTAAAACGAAGGCTAATTGATTGTATAATTAGGAGGTGGCAGCTTAAAACAAGGTGACAGTGAAACAGAAAGCTCCTAAAGGAGCTTTCTGTTTCACTGTCACCTTGTTTTAAGCGGTCATCTATTGTAAACACCCTAATACTTAACAAAATTTAGTGGTCGTAATAGAGAGGTTTTACTGTATTTGTGTTCTCTTACAAAATGATAATCTCGAGTATCTATCTCAAGCTACTAACCCTTTCCCCCACAGCCAGAAGTACAAATCACCTGTGTTCAACTGTGTTTATGACAGATGACTGCACAGTATGAGAGTAAAGCAAAATGAATGTTCATTTCCAGCTCTTATTTCAGGACTGCCATAAGTTGACATGAAAAATCCTAAGATTTCCAAATTTGCATTTTTTAAGTGCGAATTTACGAATTGTACCTTTACCCTATAGTCTGTTTCTAGTTTTTTTGACACGTGACTACTTAAAGCAGGCTGGAAGTAAAGCAGAATGCGCCTTATGGCGCATTCTGCTTTACTTTCAGCCTGTTTTAAGCTACCATGTTCTAGAAAAAAATCCGAAGATTTAGGAAAAATCCGGAGAAATGGCAGCCCTGTTATTTGAGTAGATAGTCATCCTAAGGTGTTTCTGCTGAGGAAAGAGTGACATTCTAAAAACCATATGTCTCCAATAAACACTGTGTAAGTTCGAGGAAACAATCTAATGAGTATGAAAACTTCTTTATTATATACCTTCCCGTGCTATCGAGCTTTTCTGCGTGTATCTGTACAGTAAAATACTGGAGTCTGGTTCTTACTCCTTGCATTTTACTGTTTGTATTTTACTCAGATATTGTTTTCAATAAGCTGCATATTGTGTACATGTACAAGTTCTGTGTTATTCTTTGTTGCATAAAATAATTCTTGTTCTTCTTCCATAATCAAAATGTTTCTGGATATAAATGGTTTAACCCTAGTCCCGCATATAGGCGTCAGTTCAAACAGTGTACATGTGAATAATACACTTGTCTTGTGCAAACAGTGAAGGCCCAGATCAGAGGGCTCCTTATGGAGCCCTCTGATCAGGGTCTTCACTGTTTGTCAGTAATGCCAAAATTGACAAAAACAACTCTTAAAAGCCAGAAATGGACTAGACAAAAATCGAAACTGGAATTGTCCATTTGAAGTTTCAGGGAGGAAAGAGTTAAACCAATATTACCCTGGTGTTAGTGAATATTATAGGCTACAGGGCAATGTATTCAGCTCAAGACAATTTTTGGCAGAAACAGCCATCCTGACTTGTTCCAAGGCTCGTCAGATTGGATGTGTCCGCCAAGAGTGTCTCGAACTGAATACATCCTCCTGTACAGTGGAGAATGTGTTTTTATTTCCCAATAAACGCGTTTAGGCTAAAACTATTATTTGCAGTGCAAACAGTTTGAAGTCAGATCAGACGCCGGGTAACCCGGCGTCTGATCAGGCTCCAAACTGTTTGCCACCAAGATAAACATGAAATATCAGAATTGTCCAAAAAGTTGTTCTTTTCTACGTTTTAGCGCTTTGCGTTTGCGTACGTTTGCGTTTAAACGGGAAAGAATAACAGATTCTCCACTGTATCACAATACCAACTAGTAAATTGGTATTGTGAATTTTCTGTAACCTGGTTGATGAGTTGAAAGGTAATTGACTCCATTTTAAACTTTTGATTTCAGGTGAAATGGCATCCATCCAATGTGAAGTATGAGAAAAGATTTGATAAATATCTCGATCCTAACTTCTTCCAACACAGAGTAAGTATGATCAATTTAACCTTAGACCAAAATCAGCATATCCAGCAAGTTAGGTGAAATGTGTAAGCATGGCTGTTGTGAACCCCTTCACTGAGTACAATGGGTATTTGCAAAAAGTTATGATCCTGATCAGACACCAACTTGTGTGGTGTTGGATCAGGATCCAAACTGTTTAACACTCAGTATGATATTACTTTAGTCCCCAGAGACCTTCCTACCTTGTTGTTGTTCTAGGGCTTAACCCTTTCCCTTATAGAAGCGACTTTTAGCGCACTCATTTTATTCATTCGCCAAAGCAAATAGTTCCAATTTAAACAGTCATTAAAATGCACCATAAGAAACATTTTCTATATCCTATCAAATGGGAGCTTAAAGCAGGCTGAAAGTAAAGTAGAATGCGCCTAAAGGCGCATTCTGCTTTACTCTCAACCTGCTTTAAGTGGTTACTTATCTTCAAAACTAGAAACAATCTATGGGGTAATGGGTTAATTGTCGTTGGGAATGTTTCTGTTTATTAGATCGAGACTATCCCCTCTGCCAAGAACTACAGGAAGGCAGCTTGGTGTTTTTGATCCTATGCGTTGCTTTGCAACGAGTGAGATTAGCTGAAAAAATCTTCCTGAAATCATCATCTTATCTCATCATCTCTCATCATTCATTGGCGCTATATGAGTGATTTTGTGTCGCAGTGCCGTAAAACCCAACACATCCATCCATCAACTACCTAAATTTTAGAAATGAAAGCAAACAACAGTTTGAAATAGATGTCATGTCAGTGAAGGGGTATACACTGTGGTTGAACTACTGACCCACAGCAAATCAGCTGGAAGGCTTTATCAAATGACACTTTTTACCCATTCCCCCATAAATACACCTTTATACGTCTTTATTTTTTTTCCTATATTGAAGAAAACAGTTCCAATTTTTACTGCTTCAAATAAGAATCCTAAGAAATATTTATTATATTCTAGCAGATAATAGCCTAAAGCAGGCATAAAGTAAGGCAGAATGCGCCATAAGGCGCCACATTCTGATTTACTTTCAACCTGATTTAAGTGGTCACCTATCTTCAAAACTAGATACAGGCTATTGGGTAATGGGTTAAATCACATGATCTAGATTTGAATTGTGTTCAATAAGAGGCTCAAAACCAGCCAGGTCATAGGGGCACCAGTATTAAGAAGCAAACATCAAAGATTTTCATCATTATAATAGTTGATATATATAGTTGGGTTATACATAGGCAAGCATCTGAGATTATGATCCAAATTTAATAAATTTTCCTATCATCTATAATAGGCACATGCCTTAAAACCTAGACCCTTTGTGCAAAAAGATTTTTCAGGTGTCCCCATATACAGTGGAGAATCTGTTATTCTTTCCCAATAAACGCGTTTACGCTAAAACTATTATTTCCAATACAAACAGTTTGGAGCCAGATCAGACGCCAGGTAACCCGGCGTCTGATCGGGCTCCAAACTGTTTGCCACCAAGATAAACATGAAATATCAGAAGTGTCCAAAAGTTGTTATTTTCTACGTTTTAGTGCTTTACGTTTGCGTTTAAACTGGAAAGAATAACAGATTCTCCACTGTAGTAGACTGTTCATGCAGAGCTCCAGATACAGGGAGTATTTCCAAAAATTAAATCTTGTCTGCTTAAACCCTATGGTGTCAAAGCCAAGGGATGATTCTCATGAGTGACCATTCTGTACAGTTTGGTGCAGACAAATGAGAAAATGAAATTATATTGAGTAAAACCTCTCTATTGTGACAGTTTAAACAAGTGCTAAAATATTGCCTAAAAGACTAGCTTAAAGCAAATTGACAGTAAAGCTCTTGATGGAGTTTTCTGTGTTACTGTCACCATGTGCTTCAATTAGTCACCTGTCATAATTGTAAACAGCTAATTATCAATAAAATTTTGTGGTTGTACTTTATTTCACTCCCTCTTATCTTGAGCTTTGTCATGCACAAGCTTCTGTGAAAGAAAGTGTTAACTTACAGCCCAGACACTTGTATCTTATTGCCTGTTACAGATTCACTGGTTCAGCATCTTCAACTCGTTCATGATGGTTATCTTCCTGGTCGGTCTGGTATCCATGATCCTGATGAGAACACTGAGAAAAGACTACGCCAGATACAGCAAGGAGGACGATATGGACGACATGGTGAGCTTAACTCTTTCCTCCCTGAAACTTTAAATGAACAATTCCAGTTTCCATATAAGTCTAGTCCATTTCTGACTTTTAAGGGTTGTTTTTGTCAATGTTTGGCATTATGACAAACAGTGAAGACCCTGATCAGAGGGCACCTTAAAGGAGCCCTCTGATCTGGGTCTTCACTGTTTGCATAGGACATATGCACTTTTCATATGTATACCGTTTGAAAAGGACGCCTATATGCGGGACTAGGGCTCAAAGGGTTAAACCTATTAACCCATAGATAAGCTATTTACGCCTTTGGTTTATTCCTTCACTATAGAATATAGTTTCACTGTATACAGTCATCAAAATGTATCATAAGAAATATTTTCTATATCCTAGCAGATAATAGCTTAAAGCAGGCTGAAGGAAATCAGAATGCGCTATAAGGCACATTCTGCTTTACTTTCAACCTGCTTAAAGTGGTCACCTAATTTAAAATCTATAAACAGGCTATGGGGTAATGGATTAAAAACGTTGTACAAGGTTAACTGTTAACAGTCATTGTGAGAACCAAGCATACTTCGTAAACAGTTCAGATTCTGATCAGAGGGCTCTAGAAGAAGTCTTCTGACCAGGCCCCAAGGTTACCATGAGTTTGTGTTGAGTCTGAGATCATTCTCAAGCATTTGATTGGTCAGATTTGAGCTTGCTTGAGAACAATCTAACGCAAATAAAACTCTTTATAAGGTCTTGCTCTGTTCATGGTAATGTTTAATAGTTTAGGTGTGCTTAACCAACTGACCCCTTATAGTGAGTATAGTCATCCCTATACAAATAGTGCACCTGTGAATTGTTGTATACTTGTCCTAAGCAAACAGGGTAGACCCAAACCAGAGAGCTCAGAAAACCAAGCCCCTCTTCTAAAACCAAAAATCTCTGAAAACAGGACAACTTTCACAGTCCAAAACACATATTCTGCATACTAACAAATCCTTTAATGAAGAGTACACAGATTTTGAACCAGAGTGATATATCAAACAAGAGCAGGACATTGTTTGGTTACCCTGTAACCATTTCTTTCTCTCTGGGTCGTCCAATTAGCCTAAAGTTAGCATAAACTGACATAACACAAACAAAATCAGTTTTCGAGGATTATACACTTTATGCAGTAAAACCTCTCTATTACGACACTAAAAGGCAGGCTAATTGATTGTATAAAAGACAGGTGACAGCTTACAGCAAGGTAACAGTAAACCAGAAACTCCTTAAAGCAAGGCGACAGTAAAACAAAAAGCTCTTTCAGGAGCTTTCTGGTTTACTGTTACCTTGCTGTAAGCTGTCACCTGTCGTAAATACAGTCTTTGCCTTAAACAATTTCAGACCAGTATTATTGCACGAAACTGACAAAAACTGTAATATGCCAAATTTGATGCACATGTCACTTATTCTTATGCAAATACCACTTGTTATAAACAGAAATCACTTGCCCTGGACTTTGGGCAAGTGGGTGAGGGCAAAGACTGTAATACCTAATAATTTAAACAATTTAGTGGCGATTATAGAGACGTTTATACTGTATATTATACATATTGTGTTTCAGGAGAAAGATCTTGGTGACGAGTACGGGTGGAAGCAGGTCCATGGTGATGTATTCAGGCCAGCCTCTAATCCAATGCTCTTCTCTGCCCTGATTGGTACCGGCTACCATATATCTGTAGTGGCATTATGTGTAATATCCTTTGCCATATTAGGAGAACTTTACACAGAGTAAGTTTGTGGCGTTGTATAAAAAAAACTTATAAATCAGGTCTGCTGTTTTAGCATTCCATGGGTCTCAGTATCATTCATTGATATATTACTAATAATATTAGTTGTGCATGCAAGCTTTTTAGTTACAAGTTGTAATGCAAAGGTCTTCAATAGATCTGTGTTGATGGGCCATATGTAAAACAATATACATGTATTCATGCAATATATAAATTTCTGTACAGAATTATTTGACATTACTTTTCATTTCAAATCAATTGTCATTAAAAGAAATTTTTGCATTTGCCACTGGGCAAGCTGATAAAAAAGAGTGTCAAATTGTTTGGAAATAACCATTGTACTCAGTGTATGGCAGTGAAAGGTTTACATTGCTACGATTTCTTGTATTTCAGACGAGGCTCCATGCTTAGCACCACAATATTTGTTTATGCAGCAACGTCACCTGTTAATGGTTATTTTGGAGGCAGTCTGTATGCTAGAATGGGCGGTAAGTTGGCATGACGCTTAGTCAAACCATGCTAAATACTCAGTCATTCAATAAAGACAGGAAATTCTACATGATATCTTTAAAAAGAAAGTCTGCATATCCTTTCTTAGATACATGTTATTATATGCCACCTGCCTAAAGAACCAGTTGGCATTTAGGGGGTTTGTCACAAAACTATTTGAAAGTGAATTATGGCAAACAGTGTAGACCTTGGTCTGGGTCTACACAGTTTGCAAACAATAGACATACTTGATATATTTTATACCTTTTCATTGCAATCTTGTCTATCATTGTGCAGTTCCACTCTTTATCTATCATGGTGTATGAAGATTGTATAGTATTATTTTCTTGTTGTATTTCAGGTAAAGTGTGGATCAAGCAGATGTTGATGAGTGCTTTCTTGCTGCCCTCCATGGTGTGTGGTACAGCATTCTTCATCAACTTCATAGCCATCTACTACCATGCCTCCAGAGCTATTCCATTTGGAACCATGGTAAGACTTGGTGATTGTATAGACAAACTCCTGTTAACCTATTACTCCATACACACCCCTTTTTACGTATTTAATTTGTTCCTTCTTTGAAGAAAATAGCTCCATTTTATACAGTCATTAACATGCAACATAAGAAATATCTGCTACGGTATATCCTAGAAGATGGTATCTTAAAGCAGCCTGAAAGTAAAGCATAATGCTCCTTAAGAAGCATTCTGCTTTACTTCCAGCCTGTTTTAAGCAACTATTTGTCTTCAATACTGAAAAGCTACGAGAGAAAGACAAACTGACATTTGTTTAACCCATTTCCCATTAGCCTGTTTCTAGCTTTGAAGACTGGTGACCACTTTAAGCAGGTTGAAAGTAAACACCAATATTCTTTAAGGAGAACATTAGAATAAGATTAATAATACAGCTTTTAAATAGCGTTTGATTTTTGTTTTGTTTGAAAAACATTATGAAACTTACTCTGATAACCATGCATAATTCTTTATATTTGTTGCACAGCACATTTTCCCCATTAGTTACATAGGACATACAATTTACTGAGTTAAATAAGCCATGCATTACTGAATTATAATTATCTTGCCAGCACTCAAGTGTTCTAATGCCCCAATATCATATCATAATTATCAGTTCTTTACTGTCCATTATTTCAAATAATTTCTACCATTTAACTTTAGCCGTAATTGTCAAGTTATATTCTCCTTTGACAACTCTTGTCAGGGCTCTAGATAAGAATGTGTAAATTACTCATTTTCAGTGATTTCTCCTTCATGCCTCCATCTAACCATGTGAGGACCACTCATTACTTAAGAGTCATTGCACAGCAAAGAATTTGATGAGTGGTGACAAGATATTTTATGGTTTGATGGAGGCACAGGATTTTAGCTTGGAGCTCTGTCTGGTTCAGATATCATTGGTTGACCTTGGTGTTTCAAGGGGTTGGTGATATTAGTATGAGAGATATTTGTTTACTACTGCAGATAGCTTATAATGATCTTATATGTATTTTTGATGTTTCTAGGTGGCAGTTACCTGTATCTGTATATTTGTGATATTGCCCCTTAACCTTGTGGGCACAGTTCTGGGTAGGAATATGGCAGGACAGCCCAACTACCCTTGCAGAATCAATGCAGTGCCACGCCCCATACCAGAGAAAAAATGGTAGGTAGTACTTCATATAAAGTCAACCTTGTCAGTCACATGCAAATTTTATAATCTGGGACTGATTGAGAATGATATTCAATTATACTAACTTTACGTTTAAACTTTAATTGAACTTGCCTGCAAAGATTTCAAAGCTTGCCAAAGTAAAAAACATAACCATTATTCTGTCTTCAAAATTTAATATCTGTTTCAAATATATTAAGGTTAGTACTGTAATGATATACACGAAAAGGGTTTGAGACTATGTAGTTTGACGTCACATCAGGGTCTACACTGTTGGCAATCTCCTCTTTAGTGGACCCTAGGCTTTAACCCTTTACCCAATAGCCTGTTTCTACTTTTGAAAATAGGTGACTATTTAAAGCAGGTTAAAAGTAAAGCAGAATGAGCCTAAAGGCACATTCTGCTTAAATTTCAACTTGCTTTAAGTGATCATCTTTCTTTAAAATTAGGAACAGGCTATGATGTAATGGGTTAAGCTACCATTTGCCAGAATATAGAAAATATTTCTTATGGTGCATATTTTTTATATTAAATGAGTGTTGATTGTTATTGCAGGTTCATGGAACCTAGTGTGATAGTAGTGTTGGGAGGAGTGTTGCCCTTTGGCTCCATCTTCATCGAAATGTAAGTAACTTTAAACCTTTACTCAATAGATACATATTTTTATTCTCCCCCATGACTTAGTCGAGGGCATATTAATTTTGGTCTGTCTGCCTGTCAGTTTGTCTGTACACAACTTTAACCTTGGCCATAACTTTAAAATATTTGATAGAAACTTGATATTTGGCATGTGTACTCAACTTTAGAAAATCTGGAGCTCAGTACAACTTGGGTCATGTTTGACAAAGGTCAAGGTAATTTAGAGGTAAAATGGAGTGAATCTATAATTGGCCATAACTTTGAAACTGCAAGAGATAATGTCCCACTGAGGTTTATTTTAATGTATATGGCCATGAATATATATCATGAATATTTTGGAGATGATAGCTTAAAGCAGGCTGAAAGTAAAGCAGAATGCGGCTTGATGCACACTCTGCTTTACTTTCAAACTGCTTCAAGTAATTGGGCTTCTGCTAGGATAAAAATCTGAAGATTTTGGAAAAACCTGGAGAAATGGCAGCCCTGACACATGTGACTCAACTTATCGTTTTACACCACAGGTACTTCATTTTCACCTCATTCTGGGCGTACAAGATCTACTATGTGTATGGCTTCATGCTGTTGGTTTTCCTCATCTTGACTGTTGTGACAGTTTGTGTTACCATTGTCTGTACCTACTTCCTTCTCAACGCGGAGGACTATCGCTGGTAAGTAATAAACATGGAGGAAAGACGATGAATTTTTATGAACATAGGTAATTTTTGTCTCTCCAGGACAGAAGAGTGAAAGCAAGACTTATTGTATTTGACTTCGGCAAAATGAAACTTTGGAATTTAGTTGCATTACGTTTTCATTTTTTAATTGCACTTTTCCAAGAAAAAGGTAGACCAGTTGCCCTGGTGTCGGCATAGCTTTTGTCTTATTTTGATGGAGAAGCTAAAATAAAACTGAGGTGTTGCTTTCCCAACATTGTCGACTTCAGTGTCAAACATTTGGATTTACCTCCAATGCTGAGTATCTCTGTTGCTCAAAAAGTGTAAGTACTAGAATAACTGAACTTGAAATACAGATTCATCAAGTCTAAATGTGTGGACTGATGGGCAAAGTGGGGATCAGGTGACACATGTAAGTCTGCAGAATTCTTTTAAAGCCTAAGGTTTAAACAAGTTTAAATATCGTCCAAATTACTTGTTTTTATTTCTACATTTCTGAAATGTTGATGGAATCTGAGCATCTACAATACTTTACAGGGTTAGAAATTAGCTAAAAATTACACTTGCATTTTTTTGCGAGTGACTTTTGAACTCGCAAAATGCAAAAACTACTCGCGAAAGTTAAACTGTCATTCTGAACATATATGTTTTAACTTTTAACCCGACACAGACGTGTAGTAATCAAATATGATCTACCTACACTTCGTGTTTTTCATAGTTGTACATTTGTGGTTACAGCTGACAAGGGATAAGATCTTGATTTTCATATCTATGTGTACATACCACATACCAAAGGAGTATTTTTCTTACATTTTATAATATTGGGGAGAATGCATGCTGTATGCACTAGGCAGACCGCACACGATTTCATTACTCGAAAATTAGGTCAGGTTTAGATTGCCAATCCGTCTACGATACAAACGTTTTTTCACTGGTCGTATATTTCAGGGCTGTGGTTAATAAACAGTATGTCACAGTAGAATTAGAAGTATACTTGTACTCGTGCGAGTCTTTTAAATGGCCTCGTCTTTGGAGAACGGTTTCGGTTGTTGAGTCTCAGACTCTGTGATAAGAATTGTTTACACATCAGAACTCCGAAGTAGCAAAGTGCGCGTTTCATTAGCCAATGAGAATTGGGAAAGTCCGTCATTACGTCATTCTTTCAGACAAAAAAGAGGTTGAAACTGCCCGAGAAGCTATGATTAGCTTACGAAAAGTATTCGCTTGTCTTCTCGTCCATTTCTGCCACTCGAAATGCTACGGAATAAACCGAGCATAGCCTTACAGACGCTATACTGTGTTTAGCTGTCCGAAAAACCGTACTCGCATTTTTTTCGAGTTTGTTGAAAAATCACTCGCAATTTACAAATTCCACTCGCATTTTGCGAGTATGCGAGCTTAAATTCGAACCCTGCTTTATAGGCTGTATAATCTTGTATGAGTGCTCATTATTTATCATTTTTTAATTAAACGAGTTGACTAAAATAATATGATGCGCGCCTTGGCTAGCGTCATATTCATTTTAGTCAAAGATTTTATTAAAATTGATAATGAGCATGAATGTGAGATTCTATGTATATGCTAGTGATTTTGTTTTCTGGAAACACTGGTTTGAATCATGAACCTTTACCTTTTGTTTATGGTACAATTTAATTGTTAACCCTAAGCACCTTAGCGGCGGAACAATTTTAACCTTGCAAACAGTTTGGACATGTAATGTTGCATCTAATAAGACTCCAAACTGTTTGACATTCTGTTTTGAAAAGAAGTTTAAAAAATTCTAACTTTAGAACAGTAAAAAAACGTTTAAACTATTTGTTTTACATGGGTTACGAAACAAGCTATATTACTTATACGAATCGCGCCCAATGGCTCGAATGATGGCGTATTTGGTTATTTCTTTGTGAGGAAACCAGAGTGCCCGGAGAAAACCCACCTTTTTGGAAGGCAAACGATATACTCTTTCACATACTGCCCTGACCAGGGATCAAAACTCGAGACCGCATTGGTGACAAACGAGTGCGCTATTGGAACACCCCAACAATAGAACAGTAGCAGACAATTTTTATAGACAAACAAATAACCTAGCATGCAAAGAGTTAATGTTTGTTTTTTCTGCATTTCAGGCAGTGGACAAGTTTCCTGGCGGCGGGCTCCACAGCTGTTTATGTTTATATGTATTCCTTCTACTATTTCTTCTTTAAAACAAAGTAAGTATTCTTACCTGCTTATTCTCAGTCAAGACAGTGTCACAAAATGGTGACAGGGCCCTGTTAACACATCCAACTCTAGTGATGAGTATACTTGTCATGAACAAACTGTAAATGTAAGGAGTACACTTGTCCTATGCAAACAGTTAAAACCCTGATCAGAGTGACTCCTTAAAGCAGGCTGAAAGTAAAGAAGAATAGGCCCTAAGGCTTAAAGATACCATCTGCTAGAGCATTGTAAATATTTTTTACGATTTGTATTCATGATTGTATAAATTTTGATTATTTTCTTTAGTGGAGGAATAAATTAATTAAAGTAAAGTAAAGTACCAGTTAAAGTCTACTTTCAGTCCGAATGACCGCTCAGTCGACTGTACATTTACCCCCTGATCATTGAGCCATCTTGCCTACAAGATTTGAGCACTGCTAACATATGGCGCTAAAGCAGCCGCAGTACCGGCTCAGACCCTCACAGGTACCCATTTTAACCCCTGGGTGGAGAGGAGCAATTCGCGGTACATGTCTTGCTCAAGGACATTCCTGTACATCATCAGGGATTCGGAAAAAATCCCCTAGTCAGACCGCTGGTCCAGCGGGGGATTGAACTCACGACCCCTGGTACCGTAGTCCAACAGTGTTACCACTGGACTACTACCTGCCTAAAAATGCATATCAATGGAGTAATTAGTTATTAAAGCAAAAATTTGTCAGGATGTAGAACATTTCTTATGAATCATTTATCTGGAAAGAAGGGCTTAAATTAAGTTGCATTAATGTAGACGACAAAAAGCCTGAAAAATCCTTCATTAATATTTTCACCAATGGCTATATTTTGGGGAAGGGTAAAGTAATGGTGTACAATGGAGATGTTACTCTTTTCCCATTAAACACAATTCAAATACAATGCAATGAATTGTAGAAATTAGAAGTTTTTGAAAAATGCTGACATTTTTTTTTTTGAGTAGCAAACAGCTTGGAGCCTGTTCAGGGGCCAGCTACCCAGTGTCTGATCTGGCTCAAAACTGTTTGCAATGGACCTTACTGTTTTAGCACAAACCCATTTAGCTGGAAAGAGTACTGTACATATGCCTCATCATCACTTGTCATAGTGAATGGTATTTGGCACGATAAAACCTTGTGGGGCTTGGAATGAAGGTTATAGTATTGCATGTGTTACTTTCTCTATTTCAGAATGTATGGCCTGTTTCAGACTGTCTTCTACTTTGGTTACATGGCCTTATTTAGTTTAGCACTGGGCATAATGTGTGGTAAGTATGGCAACATTGGTAGATAGTACAGTACTGAACCTTATTAAATAAATTGATAATCGCAAGCGAATTGCCATCGAATCGGGCGCTTCAGAAAACAAATCCTACATTTGAATATTTTTATGCGAATTTTCCGAAGCGGTTTTGATACAAATGGAATCGAAAAAATTAACGAAGGCATATTTGCGAACATTTGTGAGATACACCATTCAAGAAAACTTACCCGAGGCTAAATTTAGTATTTTGAATCGCAAGCAAATTGCCATCGAATTGCAAGCGAATCGCAAAAATTGTTAATTTAATAAGGTTCAGTACTGTAGCGACTAGATCAGGTTATCTCCATGCCAAGCTTGCAATTACAGCTACTGTAGAGATGTTATTTTTTCTCAATAAATGCCGTTAATCTATTATTTCCAATGCAAACAGTTTTGAGCCAGATCAGATGCCGGGTAACCCGGCATCTGATCAGGCTCCAAAATGTTTACAACTTATGTTAAAAGGAATAATCAGAATTGTCGAAATGTTGTCCTTTTCTACACTTTATTGAACTGCGTTTCGTTTGCGTTTAAACGAAAAAGAATAACGGCTTCTCCACTGTACATGTACAGTCAAACGCATGCAAATGGACCAGTCAAAACAAAAATTTGTGTGAAACAGTCGCCTGTCCTAAGTACTCCCCATGTTTTTCAAAGAATGTCAGCTTAAATTTTACCGTACTGACTGTCAAAATGGAGTCTTCAACTTCCTAAATAGCAGCTAGCTTTAACAATGATTCATGTTGATTTGTCCCAAAGCATTTAAAAGTATGGCAAACAGTACAGATCCTGATCAGAAAGCTCCTTCCGTGTCAAACAATTAGATTTAGCACCAATGTTAATGTTCCATTTTGGCAATTTTGCTCAAAAGGCTAAATGCTTGACCCATCAAATTTAAAATACAGATATCAGGGGTCCAGATAAGGTGAGTATTTCAAAAACTAAAATCTTTAATTTCTGCATTAAACCCTATGGTGTCACTACTCATTAGAATCGTCTTTAAGAGACTATTCTAACGAGTAGTAACACCATAGGATTTGGTGCTGAAATAAGTAAGACAATGTTGAATTTGTTCAGTTCACTCCCTCTTATCTGGAGCCCTGGATATGTCAAGTCAAGTGTGGACTGACGGGCAGAGCAGGGACAAGGAAGGCATTTGTTTTGTTTTACCCATTGCTCTATAGTATGGATTTTAATGTCTTTAACTCTTTCCTCCCTGAAACTTTAAATGGAAAATTCCAGTTTCCATTTTAGTCTAGTCCATTTCTAACTTTTAAGGGTCGTTTTTGTCAATGATTGGCATTATAACAAACAGTGAAGACCCTGATCAGTGGGCTCCTTTCGGAGCCCTCTGATCTGGGTCTTCACTGTTTGCATAGGACAAGAGTATGATTCACATGTTCACTGTTTGAAAATAACGCCTATATGAGGGACTAGGGTTCAAAGGGTTAATTTATTTTATACTGAAGAAAACGGTTCCAATGTATACACAGTCATGAATATAAACCATAAGAAATAATTTTTTATCCTGACAGATGGTAGCTTAAAGCAGGCTGAAAGTAAAGCAGAATATGCCTAAAATTGCATTCTGCTTACTTTTAACCTGCTATAAATGATCACCTGTCATTAAACTAGAAACAATCTATGGAGTAAAGGGTTAAACAGAAAAGAATGGCATAGTTTCAACTTATTTTGAGTGAACTGTTTTCTCTTTCAGGTACGTTTGGTTACCAGGGAACGAGTACATTTGTGAGAAAGATTTATTCCACAGTGAAGATAGATTAGGAACATATCAACTTGTGATAGGTGATGGTGGTTTGGTAGACATACTTAGGGAAGAGGACCAGTTGAGTGTGGGATGTTATCTTAACAGTTCAAACTGTGAAACAGATTGACGTGGAATGCTTACTATAAGTAGTCAAAATATATGTCGGGGTTGCCATTCAAAAGTGGATTCATGGGATAATCTTTTAGACAGGTAGTGATTTAATGTAGAAAGCTTCCAAAGGAACTTTTCCCTATAACTTTCATTTAGCATTAAGCTGCCACCTGTCATAAGTGATCTCCATTCTTCAGGACTCCAGATGAGAGTGAGTAAATAGAGATTTTTAAATAGTTTCTCTTCTATGTTTCCAGAAACCCTATGATGGAACTACCCATTAGAATTGTCTCAAAGAGAAGATTCTAATGAGAAGTACATCGTGGGGTTTTACGAGACAGAACGATGGTAGTATACCATATAAAATATTCACGTTATCTGGGGTACTGATGATTTATGGAATTGTTGCCAGAACAGGGACTTGCCTGTATGACATACATTGACTACTTAGATGGGAAAGGGATTCGGACCCCAGCAAGTATATGGTCTGGAAGCATCAGTCAGGGGCTGTGTACAGTCCCAGAAGTGTAATATTATGTGATTAATGTATTGTGTAATATGTAAGACTCACTCACATTGGTTCATCTGTAAAAGTGTATCACTTAACCTCATCTGGCTTAGAAACATCAGATGTTCGACAGATTGACTGTGATGGTTTGTGTAGATAAACATTGTAAGTTTCTTGGCCGATTTTCTCTTGTTTATCATGCATCATCATCATAATGCCAACTGACTGCTTTGGGAAGAATGAAAGTATAACTAAAGGGGTCGTATCTTTGCAATTTTTTTTTTTTGCTTTTTTTTTCAAGACAAATCTGATATTTTGTTCAAAATCACAATTTTTGGGGCCTACAGAAGTGGATATTTTCTCAGCTTGCATGTTTTATTTTAGGAATAACTTTTGTTTTTACAGTCAAACTTACTTTCTGATAATTCTTAAGTTGTTTTCTGATCACTCCAGCTCTGTAAAGTAGCATATACAGGTATTTCAAATTTAAAATGTGGCTAATCCACATAAAGTGACATTTTATCTTTGAAATACAGGTGAGTTAAACTCGATTTGAGATAGAGAACAGTTGACTGTATGCAATGGGGAAAAAGGAGGGGAAGGTTTGCACTATTTTTTGTGGTGTGTGAATTGACATTCAGCATATGAATGAAATCTTGTTAAGTTTTCTAGATTTTGTTAATACTGTTTGTTTGCCTCTGATTTGTTAGTGATTGTTTCACTTCTACACTTAGCCAGGGATATAGCATGATGTTAGATAAACTGGTGATGTGAAATTAAATAGATATGTGCCCAAGACTAAAGTCTTTTATGATAGATACATTGACTTGTACAGTGGAGAATCTGTTATTCTTTCCCGTTTAAACGCAAACGTACGCAAACGCAAGCACTAAAACGTAGAAAAGAACAACTTTTGGACAATTCTGATAATTCTTGTTTATCTTGGTGGCAAACAGTTTGGAGCCTGATCAGACGCCGGGTTACCCGGTGTCTGATCTGGCTCCAAACTGTTTGTATTGGAAATAATAGTTTTAGCGTAAACGCGTTTATTGGGAAAGAATAACAGATTCTCCACTGTAGTACACTAAGGTTCTAACAGTCACTTGCTGTATCATGGAAAAGAATAAGTATAGATACTGTCTAATATATATTGTAAGTGATGGTACAAAGTAATGCAGAATGAAAGTTTTAAGTAACTCCGAATGCTCCAGGAGTTTTCTGGTTTATTTTCATCTTCATTTTAACTGCCACCTGCCTTAACGCAGAAAACTGGACTTCAGTCTTGGAAGAAATTTTGGGCAATTATAGATGTATAGCTTTTGCACAACACCCTATACCATTTTCATAAATATTACATGAGCGGTTAAAATAACTTTGGTTGCTATCAAAAGTTAAAATATATTTTGACTGAGGATTCTTAGCTTTGAGCTTTTTTATGCACCCACATGATAAGTAATGGGCATACCGCTTTACTTTTCGCCTGTTCTCCAGAACTTTGAGACACTTTCTTTAATGTTACCATTCAAATAGATTGGATGCACAGAGGCATGTGAATGTTTAACATTTCATCTATTTTAACTGGATTCATTTTAGTATTTCCTAGTTTGTAGAGTTATAGAGCAAAATTTAAGAGATATTTGAAACTTCAAAGTCATTGAATTGGGAGTTTTGCTATTAACAATTTGAATAAAAGAGTATTTTTAGAATTGAGTTTTGTTACTTTTAATACCTAGGATGATGAAACTATACATTTGCAAACAGTGTAGATACAGATTAGATATGCCATAGAAGATCTGTACTGTTGGCAGTTTCTGGGTTTCAAATATTGTTGTAAGACTGATTCTAAAATTTTGAATTACTATCTATTTCTCCATCTAATCCTGTCTTGTAACATCTCTTTGGAATTGTCTTGAAAAGATGAATCCAAAGAGATGTCAAAAGACAGGATTATAGGGAGAAATCATATATTAGATGTATTTTTATGTATAGACTTACAACTGTTTTTGTCTTACAAGGTTTCATAAAACAGGCCCCAGGGCTTCAGATAAGAGAGATATGCAGTCAATCTTGTAAAAACCCACTTGTGCCCACGATCCCATATATGGGACATAGGCGAACAGTGCAGAGGATGCATAATACTGTGTCTGATCAGAGTCTTCACTGTTTGCTGATAAGAATTTCAATATAAAACAAAGCTAAATTAAAAATTAAGATCAGGAACCCCTTAGATAAAATATGTACTGATTGAAGAATCCACTGGGTGCAAATGGTTTAAGTGAATGCTCTTTGGAGCAGTGTAGGAGATCTAAAGAGACAGGTGACCCCAGGGCCCTTAATGCAGGACAAACATAACGCAGAAAGCTACTTTAGGAGCTGTTTACATTTTAATCCTACTATAAGCTGCCAGTTGATTAAAAATCTGGGCCTTCTTACTTAAAACAATGATGACTGAATGTCTCAACAATATTCTATGTTTTGATTGCTCAAATAATAATTCTGCTGAATAACAACACTACTACTAGTTGGAGACATATTTATTGTTTGAAATACTCCCTATGCAGGCTGTATCAATTTGAGCGTAACTTGGGAGTAAGAACTCGTTAGATGTCAAATAGATGGTAATGAAACCTTCTACCAGATCTAAGATTAAATGTACTGAAAAAAATAGAGTACCAAGCTTCATTGAAGCACTAGAAAGTATCACATTATATTTGTTTCAGACTGGGCGTAATATTGGTAGTTGTAAGTGTATTTAAAAGTATATCACAATAAAGTCCACAATTATGACCACTCAAAGGAAAGGCAAATGACTGCTTAAAGCAGCATGAAAATACAGACAAACCTGTATTTGGTGCCATGTGATAATGTCAATTAGCAGTCTCTCATGTGGTCGCCTGTCTTTGGTGAATTAAACTACTTAATACACATTTGAATTTAATGCAGAAAATGCCTAAATGAGCTAACTATTTGTCCTATACAAACAGTAGTTGTAGACCCAGATCAAAGGGTACCGTTTGATTAGGGTTTTCACTGTTTGCATTTTGCAATAAATTATAAAATTACATGCATCATTGAGTCTTCATTTGAGTTGTCATAGAAGCGGAACTTTAATGTATATTTATTTCATAGTGTAAATATGTATAGACATGCTACCGGTATATAGGCTCTTTGTAGAGAGCTGTGGCAATCATAGTAGCAACAATATGTTAGAAATTGTATGATAGATATATCACCACTACATGACACATATGGCTAGTTAAAGGAATACAATAGTACAGTAAAACCCCTCTATTAGGGGCTACACTGTTTGTCATTTAACTTAGTGCATCTAAATCAACCATAGAAAGTAAGCACAGGGCTGCCATAAGTTGACATAAAAAATCCTAAGATTTCCAAATTTGCATTTTTCAAGTGCGATTTTATGAATCGTACCTTAACCCCGTAGTCTGTTTCTAGTTTTGTTTACACATGGTTGCTTAAAGCAGGCTAGAAGTAAAGCAGAATGCGCCTTAAGGCGCATTCTGCTTTACTTTCAGCCTGCTTTAAGCTATCCTGTACTAGAAAAAAATCCGAAGATGTAGGAAAAATCCGGAGAAATGGCAGCCCTGGTAGCATGAACTGGCTGTTATCAGAAACTGAATGATTCCAGCTGAAAATCTGGTGTTGTAAAGGTTAAAATAGAGAAGGAAAGAAAGAAAGAAAACTTTGTTAAGCTGAGCCTCGACTTGCTGATCTACCTAGAAGTATTCTTTAAGTTAATGTGTTGATTTTACAACTCTTTCATGTTATCCCGTTTTCAATGTACACTGGAGAAAACGTTATTCTTTCCCAATAAACGCTTTTACATTATATCTATTATTTCCATTGCAAATAGTTTGGAGCCAGATCAAACACCGGATAACACGGCGTCTGATCCCACTCCTAAATGTTTGCCATTCAGATTAAATTGAACATTCATAAATGTCAAAAAGTTTTCCTTTTCTACATTTTATTGAAATGTTTGCGTTTAAACAGGAAAGAAAAACGTATTTTCCACAGTACATGTAAATGCTGAGCTGTGTAATTTTAGTCCTTTGTATCAGTTGCAGGCAGTGGTTATATGATTTATTTGAACTATAAATATGATCTTAATATATATTTCATTAGAATATCCCTGCTTTAAATTTATGTTTTTTCCCCAATAGCAATTACTTTTAGTCTGCAAGATATATGTTTAAACTTTGGTAATTTGCAATCACCTTTATTCAACTGAAAGAGCATAACTTCAGTACAATGTACATGTTAGAAGATAGTAAAGCTGAGCTAGTAAAGCACAAAACTACCCACAACATTGTTTGTTAACCTTGTAGATCACCAGAAGTGGTCTCATCGGCTTGTACAATATTTAATGAACATGAATCTGTATTAGCTTACAAGGTTAACTATGTTATCATTTGAAATAGGGTTTAAAAATATATTAATTTGCTTTGGTTACCCCATTTCCCCATAAATACACCTTTTTACGCCTTGATTTTATTCCCCCACTGAATATAACAGTTCCAATTTATACAATCTTGAATAGGTCCCACATGAAATATTTTCTATATCCTATAAGACTAGCTTAAAGGGGCTGATACTAAAGTAGAATGCGCCTAAAGGCTCATTCTGCTTTACTTTCAACCATCTTTAAGTGGCCAACCGTCTTCAAAAACTAGAAACAGGCAATGGGATGAAGGGTTAAGCTTTGTTTAACCCTTTACCCCATAGCCTGTTTCTAGTTTGGAAGACAGGTGACCACTTAAAGCAGAATGAGAGTAATGCAGAATGAACCTTAAAGCACATTCTGCTTTACGTTCAGCCTTCATTAAGCTACCATCTGCTAGGGTATACAACATATTTCTTTTGATGCATATTCATGACTGTATAAAATGGAACTACTTTCTTCAGTAGAAGAATGAATTAAAGATGTATCTATGGAGTAGAAGGTTACTTATTTGTTAATATCAGCCATAGTATCAGCATATGTTTAGTTCATCAGGGGGTTTGTATGTCAGATGTATATATGTCTATGAAGGGATACAGAATCACAGTAGAGCAATAGCCAATGGCAACTTAAAATTGCCTTTAAATGGGTCAAGTTGAAATTTTAAATTTTCAACTAATGTACATTTTTAGAATATAAAACGTAGCACACATATATACCTTTAAAGACTGGCTGCTGCTCAAGGCAGGATAAAAGAAATGCAGACAACTTTTAACTCTTTGAACCCTAATCCTGCTTATAGGCGTCCTTTTCAAACAGTGTACATGTGAAAAGTACACATGTCCTATGCAAACAGTGAAGACCCAGATCAGAGGGCTCCAAAAGGAGCCCTCTGATCAGGGTCTTCACTGTTTGTCACAAGCTAAACATTGACAAAAACAACCCTTAAAAGTCAGAAATGGACTAGACTAAAATGGAAACTGGAATTGTCCATTTAAAGTTTCAGGGAGGAAAGAGTTAAGGGAGCTTTCTGCATTACATTTGTCCTGCATGAAGCTACCACTCATGTTTAAGACTGCATCATCTTAAATGGCAAATTAACATACATGTATGTTTAATTGTACAAGCTTTTTTGGACAGGCCCCTAAATTACATATCTTAGGGAATGCATTGGACCCTAGGATAAAATTTAAAGTCTGTATCCGTGTTATGTAGTGTTAGGAAACATTCCATCTTGATAATGTACAATATACAATTATATATATGTATCAGTACTGGTAACCTGTAAATCCAGTCATTACATCCAGTTGTATTGTATTAACAGTTCTGCACAGATCGTATATGTTTCACTGCAGTCAATCTTGTATTAAGCAACCACTTAACCCTTTGAACCCTAGTCCCGCATATAGGTGTCCTTTTCAAACAGTGTACATGTGAATAGTACACTTGTCCTGTGCAAACAGTGAATACCCAGATCAGAGGGCTCCGAAAGGAGCCCTCTGTTCTGGGTATTCACTGTTTGTCATAATGCCAAAAATGGACAAAAACAACCCTTAAAAGCCAGAAATGGACTAGACTAAAATTGAAACTGGAATTGTCCGTTGAAAGTTTCAGGGAGGAAAGGGTTAACAGAATACACCTACAGGAGTTTCCGCATTATTTCTATCATGCATTAATCCATTACCTCATACAAATGTTTTAATTTATTCCACCAATGACGGAATTTATTCCATATTCGTGTCTTGAATAGGAATATGTACTGTAAGAAATATTTTCTATATCCGAGCAGATTGTAGCTTACAGTAGGCTGAATGTAAAACAGAATGTGCTTTAAGATGTGTTATGTTTTATTTTCAACTGCTGTAAGTGGTCACTTCTCCTCAATTCTGAAAACAAGCTTTGGAGTAATGGGTTAACCCTTTGAACCCTAGTCCCGCATATAGGCGTCTTTTCAAACAGTGTACATGTGAATAGTACACTTGTCCTGTGAAAACAGTGAAGGCCCAGATCAGAGGGCTCCGAAAGGAGCCCTCTGATCAGGGTCTTCACTGTTTGTCAGTAATGCCAAAATTGACAAAAACAACTCTTAAAAGCCAGAAATGGACTAGACAAAAATCGAAACTGGAATTGTCCATTTAAAGTTTCAGGGAGGAAAGAGTTAAGCAGTCACTTGTCATAAGAGGTCTCCAAGTTACTTTACTGAGTGGTCGTATAATACAAGATGGACTGTTAATACAGTAGCACCTCTCTATTTTGACCACTAAAACATAATTTATTGCATAAAAGATATGTGACAGCTTAAATCAAGGTGACAGTAAATCAAAAAGCTCCTAAATGAGCTTTCTGTTTCACTGTCACCTTGCTTTAAGCAGTAGCTTTTCGTAAACACCTAATAATTAACATAATCAAGTGGCCGTAATAGAGAGGCTTTACTGTATTTGCTGAAATGGTTTGACTGGTGACCTGTTTCATGTGATGAAAAGCATTTTAATGTTTACAGTTGAATGTATTTTGGTGCAAAGTCTAAGAGTGCAAAGGTTTTCAAATTTGTGATTAAATATACTTGTAAATAATGGGATATTTTTTTCTCACAATGATAATTGTATTTTAATCCGTTTGTCCTTTTTGTGTTGATTGTCAGTTTGATAACATGTACGGTATGAAAAAAATATCTTCAGATAGTCTTTGTACAGCTTGTATGTTTGTACAGTACTGTGAGGTATTGGTTGGCAGATATTCTGGCAACCATTACATCACCAGTACTGTATGTGCAGTCATTGTCTGATTAAAACATTACAGTCAAACATGTGTTATGTAACCCATTCAGAGAAGTAGAGGTATCTCAAAAGGCTGCTTAATGCACAGCACTGAATCCTTGAAGCATCCTTCTGAAGATTTCTGCTTTATAAGTACAGTGCTCCCTCCCTACAACGGCCCTCCCAACAACGACTCCCTCCTTTTAACGACCTTTGCCACTGTTTCCAAAACAAGACGAGTATGTCCAACCTTTCCATACATGAATCCAGATAAGATGCATTATGTAGCATCTGATCTGGATTCAAGCTGTTTGCTACTGTAAGCCAAATCTTAATTTTCCCTCCCTATTACGACTCCCTCCGAACAACACACACTCTGTGTCTCCCATTGGGTGTCCTTGTAGAGAGGGAGCACTGTACATTTATGCTGGATTGATCTTTCCCTATATAGCTTTAACTCTTTCCTCCCTGAAACTTTAAATGGACAATTCCAGTTTCCATTTTAGTCTAGTCCATTTCTTACTATTAAGGGTTGTTTTTGTCAATGTTTTGCATTATGACAAACAGTGAATACCCAGATCAGAGGGCTCCATAAGGAGCCCTCTGATCTGGGTATTTGCTGTTTGTATAGGACAAGTGCACTTTTCACATGTATACTGTTTGAAAAGGACGTCTATATGCAGGACTAGGGTTCAAAGGGTTAATCAGTGTTTAAAGCAAAAGGGAAGTAAATAAGAGAGCTCCTTGGGGAGCTATCTGCTTTACGTCAATCCTGTTAAAGCATACCTGAGCATACCTGTTGAGATATAAGAAAAATTTGTTACACATGTAGCTCGTTTATCAGTACAGTGTATATGACAAGGTACTTCTATGAGTAAAACATCAAGGTTTGAAAAGATGCTACTTTAAACACTTGTCTTTGCAAATAGTGTACCTATGAATAGTACTTTTGTCATATGTAAATAGTGCCAGCATTGATACAGGGCTCCTTTGGAAGCCCTTTAATCAGGGTCTGCACTCTTTGTTATATAGCAATACATTGCAAAACTAACCCTAAATACACTAGTAAAAATGCCCTAAATTAAGTGGAAGTGCAATTGTCCTTTTGCAGTTTCAGAGAGGAAAGAGATAAGATACAATATGTGGTAAAGACTGATTTGTGACTACAGTAGAACCTCTCTATAACAACCCCTAAATGTTAAATTATTGGTCTTAGGTTGATGACTGCTTAAAGCAAGGTTAAAGAAGGAGCTTTCTGTTTGACATTCTCCTTGCTTTAAGCTGCCACCTGTCTTTTAACCCATTACCCCATAGCCTGTTTCTAGTTTTAAAGATAGGTGACCACTTAAAGCAGGTTGAAAGTAAAGCAGAATGCGCCTTATGGCGCATTCTGCTTTACTTTCAGCCTGCTTTAAGCTCTGCTAGAATTTGGAAAATATTTCTTATGACAAATATTCATGACTGTATAAATTGGAGCTATTTTCTTGAGCGGATGAATTAAATAGAGGCGTAAAAAGGCGTATTTATTGGGTAATGGGTTAAACAGTTAATTAGCCTTCTTTTTAGTGGTCGTAATAGAGAGGTTTTACTGGACTTTTCAATGGTAGGTTTACACAGTTTGACTGTAAATGTTGTTAAATCAATGAAACTAAAGGGAGACAATTCCAGAGCATATTGAACTTCAGGTACACTGCCTTTAATAAAAGTAGCCGTGTATCCAAGGAGTTATCAGTCTGTCACACTTACAGGTGCAGTTCTATCAGTTATACGTACATTTACATGTATGTATTTGAAGAGATCTTTGAGTAAAGAATAAAACACATGTGAACACATTTCTTCTTTCTTACTGTCCCTCATAGTTTTGTTCTCTAGAATCACATGGTCCTTTAAGTTTCTTAACTTCTGAAGCAAACACCCCATACAATATTCTTCAAAAACCCTTTACTCCATAGCATAGGTGAACACTTAAAGCAAGTTGAAAGCAAAGCAGAATGCGCCGTAAAGCACATTATGCTCTACTTTCAGCCTTCTTTAAGCTGTCATCTGCTAAGTTGAAGAAAAAATTCTTAAGGTGCACATTCATGACTGTATAAAGTCGAAGTACATGTATACTGTATTTTCTTCAGTGGAGGAATAAAGACGGTAAATGCGTATCTATGTAGTAATGGGTTAAGTACAGAAATAGATGGGACACCGATGTGAGTGTAAGGAACGAAAACTCGGTGAATAAGATTGAAATAGACTGTCTTAAAGACACCAGTTATTGTCCTTCGTACACTCTGAAACATCCATTGATCACCGTTCACTCGTAAGCTTGGTGGCAATTCTTTCCGTCTGGAACTTTTAGCCCTAGTTACAGTGGAGAATCTGTTATTCTTTCCCAATAAACGCGTTTACGCTAAAACTATTATTTGCAGTGCAAACAGTTTGGAGCCAGATCAGATGCCGGGTAGCCCGGCGTCTGATCAGGCTCCAAACTGTTTGCCACCAAGATAAACAAGAATTATCAGAATTGTCCAAAAGTTGTTCTTTTCTACGTTTTAGTGCTTTGCGTTTGCGTACGTTTGCGTTTAAACGGGAAAGAATAACAGATTCTCCACTGTAATGCCAGTGGTTGCTTAATGCACAGTAAAACTGATTTTGTCCTTCACTAGGCAGCCATCTGTCTGTAGACACCATGCTAATGCACAGCGTGGTCGCGGGTCCATGGAAAAACCCCATACGACTGACACACTACTGGTATACTACCGAGATTCTGCCCAGTGTGGATTCAACTCGTAGGGTTCAGGTTTATCTGGCGATATATTCGTATGGCGCCTTTATCCTTTTTTTGGAAACTATTGAAACTGTATGATAAATAATGTGTTTAAAATGAAAAAAAAAATCTAAAACGTGTTTACTTTACAATTATAATCATTATTTGTGCCTGGGTCACACATGCACGGATGCTATTCCAGGATGGGTACGGACTGTGATTGATCCGTGAGTTTCTACGGTATGAGAGCGGATGAGAAAGGTTTTCTACGGTTTAGCTACGGGGAGTATGGCGGATAAGCTTTTAATTGTCGTGGAACAGAACGGATTGGTACGGTTTCTCACGGACATACACGGATTTTCACGGAATAATACGTAGCACCGTACTCGATAGACACGGAGTAATACGGTTTGCTACGGTGAAATACTATTCCGAACGGGCTACTACAGTTTGCGGCGGAGACTTACGGGTACATGATACGGATGTACACACAAACACTTCTTTATGATGAAGTTCATTTTACACAGAAACGACAACTAAAAAGAAGGTTTAATGATTGTAAAGGACAGTTGACAGCTCAAAGCAAGGTGAAAGTAAAGTTGAAAGCCCTTGCGCGGGGTTTCTGTTGTACTTATACTTTGCTTTAAGCAATCATCTGTCTTAAATGCCTTACCATTTTAATTAGCACATTTATGTGGTCGTAATTGAGAGGTTTTACTATTTGTTTTGTTTTTAAATTTTATAAATAAAACACAAAGTAGTGTACATTTCCCAAATGTGCCTCTATACATAAATACTACCTTCAAGAGTATAAAACAACCGAAAGTCGAAAAGCTCACTTTATTCTAAGGCATGCATAATATTATCATGACGACAGATCTGAACTCATTCGCTGCCAAAATCAAACATTATACCATTTGCAAAACGTTTGGATCCTGATGAGAGGCCGTGTTAGTCGGCGTCTCACCAATATCGAAGCTTTATGATACTATGATTATCATTATATATACGAGTCCTAAACCCTGGCGTTTTCAACGAAACGAATTGTTTTCGCAGTAAAGACGTTAAGATGTACTAATTAATGGTCTAAATTGTTCTACAGAACTAACGTGTCTACTTTATTTTGATTGATTGATTGGTTTTATTTTGGCAACAGTGGCATAACATGGCAATACAAATGCATCACATACATGTATAATGAAATCTATGTCAAATACTGCATACACATGAAAAATGCACATGATGTGCTCACCAAAACCAAGGATAGCACAAAAAAGGGAAACGGTATTTTCCCCTTATTCCATTGTGGTCCCCGATTTATGGGCGGTTTCTTAAAAAACCTTCGCCTAGGAAGTGAGTGCTATGTCTCTAACGCTGAAAATAAGCACTCTATAATTATGATCATAATATGGACGCCATTTTAGAGATGGAGCTATGTTCTGTTGAATCGGTGATTATTTGTTCAGAATTGCACATGTTGGATTGAAAAAAATCAATGTCCCCGATCTGAACCCAAACTGTCTTGAGCTTCATCAATTGAGAGAATGTACATTTTACCAGTATTAATTGACAAGCGATTGAGACGACTTTAAAATGGGATGATTATGGGATTGGTTACTTGTGTGGATTTAATAATTGCCTGTTTACGGACCCCCGTGTCGTCGTTACTCTATCGCTCTCTCTGTCGCTCTGTCTGTCTCTCACCCTCTATCTCCTCGTTCTCTCTCTCCTCTCTCATGTACACACTCTTTTTTTCGCTTATTGAACGTATACTTGTTCTATCTTTCTATCGCCCTTGCACTACGCCAGAGTGATGTTAAACCACAGGAAACTGAATACTGTATCCCAAAATGCCTCTTCTCCGTAAAGACGTCAAGGAGATTATAAACTTTGTTTTGATTTAACAGTATAATTAAGTTACTTTCGCTTATTATACCGAGAAAAGTGAATGAATGCATGGCAGCTTCATTTACAGTGGAGAATCTGTTATTCTTTCCCGTTTAAACGCAAACGTACGCAAACGCAAAGCGCTAAAACGTAGAAAAGAACAACTTTTGGACAATTCTGATAATTCTTGTTTATCTTGGTGGCAAATAGTTTGGAGCCTGGTCAGACGCCGGGTTACCCGGCGTCTGATCTGGCTCCAAACTGTTTGCACTGCAGATAATAGTTTTAGCGTAAACGCGTTTATTGGGAAAGAATAACAGATTCTCCACTGTATCACTGTGTAGATCTGACACGAGCCTCTTGGATAGAAACGTTGGGCATGTTCGGTCTTATAACTATTTCACTACCATATGCTAACGTGAGTGCAGAAGCCGTTATTCTTTCCTGTTGAAACGCAAACGCATTGCAATAAAATGGAGAAAACGACATATTATTGGACGACTATTAATTTTATTTTATTCTGAGCGGGAAACCGTTTGGAGTCTGATCTGGCTCCAAACTGTTTGCAACGGAAGTAAAAGATTTAGCGTAAACGCTTTTATTGGGAAAGAACTTGATGCTAACGTTTTCTTCACTGTACTTTGCAAACAATTTATATCCTGGTCCATACTGTTCGATAATCATACCGATATTTTTGTCAGACAAAGTGCCATGAATCTAAATTTGAAAAAAACTGTTTCAGACAATAGTATTGCAGAAGTTATTGTGGTGGTGATACTGTTATAGCTCTAGTAGGCAATGTTTTACTCTAAAATATCCAAAGTTTATCACCATTTTGTATTCTTCCGCTTCAAGCAGTGCAAGTTGTTTCCCAATTAGGGTCGGATGGGTGACACACCCCTTTACTGACTTACATGTATCCTGAGCACAGTAGCTCATACCCAACTTTCAGTCCATTTTTACTGGCTTAATCAAGTAGGTTGCCCCCTTGCAAAAAGCCGATAACATCGATATGGATAAATTTCTGGCCAGACTGTCCTATATAGAATATATAGGGGAATACTTTTCAAAGTCGTATTTTAAGGTGTTGCATATATTTGTCAATATTTTAGCAGTTATAGCAATATACTTTATTTTCTTCTTTTTCACATGATGTAAATTTTAATTTTCTATTTTAACGACTTTTTGCTTCCATTTTGATTTGAAAATGGTTGGTGTCGGACACATTAAACATATAGTAAACAAAAAATGAAAGTGTGTAGTTTGCTGATTTTGAACGCAAATAAAGTATCCTTTTTAATATCTGCGAATTTTTTAGCAGTTATGAGGTGAAAGAATGTTTTCAAAACAGTTATAAAACCCCTTTTGCTTTGAATTTGAATGAAGTCTTTTTGCTTCCAATTTTATAGAATATTGACAAATGTCGTGATGCTGAAATCGATTATTATTTCCCCAACCCATAATCGGATATTTCCGTAATTCACCGTAATCGTTCAAGGGCAGTGGAGATCACTAATCTGATTCCCGCTGTGTGTTGATTGGGGTTGATGTCCATGTGTGATAAATAAATGCCATTTATATATAGGGGACCCTAGAAACATATGTCTATTATACATTCTTTCAGAGTACCGGATATTTTTATTTAATAAATTCTAACTTAACTTATCAAACTTTCATTTTTTTGTTTATCATTATTGTATAAGGTCAACTTTACCATGGACAGCATTAACATTATACAAGTATTAGATAAATATAAATATGAATATGGCGGTCATTAGTTGGGATTGGGAAAACTATTTGAAACTTTGTAATTTCTCTTAGGATTAAGTCTAAATAAAAAAAAAAGTTTTACACTTGAATATATAGATGTTTATCGAAATTCGTTCCATAGATATACATATATATGTATATCGCCTAGCACATTATATCATGATCAGGCCTCAAGTTTGGATTCAGATCAGATCCACGTCAGCTAAACAACACACACCTAAAGGAAGCTGCTTCCAAAAAGCCAGAAGAAGACGCCAGTCTTTTACAAACAGAATAAAAGAACAAAAAGGTTCCACGGAACATGTATTTAATACAAGCTATAGTGAAGACCAAGTGATACACCCAACACGAGACACAAATTGTGGACGTTGTTTGGAGGGAGTCGTTATCGGAGGGAACTTTGCATGTACAGATTGATTCCAGATCAGACGCAGCGTAACGCGGCGTCTGATCTTGAATCAAAATATTTGTCACTCATCATTAAGTTTTTATGTCAAAATGTCCACTACGTAACTCTGAGAAAAACAGCAGATGCCAATTTTAAGCAGACGACAATTTTAAGCAGACGACATTGCATCCAGACAATGGTGTGTGTCAGTCATGAACCAAAACGTAATTCGACAAGCTACATGTATATGGCAAACAATGAGTCTAACCAACAAAGACTAAACATGTCCTTTATCTGCGTTATTTACCCACAAGTCAATACAATTGGGGAAAAAATAAAGAAAAAGGGGAAAAAAAGTTTTGATTCGAATGAGACTCGAACCTATGACCTTTTGATTGTTAGTCAACCCCACTACCGACTGAGCTATCGGCACTTAAGTAGAATGGTGGTACACGTATGAGCTGAGTGCTGGGAACCTAACACCTTTTATTCATATGCTAATCTATAGGGCCAGTGGCGACACGGAGTACAAAACGACTGATGTACGTTTTATAATTTTCATTAAAATTGATTCAGACAGCACAGCTAGTATAAGATTGAATGAAGAATTATTTATTATGATATATTTCCACGTCACCATGTGAATTTAAAAGCTTTTTGTATTACTTTCAGAATTTATGTTAACTTGCTGAATGTTAGAAATGTTTTATTTAAGATGTCATAAATTTCCCTTCTGCCAATTTCATTGAAAAGTGCAATACTTGCGTTCTTTGAATAGATTCCCGTAAGGGTAATCACTGACGCCTTTGGTGTCATTTTTATTTGTATGCACCGCTCTTGCACCGACGGGGTGAATTAGACTGTGCGTTTGCTGCTCTTTTACAAGAGCAGCAATCGAGTGCCTGACTATGTCTGTAAGTCACTCGGCTTCTTTGAGTGCTTGGTTATACCTGTAAGTCACTCAGTTTTTTCCTTTGCACCATTCCTTTAAGGGGATAGTGCATCAATGGATAGAAGTCTGACATATGGTCGTCGGATTCTTCCAGTTCCAACTCATTCCCAAAATGGTCTGCTTTATTTCTGCGTTCGATTCTCAAAGCTTGCTTAAATCAAACATACATACTTCTTTTAAAGCTTTAGTTTTGAAATACATGTATGTTTGTTCTGAGTAATAATAAAACGTCTCTAATACGACCACTTAATAATGTTAATTATTAGTTTGAATTAATAGTTTGATTGCTTAAAGCAAGGTGACAGTAAACGAGGAGCTAATTGTTTCACTGTCAACTTTCTTAAGCTGTCACCTGTCTTTTAAACACTCAATTAGCCTTCTTTTAGTGGTCGTAATAGAGAGGTTTTGCTATTTATAGCAATAGAGTTGTGTTTGACTGATTGAGAGATTCCACTGATTACAGTAGAACCTTTGAATCCCGAACACCTATATAAACAGTAAGTGGCGATATGCGTTCCGTTGGCGTAATTGAGTGTAACCTGTCTGAATTCGCCTATAACACCCGTTGCGTGTTATTACCCCCCCCCCCCCCCCCACCCCTTTCACGAAAAACGTAACACATAGTACTAACTCGCATTCCGTCTAAAAGATGTTCGAAGAAAACAAAATGTTGGGGGGTTTTACGGTTTATACTTTTTATATTTATAGATAACAGTGGTGTAGATATATGTGTGCTGTTGAAACCTGTGCTTTGTCTATATTAGTGTTTTCTTCTGACCTGTTCAAGTTATGTTTAGATTGGAACATTCTAAAACTTTAAAAGGGATGAGTTTTCTCTACATCCAATTAGAGATACGGATAGCTGTAATTTTTTGTGCGTAATGTCACGGAGTAATTAGAGCTCGCTCTAATTACTCCGTGGTAATATACAGTAGAGGATACATTATTCTTTTCCGTTTAAACGCAATGCACTAAACTGGGGAAATTTACTTTTAGAAAGGTTAATTATGGTTTTAATCTGAGTAGCAAACAGCGGTGCCTGGTTTAAATTTTCATTTTCGTTTTGCTTGATATTGAAATTCCTATAATGCGGCGTCTGATCAGAGTCTACACTGTTTGCCTTTTTCCCTTTTGTAGGATGGATTAAATACAAGAATGAGGAGAAGGCGTTATTCTTTCCAAATAAACGCGTTAAAGCTATTATTTCCATCGGAAACAATTCATATCTTGCAGTCAACAATGAGTGGTCGTTAAGTACTTTGTTGTTGATTAAAACAAAATTAAGGCTAAAAGATCATTCAAATGTCTTTATTACATGAGATAGAAACACATAGTATCCCTTTCCCACATAGTTCTAAGCGACTTTTAGCGTATTTAATTTATTCCTTCGCTAAACAAAATAGTTCCTATTTAAACAGTTTTAAACATGCGCCATAAGATATAATGTCTACATATTAGCAGATGGTAGCTTAAACCAGGCTGAACGTAAAGCAGAACTCGCCTTAAGGCGCCTTCTGCATTACTTTCAACCTGCTTTAAGTTGTCCCTTATTTTCAACACTAGAAATAGGCAATTGGGTAAAGGGGTATAGATGCTTAAAGTTGAACCTATACATACCTAGACATTTTTTATGAACACTTTGTTGTATTTGCATATTAAAGGGATACATTGCCAGTAAGTAGTTCTGTAATAGCGGAAACACTTAATATGCCAGTGTATTTGGGACAACTGTATGCATGTTACTTTGCATCATAGCCAATAATGCAGACGCAGGTAAAACACACAACATCTATAAGTGAAATTGGCAGATGCAAAAAGACATTTGCCCTCATCTCTTTTAGACTTTTTCTTCCGATGATTTGAAAACTGCTTGGATCTTGATCAGTTGTGCAGTGTGTATTGGTGACGCCTGAATTCTAAATTTGAGAAAATAAGAACCAGACAATTATTAAAGCAGATGACGTCACGGCAGCGAGAGGGTTAATGTTTGGTACAGTGGAGAATCTGTTATTCTTTCCCGTTTAAACGCAAACGTACGCAAACGCAAAGCACTAAAACGTAGAAAAGAACAACTTTTGGACAATTTTGATATTTCATGTTTATCTTGGTGGCAAACAGTTTGGAGCCTGATCAGACGCCGGTTTACCCGGCGTCTGATCTGGCTCCAAACTGTTTGCATTGCAAATAATAGTTTTAGCGTAAACGCGTTTATTGGGAAAGAATAACAGATTATCCACTGTATATCAGGTGATCAGACGCCGGTTTACCCGGCGTCTGATCTGGCTCCAAACTGTTTGCATTGCAAATAATAGTTTTAGCGTAAACGCGTTTATTGGGAAAGAATAACAGATTATCCGTTGTATATCAGGTGGTCTATTATCTCTTTACTTAGTTTGTATAGGGTCAATGTTAACTTGACCGTGTACATATTGTTGACCGTATGTATGGGACTGTTCTCATGTATTTATTTGTAAATGCAAACTGAGAGAGAAATAAACTGAAACTATATATTGTACTTTCAACCCAGTCACTGGCCTTACCCTGAGTACAATTGTTATTTGTTAATCAGGATCCAAACTGTTTAACACTACATGACATTTTTGATTTCTTCAGTAAAATACGTAAAAAGAAACTTTGAAATCGCGGGCAGACGACAAAATAAGCAGAAGATAATACAGCAAGGTGAAGGTTAAATTATAACAAGATGTACAGTGGAGAATCTGTTATTCTTTCCCAATAAACGCGTTTACGCTAAAACTATTATTTGCAGTGCAAACAGTTTGGAGCCAGATCAGACGCCGGGTAACCCGGCGTCTGATCAGGCTCCAAACTGTTTACCACCAAGATAAACAAGAATTATCAGAATTGTCCAAAAGTTGTTCTTTTCTACGTTTTAGTGCTTTGCGTTTGCGTACGTTTGCGTTTAAACGGGAAAGAATAACAGATTCTCCACTGTATTACCTCTTGTCAGTATTCGATCACTGCTGCTGGTGCGCGTTTCATAAACAGGTCTTACGATAATGGTTTTTGAGATAAAGTAAAAAACAATATGACTAAAACCTCATTGATATGCCAAACACGTCATACGACTTCTAAAACAGGGTGGCAGTAAAGAAGAAAACTCCCACATGCGTTTTCTGCTTTACCGCCATAGTGCGTTAAGCAGCTATCTGCATTAAACACGGAGCAAAGTTTTCTTGTTGATAGGGAGAAGTGATAAGATTTGTTTTCAATCCTATAGCTGAGTGTTACAGTCAAACTTGTAATATCGTCTGCGTTGAAATTGCCGTCTGCTAAATGTGTAAAATTAAGATTACAAATTTTAGAATTGAAGAAACTTAAAGACGAATGTCAAACATTTGGATCAAGATCAGACGCCGCGTAACGCGGCGTCTGATCTGGATCTAAATTGTTTGCAACAACCACTGAAATATCGATTTGCAGACAATAGGCTAAACGACATTTATTTGAAGAAGAGTAAATCTATTCAGTAACAGGTGACAGCTAAATGCAGGGTATGATTATACAGAAAACTCTTTCAGGACCTTTCTTCATTATTCCTATACAGTGGAGAATCTGTTATTCTTTCCCGTTTAAACGCAAACGTACGCAAACGCAAAGCGCTAAAACGTAGAAAAGAACAACTTTTGGATAATTCTGATATTTCATGTTTATCTTGGTGGCAAACAGTTTGGAGCCTGATCAGACGCCGGGTTACCCGGCGTCTGATCTGGCTCCAAACTGTTTTCACTGCAAATAATAGTTTTAGCGTAAACGCGTTTATTGGGAAAGAATAACAGATTCTCCACTGTATCCTGTATTAAGCAACAACTTTATAAAATAATGTTTATTGGCATTGCATTGATTGTAAGCTCAATACGGTTTCCACTTTAACTGTATATATCTGTGGCATCGGCTCCTGGCATGAAACATGCACCGTCATATCTACGATGCCGTCTGTTCAGGGAGTGACGCTGTTTTGCGGTTTGTCCACCCCTTTTTGAAAATCCGAGTCACTTAAGAAACAGCTGCAATAAAACCGGAAGTAGAGAATACCACGCCATTGCTGCACGTGTTGTCCCAGATTACTAAAACAACACCGTCGAACCCTAATTATGATAACACGAGTACTCTTAAGACGAAAGTGCCAAAAATTATGCAAGTGCAATTTTATTGCTCGGGTTTACCCTATAGCATGTTTCTAGACTAGTATTCATGAAAGTAAAACAAAATGTAAAACGTATGCTGTTTGACTTTCATCCTCCTCTTAGCTATCATCTGCTATAGGATTTAGAAAACATTTCTTACGGTACATTTTCATGAATGTACGTATATTTAATCAAATCTAACATAAGTTTCATAGTTGAATTTTGATCACTCAAGTTTGATCAAGGTGAACTTCACGATACTTCTTTTGTTGAACATCGATCATTCAAGTTTGCTTAAAGTTTAAATCATTTATACCTGGGTATTGCAATGAACTCTTCTTGTAGTATACTTGCTGGAAGACTTCATTGTACAGTGGAGAATCTGTTATCCTTTCCCGTTTTAACGCAAACGTACGCAAACGCAAAGCACTAAAACGTAGAAAATAACAACTTTTGGACAATTCTGATAATTCTTGTTTATCTTGGTGGCAAACAGTTTGGAGCCTGATCAGACGCCGGGTTACCCGGCGTCTGATCTGGCTCCAAACTGTTTGTATTGGAAATAATAGTTTTAGCGTAAACGCGTTTATTGGGAAAGAATAACAGATTCTCCACTGTATATACCGTATACTAGGGTTTTATATGATAATTATAGCAACCAGTGAAGATGATGATGAGACGTCGCGTAACGCGGTGTCTCGTCAAGGTCTACACTGTTTGCCAATGTCAAAGTTTAGTAAACACTATGCTTAAAATGGTTAAGTTTCCAATATTTCTTAGCTGAAATTCGATAACTCGACTTCGCTTAAGTCGACGTGCCTGTAATGTTTTAACATGCCACGTTTTAACTTTGAAATGCCGGTAAGTTCGACTTAGCCACGTTTTTACTTTGAAATGCCGATAAGTTCGACTTTTAAAGCGATTCGCAACCGGATGATGTACTTGTCAAAATAAAATAAAATACTCAAATAAAAGCAAATTTGTGGCATTATTTGGCTTCTGACATTAAAAAAATATGATCAGTCCAAAAAAGGTCTCAAGAATCGTCACCGAATCTTAGTTTTTTTAGATATTTTCCATCGTTTTTCTATAGCGTCAGCTGACGGTATAGTTGTTGTTGTTGCTTCTCTACACGGACTCAGACTTAAACCAGAGCCGAATAAAGTACTATCAATCGCTACCAGTGAAGTACGTTAATTCGCTACCATATATATATAGAGAGCCATGGTAGCCGAGGGGTTAAAGGCGATTCCTCATTTTTCATGTTTGTCTCCGCATGGAGGGTCACGGGTTCGAATCCCACCAGAGCTTCTTCTTTTTTATTTTTTTTGAAATGCATTTTTAACAGAATTTATTATCCTAAACTAAATCTTACCCATTTATATAAGCATTTGACATGTATTTACAAATTACTATTTTTAATGCTAAATCCGGTTGCGAGCCTCTTTAAAAGCGTGTTCGAGATTGAACTATGGATGTTCGACTGAACAACTAGTCATGTTGTATGTCTTAATCAACGAGTCAATACTATTGTACAGTAGACTAAATACAGTGGAGAATCTGTTATTCTTTTCCGTTTAAACGCAAACGTACGCAAACGCAAAGCACTAAAACGTAGAAAAGAACAACTTTTGGACAATTCTGGTATTTCATGTTTATCTTGGTGGCAAATAGTTTGGAGCCTGATCAGACGCCGGGTTACCCGGCGTCTGATCTGGCTCCAAACTGTTTGCACTGCAAATAATAGTTTTAGCGTAAACGCGTTTTTTGGGAAAGAATAACAGATTCTCCACTGTAAATACACAAGTGTTAAAGACGAGACGCAGCTATGGAAGAGTATCACTGCAAATATTCCATACGCAGCCATTGCCTTTCATCACCTTCAAGTGTTGTCTGTTTTAACACAATGAGAAAAATGAAAATGTTATTATTTCCCAATAAACGCGTTTGTGCTAAAATGTCCACTGCAAACCGATTGGAGCCAGATCAGACGCCGGATAACCCGATGTCTGATCAGGCTCCAAACTGTTTTCCCCTCGGATAAAAAAAAATATTGTCATTATTTTACTGTAACTAATAAATTTCAACATTTTATTTTTTTTCATTAAGTTTTGAGAATCTGTTATTCTTTCCCGTTTAAACGCAAACGTACGCAAACGCAAAACACTAAAACGTAGAAAAGTATAACTTTTTGACAATTCTGATAATTCATGTTTATCTTGGTGGCAAACAGTTTGGAGCCTGATCAGACGCCGGGGCTCCAAACTGTTTGCACGACTAATAATAGTTTTAGCGTAAACGCGTTTATTGGGAAAGAATAACGGTTTCTCCACTGTAACAGGTGGTGTGTTCAATGTAAACTTCAGTTTACTCCAGTGGCGTTGAAAACACCACCATTCATCACAGCTAAAGTTTTAACCCTTTCACCGTCACTTGTAACCGCCATATCTAACCCTGTCGTCGATAAAGTTTCGTTTGTTAAAATCTGTGGTCTGCACTTTTATACCAATTCCAAAGTTTTAAAGGTCTGACTTAAGAATGGATTGATACGAGTGCCAAACAGTTTGGATACGGACCAGACGCCGCCGTACGTAGTACAGTGGAGAATCTGTTATTCTTTCCCGTTTAAACACAAACGTACGCAAACGCACTAAAACGTAGAAAAGAACAACTTTTGGACAATTCTGATAATTCTTGTTTATCTTGGTGGCAAAAAGTTTGGAGCCTGATCAGACGCCGGGTTACCCGGCGTTTGATCTGGCTCCAAACTGTTTGCACTGCAAATAATAGTTTTCGCGTAAACGCGTTTATTGGGAAAGAATAACAGATTCTCCACTGTAGTATCTGATTTGTATCCAAACTGTTTGCAAAAGTCGACTATTTGGCACTATTTCGGGCATGGTCCCCATTCACATCATGCAAACTAACATAGTAGTAGTAGTACTTGTAGTAGTGGTGGTAGTAATAGTAGAAGTAATGCTAGTAGTGGTAGTAATAATATTATTATTAGTAGTGGTAGTAATTGTTTTAATAATAGTAGCAGTAGTTGTAGAAGTACAACAGGAGTGAACTGTAATATCAAGGATGGAAACAAACCTAGTGACTTCATTAGAGCAGGAAGTTATCCGCCTATAACATCTGGTAGCTGTATTATTTGATAAGCCACAAGAAATCTCTGATCACCAGGGAGTTTAGATTTTCCCTACCATTGTCTCAATGCTCTAAATATAATAACCGCCTATACAGTATTGATAAAGATCTATACAGTGGAGAATCTGTTATTCTTTCCCGTTTAAACGCAAACGCAAAGCACTAAAACGTAGAAAAGAACAACTTTTGGACAATTCTGATAATTCTTGTTTATCTTGGTGGCAAATAATTTGAAGCCTGATCAGACGCCGGGTTACCCGGCGTCTGATCTGGCTCCAAACTGTTTGCACTGCAAATAATAGTTTTAGCGTAAACGCGTTTATTGGGAAAGAATAACAGATTCTCCACTGTATGAAACTCTCTTGATATTGTATTGTGCACAACCCAACAGAGATAAAGAAACCGTCATTGAAGTTCAACCATTTCCCTACCTTACCATGAGTACAATATTTATTTGCAAACAGTTTGGATCGTGATCAGACGCAGCGTAACGCGGTGTCTGATCACGATCCAAAATATTTGCCACTCATTTCAATATTTAATCAGTCAAAATACCTAAAATTTAATTTTGAGAAATAAAAGCAGACGGCCATTGTTTATAATTGATGACGTCATGGCAGTTAATTGGTTCTCTTGCAGGTTGTTTATGTTATACAGACTTCCGCTCTTTTGGGTGGAACTCGCCTATGTTTCTTCAGTGAAATCAAATACTTGAATTAATTTTAAATCGAACAAGTTCGACTCAAGCAAGTTCAAGTTATCAAGAGTCGATTGTATATAGCTCTTATGCTCTAAATTGTTTGACTCATATACTAATATATCATTATATCAAATCACTACCTTAACAACGGTGATCACTCCCCTGAGAGTCACGAACTAATTAAATACCATCTCTCATTTACCAGTATCATAAGATCTGTGTATTTAATTGTTAATGTATCATTACTCCTTCCAAGTTAGTAATATCTAACCCCTTCACTGCCATGACGTCATCAGCTTTTAAACAATTGCCGTCTGTTTTTATTTCTCAATTTTAGATTTTAGGTATTTTGACTTGAGAAATATAAAACTTGAGTGTTAGCTCCAAGAAACTCATGTCAGGGTTACATGTACTCTTCTACGGCCATTATATGACGTCTAATCACGCCTTCAATATCTTGATAAAGTACAAGTAAATTTAAAGTTTTAATTAGTTAAAATTGAGAAATAAAAGCAGTCAACAATAGTTTAAAGCAGATGGCGGCATGACAATGAGCGGGTTGATACGTAGGGTTTTGCGCACTATGTTTCGGAAATGAAAACAAATTGCAACAGCATGGAAATGGTTAACATATACGTCTATGTGTTGTTTTACACGGCCTCTATATCAAACGTCACTGCATAGGCAACGTAGACTTGGAACATATTGCTTTTATGTAGATCTACAGTGGAGAATCTGTTATTCTTTCCCGTTTAAACGCAAACGTACGAAAACGCAAAGCACTAAAACGTAGAAAAGAACAACTGTTGGACAATTCTGATAATTCTTGTTTATCTTGGTGGCAAACAGTTTGGAGCCTGATCAGACGCCGGGTTACCCGGCGTCTGATCTGGCTCCAAACTATTTGCACTGCAAATAATAGTTTTAGCGTAAACGCGTTTATTGGGAAAGAATAACAGATTCTCCACTGTAACATATATATCTATGTGTTGTTTTACACGGCCTCTATATCAAACGTCACTGCAAAGGCAACGTAGACTTGTATGTAGATCTACTCGTAACATTGTTCATGATCATTACGACTGGAGGTAAACATGTCTTTGACATACACACTTGCAATACTCATAAAATTGTTGTAGAGTTTGAAACTACAGTGAAACCCCTCTAAACCGGAACCTCTAAATACCGGAATTCTCTCTAAACCGGACAAAAGCTTTGGTCCCGTTTCCAACCCTTCTTTATTTTTACCTATTACACCATAATAACGCCTTTTTACTTCTTTGATTTATTCCTACACTGAAGAAAAATAGTTTATTCTTTCTTGCAGATGATAGCTTAAAGCAGGTTGAAAGTAAAGCAGAATGCGCCTGAAGGAGCATTCTTCTTTACTTTAAACCTGCTTTAAGTGGTCATATATCTTCCATACTAGAACAACAACTACTACAACTATTACTTAATAATAATAACAATTGTTAAAAAGGTTAAAACCCCTCTAAACCGGAAACCTCTCTAAACCGGACATTTTTGTAGTCCCCACACATGTCCGGTTTAGAGGGGTTTCACTGTATATAAATCCCTGAGTGTGGTGACCCAAGTGAACTGGAATGTGCAAACACTTTGGATCATGTCAGCGCTTGACCGTATATAGACGCGTTCAACGCCTGGTCCCAATCTTACAAAGCATTTGAATTGAATCTGAGATCGTTCTCAAGCATTTGATTGGTCAGATTTGAGATTTTGCTCAAATGTGACCAATCAAATGGTTTAGAAGGATTCAGACTCGGCTCAAACGCCTTATAACCCTGGGACCTTATCTGTTTCCCAAACTGCTTGTCACTCATGTCGGTGATTCTTCAGTAAAATACATACAGTGGAGAATCTGTTATTCTTTCCCATGTTTATCTTGGTTGCAAACAGTTTGGAGCCTGATCAGACGCCGGGTTACCCGGCGTCTGATCTGGCTCCAAACTGTTTGTATTGGAAATAATAGTTTTAGCGTAAACGCATAATAACAGATTCTCCACTGTATAGATCTAGTAAACATTTGAGAAATAATATCAGAAGGCAATGTGTTGGGCAGAAGACATCTTTGCAATGAATACGTCAGTCCTTACCCTATAAATTATTCGCAATTTTACGCTTTAAATTTAATTCTCCACTGAAAAAACAGTTCCACTAAGAAATTATTACTATATTCTAGAAGGTGGTATACCGGTATTTAAGCATGTTGTATTAAAGCATGTTGGATCTACATCAGACTGTGACTTCAGGCGCACTCTGATTTACTTTAATCTGCTTTAAGTTGTAATTTATCTTCAACACAAGAAACAGGCTACATGTATGTGGTAAAGGGTTAGAATGAATCATGTAGTACAGTGGAGAATCTGTTATTCTTTCCCGTTTAAACGCAAACGTACGCAAACGCAAAGCACTAAAACGTAGAAAAGGACAACTTTTGGACACTTCTGATATTTCATGTTTATCTTGGTGGCAAACAGTTTGGAGCCTGATCAGACGCCGGGTTACCCGGCGCCTGATCTGGCTCCAAACTGTTTGTATTGGAAATAATAGTTTTAGCGTAAACGCATTTATTGGGATAACAGATTCTCCACTGTAATATTACTGAAGGGTTTGCAGGTTTCGACAGAGATATCTGCAGTTTATATCTGGACAGTTTATTAGTTCATTAGTTGTATGCACTTCTTTACTTCTAGATCATTTATATGATATGGTCCAAATATCACGTGTTTCGCCGTCTTTCATTTTCGAAATTCTGAGACTTTTCTTGTACCCAAAGACTAACATTCTGCATGCTTCAGTTAATTTTTTGATAACTTAATGCGAACAGTTTGGATACAAATGAGATGCCTAGTTACTCGGCATCTCATTTGGATCCAAATTGTTTGATATTCTGAAAGCAAGTGGCTTTAAATTAATTTGGATCCAAATTGTTTGATATTCTGAAAGCAAGTGGCTTTAAATTAATTTGGATCCAAATTGTTTGACATCCTGAAAGCAAGTGGCTTTAAATTAATTTTGAGAATTGTTGCAGACGACAAACTTTGCAGAAAACAATTACACATGTATGGCGACGTTCAACCTCTTCATTGTACAAACGCGTTTATTTGGAAACGAACGTACCCTGAAAACGGATATTTCATATACACCTATATAAACAGCCTCTCACAATGAATGATACTACTACTACTACTTATTCATTATGGTTTACATGATACAGTGGAGAATCTGTTATTCTATCCCGTTTAAACGCAAACGTACGCAAACGCAAAGCACTAAAACGTAGAAAAGAACAACTTTTGGACAATTCTGATATTTCATGTTTATCTTGGTGGCAAACAGTTTGGAGCCTGATCAGACGCAGGGTTACCCGGCGTCTGACCTGGCTCCAAACTGTTTGCATTGCAAATAATAGTTTTAGCGTAAACGCGTTTATTGGGAAATAATAACAGATTCTCCACTGTATGATATGGTCCAAATATCACGTGTTTCGCCGTCTTTCATTTTCGAAATTCTGAGACTTTTCTTGTACCCAAAGAGTAACATTCTGCATGCTTCAGTAGATTTTTATAACTTTATGCGAACAGTTTGGATACAGATGAGATGTCGAGTTACTCAGCGTCTCATTTGGGTCCAAAATGTTTGATATTCTGAAAGCAAGTGGCTTTAAATTAATTTGGATCCAAATTGTTTGATATTCTGAAAGCAAGTGGCTTTAAATTAATTTGTATCCAAATTGTTTGACATCCTGAAAGCAAGTGGCTTTAAATTAATTTTGAGAATTGTTGCAGACGACAAACTTTGCAGACGACAATTACACATGTATGACGACGTTCAACCTCTTCATTGTACAAACGCGTTTATTTGGAAACGAACGTACCCTGAAAACGGATAGTTCATACACACCTATATATACAGCCTCTCACAATGAATGATACTACTACTACTACTACTACTACTACTACTACTACATGTACTTCATTATGGTTTACATGATACAGTGGAGAATCTGTTATTCTTTCCCAATAAACGCGTTTACGCTAAAACTATTATTTGCAGTGCAAACAGTTTGGAGCCAGATCAGACGCCGGGTAACCCGGTGTCTGATCAGGCTCCAAACTGTTGGCCACCACGATGAACATGAATTATCAGAAATGTCAAAAAGTTGTACTTTTCTACGTTTTAGTGCTTTGATTTTGCGTATGTTTGCGTTTAAACGGGAACGAATAACAGATTCTCCACTGTACTACTTCTTCATTATGGTTTACATGATAACTACACTGAAGTGAAATTGAATTTAAAATTGATAAAAGAAAGACGACACTTGTTTAAAATAGATGACGTCATGGCAGTGAAGGAGTTAATGGCAGCAATAATAGTGACCATTACTTTTGTATGTTGTTCACATGCGTCATTTTGTTTATTTACAGTGGAGTTTAAACGAAACAAAACGCAATTAAAGAATGAAGAAAATTACAGCTCTTTGTAAACGTTGACAAATCATTTTGATTTTCTGGCAATTTTTTTTTACATGTTATTGGCTTGTGTTTAATTCCGTTTTTAAAAACGGGACCAGAATGACGTCTTCAGCACTCTAACAGTGATATTGTGCTGTACTATCACTCGAAACATACCCGGTGACTTCAATACTACAGTAAGTTATCCGCCTTTTACATCTGGAAAGTAAATTATTTTGATAAACCACAAGAATCTCTGATCACCAGGGGAGTTGATTTTCTTGCCTATCGTTTTCTTAGTTTTCCGAATTTCATAACCACCCATACAATATTGATACATATCTTTATAAGTAAAGCCCCCTTGATGTTGTTTTGTGTACAGAACATACAAAACAACAACCGATATAGAAACCATCTGAGAGTTCGGAGATAAGAAGATAATCGTGAAGGTTAAAACTGTTATATAAGTAAAGCACCGGGCACCTGATACAGTGGAGAAAACGTTACTCTTTCCCGTTTCAACGCAAACGAAACGCAAACGTATCGCAGTAATATGGAGAAAATTACAATGTTTCGACAACTCCTACTATCTATTTTAATTTGAGTGGCAAACAGTTTGGAGCATGATCAGACGCCGGGTTACCCGGTGTCTGATCTGGCTCCAAACTGTTTGTATTTGAAATAACAGTTTTAGCGTAAACGCGTTTATTGGGAAAGAATAACGTTTTCTCCACTGTACATGTAAGTGGGAGCAATCTGAACAAATTCAAAATTTTCTCATTTCAGCACCAAATCCAATGGTGTCTCTACTCATTAGACTCGTTTCGAAGAGACGAGTAGTGGCACCATAGGGTTCGAATGCAGAAATTTATATTAATAATACATGTAGTCTGACCTGCCATGGTTCATGTTTAAGGAGCGTTTGAGACGAGTCTGAGATTGTCCTAAAGCTTGTGATTGGTCAGATGTAATCATTCATTTCATATCTGACCAATCAAAAGCTCGAAAACAATCACAGACTCGTCTCAAATAAACATAGTCGTTGGTTTGGTAAGGATTGGGCATGAGCAATATAAATAAGAGAGCAGAAAATGCTCATTAGAGACAGTTCAGCATGTCAATTATCTTAATTCTGTAGTCACTCCGACGATCTTATCACTTATCGAACTTGGCATTGAAAATGTGCCCATATATAAAATTTGATGATTTTAAACATATCAAGTAATAAGTGTTCAAAAGGAGAGCGGTTTAGCATAACTTAATGGACCGGAGAATAAACAAACGAGCAGACAACGACTAAACATAAACACAATGAAATAAAATGGAAAACATGCATGTTATAGAGGATATTGTATGAGTGTTCATTATTTATCATTTTTAATAAACGAGTTGACTAAAATAATATGACGCGAGCCTTGGCGAGCGTCATGTTCATTTTAGTCAACGAGTTTATTAAAAATGATAAATAGAGGATATTGTATGAGTGTTCATTATTTATCATTTTTAATAAACGAGTTGACTAAAATAATATGACGCGAGCCTTGGCGAGCGTCATATTCATTTTAGTCAACGAGTTTATTAAAAATGATAAATAATGAACACGAATGTGATATTCTATTTATCACATTACAAGTTCAAGCACCTATTAAATTGATTTGAAGCCGTAGTTTGTAGACCCTCCGCTATATAGATTTTCCGCCAAACGTTACGTTGTTTACGTTAACGTCATGGTAAATGACGTCATTTGGCACCCCGCTACATGCAGCGCTTATGGACGAACAAGTGAGGCCGGAGCCCAAAAAACGATATTCCACTAGTGGATTACGATATTTATACAATCGCTTTATGCAACTCCCAGACCGCAAATTATGTGATAAATAATGAACACGAATGTGATATTCTAGTTATCACATTACAAGTTCAAGCACCTATTAAATTGATTTGAAGCCGTAGTTTGTAGACCCTCCGCTATATAGATTTTCCGCCAAACGTTACGTCGTTTACGTTAACGTCATAGTAAATGACGTCATTTGGCACCACGCTACATGCAGCGCTTATGGACGAACAAGTTAGGCCGGAGCCCAAAAAACGATATTCCACTAGTGGATTACGATATTTATACAATCGCTTTATGCAACTCCCAGACCGCAAATTATGTGATAAAACAATTTATTGAAATCTGAGTGGCAAACAGTTTAGAACTCGATCAGACACAGAGTTATTCGGCATCTGATCTGGTTCCAAACTGTTTGCAAATGAACACAATTGTTTTGGCACTCGCACGTTTATTAGGAAACAATAACGCCTTTCCTTCTTTATCGTTTGCAGCCTTAATTCATTACCCTATAGAAACGCCTTTTAGCACATTTAATGTATTCATCTACTGAAGAAAATAGTTCCAATTTATATAGGCATAAACATGTACATGTACCATAATAAATAGTGTATATATTCTAGGAAATGGTTGCTTAAAGCAGGCTGAAAGTAAAGCAGAATGTGCAATTAGTGGTCACACGTCTTCAAAACTAGGAAGAAGCTATTGGGTAAAGGGTTAAATAAATAGAGGATCTTGCATGAGTGCTCATTATTTATCATTTTTAATAAACGAGTTGACTAAAATAGTATGACGCGAGCCTTGGCGAGCGTCATATTCATTTTAGTCAACGAGTTTATTAAAAATGATAAATAATGAGCACGATTGTGAGATTCTATTTATCACATATCAAGTTTAAGCACCTATACAATAAATTGAAGCCGTAGTTTGTAGACCCTCCGCTATATAGAATTTCAGCCAAAACGTTACGTTGTTTACGTTAACGACGTCGAAATGACGTCATTTGGCGTCCCGCTACATGCAGCGCTTGTGGACGAACAGGTTGGGCCGGAACCCAAAAAACGATATTCCACTAGTGGATTACGATATTTACATAATGGCTTTATGTCACTCCCAGACCGCAAGTTATGTGATAAATGTCATTCCTTTGAAAAGAACATTTCTACTTTACAGTTGACTGTTGTTAATACCGGTATATGTGTCAGATAGACAAAAATACATCTACAGGGATGCCATTTCTCCTGATTTTACCTAAATCTTCGGATTTTTTCTAGTACATGGTAGCTTAAAGCAGGCTGAAAGTAAAGCAGAATGCGCCTGAAGGCGCATTCTACTTTACTTCCAGCCTGCTTTAAGTAGTCATATGTCAACAAAACTAAGAAAAGGCTATGGGTCAAAGATACAATTCGTAAAATCGCACTTGAAAAATGCAAATTTGGAAATCTTAGGATAGTTCATGTTAACTTATGGCAGCCCTGCATCTACTATGCATTTAAAGATATTTGTTTTATCAAATTAAGTTCAAAATACATTAGTTTTATCCTCATTTGAACGCATTGTTAAATTAAATCCAAATCCGTGAATGTTGTTCGAAATATTAACGCATTTTAAATTATTTCATCAAAATGAGGATTTGTTTTCAAAGAGTGTTGTAACAAAGCTTGACTCAGTCACCCGTGAAACGTTTAATGGAAAATCCCAGTTTCCCATTACATGGTGTCCAATATTGACTATTTAGACAAGATGTTTACAAAAAAATCAAACTAACAAACCGTGTAGATCCTGATGAGAGTGTACAATTTACATCACTAAGCTCCTCACCGCTGTGAGTTCGAATCCCAGTAGGGTCGATCGGATTTTTCATGTGGGGAAGCCTTCCAGCTGGCTTGCGGAAGGTCGGTGGTTCTACCCAGTTGTCGATTTGTGCCTGAAACAGTGCATAAAGGACTTCTGGGGTCTTCCTCCACCTATAATTAGCTGGTCGTCGCGATATGACTGAAATACTGTTGAAAGCGACGTAAAATCAAAACAAAACAAATCAAATCAAATCAAATGAGAGTCTACATTGTTTGCCTGGGACACGTTTACTCCGCACATTATATACGATATATATATATATCGTACTTTTTGTAAATGACGAGTATAGTCATGGCTATAGGGTTCAATAAGGTAATATATTGTCGAATGCGTCAAAATCACCAAAATACAGTGGATAATCTGTTATTCTTTACCAATAAACGCGTTTACGCTAAAACTATTATTTGCAGTGCGAACAGTTTGGAGCCAGATCAGACGCCGGCTAACCCGGCGTCTGATCAGACTCCAAACTGTTTGCCACCAAGATAAACAAGAATTATCAGAATTGTCCAAAAGTTGTTTTTTTCTACGTTTTAGTGCTTTGCGTTTGCGTACGTTTGCGTTTAAACGGGAAAGAATAACAGATTCTCCACTGTACCCAACTTTGTTACGGCGATAAGTCATTCACATCATGCTGGTAACGTATGGAGCGCAATCGTTGCCAATAATCTAGACATGTAGATGCTAACATCTAGTTTGTAGTTTGTATAAAATACAAACCCGACTGTACAAAATATAAATGTGACTTGTCCATAAGTTAGTCATGACCATACAATGCTATTTTTAGAATTGACTTTCTGCTTTGTTCAAAACAAACACCCGCTTTACATTTCATGAAATTGACAAATTAATCCTACAGATCAGAATGAAATTCCTCAAACCGTCACAAGCAAAGAACTGCATCCGAAAATCCAACTGAAATCATCTGTTTTCAATAAACTTGAACACAGATATAAACCGAAAGTTGCGGATTGACGACCGACATTGACATTTCTCCAGTGTACAGTTGACTCTTGCAAGTCGAGAATTACATTTCTCCAAATGCAAAACTAGCGAATTTTGCTATGACCTTATAAGGAATTTTTACGGAATACTACGAATATTAATTTGGGCGGAGTAAACTAAATCGGATCTTACCGGAATCGTTCGCCGGGGGTTTACCTAGCCCTATGATTTTACAGTTAGACTAAGTGGAGAATACGTTATTCTTTCCCGTTTAAACGAACCGCAAAACACTAAAACATAGAAAAGTGCAACTTTTGAACAATTCTGATAATTCATGTTTATATTGGTGACAAACAGTTTGGAGCCTGATCAGACGCCGGGTTACCCAGCGTCTGATCTGGCTCCAAACTGTTTGCAATAGAAATAATAGTTTTAGCGTAAACGCGTTTATTGGGAAAGAATAACGTTTTCTCCACTGTATGTAGCCAGTTTGACAGACAGGTGCTTGCTTAACCCATTGCCCCATAAATACACCTTTTTACGCCTTTCATTTATTCATCCACTAAAGAATTAATTCCAATTTTTACAGCCATGAATATGTATCATAAGAAATGTTTTCTATCTCCTAGCAGACTGTAGCTTAAAGCAGGCTGAAAGTAAAGCAGAATGTGCCTTAAGGCACATTCTGCTTTACTTTCAACCTGCTTTAAGTGGTCACGTGTCTTCAATACTAGAAACAGGCTGTGGGGTAATAGGTTAAGCAGACTGAAGTAAAGCAGATAGTTCCTGAAATAGCTTTTCTGATTTACATGTGCCTGCTTTAAACATCCATCTGCCCAGATGCAGGACAGGGGCCCGTTTCATAAACATTGTTGTCGTAAGTCAAAACTTTAAAATACATTTAATTTCTGATTTCTCTATTTAATCCTGTCTTGTGACATTTTCAAGACGATTCCAAAAAGATGTTACAAGACAGGATTAGATTGAGAAATAAATAACAATTGAGACTTTTATAATGTGACTTACAAATGTACGACAACATTCGTCGTACAAAGTTTTATAAAACGACTCAAGGTTTCCAATGACTCTTTATCTGGATAATATTTGTAGAAGTATGAAAAGTTACATGCATTAAATTTGTAATAGGAATAATTAAAAAAAACTGCCAACATGTGCATCTATGTGTGAAATGGTTAAAGTGGTTGCTTACAGCAAGATAAAAGTAAAGCAGAAATATCCTGTGGCAGCTTTTGATTAACTGCTTTACTTTTATCCTGCTTTAAGGTGGGCTCAGCTTCTTTAACCATTTGAACCTTATTGGTGCATCTATGGGTCCTTTGAAACAGTGTACCTGTGAAGACTTAGTAACATTAACCCTTTACCTGATAGCCTATTTCTAGTATTGAAAATAGGTGACTACTTAAAGAGGCTCGCAACCGGATCAAGCATTAAAAATAGTAATTTGTAAATATAGGTCAAATGCTTATATAAATGGGTAAAATTTAGTTTAGGATAATAAATTCTGTTAAAAAATGCATTTCCAAAAAAAAAAAGAAGAGGCTCTGGTGGGATTCGAACCCGTGACCATCCATGCGGAGACAAAAATGAAAAATGAGGCATCGCCTCTACGCCCTCGGCTACGGACGCTCTCTATATATATGGTAGCGAATTAACGTACTTCAATGATAGCTATTAATAGAACATTATTCGGCTCGGGTTTATGTCTGACCCCGTGTAGAGAAGCAACAACAACAACTATACCGTTAGCTAACGCTATGGAAAAACGATGGAAAATATCTAAAAAACTAAGATTCGGTGACGATTCTTGAGACGTTTTTTGGACTGATCATATGTTTTTAATGTCAAAAGCCAAATAATGCCACAAATTTGCTTTTATTTGAGTATTTTATTTTATTTTGACAAGAACACCATCCGGTTGCGAGTCCCTTTAAAGCAGGTTGAAAGTAAAGCAGAATTATAGTCACTCGGAACACCTCAGAGTTCTTGGCATACGTTCTAGGAAATACCGAAACTTCACGAAGGAAAATTGACGCGTCGAAGGAGGGGCTTATGAAGCTAAGACACGCCCTCGTGACTCATTTGTTACTTTCTACATTGTCCGTTGTACATTGGCGAATATCCGAAGTTCATTGTATGGTGTCTGTTTGCAAAAGGTGAAACGTCTTTCGCAAAGCGTACTTTCAATTCTTCCAGGCGGAAAATGTTTATTTCAAATGTTGGTTATATGTAGTTCTGTCTTAGAAAGTAACATTAAATCGTGGATTTTGGTTCCCTTGTTAACAGCTTTACATGAAAGAATTGCAAGTGTTTAAAGTGTAAACTATAAATACCTTTTTATGGAATACAGTATACACATGTAAACAGACATTTACATGTTAAGTTTGCATGATTCTAAACGATATTTATACAAATACATATCGTTTTTGGCCAAACAATAATTAAAAACTGGGTGATTGCATGTCTGGATTTTTGGCAACGAATGCGCTCCATAGTAATGTAGACTTGAAATGATATTACCAAATCGTTCGTAACTGTTTGCACTACCATCTGCTATGCTGACAAAAATAATATTTTGGCCCATATTCATAACTGTATTAAATACTAACGTTTTCTTCAATGCTGGAATAGATTTGATGCGTAAAAGGGCGAATTTATGGAGTATTGGCTTAAACTGTATGCATCATTTTTTATCTTCAATAATTTCAAGCATATTCTCTAAACGAAAAACAAGTGTGTTAAAATTCTTTGAAATCTGATCAGATACTGATCCCGAACTGAATTCAAATCGGTTGCCATCAAACCAAGCTTAACCATTTCCGACATAAGAAATAGTTTGTATATATCCTAGCAGATGGTAGCTTAAAGCAGACTGACAAGTAAAGTATAATGCGCCTTAAGGTGGTCACCAGTCTTCAAAACTAAAAATAGGCTACGGGGTAATGAGTTAAGCAAGGAAATAGAACTATAGATGAGGTTAATAAGTTTAAGGAAATAAACTTTGATATATAAATGACAAAGACTAAAACAATGTATGCCAGGATTAGGTTCACGAGCTCATTGTACTTTAGAACAACTCTACTACGACCACTAAACTGTGTTGATTATTAGGTGTTTATTACAGGTGACTACTTAAGACAAGGTGACAGTAAAACAAAAAGCTCCTTCAGGAGCTTTCTGTTTTATTGTCACTTTGCTTTAAGCTGTCACCTGTCTTTTATACAATCAATTAGCCTTCGCTTTAATGGTCGTAATAGAGAGGTTTTACTGTATACTTATTCATATTAAGTGTGTGCCTAAACAATGGTTATAACTCCCAAGACATTCAGGAACTAATTAATTATCATATCTCATTTACCCGTATCGTAATATCTTGTGTATGATAGTGTAAATATTTTATGAATCAACCCCTGCTACAGTGGAGAATCTGTTATTCTTTCCCGTTTAAACGCAAACGTACGCAAACGCAAAACACTAAAACCATGGAGAAAGGACAGAAAGCCAGAGGGAACCGGAAGTCCAGATACAACGGTAAATAAATAAATCATCAAATAACATGAAATAATATACTAATGGGCCCAAAAGACATAGGGTCTAAAAGACATAGTCTCATGGATGCACCAGAATATGTTGAAGCTGAATACTGACAAAACAGGTCATATTGTTTCACACAGAAAAGGTTAACATACCTGAAGACTCACGTTCAAGTAGGAAACTCTAAAATCAAACCATCATTGTGTGTGAAGAATCTTGGTGCTAGTTTCGATTCCCAAATGGATATGACACAGCACATTAACGCCGTCTTTTAGACCCTATGTCTTTTGGGCCCATTAGTATATTAATTCATGTTATTTGATGATTTATTTATTTACCGTTGTATCTGGACTTCCGGTTCCCTCTGGCTTTTCAATAATTTATATGTGTACAATATTCCATATACACTCATATATTAATCTGTACAGTTTCTATTTACACATTTTGTTATAAATTCACATTACAATCACTGTAACTAATCAATGTCACATATTTTTCACACATAAGGGTAGTATCATTTGGTACCAAACTTATAGGTGACCCCCAGTGACTATTTAGCCTAGATTTAAATGAGTTAGGTGTGTGTGCCTCTACTACACTGTTAGGTAGGGAGTTCCATTTGTCGATTACTCTATGGCTAAAGACACCCAAAACAAAATTAAATTTCTCTTGTTCATGGTAGTTTAAATTCTCTAAAGGGGGATCTTGGACCTAGGAGTTTGTGGCTTGCCTAGTGATTTTCCGGTATTATTATGTGTGGCATTATCACAGATGTTTAAGTAGTTTACTATGCATTTGTTGAAAACAGTTTGGGTCGAGGATCAGGCCAGATATTAAAAGCATTATCAAAACGTAATGCATGTTTGTTTGATTTTCAGAATAATGAGAGCTCTAACCTCCCGCCGAAAGACGCTGAAGACGGAGAAAAAGCGGAGAGAACAGAAAAGGTCCGCTTTTCAGACGTCATGTATATACTTGAAATAACATGAAATAATATACTTATGGGCCATAGAAGCAGTAATGCTTATGCGACACTTGTGTTGCATCTGGCTTCTACTCTACATGAACTACATGAACAACCCACAAACTACTAATATATCACATTCGGTAATTCAAATATGCGCCATGTAACCAGTCGGGCTATGTGAGTTGAAAACAGCTTGGACCGAGGATTAGGCCCCGCATTTTGCGTGGCCTGACTCTCAATCCAAATCGTTTATATAGGCCTTGCGTTCAATATATAATTGTGTATCCAGCTAAACGTGTTTGTCCAAGATCTTTTGGTAGGTACTTAAGTATTTGAATAATAAAAAAGAAGGTAAAAACAATCTTTGAATAAGCATAATCGATCGTTAATTTAACCATCAAATCCGCTTCCAAAAGTAGCCTTGCTTGATTTTTCTTCCCGAAGTAGCTTTCCCGTACATCTCTGACTTTTCCTATCTCTATAGCGTTTTCCAGAACCAGTTGCATACAATTCGATTGTTTCTCCATTTAACAGCTCATTTTACTGGCAATGTACCTCTACAGATACGCAACTCTAGAATTATACCGAGAAATATGTCTCGCAATAGGTCTCGCTGAACACAGTAGCCCTTCGTCTTGTGTGCTCTCCAGTCAGTTTTCCATCGATCTAGCAAAAACACCGTATTTAATCCGTGATAAAGGTGGACACGGTTTAGGCTTACTACTTTCTTGTTCGAATTGGCCTGGTCTCGTCACATTTGCATGGCAAATAAAATACTTACAGCATTTTCAAAATTTGAATCGAGGCAAAACACGCCTGGACATGGTAGCTTTTATGACGTCAAAGTCACGTGGTATTACCACACTGATGTATAGAGCAGTATTGTGAGAAAAAACAGGTGTATATGACAATTTTAAATATATGTAAATCGTACACATATGTGAAACAACTGTAATAAATAATCATTTCATATAGCATTTACAGAGACAGAAAATATGGAACGTCGTTTACATAATAAAGGAATCAAACTGAATTTATAATACAGTCAAACTTCGAAATATAACAAAACAATAAATGTAAAGTAGAATGGATCTGATATAACAACATTCGGATACAACTTAAGAAATCAGACGGTCCCAAGGACTTCGTAATAAGTGAACTTCATTGTACAGCTACATCGAAATAAAGCGGGTTTATAAGAGATTTTACAGTACATAAGATGCTACTGTTTCCCAACTAAACGCGTCTGTGTTACTGCAGTGGAGAAAACGTTATTCTTTCCCGTTTGAACGCAAACGAAACGCAAACGCATTGCAAAAATATGCAGAAAATGACGACCTTTTGACAATTCTGAATATTAACTTAAATATAAGTGGCTAACAGTTTTGGGCCTGATCAGACACCGGGTTATCCGCCGTCTGATACCTACATGCACTCATCCACAAACGAATTATTACAAATGAATATTCATCGCCGGTGTTGAATATACAGTGGAGAATCTGTTATTCTTTCCCGTTTAAACGCAAACGTACGCAAACACAAAGCACTAAAACGTAGAAAAGTACAACTTTTTGACATTTCTGATAATTCATGTTTATCTTGGTGGCAAACAGTTTGGAGCCTGATCAGACGCCGGGTTACCCGGCGTCTGATCTGGCTCCAAACTGTTTGCACTGCAAATAATAGTTTTAGCGTAAACGCGTTTATTGGGAAAGAATAACGTTTTCTCCACTGTAGGTTGCGGTTTAACACATTGAATTCTATTCTTGAATATTGCAATGAACTATACCTGGATGATTCATGGAATTGCTCATTATAGACATAAAAGGGTGATCTAGCGACACTGCAGTGTTTGTCCGTACTGCTGATCATTTCAAATATTAACCCTTTTGCTCTCAGTGACGCTTATAGCGCGTTTGCAAACAGTTTTGACTCTGGTCAGACACCGCGTAACGCGGCGTCTGAACAGAATCCAAACTGCTTGACATTCGTTTTGAAATTTCTTCAGTCATACTGCCTGCTTTTTTAACTTTGAAGCGACATTGCAGACAACAGAGTTGAAGGAGACGACAATGAACCGGTGAAGGGGTCAAAATGTCACGAAAAAGTTGGCAGTGAAATAGTTAATTACGCCATCTCATCAAGGTCTACAATGTTTGCTAATGTCTACATGTGTGGACAATAGGCATAAATGGTTTATTGTAAAACGAAAGTAAAGGAAAAAGCTCCTATAAGAGCTTTCAGTTTGACTTTTATCTTGTCGCTTTAACCCTTTGAACCCTAATCCCGCATATAGGCGTCCTTTTCAAACAGTATACATGTGACAAGTACACTAGCCCTATGCAAACAGTGCAGACCCAGATCAGAGGGCTCCGAAAGGAGCCCTCTGATCAGGGTCTTCACTGTTTGTCTTAATGCCGAACATTGACAAAAACAACCCTTAAAAATCAGAAATGGACTAGACTAAAATGGAAACTGGAATTGTCCAATTACAGTTTCAGGGGGGAAAGAGTTAAGCAGTCTCTTTCAATGAAAATGGTTAATGATAAACTGATAATGGTTTAGGCGATTTGCCCTTTAAAGGTTACAGCGCCCCTCTCTATACAAGCCCCCCGAACAACGATTCCCTCCTTACAATAATGATTGCCGCTGTCACAAAACAATACAGTAATTGTGTCTAATGGTTTCACTGATGCAATACCGTCTTCTTAATGTTTTCTCTCAAGTAACGTATTGGACATTTCAACAGAAGAATCATAAATACGAGTGACAAACAGTTTCAACTCAGATTAGACGTCGCGTTTAATCTGGGTTAAAACTGTTTGCAAATGTAAGCCATGTCATGATAAGCACTCTTAAATGTCCATACCTAAAACTACTCCTTCCTTAAACACACATACAGCGTCTTATCAGGCTCCAAACTGTTTGCCACCAAGATAAACAAGAATTATCAGAATTGTCCAAAAGTTGTTCTTTTGTACGTTTTGCGTACGTTTGCGTTAAAACGGGAAAGAATAACAGATTCTCCACAGTACTATGTATCTTCAATTTGGTGTTGTTGTAGAGAGGGGGCACTGTACCGAAAATAAATGCAACTTCTTAAATGGTAATACAGCAGTGGATGCGATGTTGTTTTCCCCAATAAACGCGCTTTTGCTTAACCCTTTACCTGATAGCCTATTTCTAGGATTGAAAATAGGTGACTACTTAAAGCAGGTTGAAAGTAGAGCAGAATGCGCCTTAAGGCGCATTCTGCTTTACTTTCAGCCTTCTTTAAGCTATAATGTGCTTGAATATAGAAAATATTCCCTGTAATATATATTCATGACCGTTTAAATGGTAACTATTTTTTTCAGCGGAAGAATAAATTATATTCGCTAAAAGGCGCTTCTATGGGGGAAAGGGTTAAACAAATTTGCATTGCAAACGGTTTGGAGCCAAATCAGACGTCGAGTAAACCGACGTCCGATAAGGTTCGAAACTGTTTGCCGTCCTGATAAAAGTAAATCGACAGATTGTTCAAGAAGCTCTCGCTTTCAACATCTTAATTCAATTCGTTTTGGTTCGTTTAAACGGGAAAGAATAACGTTTTCTCTATTGTACATCTGTTTACATGTATGTTCTGTGAAGGAGAAAAGTTCACTTCCACTCGGAATGATTCCACCTGTCTGATAACAGTTATGTACTTGATTGAGAGTTATGCATTTGAACTTTTACCAGGTACAGTCGAGAAGACTTGATTCATTTCCGATTACCGCGTTTACGCTAAAACTATTATTTCAAATGCAAAGTTTGGAGCCTGATCAGTCGCCGGGTAACCCGGCGTCTGATCAGGCTCCAAACTGTTTGCCACTTTGATTAAAATTAAACAGTCAGAATTGTCAAAAAGTTGTTGTTATCTCAATTTCATTGCAATTCGTTTGCATTTCGTTTTGCGTTTAAACGGGAAAGAATAACGTATTTTCCGCTATAATGTACTTGATTGAGAGTTATGTATTTGAACTTGGACCAGGTAACATTCTGTTACACCGTGTGTTTCCAAGTTATCGTACAGTGGAGAATCTGTTATTCTTTCCCGTTTAAACGCAAACGCAAAGCACTAAAACGTAGAAAAGAACAACTTTTGGACAATTCTGATAATTCTTGTTTATCTTGGTGGCAAACAGTTTGGAGCCTGATCAGACGCCGGGTTACCCGGCGTCTGATCTGGCTCCAAACTGTTTGCACTGCAAATAATACGGAAAAAAGGCTTGCCTTTTTTCCGTTCTTAAGTAATGCATGATAAAATCAAAGGTATTCCAATTCTATTTAATCACTGACAGACTTTGAAAAGTGTTTGATTTGCGCGTGAATAATTTCCTCAAAACTAGGCAACTACAAAACATGGGGGCTGACATCTTGGATGATGACGTCACGGCTTTTACGAAGAGTTGTGCGTGACGTTTCGGAATTCCCGATTTCGGTGATATTTTTTAAACCATTTTAAGAATGAATAACCCACAACACTCACTTGTACATTGTAATGATTTCCTCCAAATGACAAACTTTCAAACCCTTTAACGCTAAAAATGAACGTTATTTGCAAAAAGCTACTTTTCAATCGAACCGATAAAAATAACGGATTACCATACGTCATCAATAAAAATAATGACGTCATTATTGGTGGTCATATGACTTCCAAAAATAGTTTCAGATTGCATTATAATAATACAGGGCTGCCATAAGTTGAAATGAAAAATCCTAAGATTTCCAAATATGCATTTTTCAAGCGCGATTTTACGAATCGTACCTTTACCCCATAGCCGATTTCTAGTTTTGTTGGCATGTGACTACTTAAAGCAGACTGGAAGTAAAGCAGAATGCGCCTTATGGTGCATTCTGCTTTACTTTCAGCCTGCTTTAAGCTACCATAACCTGGGGGAAAATCCGGAGATTTAGGAAAAATACGGAGAAATGGCAGCCCTGATAATATAGCTGTACGGAGGAGTTTTAACTTTTAACATTGTATACACGGGTGCTTATATATCTATTTGATTATTGGGTACATATAGATCTTGTCCCAAACAATTTAGGTTTATAATAAAAGTTCGAGTCGGTTGTGTAATCCAGATCTCAGTCACGAGAGGCGTAGCCTCGAGTGTGATCTGGAATACACAACGAACGATACAAGAGCGCTGATCACACACTGGCGATAGATGTATTCCGTTTTCATTAACTTTTTTCCGTCCATAGGCAAAGCCTAAATACATATTAGTTTTAGCGTAAACGCGTTTATTGGGAAAGAATAACATATTCTCCACTGTATTCAATGTTACTGAAATTTGTAAATAAGCGTTCTTGTATTCTATATGTAATTGACGACATATTAAACGGAGTATAAAACAGATTGGAACCTAACCGGATAGTGAGCCACTTGGCGCCGATCTGGATACAGAATGTTAATGAATTACCCAATTTTTAGCACGACGAAGGCTTCTGTAGATATTAATAATCAGGGCTCCAGATACGAGGGAGTAATCTAAACAAATCTAACATTTTCTCATTCATGCAGCACCAAATCCTATGGTGTTACATGTACTACTCATTAGAATCGTCTCTTCGAGACGATTCTAATGAGTAGTGACATCATAGGGTTTAAAGCAGAAATAAACCTTTTAGTTTTTGAAATACTCTCCTTATCTGGAGCCCTGAATAATGGTTATGAACGGATTTATCGACATTCTTGTCAATTAGTATGAATCAGTGTGTCAAATAGTTTGGATCCTGATCAGACATATATATAGCTATACAGTGTCTTGGTACAAACTGTTTCCAGAGCGAATAGAACCATGACGCTCTGAGCTATTGAACTAAATATATACAGAGGTTGATATATAAATGGAAAAGATATATGACTTTGATACTCTACATTGAAACCGCGATAACCCGTCTTTGTATCGTACAGTTTAGAAGATGCTATTATTTCCAATCTAAACCATTTCCCAATAAATACGCCTTTTTACGCCTTAAATTTATTGCTCCAGAAAGGAAAATAGTTCCAGTGTAAACAGTTATGAATATACACCATAAGAAATATTTCTGTATCTAAGAAGATTCTAGCTAAAAGCAGGCTGAACGTAAAGCAGAATGTGCCTTTAGGCACATTCTGCTTTACTTTCAACCTGGTTTAAATGGTCACCTATCTTCAAAACTAGAAACAAGCTATACGATAATGGGTTAAACGCAAACGCAATGCAGTGAAAATGTAGAAAATTATAACTTTTTGATAATTCAGACTATATTAATATGAGTGGCAAACAATTTGGAGCCAGATCAGACGTCGGGTTTCCCGGGGTCTGCACTGTCTCCATCTGATTTCTATTTTAGTCTAAACGCGTTAATTGGGAAAGAATATCGTCTTTTCCAAAGTACATGTATACCAATTACATGTATATTAATTCAGAAACTACACAATGGTTACAAATCCCAAGACGTTCACCAACTAATTGAATATGAGCTCGACCTCATATCGTAATATCTTGTATGGGATAGTGTTAATATTTTATTAATCATTCCGGTATTGGTAAGACAATACAAAATGGGAGGTCATTTCAGTTCAAATATATTGCACTTGAAATATGAAGCTAGCCCTCATCATGCTGTACGCGAGACTTGCCTAACATTTGCAAACAGTTTGAATCCAGATCAGACGCCGCGTAACGCGGCATCTGATCTGGATCCAAACTGTTTTTTACTCGTATTCAACTTTTTTTCTGTTTCAAAATCATGAAAATTAATATTCAGTTGTTAAGCAGGCGTTATATTTGATGCAGACAACAGTTCAGCATGTAAACCTTTGTAAGATAACTTCTATATTTGTCTCGTTGTATATATCGGGTATTGCATGGTCGATTGTGATGCAATTAAAGGTTATGAACCGTTTGTCTGATGATCCCGACATGGCCAGGATTTTCAAACAGTATGGAACCAGATCAGACGCCGAGTAACTCGGTGTCTGATCTAGGTGCAAACTGTTTGAAACTCGCCGTTAGATTTTTCAATATAACATTGTATAAATCGTAATTTTGAAATTGTTTCAGACGATTTCAAAGCGGACGATATTATGTCAGAAAGGTTAAATCGTTCGCTATCAATATCTGCTATCAATAGAACTAAGACACTGTGCTTGAAGAAGCACAATAAGCACAATAACAGGTCAAACGGTTTATGGATACTGATCAGATGTTACTCAATCCTCAATCGCTACCCCCCCCCCCCCCCCCCCCCCCACACACACACACTCCCGCCCGGCCTAGTAAAGTGAGTTAAGCTTCTCTCCAATTGAAAAACATACTGTATTTCTAGAAACAGTTACAAGTACACTAACACATGTAAACATAATGTGTGTTAAAAGAGACTGACACCGGAATTTTGCATGAACATTTTTGATATCACAGTCACCCTAACAGTGGAGACAAGGTTACTCTTTCCATAGTATAAACAGTTTGGAAGAAGAACAGAGGCCGAGTAACCCGGCGTCTGACTAAGCTTCAAATTGTTTGCAACTCAGACCGAAATACATAAAAAAGTACAAACATTTCAAGAACCTGGTGCCCGTTTTACGAAAGTCGTACGACAAATATTGTCGTAAGTCATATTATAAAATTGTAAATTATTATTCATTTCTCCATCTTATCCTGTCCTATGACATTTCTTTGGAATCATCTTTTCAAGACGATTCTAAAATGATGTCACAAGACAGGATTAGATGGAGAAATGAATAATAATTTACATTTTTATAATCTGACTTACGACAATATTTGTCGTGCGACGTTTTGTGGAACGGGGTCCTGTTATTTTGTACAATTTATTGCATTGCATTTGCGTTTGTTTTTTCACTAAACAACGACGTGTCCTCCAACAAACGCAGATTTATGGTTGCTTTATACAGGGAAACTGACAGAAGCATTATACTATTTCGATATTTCTTAAGTCTTACTTCCTTACATCTAACTTTGCAACGATTTTGCAGACAACAATATTGAAATAGACGACAATGAAACGGCGAAGCAGTAGAAATCTCACGATCTATTTGATGTCCATACAGCAGATCATTTATTATGAAAGAGCGAACAATGTAGACCGTTAGCCTAATGAAACACCGTATAGTGCAGTGTCTCATCAGGATCTGGACTAGAACTTCTTCATTTGTGGAGATAGGCATCAAATGATTAAGTACATCTGTAATTGATTGGACCAAAGGCAAAAGAGGATCGTCGTTGAAATGACTGTAATTCGAAACGTCTTGTAAAGATAGCACTCTGCACTCATACATGTAATACCCCTTTTGTGCAGCAGGGTGCAGCGTTTTGTTAGAGACGTATTGTCCTATTCAGGCTTATGACAAAGACGACACCTGACCTCAGTCAGTCAGATTTTGGACTTAAAGCACATGTTGGAAGAATTTGCGATAACATTTTCAAACAGTTTAGACCCAAATGAGATGTCCCGTTACTCGCTGCCTCATTTAGAACCAAACTGTGTGGTACTCTGAATGTATGACAAAGATATTGGATAGAACATTTCCTTTGAGAACACTGCCACGGATGACACTTTATGCGGAGCTAAAGGTTTTTGCAATTTTAAAGATAGATGAGCAGATTTATGATACTAATTGTAATCATAAAAGCACTACCTTTTTTCCCGTGCTCCGTCGTCATGCAATTTAAACTGTTTTATTTAACTCAGCGTATAATAGAATCTAGAGTTACCGCACTTTGCAATTTGATCGCCTTTGATCATGTCGGTGGGACGTAAATCATTGTGTACGATCAGACTGGGGGGTGCTATCATCTTCTGGCTTGTAAGCTGTGACCTTTAGCACGCTCGGTAGATTTCGTCTGTAAGTTTGTTTCCTTTCAATTAATTTATGGCCTTCAGGACTGTGTGATTGTTGGATAATTTTTATTTTTTCCAATATTTTCAAATTATAATTATTGATGTACAATATGTTGTAAATTATGGAATAAGATATGTTTTAACTTAACAGTTTAGATGCAAATCAGACGCCGATGTACAGTACTGAACCGTATTAAATTAAATTGATAATCGCAAGCGAATTGCCATCGAATTGTCATCGAATCGGGCGCTTCAAAAAACAAATCCTACGTTTGAATACTTTAACGCGAATTTTCAGAAGCGGTTGTGACAAAAATGGAATCGAAAAAATTAACGAAGGCATATTTGCGAACATTTGTGAGATACACCACTCAAGAAAACTTATCCGAGGGTAAATTAGTATTTTGAAATCGCAAGCGAATCGCCATCGAATTGCCATCGAATTGCAAGCGAATCGCAAAAATTGTTAATTTAATAAGATTCAGTACTGTACCAGGCATCTCAGTTTGATCTAAGCTGTTCGAGTATCTGGTGATATTCCCTGAAAGAAAATGCAGATAAATCATCGTTTGAGAATTGTTGCAGACACAAATGTTTGCAGACGACATGCGCTAAAAGGTTAAAGCACGGTTACATGTGAACATGGCCATTTATGGCGTTTAACAAAAGTTCTGAATAAGGGGAGATCCTTTGAAAGCACAGAAAACAAAGCAAATACTGAAAATTGCAGACTCGGTTTAATTGAGTCTGTTCATGAGCAATACTGAAATATGCAACAGTGCTCACGCCCCCTAGCACCAGCTTAAGTGGAATTCAACTTTCAACTATAAATGCGCTGTAATCAATGATTCCAAAGGACCAGAAAGTATAACAACACTGAGATACAAAGTCTTGTCGGCTCCTGGATTGTCCTCTGGTAGGCCAAAATTTAGTTTTTTATATATCTCAACTGAAGGCATATATCGATATGAATGCAAAAAAGATATCAGCCCCTGAGTTACTCGGTGTTTGTATTTTTTATTCTTTTCGCTCTTGCAACTATAAAGGTGTTAGCCCTCCCCTTGTTTTGAAGTATCACCTGCTTTGAAACTGATGTCTGTAAAATTCTTCGAAAGTAGGATTCGTGTATATTTAAATTGATGAGTCGAGTGACAAACTGTTTAGATCAATATTATATATGCAGCGTTACACATGTCTTATTCCGAGTAGACCTATATCAGAAAGATCCATACGCAGCCATCTGATCAGGATATACACTGTTTGTTATAATTTGTTTGTTGACTTGGTTGGAAACAGGAATGGTTCATTTGAAAGTTCAGGGGCGGATGAGTTAAAGTTGCCTTGGGAGCGCGGTGTATGGTCCTCGATGTGTGTGGTTATAAAGCATCAATTACCTACCGACAGAAGGCAGATGTAGTCTTTGATGTGGATGGTTATTGGTGCATATTATGGCAGTATCTGACATGACCCCAATAATATTACACCAACTTTAGTCACAAGCAATTAAGATCAAAACGTCAAGTGGTTTGCAACAGTAATCGACCTTACCCAGATACCGGGCGACATGCTTTTTAACTACCTTTTTACAAGCTGTAAATATATATCGGACACGGTTTTGGGGTTGTTTCGTCAGATCGTGGTTTCTTTTACGATACCGTTATAAAAATCATCAACTTTAAATCAATGGTGGGTTTATTTTACGAAATTAACAAATGCCCTCAAACGTGTTAACATAACACACTGAAATATAATACATGTACATATTAAACCAGAAAACCAGTTTGTAACTCGTCATTTACCAACAGAGTACCCGCGAAGAGTACACTTGTCATATGCAAACTATGTAAACCCTGATCAGAGCCATGTTTGTCATTTTGCAATACATTACAGAAAACAACCCTATACTGTCATCAATAAAATAGATTTATTTTGCATCTGAAATTATACATTAAACATTTCAGGAGTCTGATCTGGCTCCGAACTGTTTGCCACCAACATAAACATGAGTTATCAGAATTGTCCAAAAATTGTTCTTTTCTACGTTTTAGTACTTTGCGTTTGCATTTCGTTTGCGTTTAAACGGGAAAGAATAAAAGATTCTCAACTGTATCTGTGAAAGAGATTGGTGGAGAGGGCGTTCCCTTTGAACTTCGAACTAGATTACTTTTGGTCGGTGGCTTAAACACACGCCGTAACATTTCTACAACCACCCCAATTCAAAACAAACCGACACACAATCCAGTGACCCAGAGAGACAGTAATTTACATACATGTAGCGGTTCAGTCGCTAGCCGATCTAAACTAGGTTATAACCAAAAATAGATCTCTAGAGAGATGCCAATGAACTTATATCACATTTCACAAAACACTCCCTTTGAAACTTAAACTAGATCACTATAACATCTCCTACACCAACACCCAATTAAAATAAACCGGAATGCACGTGCGTCCTTAGAAATAAATTGAGGTCGCCAGACATACACCCACTGACCACACACCCACTGACCTAGTGCAAGCGGGTCAGCAGTCAACACTGGCCACGCTTAACTCATTCACCCCTGAACCTTTAATGAACAATTCCAATTTCGAAATAAGTCTAGTCCATTTTTGCTTCTTAGGGTTGATTTTAACAATACATTTGAGAATGACAAATAATGATGATCCTGATCAGAGGGCTCCTTAAGTAGCCATCTAATCAGGATCCACACTGTTTGCATTGGACAAGTGTAATCCTAACAGGTACACTGTTTATAAATGACGACTATACTTGTTGCTAGGGATGAAAGTGTTAACTAGGTAATAACCAAAAATATATCCCTAAAGAATTGTCAATATTTGATGTTAGAGGGAGATTTCATATAACTGCTTTTGAATAAAAGTTGTCCTCTGTGTTCACGTGGCTTTGATATAGTAATAAAGAATGTATTCTCTTGTATATGTAATTGTACATACTGAGAAATTGAAGAATAAACTTGGAAAACTTGGACAAGTTCGCCACCCCTTCACTGCCTTACCCAAAGTACAATATGTATTTACAAACAGTTTGAAAAATGCGCTTTATAACGTCATTGGGAGTGAAAGGGTTAACATGGAGTTTTAATGAGAAATCTACAACAATCGCATAACAGACAAGTTTGGTCTTGCCCAGTAGTCGAGTAACCTGTCTGTCAGACCTCGTTTTTCAAGCAAAATTGTTGTCTGCACAATTCTTTATCTGATACAATACTTCGAGTTGAATAATCTGATAACTGTTTTCATCCATTACCCAATATTCTGTTTCTGTCTTTGAAGACATGTGACCACTTAAAGCAGGTTGAAAGTAAAGGAGCATTCTGCTTAACCCATTATCCCTTAAATACGCCTTTTTACACCTTTTATTTACTTCTCTACTGAAGATAGTTGTTCCAATTTATACTGTCACAATTAAAAATTATAAGAAATATTTTCTATACTCTAGCAGATAAAAGCTTAAAGCAGGATGAAAGTAGACCAGAATGCGCATTATGGCGCATTCTGCTTTACTTTCAATATGTTTAAGTGGTCACATATCTTCAAAACTAGAAACAGGCTATTGGGTAAAGAAAAGCTGAAAGCTACCATCTGGAAAGATACTGGAAATGCCTTTTGTGTATTATGTTCAGTACTTCTTACACGAGAACTGCTCTTCTAAGGATATAAGCAATTACAGGGCTGCCACTTCTCCGGATTTTTCCTGAATCTTCGGATTTTTTTCAAGAACATGGTAGCTTAAAGCAGGCTGAAAGTAAAGCAGAATGCGCCATAAGGCGCATTCTGCTTTACCTCCAGCCTGCATTAAGTAGTCACGTGTCAACAAAACTATAGAAACAGGCAATGGGGTAAAGGTACGATTCGTAAATTCGCACTTGAAAAATGCAAATTTGGAAATCTTAGGATTTTTCATGTCAACTTATGGCAGCCCTGCCATTAGAGGCTTAAAAAGGCTTATCTGTGGAGTAAATGGTTTAAACATATCATCGGAGTGACAGACACCTTGGAATCAGTTGAGACGCCGAGTTATACTGTAGGTCAGTGTTTGTTACAGTTATTCCAAGTTTGGTCACTGTGACTTAGAGTGTGAAGTAGAAATCAGCCGAATTAACCCTTAACCTGCTGGTTACGTAGAATAGGGATCTGGCAAACAGTTACATTGGAGATGATGATATTATTTACCACTAAACGCGTTAATTTAGGCTGAAACCTTTATACCCATAGTAAACAGTTTGGAGCCAGATCAGATGCCGGGCAACCCGACGTGTGATCAGGCTCCAAACTGTTTGCCGCTGAGATTAAAAGAAAATTCAACATAGTGCAATAACCATTTTTTTCTACATTTACAAGATACAAGATATTTTATTGTAAATAAAGGCCACCGGCCCACAATACATCAATACAATAAGTTGCAAACACATTAGTACAGAGTTGCAAATCAAACATGTCCGTTATAAATTCATGTCAAAATTATACGCGAAGCTGTTATGAATCTATACAAATTGTTACATAGCTCGAGTTACGCTATATTTGTCTGAAGCTTAGAGTTGGCTGAAAGTAAAGCAGAGTGCACCTTAAGGCGCATTCTGATTTTACTTTCACCCACTTCAAGTTTTGACCTGATTTCGAAACCGGGAACCGGCTAGGATATAGAAACCATATCATAATATATAAATCAAGTTTATAACAGTGATGAAGCTTAAAGCTGGCTGAAAGTAAAGCAGAATGCACTTTAAGGAGCATTCTGCCTCTACTTTCAACCCACTTCAAGTGGTAACCTGTCTTCAAACCTATAAACATACTACTATATATTTACCATTCTATGTATATAAATCAGAATTAATAAAGTGAATTTTTGCTTAAAGCTGGCTTTAAGTGTATTGTATTAAATTCCGTTTAAAGTGCAAAGAAAACGTCTTTTCTACTGTAGGGTTATGCAATTGGACCCCAACTGTTTGACCCTCTGCTTGTGGAAGCGTTCCAGTGGTCAAGTGGTAGCACAGTCGACTCTAATGCAAGGGATCGTGAGTTCGACCCCCGCCGGACCAAGTCCTTCGGGGTCTGAGGTCTGATGTATCTGAAAGAACCAGAGAACTCTGTAGATAATAAGCGTTGGGTATCGCGCTCTATTTTTCTGTATCCCCTCTCCTCTCTTCTCTCTGGGCGTCCGATTAGCCCATATATATAGCTGAAACGGACGTTAACAAATCAAACAAACTTTAACTATAGTAGTGAACTGGAGGTAATTTAAGATTTACATAAAAGAAACAGGATATGGAGAAAAGGGTTAAAAATGGGGAAAATAAAAAAATAAATAAAACGAAGACAAATTGTTTTACATGATAACGGTTATTCTGTACGCATTGCCTTATAGTCTGCGACTTGTAATTCTCTCGACGGGCCAGTCAGCGTCGCCTAGATTTAATTGTTCCCATGATAAGGCAATCATGCCTGTGCAGACACGCTATTTCTATTAATGTTTAGTAATTGTTATTATCACATGCACTTACAGGCGCATTATGTGCTGTGCAGTTTTAATGCAACATTAAGCTTATAGCTGATACAGTGGATAATCTGTTATTCTTTCCCGTTTAAACGCAAACGTACGCAAGCGCAAAGCACTAAAACGTAGAAAAGAACAACTTTTGGACAATTCTGATATTTCATGTTTATCTTGGTGGCAAACAGTTTGGAGCCTGATCAGACGCCGGGTTACCCGGCGTCTGATCTGGCTCCAAACTGTTTGTATTGGAAATAATAGTTTTAGCGTAAACGCGCTTATTGGGAAAGAATAACAGATTCTCCACTGTAAGTAGCCGTCAGCAAAACATACCACATGACTCTGTCTGTATAGATGGCTTCAGTTTGCTGGTTGTTTAACCACCTTCTCAGTCATGACGTCATCAATTCTAAAACAATTGCCGTCTGCTTTTTTTCTCAAAATTTAAATTTTAGGTATGTTTGCCTAAGAAATCTTATACAGTGCCCCCTCTCTACAACGACACCTATAGTACTAATGGGATACACAGAATGGGTGGATTATAAGGAGGGAGTCGATATAGATTTAGGGAACAACGCCAGGACGTTGTAAGGAGGGAGTCGTTGTTGGGAGGGCCGTTATAGAGAGGGAACGCTGTAATGAGTGTGGAACCGTTTGGATTCTGTTCAGGACCCAAACTGTTTGCAATCAACCCTTATATTCGGGGTAAGGCTGTAAAGCAGTTAATCTTTTCACTGTCAGAATGACGTCAAAGCCCGTCTAACATATCCAATGCCAAAGAAAATCATTAGGACCGTGCCATGACAAAACCTGCCTTATTGCATTGCAACATTGCATAGAACAACTACCGTTTTTATCCCAGGCTCTGCACCAGTGTTTGGTCTACACGTCTCATCTGCCGGTCTTGACCCGGGTCATTTTACTACGTAGAAAAATGACCCCAGACCGTAGAAAAGGACCACATCGACTCGTAGTAGAATGACCCCCTCTCGGTCTGGGGTCATTTCTCTACGTAGTCTAAAGACCCGGGGTCCTTTTGCACGGGTGTGTCATTCTACTGCGTTACACCGGGTTTTCACTGTTTTAAAAAGGGGGTGAATACAGTGGAGAATCTGTTATTCTTTCCCAATAAACGCATTTACGCTAAAACTATTATTTGCCGTGCAAACAGTTTGGAGCCAGATCAGACGCCGGGTAACCCGGCGTCTGATCAGACTCCAAACGGTTTGCCACCAAGATAAACATGAAATATCAGAATTGTCCAAAAGTTGCTCTTTTCTACGTTTTAGCGCTTTGCGTTTGCGTACGTTTGCGTTTAAACGGGAAAGAATAACAGATTCTCCACTGTAGAAGGGAAAATAGTTAACCCATTTATGCCGGGATATTGCAAAGAACTCTCCCTGTATACTTGTAGAAATACAAAGGTGATCTAAAGACACCACATGCAGTGATTGTTCATACATTTGTACAACAAAATAGTGTGTATGATATATTATGCAAACAGTGCGTAACGCGGCTTCTCACCAGGGTCTTCACTGTTTGTCCATGGCCACTTTCACAGACACTATGCTTTACTTGGTTAACCCTTTGGACCCTAGTCCCGCTTATAGGCGTCCTTTTCAAACAGTGTACTTGTGAATAGTACACTTGTCCTGTGCAAACAGTGAAGACCCAGATCAGAGGGCTCCGAAAGGAGCCCTCTGATCAGGGTCTTCACTATTTGTCATAATGCCAAACATGACAAAAACAACCCTTAAAAGTCAGAAATGGACTAGACTAAAATGGAAACTAGAATTTTCCATTTTCAGTTTCAGGGAGGAAAGAGTTAAGACTGCTCTCTCATGACAGGGTTAGCTGGCTGTAACAGTTCATTATCAGGTCATCTAAAGTCTCGAAAAGTACTTTCTTTGAAGTGATGACAAAACAAGCATTATGACACAGTCTGGTTCTGTTAATATTATTTTATCTCACAAATTATACAGATCGCATCTCTGATAACATAAACGACAAATAAACCAATTACCATCGGCCACACTGCTCGCCAGGCTCTTATTTTACGACGCCATTTCCACTATACATGCATTAGGGGTCCCCTGTCACTACATGCAAATTCAATTAGGGGACATTTCACTAGGGGCCGTATCGCACATCAAACAGGACCACCATATCGTGCAATGGTTTTGTAAATTCCGGTTCTTGCATGCTTGCTTGAAGTTCTCATGATGCATGATCATTGCTTCACACACGGGCGTGCATTGTCGCTAGGGTCAGACAAAAGCATGACGAGTAATAAATAATGAATTATTTCTCATCACCGCCCATATTACCATGGCGGATCTATTGGTAGAATAACCGTTTTGTATCCCACCCACCCCACACCAGATAAAATAACAGGGGAGAAGACGTCGTTATTTCCCAATAAACGCGTTTATGTTCAAATTATTATTTCCATTGCCAACAGTTTGGATCCTGATCAGACGCCGGGTAACCCGTCGTCTGATCAGGCACCAAACTGTTTCCCGCTCATATCAAAATAAATAATAAGATTTATATAAAAAAAAACCTGTAGTTTTTACATTGGATAGAATTTACTTTGCCGGTCCCCACGTTCTTCCTTACCAACAGGTTGCCACGAAAGAAGTTTATCTTTCGTTACGAAGCGACCATGGGGGTTCGGGGGCGCTAGCCCCTGATTATTCTGTTGAAAATGTACGCCAAGTCCGATTTTGAGGTCCTGTTATTTTGAGGTCCTGTTATAAATCCTGTTATTTTTTAAAATAGCCTATTTTTACATAAAAAGTTATATGTCATTATTTCCCGGACCGGCAAAGTAAAGGCGTTCCACAACATTTAAGTATACTGCATTTACGTTTCGTTTTGCTTTTAAACGGGAAAGAATAACGTATTCTCCACTGTATCCTACCCACCCCACACCAGAACCACCACAGTGGATAAGACGTTAGTAGTTCTGGACAATCTAAACGAAAAGACGAGCGAAATGATTGGATAAAACAAATGTTGATATCTTTTTCGGCGGAGCTGTCTGGTTTCTATTTAGCCACACTTTCTGTTTGGCCACACATTTCAACCAATTATATTTGATCAGAAATTTAGACTTGAGAGCACCTGTTGAAACTGAATAGTCTGATTGGATAGTAGCCAGGGCTCCAGATAAGGGAATTATTTCAAAACTTAGAATCTTTATTTGTGCATTAAACCCTGTGGTGTCACTAAACATTTGAATTGTCTCTTCGAGACAATCAAAATGAGTGGTAACACCATAGGGTTTGGTGCTGAAATGAGTGAATAAATGTGATTTGTTTAGTTTACTCCCTCTTATCTGGAGCCCTGTAGGCTGGTCTATGTCCAATTACAGTTTTCCCAGATATGGCTGTGAGTGTAAAATTTAGAGACACAGACCAGACTGTTTACTACACTGGGGGCTGATGCAATTTAAGATGACATCTGAAATACAGAGGAAGCTAGGTGTTTTGTAATTGTTTACTACCAATTTGTTTTAATTGTTAACTATTTGTACACATTTACCATACATTAAAAGCAATATTAAATATAAATGGCCTCAAGTGAGTTAAACACAATTGTGTGGTTTCATCATTATTTACAAGAGTGAAGTAGAGCAGACTGTTGAATCTGTACACTTGTGTATGCTATAGTTTATTTCAAGAAACTCTATGAATGAAAAGTTTGATATATAGAACAATTGATTAATGTGAGGATCTCATACCAGTAGCTAGGATATGAGTTAAATTATTGTTTTGTTTTGCATTTCTGTACATGATAGTTTTGCATTTTAAATAAAAGTTACTGTTTCAATTGTATACTTTTATTTTTTGCTTTTCAATCCAAGATATTACAATTCTTTTGAAAACCTCAATTTCATTCAATTTTGCACACCCATCTATATAGCCTTAGTTCAACCACTCATTCCGCCGAATATCTTTTTTTAAAGATATTTCTTGTTTAAATCTCAAGGACAGTTTTTAAACTGATATGTCTATAAATTGTTTGCAGAGGATTAACATCTAGTTTTATCACAAACGCATTTAATGGGAGATAATACAGAGGAAAAGTCGTTTTATTATTTCCCGTTTAAAGCGAAACACATTGCAATAGAACGCAGAAAATGACATTTTTGGCAACTTTGACTATTTAATTTAATCTGAGTGGTTACAGTTTGGAGCCTGGTCAGACGCCGAGTTGACCGGCGTCTGAACTTGCTCCAAACTGTTTGCATTTAGCGTAAACGAGTTGATTGGGAAAGAATAACGTCTTCCCTACACAGTCCGATAAACATGTACTGTCTTCAACATGTTGGCGATCGTCAGTATTCTACGGTTCGTTATTCTTTCCCAATAAACGCGTTTACGCTAAAACTATTATTTGCAGTGCAAACAGTTTGGAGCCAGATCAGACGCCGGGTAACCCGGCGTCTGATCAGGCTCCAAACTGTTTGCCACCAAGATAAACAAGAATTATCAGAATTGTCCAAAAGTTGTTCTTTTCTACGTTTTAGTGCTTTGCGTTTGCGTACGTTTGCGTTTAAACGGGAAAGAATAACAGAGTCTCCACTGTAACACATGATATCATTTGAATGCTGTTTTGTGCCCCTCGGTCTTCATCCTCTCAATGAAATTCCGGGATCCGAACATGTAATCTTAGCTTGTCATTGAACTGGAAATTCTCAAGTCTGTGACTATATTTAGAAGTGTCAGGTTACGGTTTCTACATGTATTCATCTGGTCTGGTCCCCTGTGGCTTCCCCAGGACCCAGCTGCAGGTCGCAGGCCACCGGAATGAATTCCCTTAACAGGGTATTGAAGACATTAATAACGGACGACGCATACCCCTACAATACATTATTACAATATTCAACGAACATGCTGGAACAGTGGGGCATTCTTTCATAATAAACGCGTCTACGCAAAACGTTTATTTCCATTGCAAACAGTTTGGGTAACCCGTCGTCTGATTAGGCTCCAAATTGTTTGCCACTCAGATTAAAACGAATAATCAGAACAGTCAAATCGTTGTCATTTCTACATTTTATTGCAATGCGTTTGCGTTTCGTTTCGTTGTAAAACGGTAAACGAATAACGTTTTCTCCACTGTATGATTGGAATACACCAACACATTCAACCCTAGCTATACAGTGGAGAATCTGTTATTCTTTCCCGTTTAAACGCAAACGTACGCAAACGCAAAGCACTAAAACGTAGAAAAGAACAACTTTTGGACAATTCTGATTATTCTTGTTTATCTTGGTGGTAAACAGTTTGGAGCCTGATCAGACGCCGGGTTACCCGGCGTCTGATCTGGCCCCAAACTGTTTGCACTACAAATAATAGTTTTAGCGTAAATGCGTTTATTGGGAAAGAATAACAGATTCTCCACTGTACGAGTATACTCGTCATTCAGAAACAGTGGCCCTATGAAAAGTACATTTGTCCTATGCAAACATTGTAGACCGCGATCAGAGGGCTAATAAAAGAGTAATCTGACCTTGGTCTACAGTGTTTGTCATTTTGCAACATATTGTAAAAACAACCATAAATATTTAGAAATGGACTGGACACAATTGGAAATTAGAATTTATCATTACAGTGGAGACTACGTTATTCTTTCCCGTTTAAACGAAACGAAACGCAAACGCAAAACACAAAAACGTAGAAAAGTTCAACTTTTGGAAAATTCTGATAATTCATGTTTATCTTGGTGGCAAACAGTTTGGAGCCTGATCAGACGCCGGGTCACCCGGCGTCTGATCTGGCTCCAAACTGTTTGAAATGTAAATAAAAGTTTTAGCGTAAACGCGTTTATTGGGAAAGAATAACAGATTCTCCACTGTAACAGTTTCAGCGGCCAATGAGTTAAAAACTAACACTTTTGTACAGTGCAGAAAACGTTAACGCGTTTACGCTATATATTAAAATCTTTATTTTCAATTGCAAACAGTTTGCCACTTAGATTCAAATGAAACGCTGGAATTATCTTAAATTTGCCATTTTTACATTTTATTGCAATGCGTTTACGTTTAAACGGTAAAATACAGTGGAGAAGCTGTTATTCTTTCCCAATAAACGCGTTTACGCTAAAACTATTATTTGCAGTGCAAACAGTTTGGAGCCAGATCAGACGCCGGGTAACCCGGCGTCAGATCAGGCTCCAAACTGTATGCCACCAAGATAAACAAGAATTATCATAATTGTCCAAAAGTTGTTCTTTTCTACGTTTTAGTGCTTTGCGTTTGCGTACGGTTGCGTTTAAACGAGAAAGAATAACCGATTCTCCACTGTAATACTGTCTTCTCCACTGTAGCATGGAACTGTACCGTTAAATGTTCCGTTGAGAACAAAAACAGTAAAGTACATGTATGACTAACTGGGACAGACGGACCATAAAATCTTGTTTGATCTTTATCGAGTGTAAAATGGAATTAAATAATTATGAGCATGTCGCAAAGAGATACATGTACTTTTCATAACTCTCGAAAAATCTCGAGAGAATATGTTTTAGTCTTTGCTCGCTAACTGTAACGGTGAACTGTGACGACCTTTGCAAACAGTTAGGATTCAGACGAGAAACTGAGTAGCCCGGTAGTAGCTGAGTAGCTAACGTTTGGGCATTATGATCTTGTTTTAAATGGAATGTTTAAAAAATGCAATTTTGGAACAGTAGCAGATAACAAATGTTGCAGGCGACAAAATGTTTTCGCGTTTAAAGAATAACTGTTCCTTTGACTGCGTTATACATGTGCGTCCATAATTACGTCTGCATCAAACTATTTTTTTTCTGATAGTGTATCAAATTCGTTTTTAACTTTTTATGTATTATATTTTAAAGAAACATAAATATGGGTCACAAACAGATAAGATCCCAATTATGAGTCGATTTACGTCTGATCTTGGTCAAAGGTTATAAAGCTTTTGCGTTTAGAGCGAGATCATTCTCAAGCATTTACAGTGGAGAATCTGTTATTCTTTCCCGTTTAAACGCAAACGAACGCAACCGCAAAACACTAAAACGTAGAAAAGTACAACTTTTGGACAATTCTGATAATTCATGTTTATATTGGTGGCAAACAGTTTGGAGCCTGGTCAGACGCCGGGTTACCCGGCGTCTGATCTGGCTCCAAACTGTTTGTAATAGAAATAATAGTTTCGTAAACGCGTTTATTGGGAAAGAATAACGTTTTCTCCACTGTAGTTGGTCAGATTGCCTGCAAACACTTTATAATCTTGGGGCCAAGGTACAAAACGTTTGCAAATGCGAGTCAAATTGTGTCTGTAAATGAAAGAGTTAGCTCTACCGATAACAGACAGTTTGAATCCGGATTATTCGCCCATAACAGTTATACAGTGGAGACAACGTTATTCTTTCCCGTTTAAACGCACACGAACTTCTGACTATTCATTTTAATCCGAGCGGCAAACAGTTACGTCAGACGTCGGGTTATCCGGCGTTTGATCTGGCTCAAAACTGTTTGTAATTGCAATAAACGCGTTTATTTGGAATGAATAACTCCTTCTCTACTGTATACGGTCTTGCAAAACTTGCTTTTAGTAAAACTAGATTTTACTTGCCCTGTCCCCATACATTCGTGACACATACAGTTGGAAAATCTGTTATTCTTTCCCGTTTAAACGCAAACGTACGCAAACGCAAAGCACTAAAACGTAGAAAAGGACAACTTTTCGACAATTTTGACTATTCATACTGATCTGAGTGGCAAACAGTTTGGAGCTTGATCAGACGCCGGGTTACCCGGCGTCTGATCTGGCTCCAAACTGTTTGCACTGCAAATAATAGTTTTAGCGTAAACGCGTTTATTGGGAAAGAATAACAGATTCTCCACTGTACAATTGGAAAACGGTATTCTTTTTCATTTAAACGAAACGCAATAAACTTGACAACTATTTCAAACCTGGGTGGCAAACAATTTGGAGCCTGATCAGACATTGGGTTACCGCGCATCTGATCTGGCTCCAATCCGTTTGAGATGGAAATTATTATTTTAAGCATAAACGCGTGTATTGGGAAGGAATAACGTCTTCCCGACTGTAGTAAAACAAGCTATTACATGTCGTGTCCCCTATATTAACGACACATACAGTGGAGAATCTGTTATTCTTTCCCGTTTAAACGCAAACGTACGCAAACGCAAAGCACTAAAACGTAGAAAAGAACAACTTTTGGACAATTCTGATAATTCTTGTTTATCTTGGTGGCAAACAGTTTGGAGCCTGATCAGACTTCGGGTTACCGCGCATCTGATCTTGCTTCAATCCACAGGTACTTGACACATACTTTATTATCTATTAACACCCCCCCCCCCCTTTTTTCTTCTTTTTTTTTTTTTACTATACTTCTATTACAGATACAAGGTATAGATATAATAGAAGTAAGGGGGGGGGGTCATAGATAATAAAGTATGTGTCAAGTACCTGTGCTCCAATCCGTTTGAGATGGAAATTATTATTTTAGCATAAACGCGTGTATTGGGAAGGAATAACGTCTTCCAGACTGTAGTAAAACAAGCTATTACATGCCGTGTCCCCTATATTAACGACACATACAGTGGAGAATCTGTTATTCTTTCCCGTTTAAACGCAAACGTACGCAAACGCAAAGCACTAAAACGTAGAAAAGAACAACTTTTGGACAATTCTGATAATTCTTGTTTATCTTAGTGGCAAACAGTTTGGAGCCTGATCAGACTTCGGGTTACCGCGTATCTGATCTTGCTTCAATCCACAGGTACTTGACACATACTTTATTATCTATTAACACCCCCCCCCCTTTTTTTCTTCTTTTTTTTTTTTTTACTATACTTCTATTACAGATACAAGGTATAGATATAATAGAAGTAAGGGGGGGGGGGTCATAGATAATAAAGTATGTGTCAAGTACCTGTGCTCCAATCCGTTTGAGATGGAAATTATTATTTTAGCATAAACGCGTGTATTGGGAAGGAATAACGTCTTCCCGACTGTAGTAAAACAAGCTATTACATGCCGTGTCCCCTATATTAACGACACATACAGTGGAGAATCTGTTATTCTTTCCCGTTTAAACGCAAACGTACGCAAACGCAAAGCACTAAAACGTAGAAAAGAACAACTTTTGGACAATTCTGATAATTCTTGTTTATCTTGGTGGCAAACAGTTTGGAGCCTGATCAGACTTCGGGTTACCGCGCATCTGATCTTGCTTCAATCCACAGGTACTTGACACATACTTTATTATCTATTAACATCCCCCCCTTTTTTTCTTCTTTTTACTATACTTCTATTACAGATACAAGGTATAGATATAATAGAAGTAAGGGGGGGGGTCATAGATAATAAAGTATGTGTCAAGTACCTGTGCTCCAATCCGTTTGAGATGGAAATTATTATTTTAACATAAACGCGTGTATTGGGAAGGAATAACGTCTTCCCGACTGTAGTAAAACAAGCTATTACATGCCGTGTCCCCTATATTAACGACACAAACAGTGGAGAATCTGTTATTCTTTCCCGTTTAAACGCAAACGTACGCAAACGCAAAGCACTAAAACGTAGAAAAGAACAACTTTTGGACAATTCTGATAATTCTTGTTTATCTTGGTGGCAAACAGTTTGGAGCCTGATCAGACGCCGGGTTACCCGGCGTCTGATCTGGCTCCAAACTGTTTGCACTGCAAATAATAGTTTTAGCGTAAACGCGTTTATTGGGAAATAATAACGTTTTCTCCACTGTATATCGTCACCCGGAGGCTGAACATGAAAGCTCATTTTGGCTCCAACGAGTAATGACACCGTTTTAACTGCACGGTTAATTGGCCCTGTTATGGGGTAATGACATGGATTTTTCATAAACTTTCAATTTGTTCCCCTCTGCGTTTTATTTTTGAAAAGCATTAATAATTAATTATTAAAATGCGTGTCGTTTATAGCATGAAACATATAAATACTATACAGCCCCGATATTAAGGACATTCACAATACGAACTATTGACGACGTTCAAGCCAGTTGGCATCTTGAAGCAGGATGAAGGTAAAACAGAAAGCTCCTGTAGGAGCTTTCTGATTTACCTTCATCCTACTTTAAACAACCACCTGCCTTAAACATAATCTAATCTTCTTTTACAGTGGAGAATCTGTTATTCTTTCCCAATAAACGCGTTTACGCTAAAACTATTATTTTCACTGCAAACAGTTTGGAGCCAGATCAGACGCCGGGTAACCCGGCGTCTGATCAGGCTCCAAACTGTTTGCCACCAAGATAAACAAGAATTGTCAGAATTGTCCAAAAGTTGTTCTTTTCTACGTTTTAGTGTTTTGCGTTTGCGTACGTTTGCGTTTAAACGGGAAAGAATAACAGATTCTCCACTGTATGTGAACGCTCTAGCGGGAGTTTACTGAATGTCGCGAGCTATGCACCTTTACCGATTCCATAGTGAGCTAACTCTTGAACATGCTACTCATGATTTGACCTACATTAGTAAACAGTTATTTCAAATCAACTTGAGTTGAGTTGGTAAAAAATGTAAGGCCTTAATCGGACGCCGAGGGAAAGGCGCCAAACTGCTTGGTCATGGCAGCGATGTGACCTCAAATCTGATGTCAAACTTGCTTTAAATGTCAAAGAAAGATGGATATCAGCAAGTAAGACGTAAAGTACAAATAGGTTTGCATGCATCATTATACTTCACGAAAGATATTAACGTAAGTACAGGCAAACCCAAGTTTAGCGACCATATTGAGCGCCCATAGCTCTATATTAGACCTCTGTCTAATAATGCATCACTCAGGTATTGCAGAAAGCTTAAATGTATGAAGGTTGAGAACCCCTAAGTTAACCCTTAGCCTGCCACTCACGACTATAGCTCAATATGCAAACAGCTTGGATCCGGATGAGACGCCGAGTAGAAGGTGATAGTTGACTGCTGTTTGCTATTAACCAACATATTCTACTAAACGCGGACACCCTCAGTGCTTTCAGCGCTTTGATTCTACACCGGGGGGGGGAAAGAATATCATCTTCTGTTTTGGCAAAGAAAACGACAATTTCACATAATGTAGAATAAGCTAAATTATAACAATAATAAGCATTATTTAGAAGACAAATTGCTTACAAGAACGTATACGTTTTCAAGAAAGAATACTCGTTCTGCATGGGTTAGGCTACTTTAAATGTTATACAATTTTGAGAGTTGTAATTATCTCTGACCATGCTTATGGCGGATATATGTCCCACAGTGATTTACTATCCAAACAGATTGGATCCAGATGAGACGCTGCGTAATGTTTGACACATTGACCCTGTTTTGAAAAGAATATTAGAAAAACTATTTTTAGAACACTTGCAGACGACATGTTTTGCAAACGAAAGAATTACCCAGCATGTGAAGAGTTTCACTCAGCGTGCCTATAGGTCGTTAGTACCTCATAAACTGCTGGTATCTACAAGGACAACAACCTGTATACTTACCATTGCCTTAACTCACACAGTAAATCTACTTTATACAGTGGAGAATCTGTTATTCTTTCCCGTTTAAACGCAAACGTACGCAAACGCAAAGCACTAAAACGTAGAAAAAAACAACTTTTGGACAATTCTGATATTTCATGTTTATCTTGGTGGCAAACAGTTTGGAGCCTGATCAGACGCCGGGTTACCCGGCGTCTGATCTGGCTCCAAACTGTTTGTATTGGAAATAATAGTTTTAGCGTAAACGCGTTTATTGGGAAAGAATAACAGATTCTCCACTGTAACGACTATTCAAAAAGACTTGTTGAAAGTAATAACTGTCGACATGTGTTTACATTAAACAAGATGAAAATAAAACAGAAATATTACGCAGAAGCTTTCTGGTCTACCTTCGTCTTGTAATAAGCAGCCACACGCCGAAGCGGCCTTAAACATAGAAAAGTAAACAGTATTTAGTGGTTGTGAAAGATATTTTCAATTAGTTCAATGTTCGCTTGTACAGTGGAGAATCTGTTATTCTTTCCCAATAAACGCGTTTACGCTAAAACTATTATTTCCAATACAAACAATTTGGAGCCAGATCAGACGCCGGGTAACCCGGCGTCTGATCAGGCTCCAAACTGTTTGCCACCAAGATAAACATGAAATATCAGAATTGTCCAAAAGTTGTTCTTTTCTACGTTTTAGTGCTTTGCGTTTGCGTACGTTTGCGTTTAAACGGGAAAGAATAACAGATTCTCCACTGTACCTCGTCAAGTAATCCTTATTTCTACAGTTTGTAAACATACAACACTACTTGAGAATAGTTCTTTATATACGTATAATGGCCACTTCATGCGCATCTAGTGTACAGTAGAGAAAACGTAATTCTTTCTCACTGAAAACTTTAACCCATAAATACGCCTTTTTTACGCCTCTAGTTTATTCATCAATTGAGGAAAATAGTTCCAATTTACACAATTATGAATATGTACCACAATAAATACTTTCTATATTCTGGCAGACTTTTGCTTAAAGCAGGCTGAAAGTAAAGCAGAATGCGCCCTAAGGCGCAGTCTGCTTCACATTCAACATTAAGTATAGTAACTTGTTTTCAAAACTAGAAACAGGCTATGGGTTAATGCTTTAATACATATAGTGGAAAATACGTTTACTTTCCCAATAAATGTATTTGTACTAAATCTATCAGTAATTCCATTGCAAACAATTTGGATCCAGATCAGACGCCGGGTAACCTGGCTTCTGATCAGGCCCAAACTGTTTGCTACTCAGATTTGAATAACTCGTGAGTAATGTCAAAAAAGTTGTAATATTCTATATTGTATTGCAATGCGTTTCCATTTTATTCGCGTTTAACGGGATTTTTATTGCATGTCAAGAGAAATACGCCGGTTGCGAACAGTTACATGTACAAGGACAATTCAGCCTCTGATAAGGCTACAGTGGAGAATGTGTTATTCTTTCCCAATAAACGCGTTTACGCTAAAACTATTATTTACAGTGCAAACAGTTTGGAGCCAGATCAGACGCCGGGTAACCCGGCGTCTGATCAGGCTCCAAACTGTTTGCCACCAAGATAAACATGAATTATCAGAATTGTCCAAAAGTTGTTCTTTTCTACGTTTTAGTGCTTTGCGTTTGCGTACGTTTGCGTTTAAACGGGAAAGAATAACAGATTCTCCACTGTACACATTGTTTGCTGCTCACATCCAAAAATATCCTCAATATATTCAAGAACCTGTCATTATTCACATAGTTTTGCATTGCGTTTGCGTTTAGGTAACTGTCTGGTCTACACATTCTGCTATTCCCAGGCAGCTACAAATATATGAAGTGTCGCATTGGCCGCTAGACGGCCGTGTTTTAAAGTTTGACTGTACAGTAAAACCTCTCCACTAAATTGTGTTCATTATCAGGTGATCACGACAGATGACTGCTTTAAGGAATATAAAGGTAAACTAGGTAGTTCCTTTACGAGTTCCTTCTTTTACGTATACCCCCTTTATTCTCATGCAGTCTTTTACATGTTGCCTTCTTTTTAGTGGTCGTAATAGAGAGGTGTTACTGTATACGACACTTGTAAAATTTTATGTAACTTTTATAATATTATGTTACACCATTATTAAATAATAAACAATAAATTGTTCAATCGGGAAATTATAACGTCCAACTGTACAGTGGAGAAAACGACATTGTTTCCCAAATAAACGCGTTTACGCTACGTTTATTACTTCCGCAGCGAACAGTTTGGAGCCAGATCAGACGCCGGGTTACCCGGCGTCTGATCAGGCTCCAAACTGTTTGCCACTCAGATTAAAACGAATAGGTAGAATTATCTGAAACTTGTCATTTTCACTGTTCTTTTGCATGCGTTTGTGTTTCGTTTGCATTTAAACGAGAAAGAATAACGTCTTCCCTACTGTGCCAGGTTCACGGTGGCCAGGTTCACGGTGGCCAAGTGGTCAATAACAAATAAAACTGCACTTAGGAAACTGAAGTGTTGTTTATTTACAAGCGCAGGTTGAGATGAGAGTGTTCTATTCAAGTATATTTTCAAATAAGCGAAAGCCTGCATTTTACAAACAGATGATAGCTTACAGTGGATAATCTGTTATTCTTTCCCGTTTAAACGCAAACGTACGCAAACGCAAAGCACTAAAACGTAGAAAAGACCAACTTTTGGACAATTCTGATAATTCTTGTTTATATTGGAGGCAAACAGTTTGGAGCCTGATCAGACGCCGGGTTACCAAACTGTTTGCACTGCAAATAATAGTTTTAGCGTAAACGCGTTTATTGGGAAAGAATAACAGATTCTACACTGTATATGTTTTTCGTATTTCTAATAGAGCTGGTTTAACGATATTAACTTACGAATTGGGATTTCTGGCTGCTATTGATGGAATTTTACCCTCGGTTCTGCACTGAGCTACATTTGATTTATCCCTACTTGCGGGTTGAATAGAAACTGACCAGTTTCAATACTAACCATACATCAAGGGATCGGACATTTATAAATACAGCGCTCCCTCTCTTCAACGACACCCGACGGGAGACAAAAATATGTGCGTTGTTCGGAGGGAGTCGTTACAGAGAGGGAAATTGGCTTATATTTGCAAACAGCTTGAATCCAGAACAGACGCTGCGTAACGCGGCGTCTGATCTGGATTCAAGCTGTTTGTCACTCGTCATTAAGTTTTTTCTGTCAAAATATTTATTATGTTACTTTGAGAAAAACAGTAGACGACAGTTTTAAGCAGACGATATTGCAAAAGTGAAAATGTTAGGCATATAATTGTCTTGTTTGGGGAACAGCGGCAAGGGTCGTTGTAAGGAGGGAGTCGTTGTTGGGAGGGCCGTTGTAGAGAGGGGACACTGTAGCTTCAGTTTAGAATATGTATACAGATGAAAGTCCATAAGATTTTTACACTTTTTCTGCCCTGGATTAAGCTGCCATCTTCCATAAAGACTTAGATTGTTGCTCCTGGTCAATGTCGCTTAATACACTGTTCCCTCATACAACAACACCAAATGGAGGACACAGATTGGGTGTGTTGTTCGGAGGGAATTGTTATAGTGAGGGAAAATGAAAACTGTCTCAGTGTCGAGCGTGACATGGCTTGCATTTGCAAACAATTTGAACCCAGATCAGACACCGCTTTACGCAGTTCAATCTGTTTGCCATTCGTTTTTATTTTTCGTCTGAATAAATGTCCAATACGTTACTTTGAATAAAACAGCAAAATGAAATTTAAAGCATACGATATTGCAGCAGTGAAAGCGTTAGACAATGTCTTGTTTGGGGAACAGTGTCAAACATTGTTGTAAGGAGGGATTTGTTGTTTGCAGGGCCGATTAAGGGAGTGAGCACTGATACGAATACTGTATTAGAATGCGCATTTCGTCTCAAGCAACAAGTTAATAATATTTTCTCAATACGCTGGTTAAAAACCAATAAGAAAAGATGACAACTGTTTGGGTTAAAATATTTTAAGGTAAAAGAAACAATTATAATATACATGTAATTGTGCAAAGGGCAATAACAGTGTATTGTTGACATAAACAAGCCTATGGTACAGTGGATAATCTGTTATTCTTTCCCAATAAACGCGTTTACGCTAAAACTATTATTTCCAATACAAACAGTTTGGAGCCAGATCAGACGCCGGGTAACCCGGCGTCTGATCAGGCTCCAAATTGTTTGCCACTAGGATAAACATTGAAATATCAGAATTGTCCAAACGTTGTTCTTTTCTACGTTTTAGTGCTTTGCGTACGTTTGCGTTTAAACGGGAAAGAATAACAGATTCTCCACTGTACATCACTGGATTGCATTTAGTTTTAATTTCTATCGCATTTTTCTACCCCAGTTTAAAATGATCGCCCCTTCCGTCATTACTTAAATCACCATAACTGTGCACTATCATTTACAACGATATTATTATTATTATCATTATAAACAATTGCTCTGGTGGTGCACTCGATTAAGACGCCGTTTTAGCTCGCTATAACGTAGTCGTCGTTGTCGTCGTGAACGGCGTAAGCAATATTTAGGAAATGCTCATAACTTCTATGTCTTTTGAAGTAATGCTTTCATATTTGGTATGCATCACGATAATATGGACAATACATTTCTATGCACGCAAAAGATTTGACCCCTGTGATATTGACTTTGAACTTACGGCCCGCATCTAGGTTTCGAAATCTGCGTTTAGGTTTCGAAAAATGCATATAACTCCTATGTCCCTTGGGATATTGCTTTCGTATTTGGTATACATGACGTATGTATATGGACAAGACCTTTCCATGCAGCCAAAATGTTTGACCCATGTGACCTCAACATTGAACCTAGGACCCGCTAGGTTTCGAAATCTGCGTTAAGGTTTCGAAAAATGCATATAACTCCTATGTCCCTTGGGATATTGCTTTCGTATTTGGTATACATATGTATATGGACAATACCTTTACATGCAGCCAAAATGTTTGACCCATGTGACCTCAACATTGAACCTAGGACCCGCGTTTAGAACTCGAAATCTGAGGCTAGGTTTCGAAAAATGCTTATAACTCCTATATGTCCCTTGAGGTATTGCTTTCAAACTTGATATGTATGTGGACAAGACCGTTCCACGTATGTAAAAGGTTTGATCCCTGTGACCATGCCCTTACACTTTGCTTCAAAGTTTCGAAATGTGCCGCTGGCGACCTTTGTTGTCTCTATAATATATCCGGTTGTAAATCGGTTCAGTCTTAGCCATACTGGTTCGAATCTAGATATTGACGATTAATATTTGCTTCCATTAAACTGACTGTGCGACACAAATCCTTTTAATAAACAATGTGTGGACTTTTATATGGATATAGACGCATAGCACCCATTTACATTTCTAGGCAAAATGTGGTTTCCACTCTTTTTGACATAATATTAAAGTTCAGTAGAACTTCTCTATTACGACCACTAAATTGTGTCAAATATTAGTCTTTTAAGACAGGTGGCAGCTTAAAGCAATGTGAAGGTGAAACAGAAAGCTCTTGTATGCGCTTTCTGTTTCACTTTCACATTGCTTTAAGCTGCCACCTGTCTTTTATACAGACAATTAACCTTCTTTTTAGTGGTCGTAATAGAGAGGTTCTACTGTAATCACATCTTCATTTGAAATGGCGTAAATTCGTTATATTAATATCAAGACTGTTCTGTGTCACAAATAACAGATTATCCATAAAATCGGGCAACCCAGAGTACGACCTGCACGTGCTGATGCCAATTGGCTGGATAACAAAAGTACAAATTATTGTTTTGTTACTGGAAGGTATCATAAAACATGCGCAGTGTACTTTTTATATCTTTTAGCGCCAACAACAAGTTGTGTATGCCTATGATTATATGCAATCTGTTTGGATCTTGACCAGACGCATAGTTAATCGGCGTCTGACCAGGATTCAAAACGTTTGCCATTCGGTTGCCTGTATCTATACATGTAAAGGATTCATGTACATGGAAATACATATAAGAAAATTCGCATAAAAACCTACATTTTTAAGAAGCAATGCTTATCATGTTTGACCGATATAAAAGTTCACTTAACTTTCCAGGATTGTTACTTACAAGACGTGAATGATGAATCGATCAGTACTAGATACGTTATTAAGAACAGTCATTCAGAGATATAAGAATGTTATTCTATTGTTTTGTCCAGGGTGTGATGGGGATATTGGCTAGGTGTGGCAGGAGTGGGTAGAGTTTGTCAATCAGTACATGTACAGTGGAGAATCTGTTATTCTTTCCCGTTTAAACGCAAACGTACGCAAACGCAAAACACTAAAACGTAGAAAAGAACAACTTTTGGACAATTCTGATAATTCTTGTTTATCTTGGTGGCAAACAGTTTGGAGCCTGATCAGACGCCGGGTTACCCGGCGTCTGATCTGGCTCCAAACTGTTTGCACTGCAAATAATAGTTTTAGCGTAAACGCGTTTATTGGGAAAGAATAACAGATTCTCCACTGTATAATAAAGCATCACAGAGTGGCGAAGACGAATCACGTGCCTTTACAACAAACTGAACGCAAATGTGACACAATACAGTTCAGAAAATGTCAGATTTGGACATGTCTGACGATTTATATTATATCCGATTAGGATACATGTAGTCTGATCTAGTTCCAAACTGTCTACAATGGAAGTACCTGGTAATTATTTTAGCACAAACGCGTTTATATGGAAAGGATAAAGTCTTCTACACTATATGTTGAAGCCCAAGCTGGGTTCAGAGCTAATATGAGTACTGTATATAACTTTTTTGTTTTAAATGGTCTTATATCAAGTTTCATTAATAGGAGAAAGCAATTATTTTGTACATTTGTTGATTTTACAAAAGCCTTTGATTATGTAGTTCGTGAAAATATGTGGTACAAATTAATAAAATTAGGTGTCAGAGGAAATATGCTTAACATAATACATTCGATGCACAAAAGTGTTAAATCAAGAGTAAAATATCATAATAAGCTTGGTGATACTATGCCATGCACTTTAGGTGTAAGACAAGGTGAATGTTTGTCGCCATTTCTGTTTTCAATGTTTTTAAATGATCTAGAATATGAATACATCAAAGGTGGCGTAGATGGCTTAAATATAGCTTTATTTAAAGTATTTTTAATACTATACGCACATGACATTGTACATACTGTTTGCAGAAAATGCATCGCAGGTACAAAAAGGGTTAAATATTCTTCAAGAATATTGTAATACGTGGAAACTAAAGGTAAACACAAATAAAACAAAAATAATGGTATTCAGAAAAGGTCGGAAACTACCTTCTCATCAAAACTTTTATTATGACGGTACAGAAATAGAAATCCTTACCAAATTTACATATTTAGGGGTTACTTTTACATCTGGTGGATCGTTTCAGCATACCCAAATTGCGTTAGCAGGTCAAGCACACAAGGCTATATTTAAGATGAATAAACACTTACATAAGTTTACATATATAAGTCCATCTCACAAATTAGAACTGTTTGATAAACTAATAAGTCCAATACTGAATTATTGTAGTGAGGTATGGAGCTTCTCGAATGCACCTTCTATCGAAAGGAACCACCTACAATTTTGAAAAAACTTTTAGGTGTAAAACAAACGACTCAAAATGATTTCATTTATGGAGAGCTAGGAAGATTTACATACCAAACTAAAAGATGCTCAAATATTATTAAGTACTGGGTTAAGATTTTACATACAAAAGAAGATAAATGTATAACAAAAATATATCGTTTGCTGAAAGATGAGCATGAAATAAATAATTATGTGAACTGGTGTTCTCTATTGAAAGATCTTATTTGTCGCTTAGGGTTCTACCACGTTTGGTTATCACAAACTGTCGGTGATGCAAAAATGTTTATATTACTTGTAAAACAAAGGTTAAATGATCAGTTTGTACAGAATTGGAATAATAGGCTTAATGAATCAAGTAGAGCCCTGTGTTACAGAAAAATATCCAATTTTGGAATACAGCCACACCTAAATATTGTTAATGTAGGGAAGTTTTGTACATCTATGAGTAGACTTAGATTATCTTCTCATAGGTTAGCAGTTGAAACAGGGAGATGGAATAAACCATTGCCAATAGCATTCAATGATAGAAAATGTAGTGCATGTTCCACATTGGAAGATGAATTTCATTTTGTATTACAATGTATTCAATTCCAAGATCTAAGAATAAAATATATTTCAGAATATTATTGGAAAAGGCCAAGTATGTTGAAATTTACAAAATTAATGACTAGTTTTGATGTTAAGACTGTTAGAAATTTATCAATGTTTGTTCACTATGCATTTCAAGCTAAACCTCTTTGATCTGATGACTATTACTGTAGTTATGATGAAGATGATTCAAATTCTTCATGATTACATGTACATGTACTTACATGCAAAAGGAGTGTACCAGGTTAAACTGCTTGTTTGGAGTAGTTCAGTTTGCTGGGTTGTAAAGGTTTTCTATGTAAATGAATGCTTTTGTTTAGCTTCGAGTTCCAATAGTTGTTTAAACGTTACTAGTATAAGTTTTCGGTGTAAATGAATGTTTTAATTTAAATTCGAGTTCCAATGATTGTTTAAATGTTACTAGTATAAGATATATATTTTATTCTTGTGACATATTTTCTAACACAAATATAATAAATATTTGATTTAAGAAAATAAAGTTATGATAATGGTGATAATGATATCAATTCTGATTAAAGTCAATATCACTGAAATCATAATTTTAATTTTTTCTTTACTTACATATTCTCCGCTAAATGCATCTTTATTGTCATAACTGTTTGTTTGTTTATGTATTACATGCCTTTGTTTGTTTACAACATGCATTACATGCCTCATGGACTTGTTAGTCTGAAGGAAGAATAAAATCATATCTAATCATATCTATCTATCTATATGAGAAGCCGACTGGGCTTTGACCAATGTTAAGACAATCACTAAGTCTTGTAAGCTATAACCGCCATTTGGAGAAAAAAATGCAACGTGCATGCCACTCATATTAGAAAAGAATCATCAACCTTCTTTCAAAACACGTCATTTTCGACAATTTACTAGTATTTCATTGCGTTTAGTTTTTTTAACCCTTTCCCCAATAGAAGCGCCTTTTAGCGGATATGATTTATTCATCCGCTGAAGAAAATAGTTCCAATTTAATCAGCAATGAATATGTATTATAGGGAATATTTTCTATATTATAGCACATGATAGCTTAAAGCAGGCTGAAAGTAAAGCAGAATGCGCCATAAGGCGCATTCTGCTTTACTTGCAACCTGCTTTAAGTAGTCACCTATCTTAAGTACTAGAAATAGGCTATCAGGTAAAGGGTTAAACGGGAAATAATATATATATGTATTCCTGTCGGCAATGCACAGTTTACTACGACACAGCTGTATTCGTAAAGTTCCGCTATTGAAGGGAACATTCACTGCCATGACGTCATCATTGCCAAATGAGTCAAACAAATAGTGTACTCGGGGTAAGGCATAGAAGAGGTTAACTCATAGGAATGGTTATAATGATATTGATAATAATAAAAATAATGATAATAATAATGATAATAATAAATTAATAACTATAATAATAAAAAGAAGACTAATTATAGTAATACAGATTTTAACCATCCAATGCCTTACCCTGTGTACACTCATCAATTGCAGACAGGCTATAAAATACCCAAAATGTTTAATAATCACGATATACATCTAATAGAAGTCAATTTGTTTAAAGTTTAGATTTGAGAAATAAAGGCAGACGACAAGACAGATGACGTAGTTGTTACGAAGGTGTTATTTTTAAACATCCTCATAATTTACATTGAACCATTCCAACATGTAGCGTGGATTAATTTAGAGAAACAGTCCAGGCAAAATGGGCAAATTCTGGCGAATTTACACTTCTGGTTTTATCTACGAATTCCCAGACCAGCATCATACAGATTCAGAAACGGTTGATGATAGACTTATACATACATGTACCTAGCACCATTTCATGAATATTCACTGGTGATAACTTAAGACAAGCTATCGCTTTTTGCAGGACAAAAGTAATACAGGAGGCTTTAAATATACTTTAAAAGCGACCTCGACATTGCCTTTGTCTTGGTGTAAGAAGCAGTTACGAGTTTTATTTACTGCCGATAATCTTCTGATGACTGTCATCTAGAGGCAGTGTTGACTGTAGTCTGTAAAATGTTTGTAAGTTGTGTGTTTATATCTTTACAGCCTCTCTCATACAACACGTGCTTCTGCCTCTTAAACCCTTCGCTACCATGACGTCATTAATTTTAAACAATTGTCGTCTGCTTTTATTTCTCAAATTTAATTTTTAGGTATTTTGACTTGAGTAAACTTGACATGAGTGTCAAACAGTTTGGATCCTGATCAGACGCCGCGCTACGCGGCGTCTGCTCATGATCCAAACTGTTTGAAAATAACTAGTGTACTCGTGGTAAGACATTGGAGGGATTAATTCTATCCTTACCTTCTATTCTGACTATTCAAATGGAGTATTCCATGCAGTTTTCAAACACGACCGAAAATTGCGATTTTTGAGATACCGGAACGTCTTATCTGAAAGAATGACAAACGCTGAGTTTGATCTGAGTTCATGAGTCCTCTGATCTGGTTCTACAAAGTTTGCAAATATTTACGTATACTGATTTCGAGCTTACGGAAGGGGTTGAAAATTGTTTCGCACTGCTCGACTTTGTGAGGGAGCGAGAGAAAGATTGGGAATATTACCTGTGTTTCTTGGAGGCAGAAATCGATACTGGCCTATTCGATGCCTGTGACGTTTTGGCAATTCCCGCCTTTATAGTATTATCAGAGAACATGACGCTAGCGCACTGTGGTACGATTTCTCTTTAACCCTCCGCGCGCTGCGGGCGTAATTGTAATAACTATAACAAACAGTTTGGAACGAGATGAGACGCCGGGTTACCCGGCGTCTCATCTAGTTCCAAACTGTTTGACACTCTGATGATATTTTCGGAGTAAAAATGTAAATTATTTAATTTTAAGAATTGTTGCAGACGATATTTTTGGTAGACGAGAAATACTTAACGTGTTAAAGATTAACGAATATGATCCGTTTCACGATTTTACGAGCTCGCGTCAACAACTTCTTTAGTCCGTTGTATTGTTGTTTCGCAAGGCAAGGGTGTTTAGGTTTAAATACGAGTGAATGTATATACCCTGTGTCATTTAAATCTAGCTAGAGCAATAGTGAGGGGGTTTAGAAAACAAGAAATTTAGAGAAATTCGTCTACACTCCGTCCATTTGCACTGTACTGCGAAAGGGGATTAAAGGATTAGATAGAAAAGGGCTTTGATTGTGGAGAAGGTATTGTAATAGTGTCTATATCAAACAAAGCGACTGTGGATTTTTTTGCGGAAGTTGTAGTGTTATTGTGTCTCTGAAATCCTCCAGTGGATAGCGTGCGTATTGGAGAACTGGTGTGAAAAAAGTTTTTAAAAAATATGGAGTTAAAGACGGTTTGGTGTTTTACTGTGCACTTCGTTGCCATGGTGTTTTGTGACAGGCGGGCCTCTGTGAAACCTATAGAAGACTCTCCAAAATATGGAGCCCACCCCCATAAAATGTCTAGTGATTTATATATGGATCCATGCAAAGCACGTAAGTATTCATTTTTACTTAGACTTCTAACAGTGACGCGACTGGCATTTGTAAACAGTTTGAATCCAGATCAGACGCCGAGTAACTCGGCGTCTGATCAGGATCCAAACTGTTTGACACTCATATAGACACTTCTGGAAATTCAAACGGTTTAAAAACGTAATTTGTAAACAAGTGACAGACGACAAATTGCTGGCAGACGATATTTTCAATGTCTAAAGTGTGGCGTATTTAGAACCAGTCTGCTAGGTAGTAATTATGTGTGGTGTTATCTGCTGGGTGTGGGAAATAGTAATAATCCACGCGACACCATGATTAGTTTTGATCGAATACTGTACATATTGCTTATTCCAAACAGGTCGATATTTCATTGTTTCCTGGTAGATATACTGTTTCTCTGAGACTACAGAATGAAGGCATGGATAGTGTAGAGACACCCATGCTGGGGTGAGATACAAACACATACTAAAACGCCCACCTATCAGCGAACATAATTTCGGTGTTGACAGCATGTGACAACTTAAAGAAGGTTGAAAGTAACACAAAAAGCATTTAAAGGAGCTTTTTGTTTTACTTTTAAGTTTATGCACACTTGTAAAACAGTTTTACTTTAGCTGTACATTTTGGTTTCAACCATTACAGGTACAGTGGAGAATCTGTTATTCTTTCCCGTTTAAACGCAAACGTACGCAAACGCAAAGCACTAAAACGTAGAAAAGAACAACTTTTGGACAATTTTGATAATTCTTGTTTATCTTGGTGGCAAACAGTTTGGAGCCTGATCAGACGCCGGGTTACCCGGCGTCTGATCTGGCTCCAAGCTGTTTGCACTGCAAATAAAAGTTTTAGCGTAAACGCGTTTATTGGGAAATAATAACAGATTCTCCACTGTACCCCACAGTTCTACATGTAGTTAATGATAAATGACCACTTAAAGCAGGTTGAAAGTAAAGCAGAATGTAACCTAAGGCGTATTTTGTTTTACTTTCAGCCTGCTTTAAGCTGCCAACTACAAGAATATAGAGAAAATACATTTTGATTTATATTCATGACTATATAAAGTGGAAGTATTTTCTTCAGTGAAGGAATAGATTAAATGCGTAAAAAATCTTATTTATGGAGTAATGGGTTAACGTTTCGCTTGTTAATTGCGACTAGACTAGTATTTGCAAAACACTTGGATCAAGATCAGATGACACGAAACACGGATTCTGGATCAGGATATAAACTGCTTGATCCTTATGTTTGTGTGTCTTAGGCTAAATTCTAGTACAGATAAACAGGAAACCAGATAAGGGGAGTATTTCAAAATCAAAAATCTTTATTTCTGCTTTAAACCCTATGGTGTTACTACTCATTAGAATCGTCTCAAAGAGACGATTCTAATTAGTAGTAACAACATAGGATTTGATGCTAAAATAAGTGAGAAAATACTGGATTTGTCTTATCTGGAGCCCTGATAAATACTTTGAGGCAACTGGAATTGTAACAAGCGAACCACCAGTTGAGCTTCTTTTACATGGTAGTTGTATAGTCTCATCTTTGAACCCCTAAGACGGCAGGCTAATTTTGTGACAGGTGCCGTCCTCGGTGAGGGATATGAACAGATTAAAACATTGCTCCATCTTGTTTATCAGTACATATGTGGGCTTGGTAGTTATACATGTAGTGAACGTTTACACTTTACAGTACATGTATTTAAAATTGATTGAGAACATCTACTCCTGTTCCAGGTTAATGTAACTTTATTTCAAGTATATCATGAGAGAGAGAGAGAGAGAGAGAGAGAGACAGACAGACAGACAGAGAGAGAGACAGAGAGAGACAGAGAGAGAGAGAGAGAGTCAGAGAGGCAGAGAGAGAGAGAGAGAGAGAGTGAGATACAGACAGACAGACATACAGACAGACATATATAGACAGAGGGACAGAGACAGAGAGAGGAATGGGGTTAGGGAAAAGTGGGTTTCGGGCCAGATACCCGACACCCTGACATGCAATATGGCGTCAATTAAACTGAATATGTAGGTGATTTTAAATAGAGTGTCACACTTATATCTGGCGTCTAATCTGGCTCCAAAATATTTGCCACTCAGATTAAAATAAATAGTAAAAAATACCAACAAGTTGTTATTTTGTACGTAAAAATATTTTGGTATCGTTTGCGCATTGTTTAAACGGGAATGCACTGTATAGTTGCGTTGTGCAATAAAGTGTTAATAAAATGGGGAAATGTATCTAATACTTGAGTTATAGTTTTGATCGACACTTAAATAAGAATTTTTAATGAAGAGAGACTGAGGGAGATTTATTTCCAGGGTGGGAAAAGCTGATGTTTTAACCCTTCTTCTGCTGTGATATCGTCTGCTTCGAAATTGTCGTCTGCAAAATTTGTAAAATTCAGATTTATTCATTTTTTTAGTGAAGAAACCTTAAGGCAAGTGTCAAACAGTTTGGATCCAGATCAGACGCCGCGTTACGCGGCGTCTGATCTGGATCTAAACTGTTTGCAAAAATCAGTAAATTCGCGAACAGCAGGCAAAGGATTAATCCACCTATCTTACTGTACCATCGTTGTCATTAACCCCGTCACTGCCCTTTCCTGTTACAGTGGAGAAAACGTAAATTATTCCTTCCCAACAAACACGTTTACGCTAAAACTATCATTCCCAATGCAAACAGTTTAGAGCCAGATCAGACGCCGGGAAACCCGGCGTCTGATCAGGCCCCAAAATGTTTGCCACTCAGGTTAAAATGAAGAGTCAGAATTATTAAAAACTTGTCATTTTCTCTATTTTTATTACATTGTGTTTGCGTTTCGTTTGCGTTTTTAAAACGGGAAAGATTATCGTCTTCTCAACTGTACATGTCGTATTTGCAAACAGTCTTGATCGTGATCAGACGCCGCGTAACGTAGACTCTTATCAGAATCCAACCTCTTCGACACGCATTTCCATATTTTATAAGTCAAAATACCTATATATCCTTAGAAAGCCTGACCGATTTTGTACACATAACACAGACACTACGGGTCTTGTTTGGAGCTCATTTTCTAAATAAACACTACACTCTGACATCTCAAAACTACTCTGACGTGTCAAAACGAAACTGAAAGTGACAATCTATTTTAAGAGGCGCTATATTTAAATCGCGTTCACGCAATGCGCGAATTAGTTAAAAAAAGAAAAGAAAAAAAGAGGATCCTGAGCTCAGTTTGAGCTTTGTGAGCTTTGTGTTGACATGTCAGTGTTACTGAATTCTAGCATGAGTGCTATTATAACGGGTTTTGACAAAAAGGTCGCGTACATTTTAAACCGAAAGTAGAAAGATGGACCGTTTCGGCCCCTCTGGTATTCGCATTTTTCCAATCTTGCAAATTTGTGTCTGGATCCATTTTCGATGCTGCCTGAAAGTGTCACATTTTGCAGGAGACCATTGACATTCTAGAAATAGAAAGTGCCGAACTTTGCCTTTCAGAAAAGTCTTCCAACGCGATGTGCGAATCATAACTTTTTCATTCTACGGAAGCCAACATGTGCCATAAACGTCAACACGTTTTAATACGTTTTGGGCGTGGAAAGGATATAACAATTACAGTGGAGAATCTGTTATTCTTTCCCAATAAACGCGTTTACGCTAAAACTATTATTTGCAGTGCAAACAGTTTGGAGCCAGATCAGATGCCGGGTAACCCGGCGTCTGATCAGGCTCCAAACTGTTTGCCACCAAGATAAACAAGAATTATCAGAATTGTCCAAAAGTTGTTCTTTTCTACGTTTTAGTGCTTTGCGTTTGCGTACGTTTGCGTTTAAGCGGGAAAGAATAACAGATTCTCCACTGTAACAGAATAAGGAAGAATCCATTAAAAAAATCAGCATTTCTTGTTGTAAGTACTTAATGACTGCAGTGTTTTCGTAAAGTTGGCTTCAAAGACCTGCTATTGCTTGTGTTTTTTGTTGTTTTTGTTTGTTGGTGTTTTTGTTGTTATTGCAAATAACTTGACAAGGCAGAAAAAAGAGACCAATCAGACTGGTGAGACTTTTCAAACGAAGGCTGTTGCACGCTAGGTACAGTGGAAAAGGTGTTATTCTTTCCCGTTTAAATAAAATTAAACGCAATTGCAAACCTATATCAAATGTTAACTTTTCGGTCGTTACAGTGGAGAATCTGTTATTCTTTCCGAATAAACGCGTTTACGCTCAAACTATTATTTGCAGTGCAAACAGTTTGAAGCCAGATCAGACGCCGGGTAACCCGGCGTCTGATCAGGCTCCAAACTGTTTGCCACCAAGATAAGCAAGAATTATCAGAATTGTCCAAAAGTTGTTCTTTTCTACGTTTTAGTACTTTGCGTTTGCGTACGTTTGCGTTTAAACGGGAAAGAATAACAGATTCTCCACTGTAACGACCTTTTATCTGCATGCCATGGCAAACAATTTGAGGCATGAACAGACGCCTGTTAACATGGTGTTTGAGCACAAACGCGTTTATAAGGAAAGAAAATCATCTTCTCATTGTCTGCAAATAGTTTGTCTGTAACACATTTCTGACTGGATTTATTTACAATTCCATTGAGAAAGTAAACATTTAACCGCGAATGCAATGCAGCGAAATATAGAAATGAACGGATAATATTGAAAAATATTGACGATTTTTAACTCCGAGTTACTCGATGTCTTTTCTGGCACTCAGATTAAAATAAATAGTCAGAATTGTCGCACAGTTGTTCTTTTCTGCAATATATTGCCATGCATTTGCGTTTTGTTAGCGTTTAAACGGGAAAGAATAACGGTTTCTCTACTGTAACCGTTATGAAATCAGCAGACATCAACAGTTATACATGTAACATATTTCACCGCAAACTGTCATATTTCTTTGCTTTTGTAATTAACCTGATGAGAAAATATAATTATAAGTGTTATTACTTAGTCTTTAGTTGATGTGGTTTTCTCAGGATAATTTCATTCGAAACTATGTCTTATAGAGAGGCCATACTCTAGATAAAAGTGAGTAAACTATTTTCCGAATTATTTCCGAGTGCTCTATATGCCTCTACCCAAAGCCTTCATGTGCCTTGTGACTAGTACTGACTACCCATTACATGATTCTAATGACACGGCACAGCATTATAGTGTTTAGATTACATACGGATAAACGTATCTGGCCCAAAGGTTATAAAGTTTGAGTTGAGTCTGAGATCGTTCGAAAGCATTTAACTGTCAGATTTGATCTTTTGCTAATAAATTGTCAAACAGTTTTTATTCAGATCAGACGCCGAGTTACGCAAGTTCAGTTACAGTAGGCGTGGTAGGAACTAACCGTATTGTTGAAACTTTATGTTATCGGTTCTTCTGTTACTACCTCTACTATTGTGGCTGTAAAACGGTCATTGGGTGCATTAAAATTAGGTTTCAACTTGGCTAGTCTGCCCTAATGAAAGTTTCACCGTTCCCTTGATACTTGTAAACTAATAAAAACACATCTTATCATCGTTCACCCCCGGCCGTGGCTTCATTTCTCCGCTCTGGTGAGGCCCTGGGATAAGCTCATTGACAGCTGAAGTGGTGTACCTTACCCTTTCACCAACACCCCGTGTACGATAATTAATAGCCAAACAGTTTGGACCCTGATCAGACGCCGCGTAACCCGGCGTCTGATCAGGATCCAAACTGTTTGACAGTAGTTCCTATATTTCTTATGTCAAAATACCTTAAATTGGATTTTGATAAACAAAAGCAGACGAGAATTGTATAAAGCAGATGACGTCACGGCAGTGAAGGGGTTAATCCCAAAACGTATCAATTGGCTTGTCATAAAACTGGTGTAACGATGTTTATTGCCAGGGTAGTGGAGTGAAGGTGCAGGCTTCATCAATACTTGAAGTGCGAGAAGACAATCATGTGTATGTAAAACGATTTGAAACCAAACAATACATATACAGTGGAGAATCTGTTATTCTTTCCCGTTAAAACGCAAACGTACGCAAACGCAAAGCGCTAAAACGTAGAAAAGAACAACTTTTTGACAATTCTGATATTTCATGTTTATCTTGGTGGCAAACAGTTTGGAGCCTGATCAGACGCCGGGTTACCCGGCGTCTGATCTGGCTCCAAACTGTTTGCACTGCAAATAATAGTTTTAGCGTAAACGCGTTTATTGGGAAAAAATAACAGATTCTCCACTGTATACAGTGGGGAGGATGTTATTCTCTCCCGTTAAAACGCAAACGAAACGCAAACGCATTGCACAAAAATGTTGATAAACTGTTTCACATTTCTTACTATTCTTTTTTACTCCAAACAGTTTGGAGCCTGGTTTAAACATATTTTATTTCAATTTTTTACAGAAATGGGGTCGGGCTACAAGTGCTCAACACTTAGTTACAGCCCCCTCTCCCCCCCCCCCCCCCCCCCCCCCCCTAATGTTTGATGACACTAAGAATGGACAATAATGGCAACAAAACAAAATTTGCAATACAGGTAGGAAATGCAGCAGAAATAAGGTATCAAAAAGGCTCAAAAGTGCTTTGTGACCGTGTTGCATGTACTTGTGAAGGTGACTGCTAACAGCAGAGCAAAAGTAATACAGACTAACAACTGCATTATACCATCGTCTTGCATTCAGCCGCCATCTGCCCCTTGTACCAATAAACCAATAAACTACTGTCATCGTAGACCATAGTAGAGTATTTGAATTTGAAGGTCATGGTCTAGCCACGCATTTGAAATATTTAAACCTTAAATTTTAATTTCTAAATGATAATATAAACATTACCCGGCGTCTGATGTGGCTCTAACCTGTTTGCAATAGAAGTAATAGTAAGATATATATAAACGCGTGGGGAAAGAATAACGAGACTTCTCTATTGTATACAGGGCATCTTAACCCAATAACGTCTATCATCTATATACAAAAGACAGTGCAGACCCCGATGAGACGTCGCTAATTTTGGTGTCTCATCAGCGTCAGGAAAAATGTGCTTTTTCATATATGATCCGCTGTATATATAGACGAACACTGCAGTTACAGTGGAGAATCTGTTATTCTTTCCCGTTTAAACGCAAACGTACGAACGCAAAGCACTAAAACGTAGAAAAGAACAATTTTTGGACAATTCTTATAATTCTTGTTTATCTTGGTGGCAAACAGGTTGGAGCCTGATCAGACGCCGGGCTACCCGGCGTCTGATCTGGCTCCAAACTGTTTGCACTGCAAATAATAGTTATAGCGTAAACGCGTTTATTGGGAAAGAATAACAGATTCTCCACTGTACAAAACCAACACACAATGACAACCTATAACCAACGACCATATATATATACATGGCAATAATATACATGGACAGTCTAATATATTAGTGGCATTCTGCATTACTTTAACAATGCATCAAGCCACCACATAATTTTGAAACACCATTGTTTCTTCAGGGCTGCCATTTCTCCGGATTTTTCCTAAATCTTCGTTTTTTTTCTAGTACATGATAGCTTAAAGCAGACTGAAAGTAAAGCAGAATGCGCCTGATGGCGCATTCTGCTTTCTTTCCAGCCTGCTTTAAGTAGTCACATGCCAACAGAACTAGAAATAGGCTATCGCAAATCGTAAAATCGCACTTGAAAAATGCAAATTTGGAAATCTTAGGATTTTTCATGCCAACTTATGACAGTCCTGTTTCTTCCATGGCTGTCGTTGTACACAGATGTCTGAATGGGATTAGTAGGAGAACTGTTGGGAAAATCACTTTCAAATTCTCTTTAGTGTAACAAACTACTAGATCATTTTCGTGGCTAAACTAGATGCTCCCAATGTTCCAGCTTCAAGGAATCATTAGGAATTTATAGGTTTGATGTGTAGGAAGTACCTTAACTCTTTGCATGCTGGGTAATTTTTGTCGTCTGCAACATTTTATCGTCTGCTATTATTCTAAAATTAGATTTTTAAAAAGAAAAATTCTTTAAAATTCAGGATCAGAATGGCAAACCGTTTGGATCCTGATGAGACGCCGCGTTACGCGGCGTCTCATCAGGATCCAAACTGTTTGCAAAGGCAATCACTATGGCGGATATATCCGCCGCTAGCATGCAACGAGTTAACTGTATAAACTGTATCATTCAGAGTAACATGTCAATTATAATATAACTAACGCAAGCAATGCAGACTCTGATAAAGCGGTGTCTCATTTGGGTCTTTACTGTTTGCGTAAGTTTTTTCTAAGGTCCATTTATGCATTACTGGATAATAGATGTAAAGGTTCATTTCCCAGAATTTTGCCAGCAAAGATAAGGTTAATTGATAGGTATTATGGCGAGCTCTGCAGTTGACAGGCTGCTATGAAATATTGATACAAGATGAATGACAAGTGTCAAATTGTATCAACTGGAAATTAAATACGAGGCGGCAGTTAACGTTGAACTGCTGTTATATAGTCATGTATATATCATTCACCCTGGAAACTCACAATTTACGATTAAGGTTGAGGACCCTTAATGAGATCGGGCCAGTGTCGGTTAATATCGACAGCTATACGGAGAGCGATCGGCCGTTCTCGTCAAAAATTGTCAACCCGTTCCGAACTATGCTAAGCATAATTCGGAAAGGGGCGACAGTTGACGAGAATACCCGATTACAGTACGTAGAGTAACGATTTTGGTCCAATATTATTAGGGGTTTCTAACCTTAAGTCTAGGCCATTGTTGTGGATGACTATTTATGGTTGATTTTACACATTGTACATTGTATTACAAAATGACAAACAGTAAATACCTTAATTTGGGTCTTCATTGTTTGCTTATGACACGTGTACGCTTCACAGGTACACTGTTTGTAAATGACGAGTAAACTCGTCGATAGGGATGAGTTTACTTTACCTCACGGAGACTGTCATGTATAGACTGTGAAATATTCCAGCAATCACATAGGACGAGTTTATATTGCAGAACCCAGGGTCCAAGGTTTTTCAGTTGAGTCTAAATTCGTTCTCAAGCATTTGATTGGTCAGATTTGAGCCTAGGCTCAAATCTGGCCAATCAAATGCTTGAGTACTCACTCAGACTCAGCTCAAACGCTTTATAACCTCGGACCCAGACATAAACAGACATTAGTAGTTCCCGTTAAATCAATTCAAGTGCAAATGCATTGTAATAGAATGTACAAAATAGCAACCATTTCAAATTATTAAATATTAGTTTTAATCTGAATAGCAAACGGGTTTGAGCCTGATCAGAAGCCGGGTAACACAATGACTCCAAACTGTTAGCAATGGACTAACGGTTTTAATCATAAATGTGTTTATTGGGAAATAATAATGTCTTCTCAACTGTATGTCTTCCTTTATAACTGGTCTTATATAATATGTTGTAGTGTAAGACGTTATTCTTTCCCAATAAACACGTTTACGCTATAATTTTTATTTCTATTGCAAACAGTTTGGAGCCTGATCAGATGCCGGGTAACCAAACTGTTTGTCAATCAATTTAAAAATAAATAATCAGAATTGTCAAAAAGTTGTCATTTTCTCCATTATATTACAATTCATTTGCGCTTCGTTAAATAATAACATGTTCTGCAGTGCAACTGGTATGTACTGCTATCGGATGTTAAGTAAACAAGCAACATACGGAGCATTGAAAACCAATTAAATAAAAGCATGTGATGACGTGTGTGCAATCTTTGCCAAGTTTATGAGCTTATAGCCATAGGGATAAACTGCTCAGATGTACTGAAGTGTATCAGCAATTTATTTTGCTTCATTGTCGATTTGAAATGATAAAATAATTGTCCATAGATTTAGAAGAAAGAGAAGAGTTGTCTTAATTTTGAGTGGCAAATGCAACCAGTTTGTGACAAGATTAGATGATGAGTTGCTTGGCTATATTACCCAATCAAATGCTTGAGTACGATTTCAGACTCAACTCAGTCTCTTTATAACCTGGGACTCAGAACGAGTCAAATCTGTTGGACTTTAATGCAGGGCTCATGATAAGAGTATGTAAACTGAACAAATCCAACATTTTTTTCCGTCGTTTCACCAACAAATCATATGGTGCTACTACTCATTGAAATGGTCTCCTCGAGACACCATAGGGTACATGTATATGCAAAAATAAGATTTTAGTTCTATGCCCTCCTTATATAGAACCCTGCTATATGTTTATGTTTCTTTATGCTTAGATGCATTCTGCTTTACTTTCAGCCTGCTTAAGCTTCTATTTGCTAGAATAAAGAAAATATTTCTTAAGATACATATCCATATCTGCATAAATTAGAACTAGATTTTTTTTTGTGCATTGGAGGAATAATTTAATGCGTAAAAATGCGAATCTATGGGGTAATAAGTTTAGCTGTCATCTGCTAGCATATAGAAAATATTTCTTATAGTGCAAATTTATGACTGTATAAAATGAAACTCTTCTTCAGTGGAGAACAAATTAAATGCATAAGAATGAGTATATGTGGAGTCCAGGGTTAAATGGGAAAGAATACTGTAAAACATGTATTTTTCGAGTCATGAATATTTCGCGTAATGCGATTTGTATTAATTCGCGACATCATGCACTATTTCTAGCAGGTGGTAGCTTAAAGCAGGCAGAAAGTAAAGCAGAATGTGCCTAAAGGCACATTCTGCTTTACTTTCAGCATGCTATAAGAACTCACCTTTTTCAAAACTAGATATTCGCGAATTAACGCGTAAATTATATTCTCGCGAATAAAACCGGTTAACCATATCACCCACTCACTGACTCACTTATGTCGAGCCGTCTGCTTCCGCCGACATCCTCGGGTAGACATGGACCTCCAAACTTCTTTGTCTAGCATACACTTTGCAACTTCCTCGGTGTTAATCATTCTGGTGTCCTCCAAAAGACCGTCTACGTATGTCTTTCTTTGCCCACCCCTACTACGTGTTCCCTGTCTTGGCTGCCATAATACAAGGTGACCACTTCTAAGGCACTAAATGATAGTAAGATGTTAATGTTTGTTTTGGTCATGTGGTTGCTGGAGGCGGGATGAAAGTAGAGCGGATTGCCCCTTTATTTAGCCTTCTGTTTTGCTTTCATCTTCCTCTGAGACTTCCACTGCCCTTTAAACTACCAACTGGAAAAGTTTAGGTGGTCGTGATGGAGAGGTGTTATTGTACAAATTTGTTCCACCTGTGTAAAATATCAGTGTTGAGGAGAGGTTCTCCATAAGCATTATGCTTTCGACCTAATCCTTTTGTACTATGATATGTATTAACATGTATTGTACGTTTATAAGAATAAAATATGTTTAAACTAAGGTGGCTAGTTGGAAGTTCTGGATGCCTGTAGCAGTGTCCAGCAGACTTCAATCTTCTTTGCCTTATTTTCTCTGAGAGTTTTGGGAGGTTTCCATATAGCTCCTTGTTTGTTAGATGGTCTCTCCAGCTGATCTGATGAACCACGCGCAGCATCTTGGTGTATGTGTCGTCAATGCTTTTAGTCAGTTTAGCAGTCATGGTCCATGCCTCACAGCCGTAGATGAGAACTCTCTACTGTACGTCTGTACCTCTTATCCCAATGTTTCGCAATAAACCTTTATTACTGAAAGAATGTTTATGTTATACATGCACGTGCAACTAAATGAACATCTAGAAAATTTCTATGTTCCGCTTCTTACACTTTTCCCTGCTAAGGGCCGAGTGACATGAGTTTATAAACAGTTTAGACCCTGACCATACTCCTAGTAGTTCCGCGACTGACCATGCCCAGACTGTAGCACATTCGTGTTGATGTTTTTCCAGTTAATCCTTTCAACCCTACATCCCTCTGTAGATATTACTGATTCCATATGCAAACAGTGTAGACCTTGATCAGAGGGCTCCCATAGGAGCTCTCTGATCAGGGTCTGCACTGTTTGATATTTTCACTGTTTTTTGTTGTCATATCAAAAATGCAACAGTAGACTGGTTCAAAATGCCTGTACTAGAAGAGTCCAAAAGGATACCCACAAGATATATTTAGGGTGAAAAGGTTAAAACAAACACGTGAACGCATTTAAACCTAGTGTCTACTGAAGCGGACATTGCCAAACAGTGTAGACCCTGATTAGAGACCGCGTTGCGTGACGCCTCATCAGGGTCTACACTGTTTGCTTCATCATATGAAATATTTTAAGTATGGACAAACACTAAAGTGTCTTTATATCACCTTTATATATCTACAATGGAATCTTCCAGCAAAAAATCAAGGAGAGTGTTAAACAGATTGGATCCATCAGTGGTCTACAGGATCCATACTGTTTGCCCATGACACAATTTGTTGGGATTTGGCAGCGAAGGGGTTATAACTTAAAAAGCATACTCTTGGGTTTACGTTAAAGCTTTGTTCACATTTAAATTAACGACATCGCTACTGTGAACTCGTCTGCTCAATATTGTCATCTGTTATTATTTCTCAATCTTAGAACTTTGTCAATTTAACTGAAGAAACACAAGTACAGAACATGTTTAGATCCTGATCAGGCGGCGTCTTATCTGGATTTAAACGGTTGGCGTTTGTTAGCCAAGTCTCGCTCCTCACTCTAAGGGTTTCAACACTCTAGAGGCGAAACCATCATAAAATTTGCAAACAGTTTGTATCCTTGCGAGACGCCGCGATACGCGGCGTCTCGCAATAATACAAACTGTTTGATACTCTGTTCCTGTTTTGAAAATATTTTTTGAACTATCTATCTTGAAAACAGTAGCAGACGACAATTGATGCAGACGAAAGTAAATACCCAGCATGCAAAAAGTTAAGTGAATGTTCATTATGAAATAAACGGTGTTTGATGAGTCCCTAGACCATCATTTGGAGTGGAATTCTCCGGATTGTCGGCTAATGTGCCTAACATTTCCGACACGCCTCTGTAACAGCGAGTTCCGACGACCGACACCACGGGGACCGCCGACAAGGGCGTAACCACCACAAAAATGAAGATTTTCTCTGCTGCTCTTTTCTTTCTAATATTCTTCTCCAACGGTGCGTCTATGAGTCCGCGATTGCGGAAATACATTTTTTGACAGTTTATCAAACATTCGTTTGTCTATTCCTACAATATGAAATATTGATTTCATATGTAACCCAATCAAAGGACATTTGTACAGTGGAGAATCTGTTATTCTTTCCCGATAAACGCGTTTACGCTAAAACTAGTTTTTCTTTTACAAACAGTTTGAAGCCAGATCAGACGTCTGATCAGGCTTCAAACTGTTTGCCACCAAGATAAACAGGAATTATCAGAATTGTCAAAAAGTTGTACTTTTCTACGTTTTAGTGTTTTGCGTTTGCGTACGTTTGCGTTTAAACGGGAAAGAATAACAGATTCTCCATTGTAACAGTATGCCTTCACAGTTATGGTAATAGAGACATTGTCAAACTAAGGTCGATATAAAGACCTTTGCTATCTAAGGTTATGATCAAGATATTGATAAGCACATAAGGTAAAGCTAAATACATTTTCAAACTAAGGTCGTGAGAAAGACATATTACCTAAGGTCATTGTACAGTCATTCATACGATTTAAGGTCATGCTACAGACATTGCTAATCTAAGGCCAAGATGAAGACAATGGCAAAATAAGGTCAAGGCGTAGACTAAATGGCGAACAAATGATAACTAGACATGTATTGGCAATCTACCGGTAATCTCAATAGGAACGCATTTGCATTCTAATGTCAAGATTAAGACATTTGCGAATTATGGTCATGATACAGACATTGCGAATCTAAGATCATGATAAAGTGATTGACAAAATAAGGTCAAGATAAAGATACGATTGCGAACATATAATGAATATATTGATATAATTATGTCAAGAAAAACACAGACATAGTTTCAGGTCAAGATTAAAATATTATCAATCTAAGATCAAGATAAAATATTTGGCGATTGAAGGTCAAGATAAAGATATTGGCAAAACTTAAGACCCATACATTGGCATTAACAAAGCTATTGCAAATTTATATCAATATAGAGACATTAACAATCTAAGGTCATGCTATTGCAAATTTAGATTCATATAGAGACTTTAACAATCTAAGGTTATTATAATACAAATTTAGACTAATTTAGAGACATTGACAATTTAAGGTCATGATATTGCAAATTTAGATTAATATAGAGACATTGACAATTTAAGGTCATGCTATTGCAAACGAAGATTAATATAGAGACATTGACAATTTAAGGTCATACTATTGCAATCTAAGCTTAATACAAAATGTATAGAGATATTGGTAATTTAAGGTTATGCTATTGCAAACTTAGGTTAATGTAGAGACATTGACAATTTAAGGTCATGCTATTGCAAACTAAGATTGGTATAGAGACATTGGCAATACATACGGTTCTTATAATGACAGTAACAATCTAAGGTCATGCTATTGCAAACTAAGGTTAATGTGGAGACATTGACAATTTAAGTCATACTATTGCTACAGTGGAGAATCTGTTACTCTTTCCAAATAAACGCGTTTACGCTTAAACTATTATTTGCAGTGCAAACAGTTTGGAGCCAGATCAGACGCCGGGTAACCCGGCGTCTGATCAGGCTCCAAACTGTTTGCCACCAAGATAAACATGTAATATCAGAATTGTCCAAAAGTTGTTCTTTTCTACGTTTTAGTGCTTTGCGTTTGCGTACGTTTGCGTTTAAACGGGAAAGAATAACAGATTCTCCACTGTAGCTAAGATTAATACAAAATGTATAGCAAACAAAGATCATGACAATGAAATTGGCAAACTACAAAAAGCAAGACCTATTTGACATTAATGGAATAGAAAACAAATGTTTATACAATGTCAAGATACTGAAGTTTTTTATGGAATATAATATGTGAAGTGTAAAGGGACTAACAACAATCATATACGAAGGAATATGAAATGTCCACTGTTTCGACTACATTCAAAAGAGGGCTCCATTTCGGTGTTTCGTCGGGTAAAACTAGAGTGCATATGCAGTTATATTTGAAAGCTTATGTAGAGAGCTAGATGCATTTAGTTTGTGTTCAGTTATTAAGACAGATAGTTGCTTAAATCTTTCACTGCCAACGGCGCCAAGAGGACATTTTGCAAACCGTTTGACACTCGTATCGATATTTCTTCAGTCAAAATATCCCTAAAGCTGACTTTGAAAATAATGCACACGACACTATGAATACATACGAACTTTTGGCGGTAAGAGGGTTAAAGCAGACGATATGTGTCAAAGAGTTTGGATCCTGTGGCGTCTGATCAGGATCGAAGCTGTTTGCATGTAACCGTTGCACTAGGAAATGTCTTCCTTTTGTTGCATAGAGTTTCATGTGAACGGGGCGGTTTTTGGCATGTGTGTCATATACTCGCCCACTGCCCAGTCATGGTAGGTGGGGGATGTTCCTGACTCATATCATGGGGAAGTCTCAGATCATGATACTAACAACGGCTTTACAGTGTAGAAACACGTGTCCGCCTTGGGCCTTTGTTGAACTTCACGTTTAGTTTATTTTAAACATAAGTACAAATGTGCATGCATGTAAATGATAAAGAGAAAATTACTTAACACATGCACTGACTGTCCTATACCCCTCCCCAGAGCAAGTTCAATGGTTATTTACAAGTAGTTAAATCCTGACTAGACGCAGCGTTGCCCAGCGTCTGATCAGGACCCAATCCGTTTGACAGTTATTTCAATATTCCTGAAATCAAAATATCTAATACAAATGTATCTAAATTTGAAAAATAATATGCAGACGAAATTTGGGTTAAACCAACATAGTTAGTAACATACTACTGCTTAGAAGAAAATAGTTCCAATTTATGCAGCCAAGAACATGTACCAAAGGAATAAAGTTCTATATCCTAGCAAATGGTAGCGTAAAGCAGGTTGAAAGTAAAGCAAAATGCGCATTAAGGCGCATTCTGCTTTACCCTCAATCTGCTTTAAGTGGTCACCTGTTTTCAAAATTAGAAACAGGCTATGGGATAATGGATTAAAATATTAAAAGAGTCTTTTGTACATCATTCACTTTGATTTGAGCAACTTACGAACAACAGACGGCTTTTTCCGAAACAGTGCACGAGCAAGGTTTTGAATTGATTGTCAGATGACGAAAATGTTCGATCGATGAGTACCGATAATGACGGATCATGGTCCGATCTCATAAGGGGCGATCTACCTTAATTTGATAATCGTTCGATTGGTGTCGCACTGGACGTGACACGTCTGTGCGTTTGTAGTTTATAGCTCACCGTGACGAACACGCTATTCTTTCCCGAAACGCAATCGCAATGCAATAAAATGTAAAAAGTAAAAATAACAGTTTGACATTTTAACTATTTATTTTAATCTTAGTGGCAAACAGATTAGAGCCTGGTCAGACGCCGGGTTACTCGGCGTCTGATCTGGCTCCAAACTGTTTGCAATGGAAATATGGGAATACAGTGGAGAATCTGTTATTCTTTCCCAATAAACGCGTTTACGCTAAAACTATTATTTTAACTATTTATTTTAATCTTAGTGGCAAACAGATTAGAGCCTGGTCAGACGCCGGGTTACTCGGCGTCTGATCTGGCTCCAAACTGTTTGCAATGGGAATATGGGAATACAGTGGAGAATCTGTGATTCTTTCCCAATAAACGCGTTTACGCTAAAACTATTATTTGCAGTGCAAACAGTTTGGAGCCAGATCAGACGCCGGGTAACCCGGCGTCTGATCAGGCTCCAAACTGTTTGCCACCAAGATAAACAAGAATTATCAGAATTGTCCAAAAGTTGTACTTTTCTACGTTTTAGTGCTTTGCGTTTGCGTACGTTTGCGTTTAAACGGGAAAGAATAACAGATTATCCACTGTAACAATGTTAGCATTAACGCATTTATTTGGAAAGAAAAAACGTCTTCTCAATTGTAACAATTTTATATTTCGACATAAACGACTTTAAACTATCGTTATTTAGTTGTAGAAATGCTGGAAAGTTCGAATTCTATGAGCTAGTGTCATCGGGGATCTACTGCATATGTCATAACGGTTGCACGAGTGTGTCACAGGCCCCACACAATAGATGTATTTATAAAGCATGCAGTTTCATGCGGTGTCTACGATCTTCACATTGCATGTCTCCTTCAAGCAACGCACCTGCGTGCATGAGTAACATTTGAGTGACACCCTGACACCATTTACACCCTGATCTCAGAGCCACAGTGGAGAAGACGTTATTCTTTACAAATAAAGTCGTTTACGCTGAACCTCTTTTTGCAAGTGAAAACAGTTTTGAGCAAGATCAGACGCCGGGTGACCGGCGTCTAATCAGTCTCAAATATGTGTGCCCTTCATATTAAAGTAAATGTCAGAATTGTCAATAAGTTGTCACTTTCTTGTTTTATTGCTATGCGTTTGCGTTTGTTTGCGTTTAAACGGGAAGGGATAAGGTCTTATCCACTGTATACAGTGGAGAATGTGTTATTCTTTCCCAATAAACGCGTTTACGCTAAAACTATTATTTGCAGTGCAAACAGTTTGGAGCCAGATCAGACGCCGGGTAACCCGGCGTCTGATCAGGCTCCAAACTGTTTGCCACCAAGATAAACATGAAATTTCAGAAGTGTCCAAAGATTGTTCTTTTCTACGTTTTAGCGCTAAATGCATTTGCGTACGTTTGCGTTTAAACGGGAAAGAATGACGTTTTCTCCACTGTACCCTGGTCCAATGTTGGATTTAGGCTGAACACATTTCTTATAAATCTGCATTTATTGATATAACGGTTAGAAATATCACAATCTCGTTTTCAATTAAAATCAAAGGTATTCGATAAAGAGTGCGGAGATCAGATAAATGGTCATGTTTACTTTTTATTAAACTCTTTTATTATTGTTTTTATCTGCCTTGATACAGTTGTCTAAAACATTTTCTAAGCCAGATTGGAGGCATTTTTATTCGATATGTGCGTCAAACATATTGGATCCTTCTCAGTCGCCGCGTTTTGCGTTGTCTGATCAGGAGCTCAGCTGTTTGCCAAGCTATTGTAGTGAAACGTTCAATGAAAACAATCGTCAGATTTAAATAAATAATAAAAAAACAACCAAAAAAAAAAATGTTTTTTTCTCTCTATTATACTACCATGCGTTTGCGTTTAAATGGGAAATAATAACATTTTCTCCATTGTATACGCTATACGTGCAGTTCCTGATAGGACTGTTACAGTGGAGTAAACGTTATTCTTTCCCTTTAAAGAGTTTAAACGCAAACGTATATAGAGTTTTTACTCAAACGAAACGCAAACGCACCGCATTAAAACATAAAAATGGACAATTTTTCGACAATTTTGTCTATTTATTTTACTCGAGTGGCAAACAGTTTGGAGCCTGATCAGACGCCGGGTAACCGTTTGCAATGGAAATTATAGTTTTAGCGGAAACGCGTTTATTGGGAGAGAATAACGTTTTCTCCACTGTACTAGTCAAAGGTTGTTTACCAATGTGCTGATCTGGCCCCGTCTGTTCAAGTTCAATAACCGATCATCTCCGCCAGACCGTCGCGTGGTCTTCTTCAGGATTTATTTGAACCCTGTTAGGGGTCTGACCGTCATGAGGGCCTCCTCAATATCTATTGGAAGCCAGTTAGTGGTGTGTGTGTTTGTTCCGTGAAATGTTTACCCCTTCACCGTTTCATTGTCGTCTGCTTCAATTTTGTTGTTTGCAAGATCGTTTCAAAGTAAGATTTAAAGTAGTATGATTTATAACAAATCGATCTGAGTGTTAAACAGTTTGGAATTGATCAGACGCCGCTTTAAGCGGCCTCTGATCAGAATCCAAACGGTTTGCTTTTACGCGCTTTCAGGCGTACTTGAGAGTGAAAGGGTTGCGCCCTATACAGACGTGCTCCCTGTTGAGATATAGATCTATACATCGGTACATGTATATGCTGGTCTGTCTTTACTGTTTTAAACGTCTGCTTCAATTACTGACATATAACCCTTAACTTGATTGGTGAACGCAAACTGTCTGGATCCAGAACAGGCGCATCGTTACGCGGTGTCCGATCAAGATCCAAGACGTGTCGCACTTGTGTTGACGTTTGCTCTGTCGAAAGGAGAACGAAAATGAATTATAAATAAATATACAGGCGACAATTTCCAAAAGCCGGCGATATTGCAGCGGTAAAAGGGTTAATAGTAAGCTCACAGCGAACATTTTGTCTGCTTTACCATCTGCAGCTTATTTAGGGAACAATCATTATGTTTGGCTTTTTTTTTCTTTTTTTTTTTAAATTTACTGACGCCGGGTTACCCGGCGTCTGATCTGGCTCCAAACTGTTTGCACGTCCAAACCCGGCAATGTGAGTCGTTGCTGTCCATTGCCACAAGGTTGGAATGACGTTTTATTGCTTGGCTTCAATCGCGTTTATTGGAAAACAATAACGTCTTCTCAACTCTCAGAAGTCTCAAACTGTTTTCTACTCAGATTAAAATCACTCAACAGTTTCAAAAAACTGTCATTTGTCGCATGTTATTGCAGTGCATTGCTAAACCCCTTATGCCCGTTACAAACAGCTAAGAATCAGATCACACACCCGGCGTCTACCTCAAACTTGTTTGCTGTTCAGGTTAAGCTAATGGTACAGAATAAAGTCTTCTCAACAATATAAGGTATAGAGTGTCACAGGTTAGCCAATTTGTTATTAACCTTCTATAAAAGGGACATATGCTAACAGTGTAGACTCTAATCAGTGTATACACTGTTTGCTGATAGGATGAGTTCTATATATTATTTTAGCAAAACGGAATTCAGACCAGGCACCTCTTACATAAAAAATGGACTTATCAAGTATATAAGCATGTAGGACGAATCCACTGGACGCAAATGGGTTAAAAATTGTTTGCTATTCAGGTTGAAACTAATCGTAAAGAATAACGTCTTCTCCACTGTAAGGAGGTATAGAGTGCCACAGGTTAATCAAATTAAAATCATGTTCGAGCTTCCGTGAACCTTAAATTTCGTAAGAAAACGAAAGGAAAAAGATAACACAGACACGCTGTTTTTGTATCTCTACATCTTATTTATATTAGCGATGGGCGCAACAAACCCAGTTTGGAACTAGCTCAATATCTAGAAAGTAGTCTCCCCAGGAGACTAAAGAACAAACTACACGACAGACGAAACACTAGTCTAAATAACAAACATTACTGGCGATAATTAAAGAGTAGACGACATTGATGTATTAGCGGAGATAGAAATAGCAGACGACAATTTCAGAGAGACTGTAGGTAAGTGGAGCAGACGGTTATTTGGTTTTTATGGAAAAACTATCTTGTCAGATCTCTACTCGCTACGATACCTGTCAGTGACTACCAATGCTAGATAGCACTGGCTAGATTCTACCATACGTCTGACATGGCTGGATTTCTACAGTGGGGAAAACGGTTTATTCCCCAAAAACGCGTTTACGCTAAAACTGTTATTTCCATTGCAAACAGTTTGGAGCCAGATCAGACGCCGGGTAACCCGGCGTCTGATTAGCCTCGAAACTGTTTGTCACTGGGATTAAAATGAACAGTCAGAAATATATATATTTTTTCATTTTTCTTCATTTTATTTCAATGCGTTTACGTTTCGCTTGCCGAAAGAACTGTGGATATCACTGGCTAGATTCTAGCACACGTCTGGTACAGTGGAGACTCTGTTATTCTTTCCCAATAAACGCGTTTACGCTAAAACTATTATTTGCAATGCAAACAGTTTGGAGCCAGATCAGACGCCGGGTAACCCGGCGTCTGATCAGGCTCCAAACTGTTTGCCACCAAGATAAACAAGAATTATCAGAATTGTCCAAAAGTTTTTCTTTTCTACGTTTTAGTGCTTTGCGTTTGCGTACGTTTGCGTTTAAACGGGAAAGAATAACAGATTCTCCACTGTATCACTGGCTAGATTCTAGCACAAGTCTGGCATGGGTTGATTTGTAGTTATACCAGAGTTCATGTTCAATCCCTGTCCTCCTTGCAAATATATCGTTTGCATACAACTTTTCAAATACATTTGTTACTCAAATGTAGACATACATTGTAACTCATTCACCCCTGAAGTCTTTAATATACAATTCCAGTTCCCAATTAGGTCTAGTCCATTCATGACTATTTGAAATTCCTTTCTGCAATACAAATAGTGCAGACCCCGATCAGATGGGCTCCTGCAGGAACTTTCTTATCTGGCTCTACACAGTTTGCAAAGGAAAACTATAGTCTTTACTGGTACATGTACAGAGTTTGTAAATGACGAGTATTTTCATCGCTAGGGTTGACCGAGTTGTCACTGACTAGCAAATAGTTTGGTGCCTGATCAGACACCGGGTTACTCGGTGTCTTATCTGGCTTCAAACTACATGTATTTGCTATTGATATATAATGATTTTAGCGTAAATGCGTTAATTTGAAAATAATTAAGTCTTTCCCATCGTACTACAGAGTTCCCTCCCTACAACGGCCCTCCCAACAACGATCCACTCCTTACAACGACCCTTGCCGCAATTCCCTAAATGGGACAATTATGTCTAACGCTTTTACTGCTGCAATACCGTCTGCTTAAGATTGTGTCTGTTGTTTTTCTCAAAGTTACATATAAATGGAGATTTTGATAGAATAAATATAATGAGTGACAAACAGCTTGAATCCAGATCAGACGCCGCGTCTGATCTGGATTCAAGCTGTTTTCAAATGTAAACCAAGTCTTAATTTTCCCTCTCTATAACGGTTCCCTCCGAAAAACGCACACATTTTTTGTCTCCCATTAGGTGTCGTTGTAGAGAGGGAGCGCTGTACAAGCATGTTATATCAATATTATTCTAAAATCTATCTTGTAACTGTGATAAGAAATAACATTTTGTGGCATGTGACATTTACCCTCTTTGCCAGGAATCCTGAACTTACTGCAGTTTTTATTTTGGGAGTTGTTTTTTTATCCGAATTCTGACCCAATCATAAAACAACCCCAAAATAGCCAAAATGGACTATACTTAATTGGAAACTATAGAATTGTCATTTTAAAGTTTCAGGGGTGAATGAGCCATCAACCTTAAACACTGAATTACTTAACTAAAGGTGATACAGTGGAGAATCTGTTATTCTTTCCCAATAAACGCGTTTACGCTAAAACTATTATTTGCAGTGCAAACAGTTTAGAGCCAGATCAGACGCCGGGTAACCCGGCGTCTGACCAGTCTCTAAACTGTTTGCCACCAAGATAAACAAGAATTATCAGAATTGTCCAAAAATTGTTCTTTTCTACGTTTTAGTGCTTTGCGTTTGCGTACGTTTGCGTTTAAACGGGAAAGAATAACAGATTCTCCACTGTAAGAAGCTCGTCCAGGAGATATCTGATTCGGGTCTACGATGTTTGAAAGAAAACCCACCAATATACGATTATAACAGGAGAAAATGTTAACCAATTACCCAATAGCCTGTTGTAAAAGTTTAAATACATGTGACTATGCACTTAGAGTAAAGCAGCATGCCTCTTAATGCGCATTCTGCTTTACTTTCAAACTGCGTTAAGCTACCATCTGCTAGGTTATAGAAATATTTCTAAGATTGCATGTTCATGGTTGTATAAGTTGGAACTACTGAAGCTGTAGAGGAATAGATTAGAGGCGTAAAAAGACGCTTTATGAGGACAGATGTAATGGGTTAACGGAATTTGGCAATATGGCAGTTGTGGTTGTTTTAGAACATTCCAATGGTGAAAGTGACACGGACACAATGTCATGCGAATAGTACAATCTGGACAATCTAACAGTCACGCAGTAATATCGTGATGGACAGGTGACAGAGACTCGGGTAGATTTACCCGTTAAAACCACCGAAGAAATAGATACTCGAACACGTGCTTCTACCCTAGAGTAATGTCCAGGGCCCGGGTGCATGACACACCGCTAAATCTCCACGCTAAACTATCCGATAAATTCTACCTGGGCCCGGGTGCATGACACATAGTTAGAGCTTACCTGTATACTAAATCCCTCGCTGAGAGATAAATATCGATTTTTAACTACAAGATAAACTAACTGTGTTGCATGACACACCGCTAAATTCTAGTAACATACTAAAGTTTTAGTTGATAGTTAAATATTGATTTTAGTAGACAGGTAAGATAACTAGTGTTGCACGAGCGCAAAATTGACTAACTACAAGTTAAGTTTCACCGCTAAATTTAGAGGTACTCAGTGCAGCGATAAATCCTCTAGTAGCCAGTTAAGTCAGCTTACATAGCCGCGTTAACGAAACATTTGGGATCCAGATCAGAAACTTAACACCTCGGTGTCTTATCAAGGTCAAAATTGTTTTATTATTTTTGTTATTTTATTTCATTTTTCATTTTCTCTGTTTGAGATTTACATATTACTAAACGCCAATACAATGCATTAAAATATTTTAATTGACAACGGAATATGATTTATATTAATCTGAGAGGCAAACAGTTTGGAGTTTGATCCTACGCCGGGTCACCCGTTATCTGATATGGCTCAAACATTGTAAGCAAAGAAAATAAAACAATTTAGCTTAAGCGGAATGGAAAGACACACGTATTGTCCACTGTATGGATGTAATACATGTACGCCATAAATATGTCAACCAATTCCACGCTTGAAACCTGTATTTTGGAAAAGCGGGTCCTGATCAGGGTCCAAACTGTTTTTACCGAGATCCTGTTTTCTGTAACATAAAGAAGTACGAACCAATTTCAGAATACAAATATGAATCTACAATACATAATAATAATTGGTACATTATCGCAGAAAGCTCTGTTACATGTAGTAACAACGAAACACTTTAGTGTGTGTTGCCATAATGTTTTCTTTTAGCCCCTTCGGCGCCAATTAATCGTGAGTGTTTATCCCTTTATCACCGTTTTATTGTCGTCTGCTTTAATATTCTCATTTGTAATATCGTTTCAAAGAAAGATCCAATGTAGAATGACTTAGGAAATTTCGATACGAGTGTAAAACAGTTTGGACCCTAATCAGACGTCGCGTTACTCGGCGACTGATCTGGATCCAAACTGTTTGGGAAGCCGACTTCATGCGACTCCGGCGGTGAAAGAGTTTTTAAAACATTTCTTTCAAACAAGATTTTCCCATAAAGCTCATCTTTAAAGAAGAATACAATAATAACACTATACTAATAACTCTATAACGGATTAATCTTCAGAACTGAATATCGACACGATCATTTAGGATCTTGATCAACTACGGGTCAGAACAAGAATATTTAAAATGTACCAACCTTTTAGCGTTAGGTGTAATGCGTAAGAACAGCTTAGGAACCGTCTGTCCGCACGTCTGTCTTTCTGTCTATCAGTGTCTACCATCCCATTTTCTCTCCCCCCCTCTCTCTCTCTCTCGCCCGTTTACCTCTCACTGTATGTCAGTCTCTGCCTGTCCGTATGTACATGTACAGTGGAGAAAACGCTATTCTTTCCCAATAAACGCGTTTACGCTAAAACTATTATTTGCAGTGCAAACAGTTTCGAGCCAGATCAGACGCCGGGTAACCCGGCGTCTGATCAGGCTCCAAACTGTTTGCCACCAAGATAAACATGAAATATCAGAATTGTCCAAAAATTGCACTTTTCTACGTTTTAAAACTAAAGTGTTTTGCGTTTGCGTACGTTTGCGTTTAAACGGGAAAGAATAACGTTTTCTCCACTGTATATCTACCTCTCTATCTCGTTCTCTCTCTCTCTCTCTCTCTCTCTCTCTCTCCTCTCTCTCGTTCTCTCATTCTCCCAACCTCTCAAGTTTGATTCCTGTCTCTTTCCTTTCTCTTTATGTCAAAATTCCCTGCCTGTCGTCTTACTGTCCCTCTTTTTTACTGTTTTTTTTTAATCTGAATAGAATCTACTTTCATATGATAGTTATGTTTGTACTCACCTTTTCAACACATAAGTTCGTCTGTTTTACTGCATGGTTTAGATCTAACGAAACATGAGTGCCGAATAGTTTGGATCATGATCCGCTGCCATGTCTAGCTGTCATATAATGATCCAAAATGATTGAATTGTTAAAACTAAACTCAGCAATTAAGGTTTATGATTTGCTTGATGCGTCACAGATCCTAAGTGTTGGAAATATAGTGAACAAGAAAACGGGTTCGGATCACAAGTACTTTCAACATTAGATCCTCCCCCCCCCCCCCCTTTTTGGTTAACAACCCCCCCCCCCCCCCCCCCCCATTTTCAATATACAAATGTATAAACACAATGGAGAACAAAGTATGAAGTGCATTTTAGCCAAAAACGCTTATGCTCACTCATGTTCAATGCATTCACCAAATCTAACCCAACTTTAGCTTGCTACTAAGTGTACTAGCTACAAGGTAACTACCTACAAGGTAAAATGGACATGTGCACGCCAGTTAGTGGCTCGCTCTAACTGATAGGTAACTAACGGACAGGTAGAATTTATCGGATAGTTTAGCGAGGAGATTTAGCGGTGTGTCATGCACCCGGGCCCTGTCCGTTAGTTACCTGTCAGCTACAGCGACCCACTAACTGGCGTGCACATGTCGAATTTACCTTGTAGGTAGTTACCTTGGAGCTAGTACACTTAGTAGCCAGCTAAAGTCGGGTTAAATGTGGTGAATGCATTGAACATGAGTGAACATAAGCGTTTTTGGCTAAAAATGCACTTCATACTTTGTTTTCCATTCTGTTTATACATGTGTACACTGAAATGGGGGGGGGGGGGGGGGGGGGGGGGGCGTTCGTTCACCAAAATGGGGGGGGGGGGTCTAATGATGTAAGAACTTGTTATCCGAACCCGTTTTCTTGTTCACTATAATGCCAACATACAGTATAGGGTCTGTGACGCATCAAGCAAATCATAAACTTTAATTGCTGACTTTAGTTAAGTTTGGATCATGATATGACAGCTAGACTTTGCAGCTGATCAGGATCAAAACTATTTGGCACTCATGTTGGGTTAAATCTAAACAATGCAGTAAAATTCAGACGACATTATGGGTTGAAAAGGTTACTAGAAACAATACTATCATGTGAAAGTAGATTCTATTCAGATTTAAAAAACAACAAAACCAGAAAAAAGGAAGGACAGACATACAGGGACAGAAAGACGACAGGCAGGGTAACAATGGCATAAAGAGAAAGGGAAGAGAGAGGAAGCAAGAGTAGTTAGGAGAGCACGTAATACTCATTTGAGGGTGTATGCCGTATGAAGAGATAGAGATAGATAGATAGAGAGAGAGTGAGAGAGAGAGAGAGAGAGAGAGAGAGAGAGAGAGAGGTGTACAGACGGACAGGAGATATAGAGGAAGAGAGAGGGAGATATAGTTTTAAAAGGCAGGTATACAGATACACGTACAGAAATGGCGCAGACAATAGATATATAGCGAGATAGCGAGAGAGAGAGAGAGAGATAGGGGAGAAAAAGATAGGGTAGACAGTGACATACATACAGATGTGCGAACAGACAGTTGCTAAGCTGTTAAGTTACTACGCATTACACCTAACGCGAAAATGTGGTACATTTTAAGTATTCTTGTTCTGACCCGTAGTTGATCAAGATCCTAAATGATTGACCCTCGTACCGATATTCAATTCTGAAGATTATTCCATTGTATAGTTATTTGTGTGTTATCATTATTGATTTATTGCATTCTTCTTTAAAGATGCGCTTTATGGGAATCTCTTGTTTCATAGACATGCTTTAGCAACTCTTTCACCGCCGGAGTCGCATAAAGTCGGCTTTACAAACAATTTGGATCCAGATCAGACGCCGAGTAACGCAACGTCTGATTAGGGTCCAAACTGTTTTACACTCGTATCGACATTTTCTAAGTCATTCTACATTGGATCTTTCTTTGAAACGATATTACAAATAAGAATATTAAAGCAGACGACAATAAAACGGTGTAGGGGTAAACACTCACGATTAATTGGCGCCGAAAGGACTAAAAGAAAACATTATGGCAACACATACTAAAGTGTTTCGTTGTTACTACATGTAACGGAGCTTTCTGCGATAATGTACCAATTATTATTATGTATTGTAGATTCATATGTATTCTGAAATTGGTTCGTACTTCTTTATGTTACAGAAAACAGGATCTCAGAAAAAACAGTTTGGACCCTGATCAGGACCCGCTTTTCCAAAATACAGGTTTCAAGCGTGGAATTGGTTGACACATTTCAATGCAACCAACATCCTATGGCGTACATTTGTATCACATCCATACAAATTCTTTTACATGTATCTTCTTTGCTTACAGTACAAATGTTGGAGCCATATCAGATAACGGGTAACCCGGCGTCTGATCAAACTCCAAACAGTTTGCCTCTCAGATAAATATCAATCATTATCATCGACATATTCCGTTGTCAATTAAAATATTTTATTGTATTGCGTTTAGTAAAATGTAAATCTCAAACATAGAAAATGAAAAATGAAATAAAATAACAAAAATAATCAAACAATATTGACCTTGATAAAACACCGATGTGTTATGTTTCTGATCTGGATCCCAAATGCTTCTTTAACGCGGCTATGTAAACTGATTTAACTGGCTACTAGAGGATTTATCGTTGCACTGAGTACCTCTAAATTTAGCGGTAAAACTTAACTTGTAGTTAGTCAATTTGGCGCTCGTGCAACACTAGTTATCTTACCTGTCTACTAAAATCAATATTTAACTATCAACTAAAACTTTAGTATGTTACTAGAATTTAGCGGTGTGTCATGCAACACAGTTAGTTTATTTTGTAGTTAAAAATCGATATTTATCTCTCGGCGAGGGATTTAGTATACAGGTAAGCTCTAACTATGTGTCATGCACCCGGGCCCAGCCTGCTAGGCTAGACTGTAGAAAGTGTGACATTTGTCTGTGAATAAAGTATACCATATTATTCACTAAAATGAAAGCATTTGTTTTAAGTGTATGTTACAGTGGAGAATCTGTTATTCTTTCCCAATAAACGCGTTTACGCTAAAACTATTATTTGCAGTGCAAACAGTTTGGAGCCAGATCAGACGCCGGGTAACCCGGCGTCTGATCAGGCTCCAAACTGTTTGCCACCAAGATAATCAAGAATTATCAGAATTGTTCAAAAATTGTTCTTTTCTACGTTTTAGTGCTTTGCGTTTGCGTACGTTTGCGTTTAAACGGGAAAGAATAACAGATTCTCCACTGTATGTCTATAAAATGTACAATCACATACCGTGCCATGAGAAACCTGACTTATTGCATTGCAAACAGTGATAATCAAGGCCTGGCCTTGATCTACACTGTTTGATATCCACATGCATCTTACGCATTTTTTATAGCTGTATTATATACGGTATTTGGCAGCGTTAACCAAAACTCACTGAGTCAGATACAGAGCCTGTGTGATTAGGACCCAAATTGTTTGCCCCTCATACAGTGGAGAATATGTTATTCTTTCCCGTTTAAACGCAAACGTACGCAAACGCAAAGCACTAAAACGTAGAAAAGAACAACTTTTGGACAATTCTGATAATTCTTGTTTATCCTGGTGGCAAATAGTTTGGAGCCTGATCAGACGCCGGGTTACCCGGCGTCTGATCTGGCTCCAAACTGTTTGCACTGGAAATAATAGTTTTAGCGTAAACGCGTTGATTGGGAAAGAATAACAGATTCTCCACTGTATCCGTGATTCTTCAGTCTAATTATCTACAATATAAATTTGTAAAACAAAGTCAGGCGCTATCCAGGGCTACCATAAGTTGCTCATAAAAATCATTCCTAAGATTTCAAATTTTTTAAGCGCGGTTTAAGGAATCTTACCTGTAACCTTTTCGCTACCATGCTCTAACATAAATATGCAAACAGTTTTGATCCATATCAGACGCCGCGTAACTATTTGACACCCATATATATGTTAGATAAGTAAACAATGCAAATGATTCCAAATTTTAAACGTAAGAGCAGAATTCCGAAGATTACGGAAAAATCTGTAGGTCCCGAGAAATAAAAAAAATGAAGATTTGGGAAATTCAGAGAAGTTGCAGCCTTGGCTAACGTTTCAGTGAAAAGGTTAATTCTAATAATTGTGTCATATCCATTTCAATATACATTACATGTATGGCCTATATACCTATATACGTAAATAATGAATGACATTTGACCCGGGCTGCTAAATACGCTTAGAAAGATAATATTTTGACAAGGCGTGAACTAGTGTCATATTTTGAAAGGGGAAATCTTGAGTATTATTTGAAGTAAAGTTATGCAAATCAAGGGGCTGTAATTGTTTGGGGAGACAGGGTTTTGACACATTTCGGTCAGTGTTGTAACAAAATACTGAAACACAATAATGAAAATATCACAAAGGTTTAAATAAACTTGTAAGGTAGTTCTTCATTATGCCAGGGTTTTCAATACAGTGGAGAAAACGTTATTCTTTCCCGTTTAAACGCAAACGTACGCAAACGCAAAACACTAAAACGTAGAAAAGTATAACTTTTTGACAATTCTGATAATTCATGTTTATCTTGGTGGCAAACAGTTTGGAGCCTGATCAGACGCCGGGATACCCGGCGTCTGATCTGGCTCCAAACTGTTTGCACGACAAATAATAGTTTTAGCGTAAACGCGTTTATTGGGAAAGAATAACAGATTCTCCACTGTACACGCATCAAAGTATTTCCCCTTGCTGTGTCTCTATCTCTGTATCTGTCTGTCTGTCTGTTTGTTTGTCTGTATGTATGTCTATCTCCCAATCTCTGTTTCTGCCTATGTGTATGTCTCACTGTCCGTCCGTCCGTCTGCACGTCTGTCTGTCTTTCTCTTTCTTTCTGTCTTTAGACCTCTGTCTCTCATTGTACAGTGTTCCCTTTCTTCAACGACCCTCCCAACAACGACCCCTCCTTATAACGACCCTTGCCGCAATTCCCTAAATGGGACACTTATGTCTAACACTTTTACTGCGCTTAAAATTGTCGCCTGCTGTTTTCTCTCACAGTTACATATAAGTGGACATTTTGATAGAATACATATCATGACAAGTGACAAACAGCTTGAATCCAGATCAGACGCCACAATACGCGGCATCTGATCTGGATTCAAGCTGTTTGTTAATGTAAGCCAAGTCTTATGTTTCTCTCTCTATACCGACTCCCTCCAAACAACGCACACAATCTGTGTCTCCCATTAGGTGTCGTTGTAGAGAGGGAGCGCTGTACATGTAATCGGTTGTAGTAAAATGTTTATTACAGTGGAGAATCTGTTATTCTTTCCCAATAAACGCGTTTACGCTAAAACTATTATTTGCAGTGCAAACAGTTTGGAGCCAGATCAGACGCCGGGTAACGCGGTGTCTGATCAGGCTCCAAACTGTTTGCCACCAAGATACACAAGATTTATCAGAATTGTCCAAAAGTTGTTCTTTTCTACGTTTTAGTGTTTTGCGTTTGCGTACGATTGCGTTTAAACGGGAAAGAATAACAGATTCTCCACTGTACATGCTATTTCACATCGTTACAACCATCATTGAACCTTCTTTCCATTGGTCGTTATGCCGGTCGGAGGTTTTATTGAGCAACATTAGAGCATGCAGATATCTTATCCACTTATAACTGGACATGTTCCATACTGTTTGACACTTGCATGTAGACTTACAACATCATCAATTTTATTATATCAACATTCATTTTCTGCAATCAATTGCATTGCGTTTGTGTTTAGTTTCGTTCAACCCTTTTATGATCGAACTATTCGGAGGCTTTGACCCCTTTTGTCGCTTTTTTGTCGTCTGCTTCAGTATTCTTATCTGCAAGACACGTTTCAAAGTTAAATTAAAGGTTGTATGACTTAATAAATATCGATAAGAGTGTCAAACAGTTTGGGTGCTAATCAGACGAACTTATAACCAACTTATATGTCGCGATTTCGTAAAACCCAACTCAAACGATCTAATTTAGGGATTGTAATAGAAGTGCTTTACTGTAGTTACAGTGGAGAATACCTTATTCTTTCCCATTTAAACAAAACGAAACGCAAACGCAAAACGCTAAAACGTATAGAAAAGTGCAACTTTTGGACAATTCTGGTAATTCAGTTTTATCTTGGTGGCAAACAATTTGGAGCCTGATCAGACGCCGGGTTTCCCGGCGTCTGATCTGGCTCCAAACTGTTTGCAATAGAAATAATAGTTTTAGCGTAAACGCGTTTATTGGGAAACAATAACGTTTTCTCCACTGTACCCCTTCACTGCCTTACCCTGGATACAGTGGTTATTTGCAAACAGTTTGGATCCTGATCGTGTCTAATCAATATCTTAACTGTTTAAAACTCATTTCAATGTTTCTTAAGTCAAAATACCTAAAAAGATTTTTTTTGAAAATGACGTCATGGCAGTGAGGGGATTAAATGGTTGCTCAATGCAGGTATGACTGTACATTTTGTATTCACACGAGACATGCGGTGATTTCGCACGATTTATGTGACTAGAGCGTGACGTACCCTAATCAAGCACTCAGAACTGCATTCTAATTACCCATGTATGATCTTCAATTAAATGCACATTTTCAATTGAGGATCCTTTATAGTACTCGTCGTTTATTTTGTATCATGTAATTAAAGATGAAAACAGCTGTGAGATCGAATAGACAAGCAAACACTCAAAGAAAAAAACAATGAGAAATGTATAAACAAGTGGTTTACCTGACAAAACAAAGCTTTGAACACTTTTTTGTGTTCCGATGACCCACATCACAGCGAAGCTGAGCAAAATACATAGATGTACAGTAGAGAAGACGCTATTCTTTCCTAATTAACGCGTTTACGCATAAACAAAGTAGGATTAATTTAACACTTGCCATAAATTTGCAACTATAAGTGGTAGAAACTAAAGTTACCATGTATACTCGATTCAAGAAGCTCTTGAGATCAGTACAACTTAGGTCATGTCTGATGAAGGTCAAAGTCATTTAGAGGTAAAAAGGATTGATTTAACATAGGTCATTACTCTGAAACAATAATGAACTGCAAGTTAAAGAAACGTTATATTCACCATGCGTACTCGGCTCAAGAATATCTTGAGCTCAGTACAATTTGGATCATGTCCGACAAAGATCAAGGTCATTTAGAGGTCAAATAGGGTTAATTTAACATTGTCCATAACTTAAAAAAAAAAGTGACGGAGACTTCATATTTGGCATGTGTACTCAGCACAAGAAGCTCTACAGTACAAGTTTGGACATGTCTAACAAAGGTCAATATCATTTATAGCCTCAGACCGACAAATGGTCGAAACAGACGAAAGCAATAAGACTATCTCACTGTTCCGTTTTAGCTCACCTGGCACGAAGTGCCAAGGTGAGCTATTAGGATCGTTGGATGTCCGTCGTCCGTCGTCCTTCGTCCGTCCGTCCACAATTGTTCGTTAACACTCTAGCGGCTACAAATTTCATTTGATCTTCATGAAACTTGATGACAATATTTGTCTTGATTAAATTCAGGTCAAGTTCGAATGTGGGTGATGTCCGATCAAAAACTAGGTCACTAGGTCAAATCATCGAAAAACCTTGTTAACACTCTAGAGGCTACAAATCTCCTTGGGTTTTAATGAAACTTCGTCAAAATGTTTGCCTTAATGAAATCTAGGTCAAGTACGAATATAGGTAAAAAACTAGGTCACTAGGTAAAATCTTCAAAAAACCTTGTTAACGCTCTCGAGGCTACAAATCTCATTGGATCGTAATGAAACTTTATCAAAATATTTGCCTCACTGATATCTAGGTCAAGGTCGAATGTGGGTCATGTCCGGTCGAAAATTAGGTCACTAGGTCAAAACTTCAGAAGAACTTGTTAACGCTCTCGAGGCTACAAATCTCATTTGATCTTAATGAAACTGAGTCAAAATATTTGCATCATTGATATCTAGTTCAGGTTTGAATGTGGGCCATGTCCGGTCAAAAACTAGGTCACTGGGTCAAGTCATCGAAAAACCTTGTAAACATTCTCGAGGCTACAAATCTCATTGGATCTTAATGAATTTTGGTCACAATGTTGGCCTCACTGATATATAGGTCAAGTTTGAATGTGGGTCATGTCCGGTGACTTGGTCACTAGGTCAAATCATAGAAAAACGGCGTTAACTCTCATGTGGCTACAAATCTCATTAGATCTGAATGAAATATTGTCAGAATATTTGCCTACAACAAATCTATATCAAAATCAAATGTTGATTGTGTCTGGTAAAAAAATTGGCCACTAGGTCAAATTAAAGAAAAATATTTGTTAATATTCTAAAGGTTGATTGTAGGTCATGTTGATCCAGTCGTTATCTAGGTCGCTATAGGTCAAGTTTTACATGGTGTACCAGGTGAGCGATTTAGGGCCATAGTGGCCCTTGTTAATTTATAGGCATAACAAAACAGACGAGCGTTGGCACCCACATGCGGTGCACTTGTTAATATGAATATAAGTTCTTAAATAGGATAACATTTGGGTAACATCAGACTACTGTATTGTGATATGATTATCTGATTCAACTATTCTATGATAGAAAATATTCCAAATATATTTACACTCATAAATTGGAATTGACTTTCATTCGCTTGTTTTGATTATAGGCGAAACTCAAAGGTTAAAACTACCAGGTTCCATTACAACAGTTGAGAGATATCAGGGTCTTCAAGAGCGAGTGATATAAGGGCCTTCAGTTCCCTCTTGTTTACATTTTGGTATTTTATGTTTAATTTTTTATTTCGTGTAATGGAAACGAATAACGTTATCGTTATACTGTAAAACAGGGTTCGCTGTATTTTTAACCATTAGTACATAAAACGCTCTTTTACGCTGTTATTTATATCTCCATTGTCGAAAACAAGTTCCACTTTATAGGGTCATAAATAGAGGATATTGAATGAGTGTGTGTTCAGTCGTGAATTTATTGAACGAGTTGGATAAAATCATATGTTGCGAGCCTTGGCGAGCAACATATCATTTTATCCAACGAGTTCAATAAATTCACGACTGAACACACACGAATTTGATATCCTATTTATCACATAAACACCAAAATGACACGAAAATCCGAACGGTCTTATTTTCACTTTTGCCCTCGGCTCTTAGGAAACGATTCGTCATAGGCGTTATTCGGTTGTATTCATCCGTAATGAAAACACCTATCAAACTAAAATAAAGAAAATCAACATCAATGTGCTGTAAAAAGACTTCTCTGATACCATATTCAATTTTAAATTAATATTTAATTTAAAAATTGTTGTAATTGACTAAAAATGATCAGTTGACATTTAGAATCTAGTTTCGTTTTCAAAATAACGTCGTTAGAGCAACATGACGTCATTATCATGTTAACGTCTGAATTTGAAAAACAGTCTGAATCACTGTTAATACTAGAGCTCTATGCAGCCTGATTTGCAGCCTGAGTTTGCGAGACTGCTCGGAATAATGTTTCTAGGACACTTGGGAATGTTTCAATACCTAGTGGTGATCTAAGTTTGTCTAGATCCTCTTTACTGATTTACAGTCGGCGTAGTAGTACAGTATTTTGGTGATTCGAAAATTAGTATAAAATATATGCCCAGTGGGCCATACGATGTTTACGGCCCTCTATATTTTGCACGTTTATGTGATAAATATGTATAATAAGAAATATGTTCGACGTTCTGAAAGATGGTATCTTAGTTTAAACAATATTTTATTCAGAAGAAAGGGATTGGACAACAGGCAAAGCCTATGTGAGTCCTCTCCAAAAGATGGTAGCTAAAGCAGGTTCAAAGCAGAGCAGAATGCGCATAAGGCGCATCCTGTCCTATTTTCAACATCCATTTAGTGTTCAACTGTCTTCAAACCTAGAAGCAGGCTATAGTGTAAAATGTTTAGAAAGATACTGTAAGTAACAATCATGGATTAGGTAAAATAACCCATTTTATTGGACATGATGTAAAAGTTACTCAAAGTACTCAAATTACATGCAGATAATTAGATTAGCCGAATCTTCACTTATTTTAAAAAGATACTCATTCTGCTTTTATCACCAAAGCGATACCATGATGGCTTTTGAATACAGATTGGTTCCAGATCAGGTATCGAGCCTAAAGTCACACTCTTTTCGACACATGTATTAATGCTCTAATAGTTGAAAAACATATAAAAATCAGTTTAACTTTGAAAAGTTAACGGTGATGTTACAGTAGAATAAGGATTTAGCCTTCATCATTAACCGGCTATAAAACGCAGTTTGATTTGTGTTTGTGTACACTTATGAACAAGTTCTAATTCTGAGTATTTCGAAATATGATCAGGGTACACTCTATTTAATACTCGCTTTGAGGTTGTGTTTATCACATGTATAATGCATATTGGTTTGATGTTTTTGTGCAGACGACAGTTTAAAAGGAGACTTTAGGTACAGTGGAGAATCTGTTATTCTTTCCCAATAAACGCGTTTACGCTAAAACTATTATTTGCAGTGCAAACAGTTTGAAGCCAGATCAGACGCCGGGTAACCCGGCGTCTGATTAGGCTCCAAACTGTTTGCCATCAAGATAAACAAGAATTATCAGAATTGTCCAAAAGTTGTACTTTTCTTCGTTTTAGTGCTTTGCGTTTGCGTACGTTTGCGTTTAAACGGGAAAGAATAACAGATTCTCCACTGTAACTCTTTGCACGCTAGCGGTGACATTGTGATTACTTCTTGTGCAAGTAGTTTGGATCCTGATGAGACGCCGAATAACTCGGCGTCTCATCAGGACCAAACTCTTTGCCACTCTGACCCTACATTGATTTGTTTAAATTCTAATTTTAGAAACGTAGTCTATCGAAACTTTTGCAGACGACAATATTGTTTATCATTCAAAGATTAAAGCGGGAAAGTGGTTAAAATGTAAAGACTCTCACCAACTTCAATGGGTTTAATTTACGAGGTACAACTTAACCTACGGCAGGTGTTCACCTCAGCTTCATATACCATACCATATCATTTACCATCTTTAAAAATCAATTAACCCCTAGTCTGTCAAACGCGATACGGACCAGTATCTGCAAACAGTTTGGATCCAGATCAGAAGCCGAGTAAATCGGCGTCTGACCAGGATCAAAACTTTTTACACCCACGTACTTATTCCCTGTACAAAACACATAAAAATCAAATTTGAAAATATTTTCGGACAACAATTTTATAGCAGGCGATATTTAAACACGGTGTAAGGTATAAACAGATAAGCCGTTTCACTCTGCCGTTACATCTTAAATTGCTGCAAATTTAATTATGAAAAATCAAAGAACGTTACAGTTATCCCATTCATGCCTCCACAGTTGAAATAAATGATTTTTTGTGCAAGTTAGGACAGTTCATTGTCAAAAAAGAGGAGTGCCACGTCGAAACTGTCTCAAGTTTCAATATACTGTTACTTTTCAATTTCAATCCATTTTCCCCGAAGTAACAAATGGTCAATTTCAGTTTCCAATTTAATCTAGTACATCTTGACTACTAACGGCATTTTAGCTCACCTGAGCACGCAATGCTCTACGTGAGCAATTAGGATCGTCGGTCGTCCGTCGGCCCAACTATTGGTTCGTTAACACTCTAGTGGCTGCGTCTCTCGTTGGAACCTAATGACACTTGGTCCAAAAGTTTGCTTCATTCAAATCTAAGGCAAGTTCGAATGTGTGGTCATGTCCCTTAAAAAACTAGGTCACTATGTGAAATCATAGGAAACCCTCATTACCACTATAGAGACTACATAATCTAACTTGTTCTTAATGAAACTTGGTCAAAAATTTCCCTCAATAATACTAGGTAAAGTTCGAATATTGGTCACTATGTCTAAAACTAAGTCATTATGTCAAAATCAGGCTCCAAACCGTTTGCAAAGTCGACTTTGTGCGACGTCGGCGCCGAAAGAGTTAAAAAGAAGAGAATAACGTCCTCCCATGCACTTAACATCATGTATTGCATATAGGGAATGTAATAGAGCTCTTTTTATGCACCCGCCGCGATTGTCATTAGGTATTGCCTGTCTTTGCACGTCCGCCCGTCATAAATACTTCAACATCTACCCTGTCCGGAGGTTTATCAGAAAAAGTACTAATCGGATTTTATTGAAGATTTATGTAGTTGTGCCTTGCAATAAGTTGTCGAGAAGACTTGCATTTCAAGGTCGTGGTCTGCAAATGAAGGTCACCATTGCTAATTTTAGAAATGTTTTGTAACTTTGCTTGTCCGCAGATTTCTGAGAACAGTAACTTAATGACACTTAATGAAACTTAATACAGCTGTTCCGTGCAGCAAGTTCTCAAGATTAGTTGAATTTCAAGGTCGTGGTCTGCGAATGTAGGTCACCATTACTATTTTTAGAAACGTTTTCGTAAGTTTGCTTGTCCGCAGTTTTCTGCATACAGTAATAAACAAATTTTTTTGAAACTTCATACGGCTGTTCCTTGCAAATGTTTCTCGAGCCGAGTCGAATTTCAAGGTCGTTGTCAGCGAATGTAGGTCATTGTTTCTAATTTTAGAAAGTAGTTCACCATTCCTCATGTCTTGGCACTTTCTTATCATGAAAGTGTGCACCGCAATAGTGAATGCTTATTGTTACTTGCCTCCTTCAAATATGTACTGTTTGTCACTTTTCATTGCGGGCTTATTATGTTCCGTTTGCGATACTCTTCTTAACCCTTTGAACCCTAGTCCCGCATATTGGCGTCCTTTGCAAACAATGTTCATGTGAATAGTACATTTGTCCTATGCAAACATTGACAAAAAAAACCCTTTAAAGTCAGTAAAGGACTAGACTTATATGGAAACTGGAATTGTCCATTTAAGTTTCAGGGAGGAAAGGGTTAATTAAATAACATGTCATTTTCTTGCATCTACATAACTATTATGTACAATAACTTGTAGCCCAATCCCTTTGCATATGTTATTATGCAAATAAATATGTTTAAAATATTATGTCAGCGCAAAGAATCTAAGAGTCAAGTAACGGTGTGTCTAAATTATGGTTAAGATTTACAGACGAGTCCTTGTTATTGGGGTGCTAGGTTCAACCTCAATGAATTCTTTGAGTAACCCGGCGTTTGACCAGAATCCAAACCGTTTACAACTCTGAGTGTCCCAGAACAGTTATTTTTTCCTTTTAAACGCAAACGAAATGCAAACGCATTGCAATAAAAATGCAGAAAATGACAACTTTTTGACAATTCTGAATGTTTATTTTAACCTGGATGGTAAACAGTTAGGAGCCTGATCAGACACCGGGTTACCCAGCGTCAGATCTGGCTCCAAACTGTTTGTTTTGAAATAATAGATTTAGAGTAAACTGGCTATAAATATGCAATTGTATTTTTTAATGCCAAATAAAGATTATGTTATGTTATGTTATGATATGTTAACGCATTTATTTGGAAAGAAGAACGTTACTCCACTGTAACAAGTGCCAAATTTCTTCATTGCGTTTGCGTTTCGTTTAAACGAAAAATAATTACGTCACGTTCCCTCTGTACATGTCTGCAGCAGTGCCGTACCTGAAGACTACGTACGTATTGCACGGAGAATCAGATAGCGCACGTGCATGAATGCTGCCTAGCTGGAAGCCGCGTGCGCTTGCTCTGCACGTCGCTCTTGTGTACTTATCACCGTTATTTATTTCAATTTCATTTTGATGTACTGTTGATGAAGCAACAGGCGGTGAGATACTAATCGTGTATGCACCAATACGGCTGGATACGGAAAACAGTAGAACAATGCTAGCTACACTGCCATGGGAAACATTGTACAATAAAACCTCTCTATTACGACCACTAAAGCGAAGGATAATTGGTTGTATTAAATACAGGTAACAGCTTAAAGCAAGGTGACAGTAAAACAGAAAGCTCCTATAGGAGCTTTCTGTTTTACTGTCACCTTGCTTTTAGCATTCTTCTGTCTTAAACATCTTATAACTAAAACAATTTAGTGGTCGTAATAGAGAGGTTTTACTGTACATGTATGTTTTCTCGTTGAAACGAGACTTAAACTGAAACGCATTTGCAATACAATGTTGGAAATGACAGGCTCTTGAAAAGTATGGCGATTTGTTATCTGAGTTACAAACTGTCTGGAGCTTGATCAGAGACCGGGTTACTCGGCATCTATCTTGGCTCCAAACTGTTTGCAATGGAAATACGTCATTTGGCACAAACGTTTTTATTGGGAAAGGTTGTTTTTCTACATTGTATTACGACAACTCAAAAATACTTATTTTCGATAATTAACCCCTTCACTGCCTTACCTCGAGATCACTCAGTCTGACTATTTGCAGTTTGGACTCTGATCAGACGCCGCGTGACGCGGCGTCTGATCAGGATCAAAACTGTCCGACACTAATTTCAACATTTCTTAAGGCAAAGTACCTAAAAAAAAAAAAAAAAGCGACAACAATTGTTTAAAATTCGTAACATCATGGCAGTGAAGGAGTTAAGAAATGTCCTGGAATCAAGAATAAGTAAGTTGTCCATGCACTGCTTATCTCATTGACTGCAATGGGGGCGTTATGTAACCGGAGGGGTTCTCTGCATCATGTTCGTTCCTCGGCGTACCATTCTATAATTATCTAAGTCATCGTGTATCCTGAAGTAGACATAGTTTAGACCCGCCTTGCGCGGCGTTTCATCAGGGTGTACACTGTTTTCTAAACCATATAATATGTTTTAATGTATACAAACACTATATTTTGTTTATATCACGCTTTTATATCTATAATGAAATCTTCCAGCAAGTACATAGGGAGAGTTCATTCTTATATCAAGGCATACAGTGGAGAATCTGTTATTCTTTCCCGTTTAAACGCAAACGTACGCAAACGCAAAGCACTAAAACGTAGAAAAGAACAACTTTTGGACAATTCTGATAATTCTTGTTTATCTTGGTGGCAAACAGTTTGGAGCCTGATCAGACGCCGGGTTACCCGGCGTCTGATCTGGCTCCAAACGGTTTGCACTGCAAATAATAGTTTTAGCGTAAACGCGTTTATTGGGAAAGAATAACAGATTCTCCACTGTACATGAGTTAACTGGGGTTTATTTAACCCTTTACCTGATAGCTTCATTCTAGTATTGAACATAGATGACTACTTAAAGCAGGTTGAAAGTAAAGCAGAATGCGCCTTGAGGCGCATTTGCTTTACTTTCAGCATGCTTTAAGCTATCATGTGCTTGAATATAGAAACTATTCCAAATAATATGTATTTCATGACTTGTTAAATTGGAACTATTTTCTTCAGCGGAGGAATATATCATATTCGCTAAAAGGCGCTTCTGTAGGGTATAGAGTTAAAAACGATAAGTAAATATATTGCATTGTGTCAAGTTGGTTATATATACACATCAATATTCCGATTCGCCACAGTTTCTATATTTAGAGTCAGCAGACACTTTTTATGCCACATTTGATCTATCTCGGAAATTATCACGCCGAGGTTTGGATAGAATGTCACACAAAGTTGACGTGCGCACTTCATTTCACGCTTCCGGGATTCCGAATGAAAAAGTTCCGCCTTAATGGGCAATTTGATTGGATAAATTATCTCATGTCTGTATGACGGCTCTGTTCAACTGGTCAATGCATTTGCCGCACGCCGAATTATAATGGAGGTGTATTTTGTTTCATTTTCAAACAAAACATAGAAAGAGACCCGTGCCCGTGAAGAAATAAGCGAAGCAAACAACGCGTCATCACATTGACAGATGACACCGGGCAACAATGTCGGGCTGGTCTACTGTTTCAGTGGCCAAGACGTTATGATTTCCACTCCGGATTTTTCCTAAATATCCGGATTTTTCCCCAGTACATGGTAGCTTAAAGCAGGCTGAAAGTAAAGCAGAATGCACCCTAAGGCGCATTCTGCTTTACTTACAGCATGCTTTAAGTAGTCGCATGTCAACAAAACAAGAAAAAGGCTATGTGCAAGGTACGATTCGTAAAGCGCACTTGAAAAATGTAAATTTGGAAATCTTAGGATTTTTCATGTTGACTTATGGCAGCCTTGTTTCCCAATCAACGTGAGTGTGCTACCGTGGATTGGTTAACGTCCGTTTTTTGCCATCTATGTGCTAATTGGACGTTCCAGATAGAGGGGAGCGGATACAGAAACCCGGGCGCGATGCCCTACTCTTATTGTCGACGGTTATTTTGGATGCCCTGTGTAAAGCACTTATCCATCATGATGTAACATCGGACCTCGGTTGGACTCGATAGACTTAGGCCAAATAGGGATCGAACTCGCAGTGGAGCTTATTGATTGTATAAAAGACGGATGGAAGCTTAAAGCAGTCACCTGTCGTAAACACCTTATAATAAGCATAATTTAGTGGTCGTAATAGAGAGGTTTTACTGTACATCGATTTTCGTTTCTTTCATCATGCTTTTAACTATCATCTGTCTTTAGGACTATCAATGAATCTTCTTTTTATGAGTTGTAAATGTATTACTATAAGGCGATAAAACATATACAGTGGCACCCGTCCAAACCGGAACCTCTTAATACCGGAATTATCTCTAAACCGGACAAAAGCTTTTATTTATTACCCATCACACCATAAAAACGCATTTTTACGTCGTTATTTTATTCCTACAATGAAGATAATAGTTTATACATTCTAGCAAATGATAGCTTAAAGTAGATTGAAAGTAAAGCAGAATGCGCCTTAAGGCGCATTCTGCTTTACTTTCAACCTGCTTTTTAGTGGTCATCTATCTTCCATACTAAAATCAAGCTATTTGGTAATGGGTTAAAAGTAAAACCCCTCTAAATTGGAAACCCTCTTAACCGGAAATTCTGTTGTCCCCATACATGTCCGGTTTAGAGGGGGTTTACTATAATCGAGTGCAAGCCATCGTCTTATTTCCAACACAACTCTGTTTTAAATCCTGAGGTTGAACATTTGCAAACGCCACCTGTGAATACAATTTTGAGGCTCGCACCGCGCGCCGAATTAATGCAGAACATAAAAATGTTTGCGGGTTTTTGCTGTTCTCTCTGACAGACACTGTCTTGTCTTGCCATCTAATTTCTATTTCATTATTTCCTATGAATTATGCCGCGTGATGTTCTCTTAAACACTTCGAAAGCGGGAATAAATTCATTCTATCTTTGCAAAAAGTTTGGACCAAGATCACACGCCGAATTATTCGGCGTGTGATCTGGATCTAATCTCTTTGTCTTAAGGAATGTAGTTTTTGAAAGTATAGTGAACAAAATCGTTTCAAAATTTCGGCAGACGTCATTAAGAGCAGACGACATTTATTCGACGTTCACAGGGTTAATTGAAAAAGCAGTCAATAAACCGGCACGTGGCTCTCAAGATTTTCCCCACCCGTTGCGCTTTCTGCGGAGAATTAAACTCGTAAATATTTATGGCATATATACTTTTCGCAACCACAATATCATTTTTACGAACATTCTTGATCCAGATATGGTGGCGTGGGGCGGTTCGACGTCTTTTGGAGCTTTAAAGCGATTTGATATTCTTATACCAATTGTAGAAGCGTAAAGAAATTTAATTTCTGCGTTTCTATTTTAAAGCAGACGACAAATCTGAGGCAGACGAAAAAGTCAGGGACCGAAAGGGAGCACGGAACAAGGTGGAATTGAGCTCTTCTCGTGTGAGGTTCTAATTCCAGAAAATTTGAGACCGCTAAATATCCCAAATTAGTTATTCTAAACTTAATGCTTGCTATACAATATTTTGTTATTGACGTTAGAAATAGACTTTTCGAATCAAACCAGTGTAAAGACAATAGCCGGGTATTCACCAACACGTTAAAGAATGAAAACATTTCATGTGAGGTTTTATTTGTTTTATTGTTTTAATCAATTTTATAGCACTTCTCTTGCCGAGATATAAACTTTAATATTACAGTGCTCCCGCTCTACAACAACACCTCATTGGTAGACAAAGATGATGTGTGTTGTTCAGAGGGAATTGTTGTAGGGAGGTTAAATGTATACCCTTATATAGTGTTGAGCATGGTTTGGTTTAAGTTTCCAAACAGCTTGTATCTAGATCAGACACCGTGTAGTACGGCGTCTGATTTGGATTATAACTGTTTGACACTCGACATTATGCTTCTTTTGTCAAAACGTCAGATACGTAACTTTGACCCCCCCCCTCCAGCAATTGACAATTTTAGGCAGACGATATTGCATTATATAAAGCGTTAGGTGTAATTGTCTTGTTTTCTTTGGGGAACAGCAGCAAACATTGTTGTAGGACCCGGCGTCTGATCAGGCTCCAAACTGTTTGCCACCAAGATAAACAAGAATTATCAGAATTGTCCAAAAGTTGTTCTTTTCTACGTTTTAGTGCTTTGCGTTTGCGTACGTTTGCGTTTAAACGGGAAAGAATAACAGATTCTCCACTGTAGGCAGGGAGCACTGTATAGCAGCAAACGTTGATGTAAGGATGGAATCGTTGTTCGAAGAACCATTGTAGTAGGGAGAGAGAGCCGTTGTAGGGCGGGAACACTGTGTAGCAGCAAACGTTGATGTAAGGATGGAATCGTTGTTCGGAAGCCTGATGTAGAGAGGGAGCAGTTGTAGGGAGGGAGTCGTTGTAGTGAGAGAGCTCTGTATATCAGCAAACGTTGATGTAAGGAAGGAATCGTTGTTCGGAAGCCTGATGTAGAGAGGGAGCAGTTGTAGGGAGGGAGTCGTTGTAGTGAGAGAGCTCTGTATAGCAGCAAACGTTGATGTAAGGAAGGAATCGTTGTTCGGAAGCCTGATGTAGAGAGGGAGCAGTTGTAGGGAGGGAGTCGTTGTAGTGAGAAGGCTCTGTATAGCAGCAAACGTTGATGTAAGGATGGAATCGTTGTTCGGAAGCCTGATGTAGAGAGGGAGCAGTTGTAGGGAGGGAGTCGTTGTAGTGAGAGAGCTCTGTATATCAGCAATCGTTGATGTAAGGAAGGAATCGTTGTTCGGAAGCCTGATGTAGAGAGGGAGCAGTTGTAGGGAGGGAGTCGTTGTAGTGAGAGAGCTCTGTATATCAGCAAACGTTGATGTAAGGATGGAATCGTTGTTCGGAAGCCTGATGTAGAGAGGGAGCAGTTGTAGGGAGGGAGTGGTTGTAGTGAGAGAGCTCTGTATAGCAGCAAACGTTGATGTAAGGATGGAATTGTTGTTCGGAAGCCTGATGTAGAGAGGGAGCAGTTGTAGGGAGGGAGTCGTTGTAGTGAGAGAGCTCTGTATATCAGCAAACGTTGATGTAAGGAAGGAATCGTTGTTCGGAAGCCTGATGTAGAGAGGGAGCAGTTATAGGGAGGGAGTCGTTGTAGTGAGAGAGCTCTGTATATCAGCAAACGTTGATGTCAGGATGGAATCGTTGTTCGGAAGCCTGATGTAGAGAGGGAGCAGTTGTAGGGAGGGAGTCGTTGCAGTGAGAGAGCTCTGTATATCAGCAAACGTTGATGTAAGGAAGGAATCGTTGGTCGGATGTCTGATGTAGAGAGGGAGCAGTTGTAGGGACGGAGTCGTTGCAGTGAGAGAGCTCTGTATATCAGCAAACGTTGATGTCAGGAAGGAATCGTTGTTCGGAAGCCTGATGTAGAGAGGGAGCAGTTGTAGGGAGGGAGTCGTTGCAGTGAGAGAGCTCTGTATATCAGCAAACGTTGATGTCAGGAAGGAATCGTTGTTCGAAAGCCTGATGTAGAGAGGGAGCAGTTATAGGGAGGGAGTCGTTGTAGTGAGAGAGCTCTGTATATCAGCAAACGTTGATGTAAGGATGGAATCGTTGTTCGGAAGCCTGATGTAGAGAGGTAGCAGTTGTAGGGAGGGAGTCGTTGTAGTGAGAAAGCTCTGTATATCAGGAAACGTTAATGTAAGGATGGAATCGTTGTTCGGAAGCCTGATGTAGAGAGGGAGCAGTTGTAGGGAGGGAGTCGTTGTAGTGAGAGAGCTCTGTTTATCAGCAAACGTTGATGTAAGGAAGGAATCGTTGTTCGGAAGCCTGATTTAGAGAGGGAGCAGTTGTAGGGAGGGAGTCGTTGTAGTGAGAGAGCTCTGTATATCAGCAAACGTTGATGTAAGGAAGGAATCGTTGTTCGGAAGCCTAATGTAGAGAGGGAGCAGTTGTAGGGAGGGAGTCGTTGTAGTGAGAGAGCTCTGTATATCAGCAAACGTTGATGTAAGGAAGGAATCATTGTTCGGAAGCCTGATGTAGAGAAGGAGCAGTTGTAGGGAGGGATTCGTTGTAGTGAGAGAGCTCTGTATATCAGCAAACGTTGATGTAAGGAAGGAATCGTTGTTCGGAAGCCTGATGTAGAGAGGGAGCAGTTGTAGGGAGGGAGTCGTTGTAGTGAGAGAGCTCTGTGTATCAGCAAACGTTGATGTAAGGAAGGAATCGTTGTTCGGAAGCCTGATGTAGAGAGGGAGCAGTTGTAGGGAGGGAGTCGTTGTAGTGAGAGAGCTCTGTATATCAACAAACGTTGATGTAAGGAAGGAATCGTTGTTCGGAAGCCTGATGTAGAGAGGGAGCAGTTGTAGGGAGGGAGTCGTTGTAGTGAGAGAGCTCTGTATATCAGCAAACGTTGATGTAAGGAAGGAATCGTTGTTCGGAAGCCTGATGTAGAGAGGTAGTAGTTGTAGGGAGGGAGTCGTTGTAGTGAGAGAGCTCTGTATAGCAGCAAACGTTGATGTAAGGATGGAATCGTTGTTCGGAGGCCTGATGTAGAGAGGGAGCCGTTGTAGTGAGAGAGCTCTGTATAGCAGCAAACGTTGATGTAAGGAAGGAATCGTTGTTCGGAAGCCTGATGTAGAGAGGGAGCAGTTGTAGGGAGGGAGTCGTTGAAGTGAGAGAGCTCTGTATATCAACAAACGTTGATGTAAGGAAGGAATCGTTGTTCGGAAGCCTGATGTAGAGAGGGAGCAGTTGTAGGGAGGGAGTCGTTGTAGTGAGAGAGCTCTGTATATCAACAAACGTTGATGTAAGGAAGGAATCGTTGTTCGGAAGCCTGATGTAGAGAGGGAGCAGTTGTAGGGAGGGAGTCGTTGTAGTGAGAGAGCTCTGTATATCAGCAAACGTTGATGTAAGGAAGGAATCGTTGTTCGGATGTCTGATGTAGAGAGGGAGCAGTTGTAGGGAGGGAGTCGTTGTAGTGAGAGAGCTCTGTATAGCAGCAAACGTTGATGTCAGGAAGGAATCGTTGTTCGGATGTCTGATGTAGAGAGGGAGCAGTTGTAGGGAGGGAGTCGTTGTAGGGAGAGAGCTCTGTATATCAACAAACGTTGATGTAAGGAAGGAATCGTTGTTCGGAAGCCTGATGTAGAGAGGGAGCAGTTGTAGGGAGGGAGTCGTTGTAGTGAGAGAGCTCTGTATATCAGCAAACGTTGATGTAAGGAAGGAATCGTTGTTCGGATGACTGATGTAGAGAGGGAGCAGTTGTAGGGAGGGAGTGGTTGTAGTGAGAGAGCTCTGTATAGCAGCAAACGTTGATGTCAGGAAGGAATCGTTGTTCGGATGTCTGATGTAGAGAGGGAGCAGTTGTAGGGAGGGAGTCGTTGTAGTGAGAGAGCTCTGTATATCAGCAAACGTTGATGTAAGGAAGGAATCGTTGTTCGGATGTCTGATGTAGAGAGGGAGCAGTTGTAGGGAGGGAGTCGTTGTAGGGAGGGAGCACTGTATAGCAGTAAACGTTGTTGTAAGAGGGGAATCGTTGTTCGGAGGTTTTATGTTTATGTAAATTATGTTTAAACCAACATTCATTAATCAATATATAACTTCAATCAACAGTCATAATGGAGAGGTTTTACTGTACAGGTTTGCAGGACTGCCATTACTCCGGAATTTTAAGAAATCTTCGGATTTTTTTTCTGAATTTCTCCGGACCAATGGAATTTTCCAAATTGTCTGCTCTTACTTTTAAAATTTGGGAATTTATGTGTGTTTTACTTAGGAAACAATAGTATGGATGTCAAACAGTTTAAATCCAGACCAGACGGTCTGGATCCAAACTGTTTACATAATTATATTAGTGTTATAGAGTCTGGCAGCGAAAGGGTTACAGGTACGATTCCTTAAATAGCGCTTGAAAATGTGAAAATTTAAGGACTTTTATGAGTAACTTTTGGTAGCCCTGTGTTTGCATGGTCGTATAAGCGAAGTTTGACTGTATACGTACAGTGGAGAATCTGTTATTCTTTCCCGTTTAAACGCAAACGTACGCAAACGCAAAGCACTAAAACGTAGAAAAGAACAACTTTTGGACAATTCTGATAATTCTTGTTTATCTTGGTGGCAAACAGTTTGGAGCCTGATCAGACGCCGGGTTACCCGGCGTCTGATCTGGCTCCAAACTGTTTGCACTGCAAATAATAGTTTTAGCGTAAACGCGTTTATTGGGAAAGAATAACAGATTCTCCACTGTATATAGGCCGGTTCACTCACCGGAACAATGAGTGTGAATGTACTGTGTCCCGGCTCCTCCGGGATTATCAGACTGGCATCAGGCTGGTCTCCTGCACCTACTGACCCTGTCGACCTTTCAAACTTCTCGACTGATGGACGCCATCGAGTAACTAAATAATTCATTTCTATGTCAGTCCAAAGCTATAACATTTCAGACTGAATGAATATATAAGGACTACTAGACCTAATAAACGTCCACTACCCTTGTCACCTCTCTAAGACAATGATTTGTCACAGTATGGCTTTACGTCGACGGCGTTATAACAGAATTTCAGTCATTTCGCGACTTCCAGCTTTTTACAGGTGGTGGACTACCGAGAAGTCATGCACTGTTTAAGGCACCAATCGGCAACTGGATAGAACTACCGACCTTCCGTAAGCTTCCTCACATTAAAAACCCGAATGACCAGACTGGGATTCGAACCCATAGCGGTGAGGCGCTTAGTGATGTAGGTCACAGTGACTATACCACTAGGGCACTGAGGCCCATCGGGTAGCGATGAAGACATCTGAGAGGTTAAGCTCTGGCTCCGAGGTTATAAAGCGTTTCAGTTGAGTCTGAGTGTGCTCCCAAGCATTTGATTGGTCGGATTTGAGCCTAGGCTCAAATCTGACCAATTAAATGCTTGGGAATGAGTTAAGACTCAAGTCAAAAGCTTTATAACCTCGGAACCTGGTCAATGTGGAGCATTGTTTGGTACAGTCCTTCAGTTTACGAGAATGACCGAAGGCTCTACGTAGAAAGCCGACCTGACCGACATTGACCGGAACTCATAAGGGTTGTAAAAGATAGATTTGATTGTTATAAGAAATCATAGAAACGAAATTATTTCTTGTATAATCATTCATCTCCCAGTTTCTACTGTTCTTTCCGGCTCAAAATTGTTTGCCACTCAGATTTAAAACAAAATCGTCAATATTGTCAAAAAATGTCATTTTCCACATTTTACTGAATCGATGCGTTTGCGTAAATATTTTCGTTTGTCTTTTCCGTTGTGCAGTGGAGAATCCGCTATTCTATCCTGTTTAAACGCAAACGAAACGCGAACGCAGTGCGCTATAATGGTGAAAATGACAACTTTTTGATCATTCTGACTATTCCTTTTAATTTGAGTGGCAAACAATTTTGAGCCTGTTTTGAGTTTTGAGGCTCGAAACTGTTTGCATTGATAGTAATGGATTTAGCGCAAACGCGTTATACAGTAGAGAAAGCGTTATTATTTCCCAATAAACGCGTTTACGCTTAAACTATTATTTTAATTACAAACAGTTTGGAGCCAGATCAGACGCCGGGTAACCCGGCGTCTGATCAGGCTTCAAACTGTTTGCCACCAAAGTAAAAATGAATTATCAGAATTGTCAAAAAATTGCACTTTTCTACGTTTTAGCGTTTTGCGTTTGCGTTTCGTTTAAACGGGAAAGAATAACAGATTCTCCACTATAACCGGAAAGACTAGCGTGTTCTCTACTGTATCTATGATTTTGCTCGGGCAATGATGATAATGTAAGTCATTATAACTAATTATCTGTTCTTGGTCATAAGAGGATCATGTCCTATAGCAAGGTGCGAGAATAGTGTAAAAAAGTAATTACAGCGTAATAAATCGATAGTAAATCCGGGATTACCTTATATACCATCTATTACAGTTTCCTCTGAAACATGACAGAACAATAACATAAACATATGTCTACGATACATTGAACTATACCGGTACACATGTACCGCCGAACCTCGATCGAGATTTGGAAATGTAGATACATGTACAGTGGAGAATCTGTTATTCCTTCCCGTTTAAACGCAAACGTACGCAAACGCAAAGCGCTAAAACGTAGAAAAGAACAACTTTTGGACAAGTCTGATATTTCATGTTTATCTTGGTGGCAAACAGTTTGGAGCCTGATCAGACGCCGGGTTACCCGGCGTCTGATCTGGCTCCAAACTGTTTGCACTGCCAATAATAGTTTTAGCGTAAACGCGTTTGTTGGGAAAGAATAACACATTCTCCACTGTACATGTATCTTGATTTAATCGGAAACCAAACAAGTTGAAGTCTGGCCAGACTCCGAGTGACTCGGCGTCTGATCGGTCTCAAAACTATTTCTTTTCTGATTGAAATGAAGTTTCTACAGTTAATTTATTTTTATTCTTTCGCGTTTATTCCGTTGTTGGGAAATTCCAACGTTACTGTAAAATACGGAGACAACGATGATTTGGAAGGATATATTCGGCAATCATATACCTGTACCATAAACTTAAAAGTTCAGAAAAAAGCGTCAAATGTTTTGCGACGTTTCGTAAAGATCTACATATTTTGCCAACATATTGCATGCTGGAAACGCTCGCCATAAAAGAAACCCCAAAATCGAATGTATTGCAAATATATTAGTGAACCCCAACTACTATTCTCGCATTTGGCGAAGACATACTAATATACAGTTGTGGGTCATTTACTAATGAACAAGTCGTGTACATGTATCATGAAATCAATTCCTGTTCCCACCGGCTTTGGGGACCAAGACGAAACTTTAACCCTTTTATCATCATACAATGGAAAAGACGTTATTCTTTCCCGTTTAAACGCAGAAGAAACGTCACGCACTATTTTAAACCGTAGAAATGACAGCTCGTTGGCAATTTTGACCATTTGTTTTGACCTGAGTGGCAAACGGTTTAGAGCCTGATCAGACGCCGGATAACCGGCGTCTGATCTGACTCCAAACTGTTTGTAATGGAAATAATAGTTTTAGCGTAAACGCGTTTATTGGGTGAAAAACATCTTCTCCAGTGAAGGTGACTAAAATCGACATCACCAACAGTTTGAATCAAGACCGGTTTATATCACTATTTCTTCATTCAAGTTTACAAAATTAATATGATTTTTGCGTTAAAGTACAGACAACAAATTTAGAAGCGATATTTGTCTGCGAAATGGTTAAAGCATAGGGTTAATTTAGCAGTGAAAGGGTTGATAAAATGTAACGGACGGACGGATGGATGGACTGATAGTCACCTACAGGAGATTTTTCAAATTCAAGCCAGCTTCGAGATCAGAATGTTACCACTGAAAGTACAGTAAATTATGTCTATTACGACAACAAAAGTTTGTTAACTATTTAGTATGGAACACCCTAGCTGTCTTACGATGAACATTTTCTGTTTATTGTGTTTATTCTTTATTATATTATGTCCATTCTTCATTATGTTATGTCCATTCTTTATATACTTTGTTGTGTATATTCTTTATTAAGTTATGTGCATCCATAATTTTGTTGTGTCCAATCTTTATTATGTTGTGTACACTTGTTATTATGATAAGTCTTTTCTTTATTTTGTTATGTACGTTCGTTATAATTCTGTGTACACTCTTTATTGTTTTATATACCTTCACTATTATGTTCTATACGCTCTTTGTTGTGTTATGTACCTTCTTTATTATGCTGTGTATATTTGTTATATGTTATGTACATTCTTCATTCTCATGTGTGCATATTCTTTATTATTGTTATGTACCGTCTTTGTTTTCTGATAGTTGCACCATTGTGTTGTGTTACACCACTACTTCCTTTCGTACAATCCCCATTTCGTTACGTCCAAATAAAATATCGTTACAGTGGAGAATCTGTTATTCTTTCCCAATAAACGCGTTTACGCTAAAACTATTATTTGCAGTGCAAACAGTTTGGAGCCAGATCAGACGTCGGGTAACCCGGCGTCTGATCAGGCTCCAAACTGTTTGCCACCAAGATAAACAAGAATTATCAGAATTGTCCAAAAGTTGTTCTTTTCTACGTTTTAGTGCTTTGCGTTTGCGTACGTTTGCGTTTAAACGGGAAAGAATAACAGATTCTCCACTGTACGTGCATTTGTCATTATGATGATGACATCAATGGCACGAGTAAATAAAGTAAAATAACGCTGCTTACTAGATTCAAGATGGCATCCGAGATGGAGGCGGTGTTGCGATCAATTAATTTAGGCCATTTTATTTTGAAGGAGAACATACTTCTGTTGAATTTCTGGCAACCCGATTGAACTTAAAATGGCTGCCATTTCTTCAGACTTTTTTTTATTCTAACGCAAGCCGTTGTTTTAATTTACGTAAACCGGTGCATGATACGTTATTACTCATGCAAGTGGTGACATCATCAAAATAACATAATATAATAAAAGCACATAACAAAGTGTAAAGCGGACACAACGAAAAGGGCATTGTACAGAACAAAATCAAGACGGTACATAGCGAAACGTGGAATGTACGAAACAAAATGGTGTCAGTGTAACTGAATAAGATAACATAGAATGCACATAATATAAGCAAGGCTGGTGTACATAACATAATAATCAATATGTACATAAAATAAAAAAGAGTGTAGATCTTCAGAATATAACAATGAAGGTACATAAAACAATAAAGGGTATATAAACATACATGTAATATAACGACGGTACATAACAAAATAACGATTAAACATAACATTATTAGTTATACAGCTTTTTCACAGTATACATGAGGATTTATTCCCGGCTGAGGTAAATCATGTTGCCCGAGCCGTTGGGCGAGGGTTACATGAATTTACCACAATAAATCCCCATGTACCCTTTGAAGAAACTGTATAGCGAATTTATAATACTGCAAAGTTTTCACTGTTCAAACGAAATATTTCGGAATTTGTCGTGCACAGCGCTCATAGTAAACAGTAACAAAATCGCGCCAAAACAGATGACGTTGAGCGTAAATGACGTAATGTTTCTGACGGTTGTTATTCATAAGAAAGATGGGCACGCTCGTAGACGTCAGCGTCAAATTGTGAAAAATGCGACTGTTGAAAGATGAAAAACCCCGATTGGTTCTTAGCCGAAATGAACTTAAACGGAGGATACACGATTGGATGCACCCACTCTTGTCGAGCAGTCGGTCATCTTGTTTTCTGCAAAGCAAGGCTCAGGGACCTGCCAGCCAATGAAAATATCTACGTACTCTGTCAGCTCACAGGGTACCTGGGATCACGTCTACGGCTCGGTACCCAATCAGAAGCAAGGAATTTCAGTATGATAAAATACAAAGTGTACACAACACAAGAAATACTGTACATAACATAATAAAGAATGCAACTAAAATAACAAAGAATATACACAACATAATAAAGAGTGTACATAACATAATAAAGAATGAACACAACAAACAGGAAATGATCATCGTAATACAGCAAGTGCGTTCCATATGTTAGTGTTTAAGACAGGTGGGTGCTTACAGTAAGGCTTTCTACTTTTCATGCATTGGGATTGCGTTTAGTTTCTTTTAAACGGGTAAGAATCACGTCCTCTCAAATGTAGTTGGGAAAAATAGGCCAATTCTCCGATATAATCTTGTTACAGAAACACAGATAACAGCTTTACCTTAACAGTAATTACTGAGCCAATTTACACAAAAATTACTAATCCCAGACGCATAAAAACTCTACATCATCATTTTGGATTCTTGACAGGTTGAAAGCATGTTTGTTTCAACAGTTCATTAAGTCTGAGTGCTTCCCTATAGATTGCTCGTAAAACAGCTGGGCGTAACATGCTGCACCCGGAACTGAAATACTGGTCGTACAGAGGGGATCCCTCTCTCTCTCTCTCCGCCTCTCTCTCTTTCTCTGTGTCCCTCCCTCTCTCTTCACTCTATGCTTATCTCGTTTTTTCTCTATATGTTTGTCTGTCTGTTTGTATGTCTTTTTCTTTCTGTCTTCTTTATATCTCTGTTACACTTTCCCTCTCTGTCTGTTTGTCTGTCTGGCTGCCTATCTGTATGCCTGTCTGTTTGTCTGTCTGGCTGCCTACCTGTCTGCCTGTATCTGCATGTCTCTGTCTCGTTATCTGCCTGGCTGGCTGGCTGTATTTTGGTATATTTGTCTGTCTGTCTGTTTGTCTGTTTGGCTGGCTGCCTGTGTATCTGTCTGTCTATCTCACTATTTTTATCTCTTTCTTCTGTTTATCTCCTACATTCTCTTATCGCAGTCTCACTTCCCCTCTCGCATTTCTCTCACTTTCTATTTTTTTCTGACACTTGTATATGTAAGTTCCGTTACAATTGTTTATCAAAACGAATAAAATCTGATATACATGTACATGTATGTCACGGTACCGAACCTAACACAGTTGAGGAGATTAATTTGTAGTCCAGTAGGTTAGCTCAGTCGGTAGAGCGTTGGACCGGTAGTCCGAAGGTCCCGGGTTCGAGCCCCGGTCAGGCTGTATCCCCCACCCCTACATGATATTTTGCGCCCAACGTTGGGTCGTGACTGTTATTGTATTGCTAGCTTAACAGCGCCTGCACATATAACATAGTCTAACTCACAATTGAGCTACTTGTACTTTCATGTAGGGTAATTCGACGACGAATTTCAATTTCGTGGGAATGTATGTACATGTACAGAACTTAACAAAGTTGGGGGATTTATTTGTAGTCAGCAGGTTAGCTCAGTCGATAGAGCGTCGGAACGGAAGTCCGAAGGTCTCTGGTTCGAACCCCGGTCAGGCTGCATCTGTTTCTCCCCTCTGACATTTGTGTTAGGTTCTGTACCGTGACATATATGTCCGGTCTGCGTGTGTGCTGCGTAATAGAACTCAACGCAACGAAAAGAAGATAGTCACTGTCTAAGTTGACCCTAATTGTTTGCACTCGAAATAAGTATTACTGCACATAGTGTTTGTAGGGAAATAATAACGTCTCCTCCACTGTACTTCGGCACTTCGGCGTCATATGACCATTTCATGGTGCCGTAACACCCAACTCAATCAATCAATCCTCTGCACAAATAATTGGTAAGACAATGAGAGACAATCTAAACCCATTACCACATACAGTGGAGAATGTGTTATTCTTTCCCAATAAACGCGTTTACGCGCAAACTATTATTTGCAGTGCAAACAGTTTGGAGCCAGATCAGACGCCAGGTAACCCGGCGTCTGATCAGGCTCTAAACTGTTTGCCACCAAGATAAACAAGAATTATCAGAATTGTCCAAAAGTTGTTCTTTTCTACGTTTTAGTGCTTTGCGTTTGCGTACGTTTGCGTTTAAACGGGAAAGAATAACAGATTCTCCACTGTAGCCTGCTTCTAGTTTTGAAGGCAGGTGGCCACTTAAAGCACGCTGAAAGTAAAGCAGAATGTGCCTGAAGGCGCATTCGGCTTTACTTTCGGCATGCTTTAATCTACCACCTGCAATAAAAGGATTCCTTTTATGTTCTTGCACATTAATGACTGTAGGGCTACAAACGGGAAGTATTTTCTTCATAAATAAATGAAAGGAGTTAAAGTGCGTGTCTATGGAGTAAAGGGTAAATAAATACCTTAGCTCGTCTTCGTGCTTGTAAATACACGGTTAGTTTCAAAGTAGGGATGCGCCAAAGCAGCGAGCGAATCAAACAATTTGACTGCCTCTTTGTAATGTAGCCATCAGACTCGCTATTCCATTATAGTTCAAAGCCCTCAGAAACACACAGGTGCGCATGATTCATTGCATCGTGAGAAAAAATATGACAAAATTCCAATAAAGTCGAACTCCGATATTTCAAACTACCTTAACTTAATTTTCCCGTATTTCTATAATTGAATTTCATGATTTCGGTCTCGCTTAAGTTAAACATATCTTTATTTCAAAGGTAACACTAGCGTGCTACAATGTATAAAAGGGACACAAGCAAACATGTGACATTGATAAGACATGGTCGTCCCGTTTAGGGAACTGGGCAAGGGTCGTTGAAAGGATCAGGATCCAAACTGTTTGACATTCTTTTTTAAATGTCTTTAGTCATATTGTCTTAAATTTAACTTTGAGACGATATTGCAGACAACAACATTGAAACAGAAGACAATAATCAATGGCGATGAAAGTGGGGGTGGGGGGGGGGTGGGGGGGTGGGGGGGGGGGAGTTAAAAACCTCACGATCAATTTGATCATGAAAGGGTCAACTCATTAACTCCTGAAGCTTTTAATGGACAATTCCAACCTCCAATGTAGTCTAACATATAAGGGTTGATTTTAATAATTTTTTTGCAAAATTGCAAACAGTGAAGACCCTGATGAGAGGGCTCCCTAAGGAGCCCGCTCATCTTGGTCTACACTGTTTGCATAGACTGTTATAGTCGTCACAGATGCACTGTTTGTATACATGACGAGTATAAAATGATTCCTCGCCAAATAATGTTATATTTATATCTACAGAGAGAATTGTAAGAACTGGAAACTTTAACCCTTTGAACCCTAGTCCCGCAAATAGGCGTTCTTTTCAAACAATGTACATGTGAATAGTACAATTGTCCTGTGCAAACAGTGAAGACCCAGATCAGAGGGCTCCTAGGAGCCCTCTGATCAGGGTCTTCACTGTTTGTCATAATGCCAAACATGGACAAAAACAACCCTTAAAAGTTAGAAATGGACTTGACTAAAATGAAAACTGGAATTGTCCATTTTAAGTTTCAGGGAGGAAAGAGTTAAAGTTTACGTGATATTTTGTTCTGTTCTGTTCAGTATACTCGTCACTAGGGTTTTATGTATTAAAACTTGGCAGACTACCGGAACTGTGGCATTTTGCACGATTATGATGTTGTTATAGCGCAGTGCCGTCCAAGAAATGCAGAAACACATGTATGCTCCAAGCGTTGGCGGTGTCTAGTACATGTAATCTTCATAGGAAATTACAGTGGAGCAGACGTTATAATCTTTCCCGTTATAAAACGCATTGCAATAAAACGAGAAAATGACAGATTGTTGACAATTCGAACTATTTATTTATTCTGAGCAACAAATAGTTTGGAGCCTGATAGTTTGGTTACCCGGCGTCTGATCTGGCTCCAAACTGTTTGCATTTGGAATAACAGTTTTAGCGAAAACGCGTTAATTTTTGGAAAGAATAACGTTTTCTCTACTGTACAGTCGAAACAGTTCTGATCAAGAACAGACGCCTGGCGTTTCCATTCCCTATCAAATTTAACAATAAAAAGCGCACGGTCTCACAACCTTTTTTATAATTTCAGCTGGATTCATGGGAGACATAGCTATACCAGAAGAAGATTACACTTATTATAAGAGAAAGCAAAAGCCCCTAGAACACTTAAAGAAAAAAATGGGGCCATCTATATACGACATGCAGGTTGAGGACCCTTCAGCCATGATTAGCTCCAAGGGACCTTACTCACAGTTAGATGGGCACATGGAAAGTGAAAAGTCTAAGAAGACTTCTATAAATAAACAAGATCTCGATATAAAAAAGAAGAGACATAGATGCAAAAAAGGGTAGGTAATCAATTGTACCTATGAGAAGACGTTATTTTCTCCCAATAAACGCATTTACGCTTAAACTATTATTTCATTTGCAAACAGTTTGGAGCCATATCAGACGCCGGGTTACCCGGCGTCTGATCAGGCTCCAAACTGTTTGTCACTCATATTTAAATATACAGTCGGAATTGTCAACAAATTATCATTTTGTAATTTTTACTGCAATCCGTTTCGTTTGCGTGTAAACGGGAAAGAATAACGTCTGTCCATGTGTTATTAACTTGTTTACAGCACCTGGAGAAGACGTTATTCTGTCCCGTTTAAACGCAAAGGAATCACAAACGCATTGCAATAAAATGAAGAAAATGACAGCTTTAACAATTCTGATTATTTGTTTAAATCTGATTGGCAAAAAGTTTGGAGTCTGATCAGACGCCGTGTTACCCGGCGTCTGATCTGACTCCAAAAAAACAGTTTGCAGTTGAAATAATAGTTTAAGCGTAAACGCGTCTATTGGGAAAGAATAACGTCTTCACCACTGTGGCTCATCACGTAAATGTAACATTCGTTCGTAACACAAACAAGTAACCGTCGTTTTAAGGTTGATGAACCCAAATGTCGGGCAAATGTTTGTGAATATAGGTACTCTACGGAGAGCGATCGGCAATTCTCGTAAACTGTCGGCCAGTGCCGAGCCATGGTAAGGCATTGATCGGAATGAGTCGTCATTTGACGAAAATCTTTGTTACTTATAATGTAAATGAAGAATAGTGATTTTGGTCCGATCTCATTAGGGGTCCCCAACCTTAATTATTAAAAATTAAGAATACTGTAAGTGCATGCATGTACATGTATAGTCTAATGAGTATAAATTGTATAGCGTCTTTAATAGTATTTTAGTATCTACAGTATTGTCTTTATTGCTCTTTTTCTGCGAACTTTTAACCTTTGTACATGTAATGCAGGGTTTTTTGTACTCGTAATCATCCTTGTAAACTGTGTAGACCCGGATAAGTGATTCCATGTTGGTGCACTCTAATCAGGGCCTGTACTGTTTGTAAACTCCTTTCACCAAAAGAAGTGCCTTTTAGCGCATTTGAATTATTCCTCATCTGAAGAAATTAGTTCCAATTTATTAAGCTTGTCTTCAAAACTAGAAATATGCTATGGAGTAATGGGTTAAAGTTGATCATTTATCAGAATATCCCATTTGAAAATACTACACTGTAAGGGTTATCACATAAACTTTCGTAGAAGCATTTTACACAACGCGGGGAGAATTTCAGGCACAGACTAAACACTTCAATTAAAAGAGGTTTGAACCTCTTAGCAGCTTTGGGCTATCGGACTTGGCTTCGAACCCACCTGTGCCCACATTGAGCACCCAGTGACCAAGCTAGTTTCAAGTTTAAAAACCTCATAAAACATTATAGTCGCTACAAACATTCTGTCTTAAATGCTTGATATTAAAGGTTTAATAAATTTCATGAGTTTACAGAACTTTAAGAAAAACTACTTAAAACAACTGGTAAAAGGACGCAAAACCGCAGTACCGTACATACATGAACCTGCTATTAAAACTACTCAAAAAGCGTCGGTGCCGTTGTTTACGACAGGTGGTTGCTAAACCATTTCCATCATAATTATGTTGTTTTCAGTGCTTCACACAGGTTCTGTTTTATTCCGGCTGAATGTAAAGTAGCACGCTCCTGAAGAATTATTACGGCGTGCATTATCTTAAAGAATTATGTGCCTTAACTAAAATAGTTTTGTGCTTTACGTTCCTTTCTGTTTTCATCTGTCAGTACTTTTAACATTGCCCGCAAGTATTTCTCGAGCATGGTTCGGTTCGGAACGTCAAATGCAGAGTATCGAAATCGACCGATATCCAATATCAGAAGAAGCGTACTACCTTAACCCTTCCACCATAGAAGCGCCTTTTACCACCTTTGATTTATTCCTCCACAAAAGAAAATAGTTCCTATTTATACAGTCATAAAAACATGTTCCTACAGAAATAGTTTATAACTATATACTGACAGATTATAGCTTAAAGCAGGCTGAAAGTAAAGCAGAATGCGCTTTAAGGCGCATTCTGCTTTACTTTCAACCTGCTTTAAAGTGGTCATCTTTCTTCAAAAACAGAAACAGGCTTTGGGATAAAGGGTTAAAGTGAACTTATACTATATAGTATCACAATTACCGACCAACCTACAATTATTTCGAGTCGCCGGTCACAATAAGGCTTGTGTTTAGCGACATCTCAATAAACGACCTATGGGCAGTATCTAATACAAGTTATTGCTTAATGCAGGATAAAAATACATACAGGACTTTTCGGCATTACTGTTATCCTGCATTAAGCAACTGTTTGTCTTATAGAGATATACAGGGTACTTCACTAAGTGGTTGCTTGATACAGTATCGACTGTACATGTAGTTATCGGTGTCGCAGTTAGTTTTATTACAAAAATCGTCTAGTATTCCATCTATTAAACTGGCACAAACGTCTACTATACACTCAGTAATTGATTGTTATGTCTGCGAGGGTTTTTGCTATCGGATATAAAACCGAGTCCATGGCAATTTGGATGTCTAATTATATAAACTGGTTTAACCGTTATAGCAGTAGCTGTTGGGGGTAAAAAGCAGACGGAGGCTTGGTGAAATAAAAGCAGGATTTTTGCTTTCTCATGCTTTAACCCTTTACCTGATAGTCTATTTCTAGAATTGAAAATAGGTTACTACTTAAAGCAGGTTGAAAGTAAAGCAGAATGCGCTTAAGGCGCATTCTGCTTCACTTTCAGCCTGCTTTAAGCTATCCTGTGCTAGAATATATAGAAAATTGTCCCTATAATATATATTCATGACTGATTAAATTGGAACTATTTTCTTCAGCGGAGAAATAAATCATATTCGCTAAAAGTCGCTTCTATGGGGTAAAGGGTTAATGTTTTCACTGCCTATATTGTAATATTTAAAGCAATGTGACAGTAAAACAGAAAACTCCTATAGGAGTTTTCTGTTTTACTATCACATTGCTTTAAGCTGTCATCCGTCTTTTATACAATCGATTATATCAACTTGCTTTTAGTGCTCGTAAAAGAGAGGTTTTACTGTTTTTCAAACAATTTTAATGCAAACAAAGTTTTATGAAACGTCGTACAGTGGAGATTCTGTTATTCTTTCCCGTTTAAACGCAAACGTACGCAAACGCAAAACACTAAAACGTAGAAAACAACAACTTTTTGACAATTCTGATATTTCATGTTTATCTTGTTGGCAAACAGTTTGGAGCCTGATCAGACGCCGGGTTACCCGGCGTCTGATCTGGCTCCAAACTGTTTGCACTGCAAATAATAGTTTTATCGTAAACGCGTTTATTGGGAAAGAATAACAGATTTTCCACTGTAATCCGGCATCTGGTCTTTTTCCAAACTTACGGAAACTCAATTAAAATAAATAGTAAAACTATTATTGTTTACCTTTTATTGGATTGCTTTTGCATTTTGTTTGCATTTGAACGGGGAAATAGAACGTTTTCTCCAGTGTATATGTTAAGTGGTTGCTATTGTCTACGTTTTGGTGAAATGCGTTTGCCTTTAACTACGTTTAAACGGGAAATAATAACGTCTTCTCCACTGTAGGCTCTGAAGATGAAGCCCATTAAAAGTTTCTAGAAATTTAGATCAGGACGGCACACCCAGTTATTCGGAATCAAGCCGATCTTTTACGTTCAATTACTTTCATATGAGCGACATATGTGATCGACAGTGTTTTCTACGACTTGACCTAGTAGTACAGTGGTACATCATAGCATACTTGTCATTGCCAGACTGTCTCTGTTTCCTTTAATCTATTTCACTCGCAGAAAGGTGCTTGATTCGGGAATTCGTTCTGCAGAGCGCTTAGACTTACATTGTATAGCAATGACTGCAGTATATATAGGTGATACCGTGAAGACGTTATTCTTTCCCGTTTAAACGCAAATGTAACGCAAACGCATCGCACTAAAATGGAGAAAATGACAGTACAGTGAAATCCCTCTAAACCGGAACCTCTAAATACCGGAATTCTCTTTAAACCGGACAAAAACTTTGGTCCCGTTTCCAACCCTTCTTTATTTCAACCCATTACACCATACGTACGCCTTTTTACGTCTTTGGTTTATTCTTACACTGAAGAAAAATAGTTTGTACATTCTAGCAGATGATAGCTAAAAGCAGGTTGAAAGTAAAGCAGAATGCGCCTTAAGGCGCATTCTGCTTTACTTTCAACCTGCTTTAAGTGGTCAGCTATCTTCCATACTAATAACAAGTCCAAACCCCTCTAAACCGAAAAAACCTCTAAACCGGACATTTTTGTTGTCCCCACACATGTCCGGTATAGAGGGGTTTCACTGTATTTTGATTATTCTGATTTTCTACATTAATGTGCAATGCTGCATTTCGTTTGCGTTTAACCCTTTCCCCCATATAAGCGCCTTTTAGAGAATATGATTTATTCATCCGCTGAAGAAAATAGTTCCAATTTAATCAGTCATGAATATATAGCATAGGGAATATTTTCTATATTTTAGCACATGGAAGCTTAAAGCAGGCTGAAAGTAAAGCAGAATGCGCCTTAAGGCGCATTCTGCTTTTCTTTCAACCTGCTTTAAGTGATCACCTATCTTCAATACTAGACACAGGCTATCAGGTAAAGGGTTAAACGGGACTGAATTACTCATTGAGCCCTTGTGATAAATACATGCACCCTGTCCAAACAGAATAAATGACTTTGCAAACAGAGAAATCTTGATCAGAGTGTTTCTAAAGGAGCTCCAGGTCAGGTTCTGCACTGTGTGCCTGTTCTAAATACGTGTGTTGGTACAGTGGAGAAGACGCTATTCTTTTCCAATGAAGCGTTTACGCCAAAACTGTTATTTTCATTGAAAACAGTTTGGAGCCAGATCAGGCTTTAAATTAAACTGTCACACAGATTGAAATGAACATGCAGAATCGTCATTAACTTGTCCTTTCACCATTTTATTACAATGCGTTTGCGTTTCGTTTGCGTTCAAATGGGAAAGAAACTTCTTCTCCATTGTAAAAACAATCCCTGAAAAGTCAAAACATGACGATATTTATATGCAAACCTGAAATTCCAGTTTTAAATGCCACGAGTCAGTGAGTTACAGTGAACGAGACGTCATTGTTTCCCACCCGTTTAAACGAATCTGGACGCAAACACAATTTTGCAATTTGATGAAGAAAATAACAGATGTTTGAACATGTTAACATGAGTCGTCAATATGTTCAAACATCTGTCATTTTCTGGTCAGGGATTACCAGGCATCTGATCAAACTCCTAAATGTTTGCAATGGAAGTAGAAGATTAAGCGCAATCGCGTTTATAAGAAAATAACATCTTCTCCACTGTTAAGTAGTTTTGTATTCTATTTACAGAGACGAAGTATGTAAAGAAAAACGAAGGACGAGGAGAAAGATGGAAAAAGAAGAAAGAAAACGCCGAAAACAGATGGAGAAGAAGAAGCGAAGAGAGGAGAGACTGAGACTGAAGAAACTGAAGGCGGAGAAACGTCAGAAAATGAAGAAGGAGAAGAAATCCAAACGAAAACACAGCATGAACAAACCCGTAGCCGCTTCTGACGATACAGTTGACAGTGACGTCATGGATAAGAACTTTTACAAATTTTACAAGGCCAAGGAAAGGCTTAAACGGGCAGCAACAGCAAGACCTGAGAGGATCTGGGAATATGGTGTTATACCATACGAAATCGAGGCTAACTTTAGCGGTAAGCATAACTATTATATATCGTGTTTAACGATAACGAAGTCATAAATGTACTACATTGGATATTTCACTCTTTAAAACGTGCATGTTATCTATTGAAAAAAAAACCTGCTTGCAATGGAAATAATAGGTTTTAGCATTATTAACACATTTACTGGGAAAGAACAGCGTATTTTCCACTGTGTTAAAGTTATGGAACTACAGTGGAGAATCTGTTATTCTTTCCCGTTTAAACGCAAACATACGCAAACGCAAAGCACTTAAACGTAGAAAAGAACAACTTTTGGACGATTCTGATATTTCATGTTTATCTTGGTGGCAAACATTTTGGAGCCTGATCAGACGCCGGGTTACCCGGCGTCTGATCTGGCTCCAAACTGTTTGTAAAAGAAAAATAGTTTTCGCGTAAACGCGTTTATCGGGAAAGAATAACAGATTCTCCACTGTAGTTCATGAAAACACGGTCTGCAGTACTCATCACTATTGAAACACTGGAAGAAGACAAGTTGTATAATAGAGTCATAGATATTTTGTTGACCACTAAACAAGAAGATTTGCTTTCGCTTTTTAAAGAAGATTTAAGCAAGATAGAAATAAAGCAAAAAGCTCCGTTAGGAACTTTGTTTCAATCCTGCTTTCAGCTCACATGTCTTTAAAACGCTAATGAGTCTACATTTAAATAGTTGGAAAAATGTGACGTTTTTGTATTAGGATAAAACTACATTTGTAACTTTAAGTGAAGAATGTCTTTGGTCTTAGTTTGCATTCGGAATCGATTTGTTTTTTCCGCTTGATTAATCCATATGGCAGCCATCTGGTAGCTGTCTCTTTCTGTGGTAATTGACAGGAGATATCAAAGAGACCGCCAATGAAGATATATCATGTCTGTGGCCTTTTCATTTCTGCCACAATCGCTGAAATATTTCAATTCGTTGATCGTTGAACTATGAACGTCAAGGTCCCAGGTTCGATCTTACCAGGGCTTTACGTGTTTCCACTAGGTATTCAAACTTATTCTACAGTTTTGCAAACAGTGTAAATCCGTATGATAAACTTCCAAACGTGGCATCACATCTTGGACTGTACTGAATTGCTCTAGTGTGTACAGTGGAGAATCTGTTATTCTTTCCCGTTTAAACGCAAACGTACGCAAACGCAAAGCACTAAAACGTAGAAAAGAACAACTTTTCGACAATTCTGATAATTCTTGTTTGTCTTGGTGGTAAACAGTTTGGAGCCTGATCAGACGCCGGGTTACCCGGCGTCTGATCTGGCTCCAAACTGTTTGCACTGCAAATAATAGTTTTAGCGTAAACGCGTTTATTGGGAAAGAATAACAGATTCTCCACTGTACTGTTCATGGACATATATTGCAATACATCCCTAGTAATTAATTAACAAACCTACCATCAAACATCCTGAAAACGTTCATTACAAACATATTATACAGTGGAGAATCTGTTATTCTTTCCCGTTTAAACGCAAACGTACGCAAACGCAAAGCACTAAAACGTAGAAAAGAACAACTTTTGGACAATTCTGATAATTCTTGTTTATCTTGGTGGCAAACAGTTTGGAGCCTGATCAGACGCCGGGTAACCCGGCGTCTGATCTGGCTCCAAACTGTTTGCACTGCAAATAATAGTTTTAACGTAAACGCGTTTATTGGGAAAGAATAACAGATTCTCCACTGTAATAAACAAACCTCCCATCAAACATCCTGAAAAGGTTCATTACATATTATAGTTGTTTAATAAATAAGGCTGCTTTATTAACTGCTTTACTGCCTTATCCCGAGTATAACGGTTTTTAGCCAATAGTTAAGATTAACCCCTTCACTGCCTTACCCCGATTACAGTAGTTATTTGCAAACAGTTAAGATCCTGATCAGACGCCGCGTAACGCGGCGTCTGATCAGGATCCAACCTGTTTGACACTCGTTTCAATAGTTCTTAAGTCAAAATACCTAAAAATTGTTTTTTATAAATAGAAGCAGACGTCAATTGTTTAAATTTGATGACGTCATGGCAGTGAAGGGATTGAGGTTGAGACGCGGCATCTGAGACTTATCAGAATCGAAACTGTGCCACACGTGTGTGCTTAGTTTTGCATAAAAATTTGTGAAACTTATTATAGGAAATACAAGCAGACGACAATTGTATAAAGCTGATGGCGTCACTGGAGTGAAGAGGTTAAATACATTAATTGTCATTAATTCAAACGTTTCATGGGGGATTATTACAAATTATAAACCACTATCTGGCAATTAAATGGTCTAAACTGTCGACAAATGTAAATCAAGCGGTGCATACAGTGGATAATCTGTTATTCTTTCCCAATAAACGCGTTTACGCTAAAACTATTATTTGCAGTGCAAACAGTTTGGAGTCAGATCAGACGCCGGGTAACCCGGCGTCTGATCAGGCTCCAAACTGTTTGCCACCAAGATAAACAAGAATTATCAGAATTGTCCAAAAGTTGTTCTTTTCTACGTTTTAGTGCTTTGCTTTTGCGTACGTTTGCGTTTAAACGGGAAAGAATAACAGATTCTCCACTGTACCAGGGAATTGCTACAATGGAGAAGACGTAATACGTTTTTAATAAACTCGTGTATGCAAAACACTTTTATTATAACCCCCTACACACACACACACAACGTATATTGGTTAAACAATTTGTCCGGGCTTCTTCTCCTACATTTGTTTCGTCAATTTTACTGAAACTTTACATTCATTGTTTCTATCGTGGGAATATGTGCACCTGCAAATTTCGTTAGAATACAGGAATTATTGTCATTTTGAAATAGAATTTTTTTTAAAACAAGAACATTAATATTGGTCATAACTTCAAAAGTCTTACACGTGACATAGCCTCATGAAATTTCACACGCCTATTTATCATCACAAGAGCTGCATTCTGACCAAGGACAATACATCTTTTATGCACTTTATTAACCCTTTGAACCCTAGTCCCACATATTGGCGTCCTTTGCAAACAGTGAACATGTAAATATTACACTTGTCCTATGCAAACAGTGAAGACCCAGATCAGAGGGCTCCAAACATTGACAAAAACAACCTTTAAAAGTCAGAAATGGACTAGACTTAAATGGAAACTGGAATTCTCCATTTAAAGTTTCAGGGAGGAAAGAGTTAAAGTAAGCCCCCCTTTCTGACTTATGAAACAACTTCAGTATATAAAACTCGTGATACCAACTGTGTGTTTGTGCTTTGAAAGATTAAGCCTGGTAAATTGGGAGGGGATTGGGGGGGGGGGGGGGGGGGGTAATCGTCAGCCTTTGGCTTAGTTTCCTTTGTAACCCGGCGTCTGGTGATGTTCTAATTTATCTGCAACTCAGATTGAAATTAATCGTTTGAAATATCTAAAAGTCGATATTTTCTACATTTTATTGCAATTCGTTTGAGTTTCGTACATACGTTTTAAAGCGACTCGCAACCAGTTGGTGCATTAAAAATAGTAATTTGTAAATACGTGTCAAACGCTTATATAAATGGTAAAGAATTAGTTTAGGATAAGGAATTCTGTTTAAAAAATGTATTTCAATAAAAAAAAATATTGGTCTCTGGTGGGATTCGAACCCGGGGCCCGGCATTGGCGGACAGAAGGCAAACTAGGGGAAACCGCTTAGACCAATGGACCACGGAACTATCCGTTTATCTCGGATCGATTTAACGTATTTCAATGTGTAGCGATCGAAAGTGCATACAACTTCGTAATTCGGCTCGTGTTTATGTCTGAGCCCGTGTAGAGAAGCAACAACAACAACTATACCGTTAGCTAACGCTATGGAAAAACGATGGAAAATATCTAAAAAACTAAGATTCGGTGACGATTCTTGAGACGTTTTTTGGACTGATCATATTTTTTTAATGTCAGAAGCCAAATAATGCCACAAATTTGCTTTTATTTGAGTATTTTATTTTATTTTGACAAGAACACCATCCGGTTGCGAGTCCCTTTAAAGGGAAATAATTACGTCTCCTTCACAGCACAACGCCATAGTCGGTAAAGGTCTATTTTGGTCTATCTACACATGTATGAGCCCTGTGCGACAAAAAACCACTGCAAACCTGATTATCTTCTAATTACGCTGTAATGACATAATATAATTAAGATAGCATTGAACGCATTTATTAATTATACACGTTTAACAGTCGAACCTGGATATCTCAGATTCTCTACAGTTGAACATACAGTGGAGAAAACGTTATTCTTTCCCAATAAACGCGTTTACGCTAAAACTATTATTTGCAACTTGCAAACAGTTTGGAGCCAGATCAGACGCCGGGTAACCCGGCGTCTGATCAGGCTCCAAACTGTTTGCCACCAAGATAAACAAGAATTATCAGAATTGTCCAAAAGTTGTTCTTTTCTACGTTTTAGTGCTTTGCGTTTGCGTACGTTTGCATTTAAACGGGAAAGAATAACAGATTCTCCACTGTATCGGAATGCAATTACAGAAATACGGATACGTTCGACATACGCTTGTAATAGAATTATCTATCTAAGTTTGACTTATTTTATTGTGTTGTTTACTGCTATCAATTTCATGTAACAGTATTCCCCCTCTATACAACAATATCCAATGGGAGATACATACTATTATTGTGGTGTTTTGTTGTTCGGAGGGAGTTGTTATAGGTAGGGAAGATTAATACCCTTAGAGTAAATTTGCAATCAGTTTGAAGTCAGATCAGACGCCGCGTAACGCGGCGTCTGATCTTGTTTCAAACTGCTTGTCACACGTCTTAATGTTTCTTTAGTCAAAATTTCCAATACTTAACTTTGAGACCAAATGGCTGCCGACAATTTTAAGCAGACGATACTTCATTGGTGAATCACGATAGACATACTTGTATTGTTTGGGAACAGGGGCAAGGGTTGTTGTAAGGATATACATGTAATCGTTGTTCGGAGAACCGTTGCAGGGAGGGAGAACAGTACTTTGCTCATTTGTAAACATGTGTGTCTCAATTCAGAGGGGCAACGGGACTTACAAACATCGTTAAGAGGAGAAAACGTTATTCTTTCCCCCCAAAACGCACCCCACTCCAAAAAACATGTCCATTGCGAACAGTTTGTTGTCAGATCAGATTCCTAGTAACACGGCGTCTAATCAAGCTCGAAACTGTTTGCCACTCTGGACTTGGACTGACTTGGACTGACAGTTGGCATCGGCATTTTCCTTGCCAACTGTCATTGTCTTCATTGAAAGGAAGAACTTTTCCCTCGCTGTAATATGATGTATTCTTGAAACTTCATGTTAATTGCAAATAAGAGTTTGCAACTAGATCAATGTGTATGCAATAATTGTAAACATTTCCAAAACCCTATCATGCTATCTACATTCAGATAAGGTGAGTATTTCAAAAGCTAAAACATATATTTCTAAATTAAACCCTATAGTGTCACTACTCATTAGGATAGTTTCTTCGAGACTATTCTAATGCGTAGTCACATCATAGTATTTGGTGTTGAAAAGAGTTAGAATATGTTGAATTTGTTGAGTTCACACGCTCTCTGCAGCTCAGTGTATTGTATTACATTAGTTTCGCGTCCAGCTATAATGGGAAGAACAACGTCTTCGTACAATGCACCACTGTATGTGTATACCTTGTCGAATATTTCATTAATGGATATTATCAGAAACCTTGATCTATTAAAATGTATATATCATCTCTGTAATTTTAATATCCGAAATTTATCTAAAGGAAATCGCCTTGAAGACCACCTAGGTATTGTTTATATATTTCAAAGAAATATTTGAATGAAAGTTGTGTGTGAGAAAACAGATACCCGCCGCTGGAGTCTATTTTTGTGGATCACAGAGAAGGCTTTAATGGAAGACGTGACTCTTGTTTCCTTGTTGTCGTAACTACAATACTCTGGCTCTACAACAACAACCAATAGGAGACAAAGAGTGTGTGTGCTGTTTGGATGAAGGTGTTATAGGGAAGGACATTGACTTACCTTCGCAAACAGCTTGAATCTAGATCAGACGCCGCGTTACGCGGCGTCTGATCTGGATTCAAGCTGTTTTTAGCATGTCATGATAATTTTGACTGTCAAAATTTCCAATATGTGAAATAATTGTCTTGATTGGGGAATAGTGACAAGCTTTGTTTTAAGGAGGGTATCGTTGTTCAGAGGGCCGTTGTAGAGAGAGAGCACTGTATAAGTATAAGAATAGATATAAGCCCTGCTACAGTGGAGAATGTGTTATTCTTTCCCAATAAACGCGTTTACGCTAAAACTATTATTTGCAGTGCAAACAGTTTGGAGCCAGATCAGACGCCGGGTAACCCGGCGTCTGATCAGGCTACAAACTGTTTGCCACTAAGATAAACATGAAATATCAGAATTGACCAAAAGTTGTTCTTTTCTACGTTTTAGCGCTTTGCGTTTGCGTACGTTTGCGTTTAAACGGGAAAGAATAACAGATTCTCCACTGTATGTGAAAACAATACTTATTACTTTGCAGGACAGTGCAGACTATACTAACTGTCATCTCAGAACGTATAAAGTCATCCAGATACATTTAACATTTGAAACAAGCATTTTCTTCATTTGTCGTTATATAACAGAATTTAGTTACCTTATGTTACAGAGACTAAAAATGATATGGTGGTTTTTGCAAAAAAAAGAGAGAAAGTAGTAACTTCGATATAAACTGAAAGAGAGACTGTGTGTTTCATACTGTCTGGGTACGTGTTCGGAGGTTTCATTGTGCACAGTGGAAAAGAGGTTATTTAACTCTTTCCTCCCTGAAACTTTAAATGGACAATTCTATTTCCATTTAAGTCTAGTCCATTTCTGACTTTTAAGGGTTGTTTTTGTCAATGTTTGGCATTATGATAAACAGTGAAGACCCTGATCAGAGGGCTCCTAGGAGCCCTCTGATCTGGGTCTTCACTGTTTGTATAGGACAAGTGTACTATTCACATGTACATTGTTTGAAAAGGATGCCCATATGCGGGACTAGGGTTCAAAGGGTTAAACGAAATTAAACACAAACACATTGCATTACAATGCAGACATGGTAGTCTTTTGCAAATGTTGACAATTCATTTTAATATAAATGGCAAACACTTTGGAGTCTGATATTGCTTCGAACTGTTTTGCAATGGAAAATATTTTCTCACATAATTACCCCTGTTTTTATAGCGAACGAATATCCTTATCTGCAACATGTGTAAGATCACTTTGATGACGTCACTATAACGTCACTATTTATAACGGCGTTTTGACGTAACATGGGTTCCAAAAAATGCATATTGCTTTAAAAATAGCTTTAATCTATGGTAATGTGAGAAAAAGAATCTGTCACTCGTCGATGTTTAAGACAAGTTGATCTCAAACTCGTCTAGAATAGAAAGGTTATTAAGCTCGCCAAGGCTCAATTCTAGACTCGTTTGAGATCAGCTTGTCTTAAACATTGACTCATGACAGATCCTATATGAGTCTGATATTGCTTCGAACTGTTTTGCAATGGAAAATATTGTTTTGGCGTAAACACGTTTATTGGGAGAGAATAACGTCTTTTTTTTCACTGTACGCAATTACACGAGGCTGTCGTGCCTGTATTAGATTAAAGGTAATTGCTTATGATATCATTGACATCTTAAAAGCTGTACGCAAATGACTCCTCAAAGACAGGCCAGCCTAGAGACAATAATCTTTTAATGTAAAGTGTTAATAATGTTAAAGTGAGTGGTGAGATAATGACATGAACGGGTCGACCTTCTTCTTGAAGTTACTACATACATGTACAGAGGAGAACACGTTATTATTTCCCGTTTAAACGCAAACGAAACGCAAACGCAACACACTAAAATGGAGACAAAATGACAACATTTTGATAATTCTTACTATTCATTTTAATCTGAGTGGCAAACAGTTTGGAGCATGATCAGACACCGGGTTACCCGGCGTCTGATCTTGCTCCAAACTGTTTGCATGGGAAATAATGATTTTAGCGTAAACGCGTTTATTGGGAAAAAATAACGTTTTCTCCACTGTACCTGCTTCTGCAGTGCTCCCTCCCTCCCTATAACGGCCCTCCGAATAACGATTCCCTCCTTACAACGGTGCTTGCGTCTGTTTCCTAAACAAGACCATTATGTCTAACGCTTTCACTGCTGCAAAATCGTCTGCTTAAAATTATCGTTTGCATTTTTTGACATAATAACTAAAGAAAAATAAAACGAGTCTGTTGTAGTCACTTGGGTGTCTGAGCTACAGTGGAGAATCTGTTATTCTTTCCCAATAAACGCGTTTACGGTAAAACTATTATTTGAAGTGCAAACAGTTTGGAGCCAGATCAGACGCCGGGTAACCCGGCGTCTGATCAGGCTCCAAACTGTTTGCCACCAAGATAAACAAGAATTATCAGAATTGTCCAAAAGTTGTCCTTTTCTACGTTTTAGTGCTTTGCGATTGCGTACGTTTGCGTTTAAACGGGAAAGAATAACAGATTCTCCACTGTAGGTGCTGCTGCAGTATCCGACTGATGGGTTACATATGAATTATCTGCTTACCCCCCTTTAACACACACTGTTGCGTTACAGTTTGGAGCAAGGCAAAACGTCGAGTCACATTGAGACTGACCAAGTTTGCTCCAATCTAGTTTATGCTCACATTAAAATAATTAAATCTTGGTTTAACCCCTTCTTTGTCTTACCCCGAGCACAATGGTTATTTGCAAACAGATTTGATTCTGATCAGACGCCGCGTTATTCTGTCATGTTTAAACAAGAATGGAACTTAACCATTGAACGTCTAGCATCCTATAACTTTGACCTATGGAAACAGTACCGACTCGGATCAGACGCCGCAATGGTTGCTAACAGAATTTGCTATATAAAATTGATAATGAAAAATTCAATCTGGCACCTCTGAAATAAAAAAAATCAAACTCAAGGTCAAGTACTGGTATATGTCAGTTGAAAGGTATTGTCAAAAGACATGTAAGGTCCAAGTATGGACTACATCAATTCAGCAGACAGACGGACTGACAGACGGTTAGTTCCAAACCTATATGCCTCTCTTCGGGTGCTTAAAATAGCAGTTTATTGAACTAGATAACATTGCATGGTCTTGTGTCTTTCAGGGAACCACAAGGCTCTATTCAAGCTGGCCATGCGACACTGGGAGAATTACACGTGCGTCACGTTTGTAGAGAGGACCCCTGACCACCAGAATTACATCGTGTTTACTGAGAGACCGTGTGGGTATGTATATACTATTTAGAATGACAGTATAGCAACGCTAACAATATAGATCCAGATCAGGGGCCCGTTTCATAAAACTTCGTACGACAAAAGTTGTCGTAAGTCAGATTATAAAAGTCTCAATTATTATTTATTTCTCCATCTAATCATTTCTTGTGACATCTTTTTGGAATCGTCTTGAAAAGACGATTCCAAAAAGATGTCACAAGACATGATTAGATAGAGAACTCACAAATCAAATGTATTTTAAAGTTTTGACTTACGACAACATTTGTCGTAAGAATTTTTATGAAACGGGCCCCAGGTGCCAAGTTAATCGGCGTCTGATCAAATCTTTTTTTCAGTCCATAATTGTATCATACAGTGGAGAAGACGTTATTCTTTCCCGTTTAATGGGGAACCAAGTGACATCTTGATACAGGATAAGAAGTATCTACAATATTTTATTATGCATAAAGTAACCAACTATTTGCAACCAATATTTAAATAGTTTGTAAAAGCTTAAAGAATAAAACTCAGTCATTTTTAGCTTTTGTCATCACTCCGGCGTCTGCGTTGTCGTCGTTGCAGGGCTGCCATTTCTCCGGATTTTTCCTAAGTCTTCGGATTTTTATCCTAGCAGATGGTAGCTTAAAAAAGGCTGAAAGTAAAGCAGAATGCGCCTTAAGGCGCATTCTGCTTTACTTTCAACCTGTTTTAAGAAGTCATGTGTCTTCCAAACAAGAAACAGACTATGGGGTAAAGGTACGATAAGTAAAATTACGTCTGAAAAATTGAACATTTGAAATCTTAGGAATTTTATTATCAACTTATGGCAGCCCTGTCGTTGTCGTCGTCCGAAATCTCGACGTTGGCCATAACTATTATTGGCCATAGCTTTTAAACTAAATGTGATACATACTTTATATTTGGTATGTGTTCTCACCTCAAGAAGCTCTTGAACTCAGTACAACCTTGGTCATTTCCGACACAGATCGAGGTCACTTACATAAGATATGATGACTTTAACATTGGCCATAACTTTTGAACTGCGTTTTATAGAAACTTTATATTTCGCATGTGTACTCCACGTAAGAAGCTATTCAGCTGAGCACAACTTTGTTCATTTCCAATAATGGTAAATGTCATTTAGAGGTCAAAAACGGTTAATTTAATATTGCGAATAACTCTTAAACAACATATGATAGAGACTTCATATTTGGCATGTGTACTCAACGCAAACAACACTTGAGTTCAGTAAAGTTGAGTCATGTCCGACAAAGGTCAAATTTATTTAGAGCCCTACAGTAGACAGACAAACAAATATTCAAGACAGACGTAAGCAATAATACTATATCGCTGTTCCTTCTAAATCTATATTAGGATAACAACACAGACGAGCATTGGTACCCTCATGCGGTGCACTTGTCTACACTTTATTGAGTGTGTACTGCGTTTGTGTTCGTTTAAAATGTGGTCTTTGACTATCAGCTATCATGTGCTACAATTGTTTATATATCGACACATAATCCATGAAAAATGTTGTGGTTATTTTCAGGTGTTGCTCATTTGTTGGAAAGCGTGGCTATGGTAATCAAGCTATCAGTATCGGCAAAAACTGTGATAAATTTGGAATCGTCGTGCACGAGCTCGGTCACGTGATAGGTTTCTGGCACGAGCACACGAGACCAGACAGGGATGACCACGTGAAAATCATCTACAAAAACATAATGCCAGGTTAGTATACATGTACCTAAATTGCTTCAACGACAATAATGTGACAGGACACTTCAAGTCTTGTGACCCTTTCGACACACAGGCTAAATACATACTTGAGCCGTGCCATGACAAAACCAGCCTGATTGCATTGCAATATTTAATATGACAGACCAAGTACCGTTGTCATCTCAGACACTGTAACAGAGTTCCATCTAAACTGTCAAAATACCGTATATAATACAGCCACACGAATTGTTTAAGATGCAAATGGGTGTCAAACAGAGTAGATCAAGACCAGCAGCCGTGTCTTTGACGCAGCGGCTGGTCTTGATCTACACTGCTTACAATGCAACAAGTCAGGTTTTCTTATAACAGGGCTGGTATATCTTCCATTTGAACCGTTTAAGAGAATTCAATTGTTATGGTACATGTATCTTATCTTTATTTTCTAAATAAATAAATGTCGATTTCCCAATCTTTGGTACAGTGGAGAATCTGTTATTCTTTCCCGTTTAAACGCAAACGTACGCAAACGCAAAGCACTAAAACGTAGAAAAGTACAACTTTTGGACAATTCTGATATTTCATGTTTATCTTGGTGGCAAACATTTTGGAGCCTGATCAGACGCCGGGTTACCCGGCGTCTGATCTGGCTCCAAATTGTTTGTATTGGAAATAATAGTTTTAGCGTAAACGCGTTTATTGGGAAAGAATAAAAGATTCTCCACTGTAGTTACAACCATATACACGTATATCTTAAAAGACACCATTTAAAACCAATAAGGGATAAGCCCTTCTCTTAAAAGTAGTTGCGTTTGCAGGTTAATTGATACTTGTTAAGAGGAGAAAACGTTATTCTTCCCAATAAACGCGTTCAACCTAAAAATATTTCGTCACACGTTCACAGTTTTTAAAATACAATTTTTACGAAATGGTTACGCGACATTTCGATATAAAATGTATTACATCTTTATTTCTGTCTTATCATGGTTCAAACTATCAACATATATACATTAGTAAAATAGCAATATTAATCCTGACATTCAAATAACAATTATAAGAGACTAATGATAGTTATCGCAGCAAACTACTTCCTGAAGATTATATTTCAAATATTGGCATTTCCAAACAAAACTTCAAACTAAAACCATCTTGTAAATATAGTGCTTATCTCAAAGCAAAGACCTATCTAAAGTTTATACTTAAAATCTGACATTTAAAATACCCAAAAAACAAAATATGACATGAACACTCTCTCTCTGATCCTTTTCCAAACTGATTTCACTGAACAAGAGATTTTGCCGGGCACACTCTTTGTTTTTGAAAGACTAGCGTATTGCTATTTTCAATGGCCACTATAATGGTTCAACTGATTCTTCCATTTTGCTTTATTAAAGCTCTAATCATTAGAGCTTTAATAAAGCAAAATCATTAGTAATGATAATACAGTACAACCTCTCTATTACGACCACTAAAATAAAGACTAATTATTTGGATAAAAGACAGGTGACAACTTAAAGCAAGGTGACAGTAAAACAGAAAGCTCCTGTAGGAGCTTTCTGTTTTACTGTCACCTTGTTTTAAGCAGTTACCTGTCGTAAACACCTTATAATAATCACAATTTAGTGGTCGTAATAGAGTGGTTCTACTGTAACAGAATGATATAGTGAATAGCCAGTGAATTAATTGACATTATACAGTGCTCCCTCTCTACAACGACAAAAAGGGAGTCAATGATTATGTGTGTTGTTCGAGGTGAGTTGTTCTAGGGAGGAAATCTGCTTACATTTGCAAATAGCTTGAATCCAGATCAGACGCCGATCCAGCTGTTTGTCACTCGTCAGTATGCTGTTTTGTATCAAAATGTCTATTACAGTGGAGAATCTGTTATTCTTTCCCAATAAACGCGTTTACGCTAAAACTATTATTTGCAGTGCAAACAGTTTGAAGCCAGATCAGACGCCGGGTAACCCGGCGTCTGATCAGGCTCCAAACTGTTTGCCACCAAGATAAACAAGAATTATCAGAATTGTCCAAAAGTTGTTCTTTTCTACGTTTTCGTGCTTTGCGTTTGCGTATGTTTGCGTTTAAACGGGAAAAAATAACAGATTCTCCACTGTACGTAAGAAAAACAGTAGAAAGCAATTGTAAGCAGACGATATTGCAGCAGTGAAAACGTTAGACATAATGGTCTAGGGAACAGTGTAAAGCGTTGTTATAGGGAGGCAGTCGTTGTTAGGAGGGCCATTGTAGGGAGGGAGCACTGTACAGTTAAACTTCGATAGTTTAACCCTTTCCCCCATAGAAGCGCCTTTTAGCACATTCAATTTATTCATCCACTGAAGAAAATAGTTCCAATTTATACAGTCATGAATATGTATCATAAGAATTTTTTTCTATTTTCTAGCAAATAGTAGCTTAAAGCAGGCTGAAAGTAAAGCAGAATGCGCCTTAAGGCACATTCTGCTTTACTTTCAACCTGCTTTAAGTGGTCACCTATATTCAATACTAGAAACAGTCTATCAGGTAAAGAGTTAGAGTCGCTTCAATCGAACTTAACCTTATGTCGAAGTAACAACGTATGTCATACTTTAACCTCGAAATAAGTGTAAGTTCGACTGGACCGAGCTCGAGTCATCGAACTTCAATTGAAGAATTACGGACAAGTTTGACTCAAGCAAATTCGAGCTTCTGGGGTTGGACTGTGGCTTAATCTCATAGTTTTGATATCTAAAAGCTATATTCCCAAGTACACACTTCATTGATATAGACTGGTTATATAAGATGCCACTCGTAATCCATAGATACAAAAATAACAATGACAAAATATGCACTGTTTAAGCTTGCACATATCTTTGTAAGTATTACGTATCAATACACAATAAAAATTCCTTAATCTGTTGGCACGGGGTTGCTATAGAAATTGAGAAAACACCTGTCAGTCATTGCTATTTTTAGCATTAATTACCTGAGCCCACCAATACAACAATTAGTACTCGAATATCTGGCTAACTCGAGAACTCACTTTAAGTCGAACATATCCATATATCAGAGTTAAAAAGTGGCATAACTTTTAAATAATATTGTTATATTCCATATTCGATATTAATGAATTCGATCTATCAATGTTCAATTGAAGGAATGTAGTATACATGTAGTTCTATTGCGAAGAGTCCGAGATAGCAATACTCGACTGTGTATAGTGTATTTTATCTGGCATTTAACGTATATAATAATGTTTCTGGGCTACCTAAGCGGAACGAACTGAAGTACTATCACTTGCAATATCATCAAGAGAGATTGAAATGCATATATACAGTAGAAACACGCTAGAACGACCAGTCGATAGGAATGTGGTCGGTGTTAAACCCATTGTATGCTGGGTAATATTTGGCGGCCATTTTAAAATGTCGTCTGCAGCGGGTATAACTTAAATATTTGCCAAAGATTTTAGCAGTTTCTGACAGAATATTGTATTAGCTGCAAACAGTTTTGATCTGAGATCAGGCCCCACAATGTGGGGCCTGATCTGAGATCAAAACTGTTTACTTAGAGGTACACTTAAAAAGTTTATCCCGCATAAAATGGGTTAACAAATAATATGGCCGCTTCCAGCAAGACACAAATAAAACAGAAATCTCCTGTAGACCCTTTGTGCTTTATTTTCACCTTGATCGAAGCTTTCATAATTATGTCGTAAACATTATGATTGAGTCTCCCTTGGCTAGTCGTAGTAGTGGTTAAATGTTGTATACTCCTATTCTAATGCATAAAGAGTATCTTGCACGAGCTAACCTCCATCCAATAATTATGATAATTTGTTTATTTGTTTTGATGTGCATTTTATATCATTGTTGGCTAATACACTCGCCTTGGGGTTAGGTGGGGTAGAACTAGGATAATCATATTTATCTTTAGCATTAATCTGCCTTTTATAACGCACTCAGAGGATTGTAAACTTACATAATGTTTGACAGTCATACGGAAAGAATCGTCTGAGAATCGTTGTTCAAGAGGCCGCCATTTTCTACATTCTAATGCATCGCGTTTTGTTGGGTTTGGTTTAAACTGTAGGTAGAGTAGGTATTAAAATGTTTTACACAACAATATACCAACATCCACACTACCCAGAGTATGATATGACTAATACCCAAGCTAATAATGTTATTCGAGTACAGCTACACCCTACCCGAACCGCTGTTTGCGGTCAGGATACAGACCACCAAAACCACAGAGAGTCTTCCCCCATCACCACATATCACCTGTCCGCGTAATTAGATACTTTAGATACTCGTTTGATGAAAGTAAACGGTATCACTTTCAATACTGAAGTTTTAAAATGAACTACATGTATATACTTTGGACAACTGACCAGTTTATGTTGATGCTTTGGCTGATTTTCGGAAAACAATATTTTTTAAAAGATAACAGTTAAAAACAGCACAGATCCTGATCAGAGAATCAATAATTGAGTACCTTGGTCATAGACATTTACAGTGGAGAATATGTTATTCTTTCCCAATAAACGCGTTTACGCTAAAACTATTATTTGCAATGCAAACAGTTTAGAGCCAGATCAGACGCCGGATAACGCTATAACTATTATTTTAATTACAAACAGTTTGGAGCCAGATCAGACGCCGGGTATCCCGGCGTCTGATCAAGCTCCAAACTGTTTGCCACCAAGATAAACATGAATTATCAGAATTGTCCAAAAGTTGTTCTTTTCTACGTTTTAGTGCTTTGCGTTTGCGTACGTTTGCGTTTAAACGGGATAGAAACATGTAACAGATTCTCCACTGTATACTAAAGTTTCATGGATAGACTATGATTATAATTATTCTAATTGTCTTGTAATTGAGAGACGTTTTCTATTTCTTGCTGGAGAATATACGTCTTTTACAGGGCTTTGAAAATTTTATAAGATTTCGCCACCTCTTCCAAATGTGAAAATGACCTATCCTCAATTTTTGCATTGGAATGGTCAACGTATTCTTCCAATGCATTCTTTTGGAGAAATTTACAATATATACGTGTTTACCTAAACTGTTTGCAATAGAGATAGTATGTTAACCCTCTTCACTGATATGGAGTCATTAATTTTAAACAATTTTCGTCTTCTTATAGTTCTCAAATTTAAATTCTAGGTACTTAACTTTATCAATATTGAAATGAGTGTCAAACAGTTTGGATCATAATCAGACGCCGCAAATAACTATTGTACTCTAGGTAAGGCAGTGTCCAATATTTCTCATTCCTGCATAAACCCTTAGTATTATATGCCTGAATTGCAAACAGTTAAGACCCACATCAGACGCCGACCATCATGGCGTTCGATCAAAGTCTGAAGTATTTGACATTCGCCTTTTTGTTTTTCACTAAAAAATAATATAATTTTTATAAACTGATTTGAGTTTTTGACAATTGACCTAGTTTTCGCATAGGACACTTCTGGAAACAGACTACAATACAGCACGATAAGGGCTAATTAATTACTAATATAGTTCGCCATTGACGAAGAGTTATCGTACACTTTGTGTCAACGGCAATTATAACTAATGACACATAAAGCGATTTACTATCCACGTCCAAATTGGTTTAGCCCAGCCAGTGAATGTTATGACTCCTTGTAATTGGGTTGTTCGATGATTTAGACTGGTCGGTGGGAATTCTGGGTTCGTATAATTTTAGATATTAGATATATTACAGTTTCCTTACCGACAGAGTGCGTTTGTCGGACAGTTAACCCTATTATCCGGCGGGTCCAGTCGCTTCAACTCTTTGCACGTTAGCAATGAAACCATGATAATCTTTGCAAACAGTTTAGATCCTGATGAGACGCCGCATAATGCGGCGTCTCATCAGGATCTAAACTGTTTGTCACTCTGACCATAGTTTGGAAAGGTTTTTAAAAAAATCTAATTCTAGAACAGTTAAGCAGACGACGATTTTTGCAGACGATACTTTTATTTAGCACTCAAGGAGTAAACGATTAATCAGGGAGAACGTTCTAGGGATATAAAATACCCGAAGTGTCTAGTTCTCAGGCATAGTGTCGCTGTATTACTATGAACATGAAACTGATCAAATCAATGTATTACATGTAGGTGCTAAAAATGAGGACATTTGCAAACTATGAAGACCTGGAAAAAGACATATCTATTTGGTCGGCACTGATGACTGTTACACAACCAAATATAGTATGTTACATCCCATACGCTCACCTCTCTGGGTGCTCTATAATTACATGTAGCATAGTCACGAATGATACATTTAATACTCAACTCTTACATGTACGTTAGGGTGTCGACTCTTCAGCTCAGTGGTAGCGGTATTGGACTGTGATGCTAGGGCCTCGGTTCGATTTCCTCCCGGGGTTCTTTCATATTGATTTACTGCTAGCTTTGTTACGAGAGTTTCACGTAAGATGGTTGGGTCGTATGGGTGACCTTTTTATACCGAAATGGCTTCGTTCGTCATAACAAATGATGACTTTGTTAAGAGGGGATGTGTTACATTCCTCCCGGTGTTCTTTCATATCCAATATGGATTGTTTTATCTACAGTGGAGAATCTGTTATTCTTTCCCGTTTAAACGCAAACGTACGCAAACGCAAAGCACTTTTACGTGGAAAAAGACAACTTTTGGACAATTCTGATAATTCTTGTTTATCTTGGTGGCAAACAGTTTAGAGCCTGATCAGACGCCGGGTTACCCGGCGTCTGATCTGGCTCCAAACTGTTTGCACTGCAAATAATAGTTTTAGCGTAAACGCGTTTATTGGGAAAGAATAACAGATTCTCCACTGTATGCTTTGTTACGAGAGTTTCTCGTAAGAGATTTTCATGATAATTTGATTCTGCAGAAGAGAAGACTTTATTCTTTCCAGTTATCGCGTTGCTAAAATAGTATACCTATCGCAAACGGCCAGGCCACAGTCTATTTGCCAAATAAAACATTTTCAAACAGCTGATACATCTCCATTTTATTGTATTTGGTTTGTTTTAAGTTTCGTTTTAAACCCCTTCATTGTCATGACGTCACCAGTTTTAAATAATTGTCTTCTGTCTTCATTTCTTGAATTTTTTTTACTTAAGAAATATTGAAATGAGTGTCAAATAAGTTGGATCCTGATCAGATGCCCCGTAACGCTGCGTCTGACCAGGATCCAAACTGTTTGCAATCAATCATTGTACTCGGGGTAAGGCATTGAAGGGATTTACAGCAAATAATAACGGATTGCTCACTGCCTCATGTTTTGAAACACTGAAAAACTGCAACTGATGTGTGACTTATTTCAGGTCAGCAATACAACTTTAACAAGTTGACACCGTTTGAAGTGAACTCATTGGGCGAGGACTACGATTATGGAAGTATCATGCACTATGCACGGAATACTTTTGCACGTGCAACATACGTCGACACCATACTACCCCGCAAGAAACCCGACATGGTTGTAAGACCGGAAATTGGACAGAGGGTGAGGCTTTCCCCGGGGGACATTGCTCAGGCGAACAAGTTATACAATTGTCCACGTGAGTAGACTTTTGTTATTTTCTGAGAGTTTTTACGGTTTGCAGGAAGTCCAGTTAAATACCATTTTCAAATTGCAAACCAAACACAGCATAATATTTCCAATGCAATGCAACTGCAACCAGTGTATACCTTGATGAGACGCCGTTTGTTGGCAAACAGTTTGGAGCCTGATCAGACGCCGTGTTACCCGACGTCTGATCTGGCTCCAAACTGTTTGCACTGCAAATAATAGTTTTAGCGTAAACGCGTGTATTGGGAAAGAATAACAGATTCTCCACTGTATGATACATGCACTGTGTTCCCCGCTGTAGCTTCATCTAGATACATAACATTTCAAATGCAATAGCAAACAGTGTAGACCCTGATGAGACGCCGTGTTCGCGGCGTCTCATTAGGTTCTACATTGTATGCAAATGTCTATTAAGTAGACACTAGGCCTAAATAAGTATAACGGGAAAGTATGATGCATGCTGTAGTTATATGAAGATACAGGTTCAGATACAGTGGAGAATCTGTTATTCTTTCCCAATAAACGCGTTTACGCTAAAACTATTATTTGCAGTGCAAACAGTTTGGAGCCAGATCAGACGCCTGGTAACCCGGCGTCTGATCAGGCTCCAAACTGTTTGCCACCAAGATAAACAAGAATTATCAGAATTGTCCAAAAGTTGTTCTTTTCTACGTTTTAGTGATTTGCGTTTGCGTACGTTTGCGTTTAAACGGGAAAGAATAACAGATTCTCCACTGTACAGGTTCAGATAGAACAGCTTGTTCTCGTACCAACCATTCTTGCATAATTATAGTAGAGGAGACGTGATTCTTTCTCGATTAAACGAAACTAAACGCAAACGCATTGCATTAATATGTAGAAATTGTCGTCCTATTGACATTTCTTTTAATCTGATTGGCAAACAGTTTGGGGCCTGATCAGACGCCGGGTAACCCGGCGTCTGATCTGGCTTCAAACGGTTTGGTTTGCATGGGAAATAATTGTCGTAGCGTAATCGCGTTTACTGGGAAAGAACACCATCTTCTCCACTGTAACAAGCTTCTGATATAGTTCCCACTTTTATTTATTGCCTGCCTTTTGATAAACATAAACCATTAACCCTTAACTTGTTATAGAACAATATTCTTAATAGTGTTAATGTAATCAGCAAGAACAACATAATAATATATATTTATGCAATCTTAAGTGATGAAAATCTCGATACGTGTGTCAAACAGTTTGGATCCGGATCAGACTGCGATTTGGGCGACGTCTGATCTAAATCTCAACTGTTTGAAGATGTTAGTGTAGATGCGTTATGCAGGAAGCCTGTTGATCAGTGTATAGCAAGGAGGAATAAAATGGCGAGCACCTGTTGCTAATAAAAGCCTCATTATCAACTTTACATTAGTTTTATGTAATTAGAGATTATTTCTGCTTGAATATCGTCTGTCGATTTTGTTCTCGAAAAAACACAAGTGTACAGTGGAGAAGACGCCATTATTTCAACACGGAGTGACTTGTGGGATTTTAGGTTACCTTATGCATCTTTTTAGTTATCAAAACATGAACCAGTCTCCTTGGAATTCTAGGTAGTTTATTAAATAGTAGTCGTGTTCGACTGGCAAATGTTAGCTGTTCAATCAATTTAGATCACACCACGAAACATATAGCACCAATCAAACAATTGTTTATTGAAAATGTTAAACGTCTGTTACTCAACGAACTCAACATTTTCATTTTCGTCCTATCTAACGAGGAACCGAGGGGTTGCGATTTAACGCAACTTTTTGTATTCTAGTGGGGTGTTATTTAACCATTTACCTCATAGACTGTTTCTAGTTTTGAAGACAGGTGACTACTTAAAGCAGGTTGAAAGTAAAGCAGAGTGTGCCTTAAGGCACATTCTGCTTCACTTTCAGCCTGCTTTAAGCTAAAATCTGCTAGGCTATATAAATTATTTGTAATGGTAATTGTTCATGAGGGTATAAACTGAAACTATTTTTCTTCAGCGGAGGAATCAATTAAATACGCTAAAAGTCGCTTCTATGGGGGAAAGGGTTAACTAAACAATGTTACTTAACTGAAGCATGATCAGTCGAATACGGCTACTGATACCCATACAGTGGCTAATTGTTCTTTTCTCGTTTACACAAACTTAATGCAAAAATCATGTAATAAAATGTAGCAAGTGGCATTATTATACCTCACTTGATTTATTAACTATATAGCTTAATGTGACGTCAGAGGGTGAAAATCCGAAATGTAACATAGGTAACTTCAGACATCAGTCCGCTTATTCGGTCCGTGTTTAAGTCATTCTGTTCCGTATCGGTTACTTCCCTTGCTGAGTAGCCATGACTTCTGTTAACCATTTTATGCACTCGAGGACAAACGCCTCTATCTGTTTATTCTACCCTAAATCGAATTAAATCAATATATTCGATATAAATGAATGAATTAGACCCCACTTTGTCAAAATCTTACAAAAGAGTATCCAAACTTTCAATATCTATATATACGTACAAGCGTGGATTACTGTCTCAGAGGGAGAGAGAACAGATTGTTCGCCCTTGACACGTAGATTTCAACTTCGGCTAACGCCTCAGTTGACATTACTTGCCTCGGGTGACCAATCCGTTCTCTCACCCTCTGAGAGATGTGATATTTGTGTAATAATTTGTACATATTGACGATGTTTATCAAAATGTGTTTGGCGTAATCGTGTTATAGAGTGAAAATGTCTGCTCAACGGTGCATGTATCAATGAAAACTACATTAGCACGTTCAGCTCTCTAAATATAGAAGCACTTTTGACGTCTTAACATTTGGACGCCATATAGTAAATGACGTTTTCTGCGTCTTAAAAGTCACTTACAACATTTCATGCATGCTGACAGGTGAGTGTTTAAAGCAGGCTGAAAGTATAGCAGAAAGCTACTTCATGAACTTTCTGTTTTTATTTTAAGCCTGTTTTCAGCAATCACGTGTCATATACACTATAGAAGCTAAGAGGGAAAGGAATACAATTTTATAAAGTGTTGGGTCCGCTCCTGCAAAAGTAATCTGCAACTATAGCTATAGCATGGAATCGCTTATTGACACCTGTTTACGACGCAGCTGTCAAAATGACAAACGTCTTCGGCAATTTATCAGTGTTCCACAGACGAAGTTTGTCTGCTACACGATGACGTCATGGCACGAGCGCCTGTCTGTGGCAAAACAAACCTGTCAATCTTTGAAGCTTTTTTGTCTATTACACATTAACATGGCAGAAAAGACTGTTAGGTGCGCTTTTTTGCTCTCTATTGAGAAGATTAGAATCGGGAAGCGCACTGAAAAGCGCAATTGGGAGATAGCGATAAAGATAAACAATCTCTATTAAGCAATCCCGATGTTTCCCCCTTCTGGATGAGTTTGAATACTATCAGAATTTTTTTCTATCATTTTCGGAATAGTAAATCAACTTTATGGCGGTTATTCCTTACCAAAAAACCTCGTTCTCGTAATAACGGAATCTAGAAAACATCCGGGTATAACTTCTCTCGCATACACGGCATAGCGAAATACTGTTGCACTTTTGTTGGGATTGAAACTCTATGTTGCGAACAATTTTTGTTTGTTTTTTTGTAACATGCAAGGAACTATAATTATTCCCTTCCTTTTTACCCTTCTTAACCCCTTCATTGCCATGACGTCATAATCTTTAAACAATAATTATTATCCTCTGCTTTTATTTCCCAAATTTACAGTTTAGGCACAAGATGTATTTTTGACTTAAGAATAAGAAAATGGAGTGTAAAACAGTTTGGATCAGACGCAACCAAACTGTCTACACATTACTATGGTACTCGGCTAACGGCAGTAAAGGGGTTAACCCAGAAAATTCATATTGCCCACTCCCTGACAGTCACTTTTCGGAGGAACTCATCGAGCGAGGTCCGCCATCTGCTGCAGGGAAGATATTATTTGTTTCCCGAAAACAAAAGCAAACACAATATAATATAATTCAGAAAAATAGAAAATTTCTTAAATATGTTGACTGTTTTTTTTAATGTGATTGGCAAACATTTTAGAGCTTAATAAGGCAACGGGTCACTCGGCGTCTGATCTGTCTTCAAACTGTTTGCAATGGAAATAGTAACGTATTTTCCATTGTAATAGAATGAAAGCATTGAACTTTAGAGCACGGTGAGTTTAACCGCTTTTAAGGCTTTCACTGCCAAAATTTTCGGGAGATTTTTACCAATTCACCGTTTCATTGTCGTCTGCTTCAATTTTGTTGTCTGCAATGTCGTTTCAAAGTGAAAAATTAAGGCAGTATAAGGAGGAAAATTCAAAACTAGTTTTAAACAGTTTGGATCCTGATCAGACGTCCTACAGTGGAGAATATGTTATTCTTTCCCAATAAACGCGTTTACGCTAAAACACTATTATTTGCAGTGCAAACAGTTTGCAGCCAGATCAGACGCCGGGTAACCCGGCGTCTGATCAGGCTCCAAACTGTTTGCCACCAAGATAAACAAGAATTATCAGAATTGTCCAAAAGTTGTTCTTTTCTACGTTTTAAATAGTGCTTTGCGTTTGCGTACGTTTGCGTTTAAACCGGAAAGAATAACATATTCTCCACTGTAACTGTTTGAAAACGCGCTTTTAAGCGTCACTGAGAGTGAAATGGTTTTTAAAAAGCGTTTGATTTTGTTTACTTTCAGAGTGTGGCCGCACGCTTCAAGAATCGATCGGCGTTTTCTCCCACGCCCCTACCCCCACCAAGGCAGAGAATTGTCAGTGGAGAATCTCGGCCACCCACGGGGAGAAGATTGTACTAAACATTACTGCCCTGGATATCCCCACATCCGGGCGACCTGACGACTGTACCACAGACTACCTCGAGGTCAGAGACGGACACTACGCCCTCTCTAAACTTATTGGTAAGTGATTCGGTGGAGGCGTTATTCTTTTTATTTCACACCAAACATAAACGCAATCCAATAAAATGAAGAAATCGACAGTTTCTTGTTATAGATTTTGACGGTTTATTTTAACCAATTGTTCCAAAGATACCCCTTTAGATTTATTCCGCCACTAAAGAAAAAATGTCAACTTTTTTAAGTCATGAATATGCACCATAAATAGAGGATGAGTGCTCAGTATGTATCATTTTTAATAAACGAGTTGACTGGCGAGCGTCATATTTATTTTAGTCATCGAGTTTATTAAAAATGATATATAATAAGCACGAATGAGATATTCTATTTATCACATAAACATTTTAAAACCCTATTTAGTTAGTTGAAGCTACAGGTTGTAGGCCCTTTTGTCATATATTTTCCGCAAAAACGTAACGTTGTTTACGGTAACGTTACCGGGTCATTTTACTACGTAGAAAAATGACCACAGACCGTAGGAAAAGGACCCTATCGGCTCGTAGAAGAATGACCCCCTTACGGTCTGGGGTCATTTGTCTACGTAATATAAAGACCCGGGGGCACGGATGGGTCATTCTACTGCGTTACACCGGAAGCCAAAAAACGAATTTTCACTAAAAGTGGATTACGATATATATAGAATGGTTTTATGCAACTCACAGACCGAAGATTATGTGATGATAAATATTTCCTATGATTTAGCAGGTAATAACTTAAAGCAGAATTAATCTAAGCAGAATGCTGTTTTCCGAATGGCTGTACAGTGGAAGAGCCGTTATATTGGAATAAAATTAAACGCAATGCAGTGCTCCCTCCCCAAAATGTCTCTCTGAACAAAAATCCACTTCTTACAGTACAACAACGCTTGTTGCTGTTCCCAAAACAATACAAATACATGTATGTCCAAACTTTTCACGGCTGCAACATTGAATGCTCAATGTTATCGCCTGTTGTTTTTCTCAAAGTCACATATTGGACATTTTAACAGAAAAAAAACATAATGAAGAGTGACAAACGGCTTGATTCCACATCAGACGCCGTGTTACGCGGCGTCTGATCGGGATTCAAGCTGTTTGCAATAGTAAACCAATTTCCCTCCCTATAAAAATTCCTTTCGAACAATACGCACTTGTGTAGCATTTGTCTCCCATGCATTTGATGTCGTTGAAAAGAGGTTGCACTGTTTACAGCCAATCAGGTAAATGACATTTATGAACTTATTGACGATCTAGATCTGAGTGGCAAACAGTTTGGATCGCTCGCAATGGACATACGTGTGTTAGCCAATTAATTTATTGGGAAGTAATAACATCGTCCCCGGCAGTACAAGCGAAATGGTGTTATATTTACATTCTCAGAAAACCATACTGCATTGTTTTGACACTTGAAGAGCACGCTATTTGTTAAAATGTTAAAAATCTTTATGTTTAGACTGGGAACGTAAATCTTGCTGGATGTTTTATAAATAATACTAGGAAATGCTTTACAATAGAGAAGACATTGTTCTTTCCCAATAAACGCGTTTACGCTTAAACTGTTATTTCAATTGCAAACAGTTTGGAGCCGGATCAGACGCCGGGTAACCCGGCGTCTGATCACGCTCCAAACTGTTTGCCTCTCAGATAAAAATGAATGTTAAAATATCTAAAAAGTGGCTTTTTCTGCATTTTAGTGCTTTCCGTTTGCGTTTTGAACGGGAAAGAAAATGTCTTCTCCACTTTATCATCGGTATTTAAGAGAAGAATTGTATTTACAGTAAACGGTCTACAGTCAGACTTATTCTAACCCTTTCCTCAATAGAAACGCCTTTGGGCACGTCTACCTGCCCCACCAAATAAGTTCCACAGTTGAATATTAATTTATTGTACTATCTTCAGATACAGTGGAGAAAACGTTATTCTTTCCCAATAAACGCGTTTACGCTAAAACTATTATTTGTCGTGCAAACAGTTTGGAGCCAGATCAGACGCCGGGTAACCCGGCGTCTGATCAGGCTCCAAACTGTTTGCCACCAAGATAAACAAGAATTATCATACGGCAGCCGCACGGCGTATCCCAATATCTTACAGGCCGTAGAGGTCCCCGTAGAATTATACATGTAACGCGGAGTTATAACATTTTTTCATTTCTACGGCGGCCGTAGAAACACACGCCGCAGAGTGGTTCTACGGCTGCCGTACGGTAGCCGTACGGCCACCGTGCAGTCGCCGTAATTCGATGGTCAAATTCCCTATTGAGCATTTGTACTTTTGATCGTATATGTAAAACATGAATATTATCTAAAATGGAGTTAGATGTTCTTAAATGCTGTCCAAATGTGTCCTTTGAGTTCACGGTGTTGCTGGACTGACATAAGTTGTGTTAACATGTAGCAAAACCAAGTTGTGTAGCAGGAGCAGCATTTTGGTTGCAAGGTATCTGGTAGGACTTCCACGGCTGCCGTACGGTCGCCGTGCGGTCACCGTACGGCAGCCGCACGGCGGCCGTACCTTGGCCAAGATTTTTTAACCCCACCAAAATAAAATCTCGCCGCGCGGCAGCCGCAGCAAATGTGAGCGCAACACACGGCGGCCGTAGGAATTCTGCGGCGGCCGGGGAATTGCTAGTCGCCGTAGAAATGATAAGCCGTGCGGCCGCCGTACGGCAGCCGCAGCATATGTGAGCGAGGCATTACCGACTGCCGGTGTAATGGCGAAAGTGTCCACTCTAAAAAGTGACCCCGGAGGACATTTTTCGACTTAGGAATTTGGAAACTGTACTTAGGACTTAATTTGGCATACTATCATGACTCGAGAGGTCAGTTTTCTACGTCGAAAAATATCCCGGGGTAACAATTCTGAGAGGACACTTTTCGTCATTTTACAGGATATAAAACAATACAAAAAGCTTCCATTTGTTTTGCATTATTTATTCTTCATTAAAAAACAACCTATATAGACTATTCATGAAATTGTGTCTCATTACAATGGAGAAAGAAATTATTATTCACAATAAACGCGTGTGAGCTAAAACAAGAATCATTCTACTTTACTGTCAGTCTACTTTAACCCTTTACCTGATATCCTATTTCTTGTACTTAAGATATAGTCACTACTTAAAGCAGGTTGAAAGTAAAGCAGAATGCGCCTTAGGGCGCATTCTGCTTTACTTTCAGCCTGATTTAAGCTATCATGTGCTATAATATAGAAAATATTCCCTATAATACATATTCATTACTGATTAAATTGGAACTATTTTCTTCAGCGGATGAATAAATCATATCCGCTAAAAGGCGCTTCTATTGGGGAAAGGGTTAAGCTACAAAACTGCAGTTTTTTAAAAGAACTATTGAATCTATTCAGAACACTCGAGGTAACGAAAATTGACAGTTGACATCTTTTAAAAGTAAAGAGAAAGCTTCTGCTGGAGATTTTTGTTTTACTTTCATCTTACTTTATGTCACCACTTGCGTTAAACATTAAACCAATTATTCTCCACACAGTGGCGTGGTAGATATGTGTTACATGTATTGTATAATTATCAATATTCCATGTGTTGTATAATGATCAATATTCCATGTGTTGTATAATTATCAAGATTCCATGTGTTGTATAATTATCAATATACCATGTTTTTTTTCAGGTCGTTATTGCGGCAACAAACCTCCAGTCACGTTGATTTCAACAGACAGTCGTATGTGGGTGGACTTTAAAACTAGTGCAGGCGATGGCAAGGGATTCGAGGCCAAATATGAAGGTAACTACACTAGCAACACGGTGCACAGTGGAGCAAACGTTATATTCGTTTTCGTATAAACGAAAATAAACGCAAACGCAAGGCAAACAGATCCAATATGGCAGCTGTATGAACTATTCTAATTTTTACAGTGGAGAATCTGTTATTCTTTCCCAATAAACGCGTTTACGCTAAAACTATTATTTTGCAGTGCAAACAGTTTGGAGTCAGATCAGACGCCGGGTAACCCGGCGTCTGATCAGGCTCCAAACTGTTTGCCGCCAAGATAAACAAGAATTATCAGAATTGTCCAAAAGTTGTTCTTTTCTACGTTTTAGTGCTATGCGTTTGCGTACGTTTGCGTTTAAACGGGAAAGAATAACAGATTCTCCACTGTAACACGGCGTCCGATATGGCTTCAAAGTGTTTGGCAATGACATAACAAAAGCATTTTAAAAACGATTTAACATTTACCGAATATGCATAATGACACATTTACATCTAAGATATAAATTGGGCTTTCTAGAAGACTAAGATATTATGCTAAACACTTTTGGACAACGATATGATTAAAGTAAAGCAGAAATCCTCTATCGTAGATTTCTGCCTCTCTTGTAACATGTATTAAGCATCAATTACATACATTCTGAGCCCTGTGTTTAAAGTTGTTTTAATCTTTTGGGTCGTTATAAAGAATAAGCTTTTACGTAACACTTTACAATGTTACTGTAAGGCAGAGTACAGGAGAGAAAATGTATTTGACTTTGAAACCACCCAGTACTTTGATTTAATATGACGATGATTCTGTGTGTCTATTACTTCAGCTATCTGTGGCGGCGAGATCGTTAAGGAACAGGGTCAGCTGACCAGTCCTAACTACCCGGATGACTACAAGCCCCACAAAGAGTGTATCTGGAAGATAGAGGTACCCGATGACTTCTCCGTGGCCGTCAAGTTCCAGTCCTTCGAGGTGAGTTCAATAACTGCCTATGACCAGTGCAGAAGGCTGTTCTCCTCCAATTCATAAAAAAATTATGAATTTAATTGCAAACACAATATAATGAAATGTATTTGTTGCTTCTTTAAAGTTTAGTTTTAATCTGGATAGCAAACAGTTCGGAGCCTGTCTCCGAGGTTATAAAGATTTTGTCTTGAGTCTTAACTCGTTCCCAAGCATTTGATTGGTCAGATTTGAGCCTAGGCTCAAATCTGACCAATTAAATACTTGAGGACACACTCAGACTCATATAAAACGCTTTATAACCTCGGAGTCATACATGTATAAGGTTTTTAACATAATTGTGTTTTTTGGAAAGAATATCGTCTTCTCCACTGCATCTGTCAACCCAGGGCTGCAAATAAAAGTGGATAACGTAACGTTTTCGGGTTCCATTCTGTGTCAACTTACATGTAACCCCTATGTTTGGATACTCATTAGCATTGCCCGTACGAGACCATTCTTACGAGTGGTAACAAGAAAGGATTATTTGGGTGGGGTAAATATTGTAGATCTGTTGAAGTACTCAAGCTCTGTCGTACTGAAACAAATAAGATTTTCGGATGTTAAATAATGTTAGAAAAGACAGTTAAGTTTTCTTAATTCACTTAATAATTTGAGATATTTAAGCATGTTTTGTGAAGTGGTCATGGACTTAAATGATCGTAGATGTTACATGTACATCTAGAACGGAGAATGATATTGAAGAGGATATGCTTGTGATTAGATTAGGTGATTACTTGATCAGATCAGTGTTGTTGAACTTCGAACGGTGTAAACTCACTGAGTGCTATTTATACGCGTAATGCCCCACGTTTGATAATTCGATCTCGCTTGAATACTCATTCTGTTCAAATCCGATAACTCGTGCTCACAATTGCCAGAAAAGTCCGTATTTCAAAGATTTTACGTAACTAAACAAAGTGGTAACTTCGAAATACCGATGTGTTCGGTTTAAGCGAGCTTTCGAGTAATCGAGGCTCGACAGTATACCCACAATATACCCTGCTGACTGAACAGGCAATCTTTGAAGTCAAAAGTTCGCTGATCTGTACCTTCCGACTTCATGCAGCTACAGTGGAGAATCTGTTATTCTTTCCAAATAAACGCGTTTACGCTAAAACTATTATTTGCAGTGCAAACAGTTTGGAGCCAGATCAGACGCCGGGTAACCCGGCGTCTGATCAGGCTCCAAACTGTTTGCCACCAAGATAAACAAGAATTATCAGAATTGTCCAAAAGTTGTTCTTTTCTACGTTTTAGTGCTTTGCGTTTGCGTACGTTTGCGTTTCAACGGGAAAGAATAACAGATTCTCCACTGTAGATCAATGCGCACTATAGACAACTTTGTAATGACCATTGCAAACAGGTTGGATCCAGAATGAGACGCCGATTAATTCGGCGTCTCATCTGGGTCCAAACCGTTTGAAAGTTATGTAATATTGTTTTGTTGTAAAGAAGTGGCATTCATGAGAGAATGGAACATTGTGGTACTGGTGTAGAGTAGAACCTCTCTATTACGACCGCTAAAAAGAAGGTTAATTTTCTGTATAAAAAACAGGTGACAGCTTAAAGCAATGTGAAAGTGTAACGGAAAGCTCCTGTAGGAGCTTTCTGTTTCACTTTCTCATTACTTTAAGCAGTCACCTGTATTAAACGACTAATATTTGACACAATTTAGTGGTCGTTACAGAGAGGTTCTACTGTACAGTGGAGATTCTGTTATTCTTTCCCAATAAACGCGTTTACGCTAAAACTATTATTTGCAGTGCAAACAGTTTGGAGCCAGATCAGACGCCGGGTAACCCGCCGTCTGATCAGGCTCCATAATGTTTGCCACCAAGATAAACAAGAATTATCAGAATTGTCCAAAAGTTGTTCTTTTCTACGTTTTAGTGCTTTGCGTTTGCGTACGTTTGCGTTTAAAAGGGAAAGAATAACAGATTCTCCACTGTACATGTATGAGCATTTCATCGATGTAAACTGGGAAGCGATGTAAAGGTTCATTAAACACTGTTAGACTTTAGAAAAACAATAAATGCTAATATCTTGGCAGTGCATCTTACATCTGGATAAGCTAGTGCTTTTATCAACCTTTATCGTGCTGGGTCGTCTAAAACGGCCGTCTTCAGGTGATTTGAACTAAACCTTTCCTCCATAGAAGCACCTTTTAGTGCATTTAATTAAATTTCTCCACTCAAGAAAATTATTCCAATTTATACAGTCATAAATATGTTTATGATGTGCTAAAAGAAATATTTATACATTCTAGCGGATGGAAGTTTAAAGCAGATGGAAGCCTAAAGTATAATGAAAGTAAAGCAGAATGCGCATTGAGTCGTATTCTGCTTTACTGATCACGGCCGTCTTCAGGTGATTTGAACTAAACCTTTCCTCCATAGAAGCACCTTTTAGTGCATTTAATTAAATTTCTCCACTCAAGAAAATTATTCCAATTTATACAGTCATAAATATGTTTATGATGTGCTAAAAGAAATATTTATACATTCTAGCGGATGGAAGTTTAAAGCAGATGGAAGCCTAAAGTATAATGAAAGTAAAGCAGAATGCGCATTGAGTCGTATTCTGCTTTACTTTCAGCGTACTTGAAGTGGTCACCTGTCTTCAAAACGAGAAACAAACTATAGGTTGATGGGTTAAGCATGTCATTGTATTTTGTATGTGTTACATTTCGTTTAAGATTGAGAACCATGATAACTGCGTGTATGATTACCTGGAGATCAGGGACGGCCACGACGATACATCCAAACTCATTGGCAAGTTCTGTGGCTACAAACTCCCCGGTGACATCAAGTCGGACACCAACAAACTCTACGTCAAGTTCGTCTCCGACGGATCTGTACAGAAGGCAGGGTTCGCCGCCAGCTTCGTTAAAGGTAAACCCATGCTCACCCTGATTGAAGCAGCCACTTGTTGCAAACCCTAAGTGAACGTCTTGAACCCTTTACCCGATAGATTGTTTCTAGTTTTGAAAATAGGTGACTACATAAAGCAAGTTGAAAGTAAAACAGAATGCGCCTAAGGGCGCATTCTGCTTTACTTTAAGCCTGCTTTAAGCTACCATCATGCAGATGGAATAAAGAAAATATTCCTTATGATACACATTCATGAACTATTTTTTTTTGAGGAATAAACTAAATGTGCTAAAAGGCACTTCTAAGGGGGAAGGGTTAACCAAAATATTCCTAAATACTGCAATGAACTCTCCCAATGTGTGTGCTGGAATAGTTCATTATAGATATACAAGGTTGATCTAAGTGCATATACGGTTTTTCCATGCAGAAAAATAGTTCATTTGCAATAGCAAACTGTACTATGTTTACAGTGGAGAATCTGTTATTCTTTCCCGTTTAAACGCAAACGTACGCAAACGCAAAGCACTAAAACCTAGAAAAGTACAACTTTTGGACAATTCTGATAATTCATGTTTATCTTGGTGGCAAACAGTTTGGAGCCTGATCAGACGCCGGGTTACCCGGCGTCTGGTCTGGCTCCAAACTGTTTGTACTGTAAATAATAGTTTTAGCGTAAACGCGTTTATTGGGAAAGAATAACACATTCCCCACTGTATATTTACCAATGTCTCCGTTAATTATGTTCCCGGTATGCTAATACAGCTGAAACTGTTAATAGACATTTTAGGCTTTAATGGTTTAATATGTAACGGCTATATTTCTGTGTAGTTCTGACGACAAATATACTCGTCATGTACAAACAGTATATCTGTGAAGAGTATACAGTGGAGAATCTGTTATTCTTTCCCGTTTAAACGCAAACGTACGCAAACGCAAAGCACTAAAACGTAGAAAAGAACAACTTTTGGACTATTCTGATAATTCTTGTTTATCTTGGTGGCAAACAGTTTGGAGCCTGATCAGACGCTGGGTTACCCGGCGTCTGCTCTGGCTCCAAACTATTTGCAATGCAAATAATAGTTTTAGCGTAAACGCGTTTATTGGGAAAGAATAACAGATTCTCCACTGTACTTGTTTTATGCAAACAGTGAAAACTCTTATCATAATGTGCACTGTTTGCCATTTTGAAATATATTGTAATAAACAAGCATAGATAGCAAACAATAGATTTAACTGAATTGGGGATCGGAATAATTCATTTGAAGTTTCAGGGGTGAATTAGTAGATGTAAGGTGTAAAGAACGACGAATAAATGTTCATTACATTTGATGTAAGAAATTTGTTTTAAAATAAATTTAAGAATTTTAATCTCTTGGCATGCACAATTGGTTTCGAAAGATATTGAAATACGCAGTAAGTTGAAACCATCTGTCTTAGAAGATCAATTTGCAATGAAACTACAGGCCAACCTCAGGAACTCGAAGTCCCTTTTAAAGTCTAGCGTACTCGGATTTCTATGGTTGTAACTCAATGCGAACTCGCCTAGATCGAACACACACAGATATTATTGTTAACACGTAATTTAGTCCGAATTCAATGTACGATGACAATGTATATAGTTGAACCCATTCACTGTCTTACCCCGAGTACGTTGGTTATTTGTAAACAGTTTGAAAATCGCAACCTTGCTTTGTCAGACAAAATGTCTGAAACCGTAATTTAAGAAATAAATGCCGGCGACACTTGTTAATGTTTAAGCAGATGACGTCACGACAGTGAGGGGGTTAAGCAATGGACATTTCTACTTCGAACATACAGTTTTATTCTATTGGATGACCACTAAATAAAGGCCCATAAGCAGTATTAAATACATGTGCATTGTCTTAATGTAAGTTATATCTCATACGTAAGCTAGTAAAAGAACGTTATGTATTATAGTTATTCCGCATAAAGCAGTCGTCTTCACGCTTTCCTTTACAGTAGTTTGATTGCTATGATTGTGCAATACAGACATTACATAATACAAATATATATACATGTACATGTATAAATATGTTTGTGATATTTGTTTATTGATGAATCTAGTCCCTTATACCTCTGGCATGAATGTTATGCTTTTCTGTTAATTAAATATATTATGACATATATTTTACGTCGAAAGTTTCTAGAAATCATAATGAAACTCAAATAAACAGTACATATCAAATATATTCAAGACAACCACACAATCAAAGCTAAACACCTTTATTGTTTTATTGCAGAGTATGATGAATGCGCCACGGGGAAGCACGGCTGTGACCACCTCTGTGTTAACACCCTGGGTAGCTTCAAGTGCGAGTGTAAGATCGGCTACGAGCTTCATTCCGATGGCAAGAAATGCGAAGGTATGCTAATGGTTTATGCGTATTATATGTTTTATTGATATTTATATACAGTGGAGAAAACGTTATTCTTTCCCGTGTAAACCAAACGAAACGCAAACGCAAAACACTAAAACGTAGAAAAGTGCAACTTTTTGACAATTCTGATAATTCATGTTTATGTTGGTGGCAAACAGTTTGGAGCCTGATCAGACGCCGGGTTACCCGGCGTCTGATCAGTCTCCAAACTGTTTGCAATTGAAATAATAGTTTTAGCGTAAACGCGTTTATTGGGAAAGAATAACAGTTTCTCCACTGTATAGCGCATCAGTGTTTCTCTATTTGCACTAACGTTGGGTGCAACTACGTAAGTTACAGTACAGTTGAGAAGCCGTTATTCTTTCTCGATTAAGGCGTTTATGCTGCAGCTTGGAGCGTGCTAAGTTAAGGCGCCTGATCAGTCTCCATACCGTTTGTTATTCAGATTAAAACTTTTCATTATCATTTTCGAGAAATGCCATTTTAACACTGTTAGATTTAAATGGATGTGTGAGTATATGGTCCATAAGTGATTCTCCATTTGTATTGCCGTTTGGTGCAACTATATAAGTTATAAAATGTTGAAGAGTTCTATCTCAATAAATGCGTTTCTCTCAGTGTGAACTCAGATTTTAATGGAAACTGTTTTATAGGTGCATTTTTATTTGCATCAACATGCACTTTGTTCGGACGTAGCAACAGAAGTCTTCCCCAAATATACCCAATCTTGGATCCGCCTCCGATACAAGTAATCACATGTTAATGAGTGTTATTGATGATTTCCTTATCTTGTAGACGCTTGCTACATGTTTATGAGTATTATTGATGATTTCCTTGTCTTGCAGACGCTTGTGGTGGCTATATTGACAATGACAATGGGACCTTACAGAGTCCGTCCTTCCCTGAGCTCTACCCACCAAACAAGAACTGTGTCTGGCAGATAGCAGCCCCTGAACAGTACAGAATCACCCTCAACTTCACTCACTTTGATCTGGAAGGCAACAATGTAAGTGTCAGCTAGGGTTTTACTGCCCGTTTCTATTTATACATATATTCAAGCTTGAGACTGTGGTTTTTGCATTGCACAATTGTTCCCTTTACAGGTACATCATTTGTAAATGACGAGTAAACTCGTCATAGGGGTTCATTGTTTTAATGAAGTGACCATACTTTGTGATTTACGAAAAGAAAAAACAACTTGATCAGATGAAATGAATTATGGAGCAATATAAGGGCTCTAAATAAAAGGGAGTAAACCGAATAAATCAAACAATTTCTCAACAAATTTAGCACCAAAAGGAGACGATTCTAATGAGTAGTAACACCATAGGGTTTTTTGCAGAAATAAAAATTTCAGTTTTTGAAATACCCCCTTTATCTTGAGCCCTGAAAACATGTATAAAGAAGACAAACAAAAGTTCGCATTACGATAAATACTATTTAGGAATACTGGCTCCGAGGTTACAAAGCTTTTGACTTGAGTCTAAACTCGTTCCCAAGTATTTGAATGGTCAGATTTGAGCCTAGGCTCAAATCTGACCAATCAAATGCTTAGGAACACACTCAGACTCAACTTAAACGCTTTATAACCTCAGAGCCAGATATTCTTGAATGAATAATACTCACACCATACACATATTCTTTACTTAATTAACAGTTCACTGCAGCAGGCACCTGTAGTCGACTTTACAAAAAAGTTTGATTCAGATCAGACGCCATGTTTGAGACTCGTACCGATGATATTCAATTATATCGTCTTAATTCTGATATTAAAATTAAATACAGGCAACATATATTTGCGGTGAAATGATTAAAGAGGATGGTAGTTTTTGGCAGTGAAATTTTTAAAGGTTCTTTCTTCACCTGTTTTAGCAAAACTGCGAGTACGACTCTGTGCGAATCACGAGCGGTACGAGTCCTGATGCTGTGCCTAACGGCATGTTCTGTGGCTCCACTCTACCTATGCCAATCACCTCTGAGGGCAATACTCTCACCATAGAGTTCAACTCCGACAACTCAGTCCAGAAAACAGGGTTCAGTGCCTTATTCTTCACAGGTATGTATCTATTGAAATACATACGTGTACAATTTCGGTATGTACAATTTCGACTGATTCAGATTTCGCCCGGAATTCCTCCTTTGAAGCCTAGTCACGCATATTTTTATATGCATCCTTTGTACGTGTGAAGAGGGCCTTTAAAGGAGTCATTATAGCTAAGCGCCTTTACTGTTGTCATATTGCAATACATTGTCAAAAGACAATCCGTTATAGTCCAAACTGGACGAGACTAAATTTAAAAATGGAATTGTCCATGGACATCCATGTTTAACAAACTGTGGAGAATAATTTTCCTTTCCCATCAACGTGTGTATGCAAAATTTCTGGCACACAGTTTGAGTCACATCAGAGGCAGGGTAAAATTGGAGAGGAATAAAAAAGGATTTCCTGTTGTCCAATCTTTCCCTTTAATACTATAGTGTTTAAACTACACAGGGTTACCCAAATTTTTTATCACTCGGAAATAAATCGTCACAAATTTCAAAATATTATCACTTTCTACATTTTATCAGATGATTTTTGTTTTTGTTCCGTAAACGAGACAAAGAACGTATTCTCTACTGTTTCTGATTGACATTCTGTTACTCTAATTCTTCGAAGAGTATTGAACAAACGCTTAAGCATCCTATGGGTAAATTTTAAACACTCCAATTAAGAAGATATGGACTAGTGTATCCATATATCATTGTCTAAAGGTAGCCGCAAGCCTCTTTGATAAAAGTTTATTTTGGTAACGTTTCATCATATTATTTTGTTACAAAACCAAGATATATGACATAATAGATTAATTACATTACAGTATGATATACTATTGATGCAAAATGTAACATATACGTGTCTGTCTGAGAGGCAGCTGTGTTCGATTTGTACTACACCGTAATGACGGAATTTGTTCTGTTTGTTCGTAGACAAAGACGAATGTGCTGTGAACAATGGTGGCTGTCAGCATATCTGTAAGAACACAGTGGGTAGCTACGAGTGCGCCTGTCATAACGGCTTCACTCTGCACGAGAACATGCACGACTGCAAGGAAGGTACGTATACAACTCTCACCCCGTTTGTGTTCACAGGGACGCGACACGATTGATTTTTGAGAAGACAAAAATGTCAGAATGTATATATAGAGTCTAAATATACATTCTGACATTTTTTTCTCTCAAAAAGCAATCGTGTCGCGTCCCTGTATTTGTGTTCGGATATTGCAATTAACTCTCCCCATATCCTTGCTGAGAGCTCCAGATAAGGAGGATAGTTCAAAAACTAAAATCTTTATTTCTGTATTAAAAGATATGGTGTCACTACTCATTAGAATAGTCTCTTTGTGACTATTCTAATGAGTAGTCACATCATATGGTGTGGTGCTAAAACGAGTGAGAAAACGTTTTATTTGTTTGGTATACTCCCTCTTACAGGGGAGAATGTGTTATTCTTTCCCAATAAACGCGTTTACGCTAAAACTATTATTTGCAGTGCAAACAGTTTGGAGCCAGATCAGACGCCGGGTAACCCGGCGTCTGATCAGGCTCCAAACTGTTTGCCACCAAGATAAACATGAAATATGAGAATTGTCCAAAAGTTGTTCTTTTCTACGTTTTAGTGCTTTGCGTTTGCGTACGTTTGCGTTTAAACGGGAAAGAATAACAGATTCTCCACTGTAGAACAACAGCAGAGGGTGTCTGATCTTTGACATCTCTGTTGGCAAAGTCCAGTGAAATTATTCTCACGAGACACCGTTTCGGTCTTCAAGAGAAGAATTGTGCGAATATTAACCCCATCACTGCCTTACCCCGAGTACAGTAGTTATTTGCAAACAGTTTGAATTCTGATCAGACGCCGCGTAACGCGGCGTCTCATCAGGATCCAAACTGTTTGACACTCGTTTCAATATTTCTTAAGTAAAAAAAACGAAAATTTGTTTTTTAGAAATAGAAGCTGACGACAATTGATTAAATTTTATGACGTCATGGCAGTGAAGGGGTTAACATTATATTTACACAAAGGAACAGTTATAAACTTGACGATTTTCAGAGAAAAATACCAGTTATTTATTATCGAAATTTCTGGTAATAAGTGCATGGTTTATAGCACTGATCTGATTAGTTTATTGCTTATGTATAGTATAATGATCTTTATGTATTATGTATGATTATATTTTATCTTTTTATACGATTACTTTAATTATAAGTCTTACATTTATTGTTTGACAGGTCATGTATCATACCTACATGATTATATTATTATTATGCTCAAGTTCTTGGCAAAATAGTGAACTTTTTGTATTTTTGAAATAAACATGTACACGTAGTTGTTTTAGTCTAATTTGGATCTACACTGTTTTCAAATGCTAATGTTGTTTGTCGAGATAGACATGGTATGGTCTGAAACTTGTCATTCGTAAAGTATTTGTATATATATAATTACAACCTTTTTTCCGTAGGCGGATGTCAACACGAGATAAATGCGCCATCCGGTGAAATAAGTAGTCCAAACTGGCCTGATTTCTACCCAAGTCGGAAGGACTGTGTTTGGCATTTCTCCACTGTCAACGGACACCGGCTTAAGATAATATTCCAGAACTTTGAACTTGAACAGCACCAAGAGTGTACCTACGATCACATTGAAATATTTGACGGAAACAGTGTCAACGCCCAAAGTCTTGGTCGGTTTTGTGGCGCCAAACTACCGCCTCCAGTGACATCTAGCGGAAATGAACTGCATATGATTTTCTATTCGGATGCTTCGGTTCAGCGGAAAGGATTTCACGCAAGTCATACAACGGGTAAGCCAAACTTTGACAAATTCCTGGTAAATTCACAATATTTCGGCCATTTCTGAACATAAGGCATAGCTTTCATAATAATCAGTTGTATAGCAGGATGTACATGTAAAGTATGATCGAATGTTTAGGGTCTCATTAAAATTGGTAATTCCAAATATTTTCCCTCATGAAATAAAGTCTTTATTATTATAATAATCACTATTCTTATAGAACAACAATATGCGTAACATGGTCAGACGTAATTATTTTCCGTTTATAAGAAACTAAATTTAAACGCATTATATTGAAAAATACAACTAATGGCAATCTCTAGCACACACAGACGACTCTTTTTACAGGCCTTCCATAAGTTGATAAAAAAAATCCTAAGATTTCAAATTTTTCAATTTTTCAAGCCTGATTTTCCTGATTATATCTTTAACCCATAGTATGTTTCTAGTTTTTAAGACACGTAATGCTTAAAGCAGGTTGAAAGTAAAGCAGAATGCGCCTTAAGGCGCATTCTGCTTTACTTTCAGACTGTTTTAAGCTTCCTTCTGTTGGAATAAAAATCCGAAGATTTCGGAAAAATCCGGAGAAATGGCAGCCCTGTTTTTAATATTAGTGGCACACAATTTGGAGTCCAAACTATTAGCTATGCTGATTAAAACTGAACCTTAATGTATTAAAACATATTTTTCATCTGCGTTTAAATTCGTTTAGATAGGAAACAATAATGTATTATTATCTACCGTATCTCTTCTATTGCAGTTTGTGGCGGCCAACTTGTTGCCACAGAGCAACAAGGCATGCTCTATTCGCATGCTCGATATGGCGACCAGAATTACGAGAACAAACTCGAGTGTGACTGGGTGATAGAGGCAAAAGAAGGCTACAAAATTGACTTCTATTTCACAGCGTTTGAGATCGAGGACGAAACGGATTGTGGGTAGGTGTGATTCTGAAATAACGCGTACTCTAACCATTCCATATACTTTTGCCTTAAATCGGTAGTATAATGTTTATTACTAACAACACGGAGAAAGAAATAAACTCGTCTTGCTTGGAGCAGCCACCTGCTAGAAAACATTATTTCTGTCTAGTTCTTGTTTACAGAAGATTGAGTGTTAGCGCAATGTATCTTTAAAGTAGTTTAAACTTTAACTGTATTTTATTTCCAAAGCAATTTGCAGACAATGTCCAAAGTTCTAACAACATTAAATAAGACCTTCCCCTAGTAAAGGAAACTTTCAAATGATAGATGATAGTAGACAACGTGATATTTATAAGGTATGGAAATAGATTAAAGAGCAAATGATTTTGATATGTGTGTTAACCAATTCAAGAGTAAGTTGTGCACTGGTTCCTTATCTTCTCATTTCAGAGACCTACACAACGCTTGTTTGTACATGTACATCACTGATAAAATATTACTATTTACTGATCACATGTAAAGGTTTACACATTTATTACTATTTTTCACACCTTTTATTAGTGTAATAAAATACTTTGTGTATAACAGATTCAATATTTATCATTATGACAGTCAGAAAAACGGTATTCATTTCTAATAAACATCTTTGTGTTCAGATTTTTCAATTATAAGCAGTTTGGAGCCTTCCGTTATTAAGGGCAACCAAATTTTTTAGTCTTAGTTTGAGTTGTTGGTATAATGAATACTCACCATACGTCTTGCACACACATATATATATACATGTAGTTACATTCCTTCAAAATTATTCTCTTAAGGATCTAGCCATTTGTATTCCTTGTTCTTTCTTTATAGGTACGACAACGTGGAAGTATTTGACGGGAAGTCTGATACGGACGTTCTCATTGGTCGATATTGCAGTAGCATTGTAAGTATTAATTATCTACATGCATTTAATAAATGGCGATTTCTAAATCAATTTCGTTGCTTGGTGCGGGACGTGTGTTATTCTAAGTGCTACTGTAGGCTCTTTCTATACTATTTTGGCCTGCATGGAGTGGTCGCCCGCCTGTATTAAAACTACTGGGAATAATTATGTTATGTTCTACACCAAAAGTAGTTATTCAGAGTCCATATTTTAATGGCCCATATTCAAAACTTTAGTCGACGATTGAAATCTATTGGCTTTTGCAGACGACATTTACAAAGCGTGATATTAATTTTGTTAACAAATTTACTTATAATACCTTATGTTTGTAGCCACCTCCTGAGATTTCCTCATCCGGGCAATTCTTGTTGGTACGTTTCCGGTCAGATGACACAATAAACTGGAAGGGTTTCTCGGCCGTGTACATCGAGGGTGGACGATCATACCCCACTGTAACCAAAGTAGACCAAATTCTGCCTCAGTTTGAGCCGTAAATCCGCGGGGGAATGTGTTGGGTACAAACAGTTATTACGATAAAGTCAGAATGTACCAGAATGGTTATGTGGCGCATGCTTCGTTGATTTCAGAGGAGATCCGAATTATACAGAGCTGACGAGGAAGTGACGTCATAGCTGACTTTTGACTTGTATTGTACAGGTCACCTAAGACATACAAATGTACTTGGTATTCAAGTATCATACCTATATTTATCACAAGGTTGGCAGTTACTATCATGTAAAATCCCTATAGTGAAACCTCTCTATTACGATTGTGTTTAGTATATATTAGATGTTAGAGGTAAGTGACTGCTTAAAGCAAGGTGACAGTAAAACAGAAAGCTCCTCTAGGAGCTTTCTGTTCTACTGTCACCTTGCTTTAAGCTGTCACCTGCCTTTTATACAATCGGGATATAAAATCTTTAATACAATCAATTACCCTTCGTTTTAGTGGTCGTAATAGAGAGATTTTATTGAACTCATAACTGGGCTGGGAGATTGGCCTCTGCTAGTTTGAGATATCAATTGGTCAGTAAGTTTATAATAGATGTAGAACGTTTTGTAATTGGTAAATTTGGTGTTGTGCAAGACGCAGTTACAACTGTTTTTGTGTGTTTTAATATGAGTATAGTATCGAAAATGGTTTTCTTTAAAAGTAATGATTTGTTTAGTTTTTATGCCACCGGATTATGCACGAATTGGATTTTAGGTTTTGCCTTTTTGGTAAAAGTTAAGAATTGGTATTGTTGACACAATAACTACTTGATACTCAATTTCAAGCGGAACCGTTGTTGACTTCCCCACCCACACGTGTGTACGATAGAGAAGACATAATTCCTTTCTAGCTCAAACGAAACAGAAAAGCAAAACACAATGCAATTGACATTATTTATATGAATGACAAACAGTTTGGAGCCTGATCTGGCTTCTAACTGATTGAAATAGAACTACTGATTTAAGCATAAAAACGTTTATTGGGAGGGAATAAAGTCTTCGCCACTGTACGAGTGTGAACAACAATGCAGCATACATGTACAGTGGATAATCTGTTATTCTTTCCCGTTTAAACGCAAACGTACGCAAACGCAAAGCACTAAAACGTAGAAAAGTACATCTTTTGGACAAATCTGATAATTCGTGTTTATCTTGGTGGCAAACAATTTGGAGCCTGATCAGACGCCGGGTTACCCGGCGTCTGATCTGGCTCCAAACTGTTTGCACTGCAAATAATAGTTTTAGCGTAAACGCGTTTATTGGGAAAGAATAACAGATTCTCCACTGTATTGATGCTGTTTAGATCTCGAGTTTTGTTATTAAATATTCATCATGGCTGTAGTGCTTTATATTAACCCATTGAACAATAGTGACGCGTATACGTGTACTTTATAAACAGTGTATCAGTAAAAAGTGCACTTGTCATACAAACAGTGTAAACCTAGATCAGTCCCCATGTTATAAAGAGTTTGAGTTGGTCTGAGGTCGTTCTCAAGCATTTGATTGGTCAGATTTGAGCTTTTGCTAGCAAAAGCAAAATCTCAAACCTGACCAATGAAATGCTTGAGACTCAAACTCTATATAACATTTGGGCCAGGTGGCTCCAATAGTACCTATTCGGTCAAGATCTACGCTGTTTTGAAATATGTTGGTAGAGAAATCCTAAATTGTCATAAATTGACTAGACTTGAATGGAAATGAGAATCGTCCATTTGACGTTTTAAGGACTAATGAGTTTATCGTGACTTCTGAAATTTTAAGTATTTTATATGTTTGATGTCTTGGTTATTTTTCATTGGTACATTATTGTTATATATTGTGATTTGTGTAAGAGAGTTATAGTTATTGATATACACTACGTATATGAAATCCATTTTACTACAGTAAAACACCTTTATTACGATAATTAATTGTGTAAATTATAAGTGTTGTTTACGACAGGTGACAGCTTAGAGCAAGGTCACAGTATAACAGAAAACTCCTTTAGGAGTTTTCTGTTATATTGTCACCTTAAATTGCTTTAAGCTGCCACCTGTGTTTTACACAATCAATTAGCCTTCGGTTTAGTGCCAGTAGTCGTGATAGTAAGTTTTAACTATTTACATGTATGAAATCCTTTTTACTACATGGCATTTGGTTTCGGAGAATATAAACACTGGACATTGAAAACAATGTCTTCAATGAAATCCAACCTACACTGGGGACGACTTTACAGTAAAACATCTATAATACGACCACTTAATTGTGTTAAGTATCTGATGTTACCTGTAACGACAGATGATTGCTTAAAGCAAGGTAACAGTAAAACAGAAAGCTCCTGTGGGAGCTTTCTGTTTTACTGTCACCTTTCTTTAAGCTGTCACCTGTCAGTTATACAAACCAATCAATTAGCCTTCGATTTTGTGGCCGTAATAGAGAGGTTTTACTGGTTTTTTCTCATTTAAATGAAACTAAATGCAAAGCAATAAAATGAATCAAAATTAATATGGTTCCTGATATATTAACGATTCACCGAATTCTGAATTGAAAATAAAGTTCAATCCGTTCTGCCGGGCTCAAAATTATCTTCAGTTCATAATATATTTTCTTCAGCAGAACTGCGTTCATTTGGGAAAGAATGACGTATTCTCCATAGTCAATGGAGAGACAAAAATATTCAATGATCAAGTGCTAACATGTGTCGACATAAATGTGCTACATGTAATTATTTCCTGTGTATTTGTCTGTTCATATCCAAAGTTTAAACGTTCTGCATGATACTGGCCAGTTTCAGTGGAGAAGACGTTATTCTTTCCCAATAAACGCGTTTACGCTGAAACTATTATTTCCATTGCAAACAGCTAGGAGCCAGATTAGACGTCGGGTAACCCGGTGTCTGTTCAGGCTCCAAACTATTTGCTACTCGGGTTTAACTTAACAAAGAAAAAATGTAAACTAGTTGTTACTTTCTACATTTTATTGAAGTGTGTTTGCGTTTCGTTTGCGTTTGAACAGAAATGAGTAACATCTTCCCTACTGTGTAGTGATGAACGTTACAAACAGTTTGGGTCATATGGCTTCGCAAATGCATACGCCAAGAAATGTAGCGCCGTTGCTTCGGTGCAAATTTAGCTTAAATTATGTGTTAGAATCGAAATAATAAATTAAGGTTAAATTATGTGTTAGAATCGAAATAATAAATTAATATCAGCGTTTTATATAGCAATTGAACACGAGTAGTCGTTGAAATGCTTGTAATTAAACCACTCGGCCTAAAGGCCTCGTGATTAAAGTACTACGCATCTCAACTCCTACTAGTGTTCGATTGCACATAAAACACTGGTATGAATTTATTATTTCTTAAATAAACGATTTTTATTGGAAAATAGTAAAGTTTTTTTTTTAAAAATTGAATGATTATTTAAATATTAATTCTATGTATAAATGGATTAATTAAGTGATTGTCATTGTAGAATGTCGTATCAATACTTGATTTGTAGCTGTTGACAATTTCAACAAGTTTGGCTCGTTGATCTGGATATAAATTATTTGATGCTCTAAATCGTGTAGCTCTTGCTGACTCATGATGTGTTTGACTGGTGAACTGGTACGTTTGGCACTACCTACAGTGGAGAGGACGTTAGTAGTTCCTGTAACAGTGGAGAATCTGTTATTCTTTCCCGTTTAAACGCAAACGTACGCAAACGCAAAACACTAAAACGTAGAAAAGAACAACTTTTGGACAATTCTGATAATTCTTGTTTATCTTGTCGGCAAACAGTTTGGAGCCTGATCAGACGCCGGGTTACCCGGCGTCTGATCTGGCTCCAAACTGTTTGCACTGCAAATAATAGTTTTAGCGTAAACGCGTTTATTGGGAAAGAATAACACATTCTCCACTGTAACCTATTTCATAGAGCTACCATAAGTTGCTTATAAAAATCCTAAGATTTTCAAATTTTCAAGAGCGATTTAAGGAATCGTACCTTAAACCCTTTCGCTCCCAGGCTCTATGACGCTAAATCTTTATGCAAATAGTCTGGATCCAGATTAGACGCCGCTTAACGCTGTATCTGATCTGGATCTAAACTGTTTAACACCCATATCAATGTTTCCTTAGTAAAAAACGCATAAAATTCCAAATTTTAAAAGTAAGAGCAGAAACCGGAGTATTTCGGAAAAAACTAGTAGGTCCGAAGAAGTTAAGAACAATCCGAAGATTTCGGAAAAATCTAGTGACAGTATATAATTATTTGTGCATCATTAACGTACAGTGTATATGTGAATACACGTAGATCTAGTACATTTTATCCTATGCAAACATTGAAGACTCAGATAAGAGGACTACAGAAAAAATCTATCTGATCAGGGTCTGCACCATTTGTAATTCTTTAATATAATGTAAAAACAGAACACTTTATATTATAGTCAAAAAATGAACTAGAATTATTTTGAAACTTGAATTGTCCTTTTGATGTTTCAGGAGAGAAGGAGTTAAATGGAAAAATAAAACATTGTAACTCAATGACATTAGAATGTATAAAATAACATATTTTGCAGATGTTGACAATTTAACTGTCATCATTATGTGGCAAAAAGCCTGGAGCATGATCAGCTACATGTACTCGGCGTCTGGTCCGGCTCCACACTGTTTGCAATATCAGGGCTGCCATTTCTCCGGATTTTTCCTAAGTATTCGGATTTTTGTCCTAGCAGATCGTAGCTTAAAAACAGGCTGAAAGTAAAGCAGAATGCGCCCTAAGGCGCATTCTGCTTTACTATCAATCTTTTTTAAGCAGTCATGTGTCTTCAAAACAAGAAACAGACTATGGGGTAAAAGAACGATTAGAAAAATTGCGTCTGAAAAATTGAAAATTTGAAATCTTAGGATTTTTATTATCAACTTATGGCAGCCCTGCAATATACATTTATTGTTGCTATGGAAACGGGTATATCGGGAAAGGCTAACGTATTCTTCACTGTATCATCACTATAACATGCAATTACATGTACCTCCATTTTTATGCATATACGAAAACGTATTGAATAAAATAAAGAACAAACTAAGACGATGTTTTTCTTTGTCCATGCACCTGACACAGGGCTTCCATTTCTCCGGATTTGTCCTAATTCTTCGGATTTTTTCTGATACATGGTAGCTTATGGCGCATTCTGCTTTATTTCAAGCCTGCTTTCAGTAGTCACATGTCAACAAAAATAGAAACATACTATGTGGTAAAGGTACGATTCGTAATATTGCACTTGAAAAATGCAACTTTGGTAATCTTAGGATTTTTTATGCCAACTTATGGAAGCCCTTGTTTATGCTTTATTCATCTGCATGCTACGGACGATTTTTGATATGGATGAGAGACATCGAGCAAATCGGCGTATCAACTGGAGTCACCATGTTTGATGCTTTGAATTGATGCTCCCTCTCTAGAACAACACAAAACAGAAGACAAAAATAATGTGTGTTATTCGGAGGGGGTTGTTATAGGGAAGGAAAATCAATGCCCTAAGAGTACATTTTCAAACAGTTTGAACCCAGATCAGACGCGGCGTAGAACGGCGGTGACTGTCCCACGTTTTATGTTTCTTCTGTCAACATGTCCAATACTTGACGTTGAGGGAAAAAACCCACAAAAAAACACAACAACAACAAAACCGGCAAACGACAATTAAAGCAGATGAAAAGCATTAGACATAATAGTCTTGTTTGGGAAACAGCAGCAAACATTGTTGTAAGGAGGGAATCGTTATTCGGAGGACCGTTGTAGCAAGGGATTGCTGTGTCTTCAGAAAGTAACTGTTACAGTGGAGAATCTGTTATTCTTTCCCGTTTAAACGCAAACGTACGCAAACGCAAAACACTAAAACGTAGAAAAGAACAACTTTTGGACAATTCTGATAATTCTTGTTTATCTTGGTGGCAAACAGTTTGGAGCCTGATCACACGCCGGGTTACCTGGCGTCTGATCTGGCTCCAAACTGTTTGCACTGCAAATAATAGTTTTAGCGTAAACGCGTTTATTGGGAAAGAATAACAGATTCTCCACTGTTACTACATTGTACATGTAGATCAACTCTGCGAATTGATGCAGACGACACATATTACAGACGACAATAAAATAATTATGTTCTATGCTGAATCACTGGCACCAGAGTCATGGACTTATAATATGTATGTGTTTACATTTAGATGCATTTTTATTTCTTATAAATCTATATATATGTATATATATACAGAACACACAGAGACATAATTAGTCCATGACTCTGGTACCAGTGGTTTGAACTGTATCTATCGGTACAGTGGATAATCTGTTATTCTTTCCCGTTTAAACGCAAACGTACTCAAACGTACGCAAACGCAAAACACTAAAACGTAGAAAAGTACAACTTTTTGACAATTCTGATAATTCATCTTTATCTTGGTGGCAAACAGTTTGGAGCCTGATCAGACGCCGGGTTACCCAAACTGTTTGCAGTGAAAATAATAGTTTTATAGCGTAAACGCGTTTATTGGGAAAGAATAACGTTTTCTCCACTGTAAGTAATGTCTACTACATGAAGGGGAAAATCTTGATGTACAAATACACTCTATAGTCTCTAACTACTAGATTCTGGATCTAGATCCTATTTTTTCCCGGTCGGTTAGCAATGTCGTTTGTATGGAAATGGAAATATAAAAAAATATGTGAGTTGACTCTATGCCTCTACATATACCGGCCTGCTATCTTTTAGTATAAGATCTATTAGATATAGATTCTTAATCCCCCCCCCCCCCCCCCCCCCCCCCCCCCCACAAACGTTAGCAATGTCTATTGTATGAAATTGAAATAACATTTTTTTTAATTTTTATTTAGATATCATGACGCTTGGCATCTGCCGGTCTGCCTATCTACTATTGTAAGACCATGGTGTACAACCATGGTCTTATATACAGTGGAGAATCTGTTATTCTTTCCCGTTTAAACGCAAACGTACGCAACCACAAAACACTAAAAACGTAGAAAAGTACAACTTTTTGACAATTCTGATAATTCTTGTTTATCTTGGTGGCAAACAGTTTGGAGCCTGATCAGACGCCGGGTTACCCGGCGTCTGATCTGGCTCCAAACTGCTTGCACTGCAAATAATAGTTTTAGCGTAAACGCGTTTATTGGGAAAGAATAACAGTTTCTCCACTGTAATAATAGATACATGTAGCAAGCCGGTAGATAACTAAAGTCAGCCCATATAGATGTAGATCAATTTTTTTAGATTTAATTCCACTACAATAAACATTGCTAGCCGGTTGGAGGGGAAACAGCTTATAATTATAGATCCAGAATCTAGATCTAGATCTAATGTATACCTGATACTTATAGATAGCAGACCGGTATAGCTTACCGGTAGATACAGTTCAAACCACTGATACCAGAGTCATGGACTAATTATGTCTCTGTGTGTTCTGTATATATACCTATCTATAGATTTATAAGAAATAAAAATGCATCTAAATGTAAACACATACATATTATAAGTCCATGACGCTGAATGTACGGGACTGATTTCCCCCCATGAACGCAAACTAAATGCAAGGGCAAATCACTAAACTATACAAAATGACAACGTTTTAACAATTCTGACAATTTATTTAACTCAGAGTAACAAACAATTTGGAGCTTGATCAGACGCCGGATCATCCGGCGTCTGATCTGGCTCCAAACTGTTGGCAATGGAAATAACAGTGTTAGCGTTAACACGTTTATTGGGAAAGAATTACGCCTGGGCCACTGACATTCAAAACTATTCAGGTTATGTTTAGACAGACCATAATTCACAGCGATAACATGTTTTCATACTATCTGCATTTTTCATGCAGCAAACAGATTAATATCCGGTACAGATTTATCCCGCAATGAAAACAGTTCCCCAGCACATGACTTAAAAAAGAGGAGAAACATCAGTTATTAATTGCTACATGCAGCTTTAAGCTGATTTATAGGATAAGCTCTGAAAACCAAACTTACAGTTGAGAATCTGTTATTCTTTCCCAATAAACGCGTTTACGCTAAAACTATTATTTGCAGTGCAAACAGTTTGGAGCCAGATCAGACGCCGGGTTACCCGGCGTCTGATCAGGCTCCAAACTGTTTGCCACTCAGATCAACATGAATAGTCAAAATTGTCGAAAAGTTGTCCTTTTCTATGTTTTAGTGCAATGCGTTTGCGTACGTTTGCGTTTAAACGGGAAAGAATAACAGATGATTCTCCACTGTAACACGCGGAAGACTCCATTTTAATGATTTCTCAATAACTAAGTCTTGATAACCTCTCTCCCCAAATATGCGCCTTTAATCGCAATTAATAATTACTGGAGAAGACGTTATTCTTTCCCGTTTAAACGCCAACGAAACGAAACACAAAGGCATTGCAATAAAATGGAGCTTGAGACAACCTTGAGACAATTCTGAATTTTCATTTCAATCTGAGTTTTACCCGGCGTCTGATTGGGCCACAAATTATTCTGCATTGGAAATAATAGTTTTAATGTAAAAGCGTTTTTTGGGACAGAATAACGTCTTCTCCACTGTTAGGACCATACAAATATGTTCTTGCATATAGACGGGTAGACGATTAGAGCAGGCTAAAAGAACGGCAGAAAACTCATTCAGGATCTGGCCGCTCTATACTTTAAGACTACTTTTGGGTTAAAATGTATGCAAAACAGATGGGTGCTTAAACCATGCTGACATTATCAAAGTGGAACTTTCTGTTTACTCCCAGTCTGCTGTAAGTCAGAGACAGTTCGTGATGCATTTAGATCATTAACGATAAGAAGATGGTACCGTGGAGGAAACAATATTCTTTCCGATTTAAACGCAAACGAAACGCAAACGCATTGCCATACAACGTAGAAAATAACAACATGTTGACGATCTGGCCGCTTATTTTAAAATGTCTTGAGTGACAAACAGATTGGAGTCTGATCAGACACCGGGTTATCTTTATTGTTCGACATTTACGTACATTGCTTTTACATTTATTTTAAACGTGAAGTGAAAGCGTATTGTTCATTGTCAAAGGATGAAATTCCAATCGAACTATCTTTCAGGCAGTGCAAAGTTATATTCTGCAAACAAATCGTTTCTCGTGAGACCTTTTTAATAGACTGCTGGTGTCGAGTCTGCCTAGGGGCAGCCATCTCCCTCGATAGCCTTTGATCCGAAGAATTCTTTTTCTTCAACCCCCTTTTTTTCCTTCGTGTTGTACCAATGTATTCTCACACGATTCCATTCCTATTCTTAATATTTTGCTTTGGAATTCTAGTTTATCTATACATAGTTTAACCATATCTTGATGTTTAGAATATTATTTGCTGCAATATAATTTATTGTCAATTACCACCAGCTCTTGAATGTAAAACATCTATGACAAGGAGAGGATCTTAAATAAGCTTATGCTTTCGATCTCATCCTTTTTTACATTGTTGTATGTATTTGACAAATGTTATGATCTATTGAGAAATAAAATATGTTTAAACTTAAGGATGAAAAACATTTCTAGAAAAGAAAATATTAACTCTCTCACTCTTCATGACGCCAAAAAGCGCGTTTGCAAACAGTTTTGATCCTGATCAGACGCCGCGTAACGCGGCGTCTGATCAGGATCCAAACTGATGCCACACTCGTATCGATATGTTTTAAGTCATACTATATTTAATCTTACTTTGAACGATATTACAAACAACGAAATTGAAGTAGAATGAAACGGTGAAGGTGTAAAAATCTCATAATTAATTTGGCAGCAAAAGAATTCAGGCGTAAATAGTACATGTGTGTCTGTGAATGAAACATAAAGTACATCTCACTGATCTGGTCGTGTGTCTACGAAACGGAGGAAGTTTTCAGGTTCAATTTCTGAAATGATACAAAAAGGTTTCGTTTCCTTATCGCTTAGGGACATGGGTTCGTATTTCAGTTGATACCACCAGAATAGCGCCTCCTGGTAAGTGGTTTGACTATGTATGAGAACAGGATTTTATTCACCTATTTAAATGTTTTGGCTCCTGATTAGATACCGAGTTATTCCGCGTGTGATCGGATCAAAACTGTTACAGTAGAAAATCTGTTATTCTTTCCCAATAAACGCGTTTACGCTAAAACTATTATTTGCAGTGCAAACAGTTTGGAGCCAGATCAGACGCCGGGTAACCCGGCGTCTGATCAGGCTCCCAATTGTTTGCCAGCAAGATAAAAATGAATTATCAGAATTGTCCAAAAGTTGTTATTTTCTACGTTTTAGTGCTTTCGTTTGCGTACGTTTGCGTTTAAACGGGAAAGAATAACAGATTCTCCACTGTAATGACTGGATATATAAATCATGAAATATATAAGAGCAATCACTCACAGAATTGCAGAATTAATGCAAATGGCACATCGAACAGACGATGTTTAATCAACGTTGAAATGGTTAAAAGTTGACAAGTAAATATAGGCTTGTTCTACTAGTAATTGACTGCACTTTAGGAATTCGTACTTTGAGCCACCAAAACAGTTTTGCGCAATAGATACGATGGGGAATCTGTTATTATTTCCCGTTTAAACGCAAACGAAACGCAAACGCGAAACAATAACAAGTAGAAAAGGACAACCTTTTGACAATATTGAGTTTTCATTTTTATCTGACTGGCAAACTGTTTGGAGCCTGATCAGACGCCGGGTTACCCTGGCTCCAAACTGTTTGCATTGGAAATAATAGGTTAAGCGTAAACGCGTTTATTGGGAAAGAATAATAGATTCTCCACTGTACGTGTATACAGACTTTTTTGTATGATTTGCGTCATTACCTTTAAGTACGTAATTGAACTATCCTCTGCAAAAAGTTTCTCCTGCAACAATTCTAAAAGTTTATTCGTCTGCATTTTTTCTTTCAGAAACTATAATCAAAGTTTCAATCAGTTTAGATACAAATGAGACGCCGAATAACCCGGAGTCTTATCTGAATCCACACTGTTTAGCATTGTTGTCACGATGTTGCACTAGCTATAACAGTAAGTAAAGTACATTGTCTGTTTTTATGAACTATAATTATTGTATGTATATTTTGATTCTCAAGGGAGGCAAACATCGGTAAACGAATTGTTATCCCTATCCGAATTGTCATTCCTAATCGGTTTTGTTTATCCAGTATAAAATGTATTTCCGTAACGTGGTGAGAAAGATATGTAAAGCCCCGATCTCACTGTCCCGGTGCTGGTCCCGGTGCGTCCCGGTGAGAATAGCCGGTGTACCGGGGGGAACCGGGATGAGCCGGTGCGATTTTTATGAAAAAATAAATTGCGATCTCACATTCAAGGCGTTACCCCGGTGGACTCCCGGTAAAGAAGCCGGATCTCCCCGATCTATCCCGGTGAGTTCCCGGTTTGGCCCGGCGTAGTTACGGCGAAGGGCCGGTCTGTTCCCGGTTAATCCCGGTATAAACGGTATAGCCCCGATCGTCGCCGGTGGTATCCCGGTGACCACCGGTGTCGTCCCGATCAGCCCCGGCGTTACCCGGTGTTCACCGGAAAGGGCATACACCGGGGCGGCCGTGAATTAGTATAAATTCATTTTTGTCTCTCGGGGTATATGAGATGAAATACAAACGAAATGCAATAAAAAAGATCATAATAATGTTTTAATATGAGTTTCAAACAGTTTGCCCGGCGTCTGATCTGGTTACATACTGTTTGTAGTGGACATAAAGATTTTAGCCTGAAGCCATTTATATATAAAGAAAAAAATTCCTTTTATATATTAGATTTACCCTATACAATAGAGAGGACGATCTCATTTCCCATTTAAACACAGACGAAACGCAAACGCTAAAAACAAAATTTAGAAATCTGCATTTTTTTTTAAAACAAATTCAAATTTATCCTCGCAAACACCCCGGTTGTTCACGGTAGAGACCCGGAGTTGCCCCGGATGTGTCGGTAAAGATCCGGCGTTGCCCCGGCATACCCCGGCGTTGCTCCGGCATTCCCCGGATGAAGCCGGTTCTGGTTTCTGTCCCGGTGACTCCCGGTGACCCCCGGTTGTATCAAACATTTTAAAGCATCCGGGGATGTTAGCCGGTGGCAGCCGGTGGCAGCCGGTCGACACCGGATCGAGCCGGTCGTCCCCGGCGCCGCCAAGGTTGTACTCCCGGTGACTGCCGGCGACTGCCGGTGACTGCCGGTTTGCTAAACCGGGACTCACCGGGGGCCCAAACCGGGACAGTGAGATCGTGGCTTAACCATGCAGCCCGGGAATCGAATCCGGGACCCTCGCTGACAGGGCGAGAGTTCTACCTACTGAGCTACCGGGCCACTTACATAAATCTCCTATAAACTCAACTCGGATACACACACGCACAAGAATTCGTCCCGAATTCTTATTTCAAAGAGCACTCAACGGGTTTATAATTATTATTTCTGTACACTCTGCGAGAAACATATTGATCCTGAAGGTTATTTATGTTATGCAGCCAGATGGGGACTCGCACCCAGAACCACTCACTTACAGGGCTACATGTATCTCGAACTCGGTTAAGTTGAACAAACCCGTATTTCAAAGTTAAAACGTGGCTTAGCCACGTTTTAATTTTGAAATATGGGTATGTTCGACTTAACCGAACATAACATAATGCAGTTAATGTGTCGAACTATGGGATAGTTTGAGTTAGGCGAGTTCGAGATATCGAAGTTCGACTGTACGCTGTTTGGCAATCGTATAAAAATTTCTTCGCCATTTGAACTTAGCATACAATTGCAAACGACATGTTTTAGCAGACAATATTTCATCTGCAATTTAGTGTTAAATGAGATGGTTAAATTTTGTGAAAGTGTTAAGTCTATCCTTGCCAAGAATAAGCCAATTTAAATCCGAATCAAATGACGACTAACTATCAGACTGTCAACTATATACAGGGCTCCAGATAAGGGAAATACTTCAAAAAAAGAAAATCTTTATTTCTGCATTTAACACTGTATTAAATTATGAATGAATATTTCTTCCGTCAAAATGTTAAATCTCGAAGTTTGAGAAAGATGCTGTCAACAATTGTTCAGCGGGCGAAAGCTACAAGTGAAAAATTAAAATTGAGTATACTGCAGTGACATGTGTGGCTTTGCTGTCGATTAATTACTATTGTTATAAATATTTAGATTATTATTAATTTCTCCAATACATGTATACGTCGGTTAATAATCGTTATTGCTTTATAGCAATTTAACGCACATTATTTTAGCGAGCATGCACAAGAGTGTTTGGAATGGTTGGTCTCCTATACAAGGCCTAGTTTAACACAATTGTCTCCCTTTCACTATGAAAGCATTTTAGTCACGAGACTAAACATTTATGACATCATTGGTGACGTCATCTTCCTTTTCACTCGAGCTTGCAAGCAAGGCAGCAGCAAAGAAAAATCGTCAAACATATTAAAGTTAAATCTGATATAATCGGCAAGGATATGGGTAAAAGGAGCTAAACGAAGGATGACAAACATAAACAAGACTATGAAGTGCACAATGTTGATCCAAAAAAGAAAACGTATGCGAGGATGACGAATTTAATCGCGTCGACGAACACAGCCACCGAACAAGCGAGGAAAAGAAAGAAGAAAAAGAGAGAAAACCAAGATCGCATGCAGAAATCTTGGTAAAATATCCGTTTTCCTTTCTTTATCAAGTTTTTAGAGGTTATATGTAAGCAAATATGAAGTTAGTGATCGCATGAATTGGTGGATAGCTTTGTAGATTAACCTACCTAGATCTTGCACTGGGTTACTGTGTATCCCGAAATATCCGAATAGGGTAGATCTAGACACGTCATTTACTGCTTGTTTGTAAACACAGAGAACAGTATAAACTTCACCGTTAACCATAAAATACGTAAAAGTGCATAGATTATGACATTGGATTTAAATAGATCTAGTAACTTTGGGACAGTAGATCTACAGCCAACCTGCCAATAACGGATCACTATACAGAAAGTTTTTCTAGATCTACAAGATAAAGTTGTTTCTAGAGAATATATAGATTTATACATGGCACGCACCGGTAGATCTAGACGAAATTAGATCTAGATCTACCTTCATCCATCAGCATGTATGAGCTGAACTTTTATAGAACGTCAGAAAATAGATAGGCATGGAATCTAGAAGTTTTTGCTGTTACTGTTAGCGTTTGACGTTTTGATCCAGATACAGAAATCTAGATCTAGAGAATCTAGTCTGATATAAATAAAAGTCAAGCAACCGAAAGTAACCAGAGGCCAAACGCAGAAGGTATAGATCTATGAAATCAATTCTTGTTTTAGATTGCATTCAAAAGTTAGATCTGGATCTAGATCTACTAGGTTTGGTTATTTTGGTGTGATCTGGTCTATGCAGCGTCTATTTGGGGATTTCATCCGTTATTTAGTGGAACTCTTTAGATCCTTTATGCAACTTTGCCTCAACGAATGTTTGTTCAAGACGAGATGATATTGTCAAAGTTCTCGATTTTAATTCATGAGAATAAGATCGATCTCTAGTTTGCATTATTTATTTGCATTAGAAGTTAGTTAGCAATGCTGTCCTCGCGCTCACTTATGACGTCATAAATTTGGAGTAGATGTACTTGGTAGCTACTAGCTAACATTTCGGTAGATCATGTTACGTTCTTATGACGTCATTTTAAACAATTACGTCATAGCTATGGGGATGTATAAATTCAATTTAACCTCATGCTGCATGCAACCAGGCCTGAGATGAAATCAAGTTTTGTTCTGTTCTGTTATTTATATAATAGTCTAATTATTTTGCAAAATCAGAGCTAGATCTAGACCTACTTTAAAGAATTTTGGTGATAATGCATTGCAATTGACGGTAGATATAGATCTAAACGTTTTCAACAATAGGTGGGACCTATTGAGGCTATTCATTGTTGAATTAGATATACATGTAGATCTAGATAACTGCTAAGTTGAAAGAACGAGCCTTATTTTGCACACGCACTTACAGTATAGATCTAGATCTATATAGATCTGGATCTAACCGATTGATGAATGTCATGATGATGTGGATATGTCGATATACATGTAGATATCTAGCTCTAGCGCAAGATGATGATGATCCGTTGTTGATAGTGATTGTTATTAAACTTGTTACAGATCTAGATCTAGATCTAAACCAGCATGGCATGGTGGTGATAATTAGATTTAGGGTTGTTCCGATTGTCTCCAATTATCGTTCTGGGCTTATCGAATATAGATTCGATCATTTAAATGTAGATTATAGATGATGGATCATGATCTAATGCTAAATTAATTAGATTCGTGTCGTTGCAAAACAAGACGTAGTTAAAACAAACAATCATTATTTTGCTTTGTTGAATTTTGATTTTACTACCATTCAAAGAACAAAAAACATGTTTATAGAACTAGAGACTTTTAAAGTAGATCTATCTCTGGAAAAATATGTAGATCTAGATATATGAAGTAGATTCTAGCCGTACCTTTCAAGACATCTACAAAATGCTCAAAGAAGTCTCTTATTATCAGGGGCGTAGCTTGGCCGAATTGAAAGTGTAGGCATATATCTTTTCTAGGGGGGTTCGGGGGCATGCTCCCCCGGGAAAATTTTGAGTTCTACAACACTGTAGACGCTTTTAAGGAGGGTCTGGGGAGACATTTATATGAAGATTTAATGAAATGAAAAGCTTCAAACAACAGACAATTTTATTTTTTGCAAAGGAATATGTCTGCATATTTTCTTGAAAAAAAAAATCACCAAAAAACAACCCCACGTCAATTAGTATATCATAGGGTCTGATACAGTATTTTTTTCATTAACATACTCGCTACTTGAAATTATTTGGATGTAACTTTCTTTTCGGGACAAATTGATCGAGCACACTAAAGGCCCGTATGAATACCAATTTATGAACTCACTCTTACTAGGAGGGGATTGGGGAGGGTTGATTCCTAGATAGCCTCTGGCTTGTTCTGAGGGCGTTTTTGCGCGTCCAAGACAGTAAAATTCTGCCATAAATATAGGTAAAAACTCGGCTGAAAATGACATAAATTTTCTGTTCCAGGTTATTATAATGTAATTGTTGACAAGTTGTCTTCCATTAAGCTCTAAGTTAGACTCTAACACCACCCTATTCCTATTTTATTGCATTTTTTTTACTTTTTGAATTGTCGCAAGTCTGAGGACAGTGTGTACGCGGTAGCGCGTGTTTTGCTTAAGGCAGCTACATGTACACCAACGGGGTGATTAGACCAATTAATAAGTGTACGCTTTCTTACTAGGGGGATCCGGGGGTATGCTTCCCCGGGAAATTTTTATTCCTAGATAGTCTCTAGGTGCGTTCTGAGGTCTTTTCCCGCGTTTGATTAAGGCAGTATACTAACATGAATCTATGTAAAAATAATTGGGGTTCACCTCTAACCCCCCTTAGATGTCAATTTTATTGCTTTTTCTGCATTTTTAGCCTTTTTTATTTTTTGGACTTCTGACAAAAAAGTGTAGGCACGTGCCTACTTGCCTAATAGGAAGCTACGCCAATGATTATGTAGTCTCATTAATGAACCCCCTGGAACGACATGCTAATTTTGTGACAGGTGTCGTCCCTCTGGCAAAGACGAGAAATAGCTCCATATCATCTAACTGTACACATGTGGACTACTTATCATGCTGGAAGACTGTTGTAACATAAATTGGTTATGGCGAATAAAGTGATGTTATAAGCGATATACACAATAGCCTTTTATTTGCATATAAGACTTAGAATAGTGATATTTCAACATTCACACTAGAACTTTTCGAGCCTTTTTTACATTTAAGAATCTTCGAATGGCTGTTTCAGAATTCGTACAAACAGTTTAAAGCTTCAATATCTTATAGATTAACATTGGTCTACGAGTCAAATTACCCAAGGCATGAAAGTTACGGTAGCAAAGATACCGATGGTACAATAGATAGTAAATCGATTTAGAGTTTCAGATTATCGTTTTTGTTTTTTACCATCTATTACACAGCACTTTTGATGATAATGCAATACATGGTGGTTAAATGGTTGAATTCAGGGTAGCTGTAAGCCACAACAACTCCTAGCTTTGAATCGAAACGCTTAATTGTAAAGAATACAGTAGAACAAAATTTAATCCGCCACCAAAAATGTTAATTTTGTGGTCAGGTTAGTGTCACAAGAAATGGCCAGATTAATGTTACAATAAATGGCCAGGTTAGTGACACAACAGATAGCCAGTTAATTTCTACGAAAATACTTGCGAACAGATTGTAAAGTTTACCCTAACCCTAGGTTTTGGTGGCGTCCTAGCCAGAAAGTGCGACTGAGTGGATTCTCCACATTGGTATCTAATTCTTGGTTTACCTCAGTAGGCAGTCGTACTTGTCATACAATGTATTGGCTGTACATCTTGATTTAGGTTTACTATGCCGTCTTCTAGGAAGATTAAGATCACATGGCCATTGAACAGCATCATTGTGTCCGACCTTCAGTGCGCGGTATTTGGTTTAAAGTCTGGCAAAAATTGACATATATCCATGTAATAAAGTATAAATAGACTGAGAGCTATTCTGTTAACGACACTGTATTCATATTCTTATACATTTCTACAAATATTTTCTTTTAAGGGTGTATCAATGTCATGAATTTGGGAACTTTTCAAAGTATATGAAAACACTCTATGATGGTTTTGTATTGAAGAGCTATTTAAGATGAATGAAAAAATAGAAAAAGTGTACATTTTGGTGAACAACAGTTGGCTCTAAGGCCATGTAAAATTTACCCCACCCACTTCCTCTTATTTTGTCCTTTTCAAACAGCCCGCTTCAATAAAACCCATTTTAAATGAAAACAAATATGATAATTTGGTTTTGTGTTATTTATTTCCTAGCTATGGTAGTATTTCGTCATACAAAAACTAATTTAAGAAAAAAAAGGCACCAAATGTGAAATTTATAAAGCTCTAAATATCATCGGTATGGTACTTTTTGTAAATTTTGTAAGGGGTGATAACTCTTTTTACTTTAATAACTCAAAATTTTCAACACTGACCTTTCAATTTCTTTTCATATTTTGAACTGCCTTAGTATGGGCTTTCATCTGGTAGAATATAAGAAAAAGTTTAATACTAGAACTATTTCATTTTCAAACTTTTTTACTTTTTTTCATAAAATAAAAAATCTAATAAAATCATGCCCTATATAAAGCATATTTTTTATATTCAAGGATCCAAATTGTTCAAACCTGGTGCCTGCTTTGTCTAGATTTGGTTTATATATGTGAACATACCACCATAGACATGAAATAAATAAAGAAAACCCAAATTAACATTTTTGTTTTGTTTTGAAATAGATTTTACTGAAGCTTGTACTCTGAATGGGTAAAATTTGAGAAAAAAATCCAAATTTGACATACCTTTTTCAAATCGCTGTAGCTAAAAAAAAAGGACACCACCATATATATTTTTTTTCATTTTTTCATTCATCATAAATAGCTCTTCCAAAAAAACAATGATAGAAAAAAAGTTTAATACTTTGAAAAAATGGCTCATGACATTGATACACCCTTAACACCTGAGTGGGACACTTCTGGCTAGACACGGCAATGTCAAGCGTACAAGAAGACTTGTCTGGAGGAGAGGGAAAGCTCAATAACCATCACTCAGTACAGGAGCGTTGTGTGTGACATCTGGCGCAAAAAAGCCAAACAGGTTTAGGCTGGAAGGATTATGATCAGCAGTTCTGGTAGTGTATGTCCATAAATCCGTTTCGTCTTGGGATAAAGTGAATACGAGCTCTGGCTAATCTAGGGTAATAGTCGTTTTGTTGGTTGTACGAGTATATGTTGACGTCCGTTTCTGTGACAAAGCGGCTAAGTTGACACAATCCACCCTCGAGATAAAGGGAACGGCACTGGCACATCTGACCTCGGGTTATGAAGTGTTGGCGGAGGATCGAACTCGCACCTCCTGGTTTGGTAGTGGAACGCGTTAATATTGGATCACGTCCGCCGGCACATGTGCATCAATCAGCCATCCAATCAGTAGCAAACAGTACAATGGCAGACGTTTTGCCTTTAAATACATACACTGTACATAGATTTAATCGATATAGGGGTCCATGATACAAACCGAAACATACTTGCATTTTTGCCGGGCAATTTTAAGAAGTAATAATGATAAAAAATCAGCAAATCGGTGATAAATTGACAGGTTAAGATACATTTCATTGTTGTCCTTAAATTTGATAGCAGTGAGCGTCAATCAACCTCTTGTCGAGTACAAGTAGATCTATTAACATCATCAAGGGATAACTATCATAATCGGGTTTCTCTATTCCGTGGGTAGATTTCTGATGTTAGCTTGTATAAGTTCATTTTTTTTGTTTTTTCTTTGTGTTATAAAGCAATAAATGTGTTAGTTATATGATGGTGTACTGATGTACAAATCAATAAAGGTATGTTCAGTTTTGCTCAAAACAAATTTTAGTGTGTTCAGTAAATTATAAATCTTTTAAGCAGTAGCTTATATGCTCTTTAAGCAAGAAAGATTTGCATTAATGTCTAAATACGATGATCTTATACTTAGACGAAATGTTAACAAAGAAATAGAGTACCGGTATCATATATAGTGATATGCCCTGTTATATGAATTCGAATTTGGTGTGGTTTGACATAACCCAGTGGTTGAACTGGGGTGGTGCCCGTTAGTGTACTGTTACAATAGAAAAGAAATGCATTTTGGCAAGGTATACAATAAAGGTAATTAGTAATACAGTAGATACCTACAGCTATTCAGTCCGGTTGAACAGTACTAAAGGCTTGTGGAAATAAGTTACATTAACCTTAATGAAATGCGTCACTCTCTAAATCATACATGTACTTAAATAGCAGAATTGGCGGAAATTTAACTTCTTTAGAAGTTTAATTTTGTGGCGTAATTCTGGCGGTCTGGGAGTTTGATCCTTGCCTTTCGTTGAACAACCCTCACTACGATAGTCCACAGTCATCTGTGGGTAACTAGAGTGAGAGGTGAGAACTTTACAACTTGTAAGATATATATATACAAATAAACTGCCTTATAAATTTATCGTCATCTAAATTCAAATTCACAAACAAAATTTAGGGGTAGGGATCTCGCTCGCACAGTCCTCGTACTTGGCGTATCCTGTGTACCCCCTAAATTCTTTGGCTACTCTTTGGCGTGTTATAATGAAAGTTGCGTATTGGCAATATAGTGGTGTAACTGGTGTGTACACACTAGGTAACGTGTGTACCTGTCGGTACGTGTGCACTAGGTAACGTGTGCACTGGTTGGTACGTATACACACTAGGTAACGTGTGTTCTGGTCGATATGTTCACACTAGGTAGCGTGTGGACTGGTTGGTAATTGGTATAGCGGGTATGAACACAATGCGTAAAGCCAGTGATCAGCAACTTGAGCAAGGCAGCTTCTCCTATTCATACAGGCAGGATCGAACTTCCGGACCGTTAGAAATTTTTCCCATGTTCAACCTAGCCACGATGGAAACTTGGTGAACAAACTATAGCGGCCATATCATTCCAACCTCTTAGCTTTTCATTTAAAATAACTATGTGCAACAAATAGGGTTATCCCTGGTCTTGTAAGATGGGTTTTATTAAAGTGATAAGAAATTGTCATAATTGTTGTTCAGTCGTTAGGCGTTCGTTTCCGGTGGCGGTCCTGCAAGAGTTCATGTTTCAGTTCGGGAACTAACCGGAAGCCGTACAACTGTTGCAGGTCCGCCGACGGAATAGACTGTCTTATGCGCGAGTCGATAAATAATAATCGTTATTGCTTTATAGCAATAACGCACATTATTTTAGCGAGCATGCACAAGAGTGTTTGGAATGGTTGGTCTCCTATACAAGGCCTAGTTTAACACAATTGTCTCCCTTTCACTATGAAAGCATTTTAGTCACGAGACTAAACATTTATGACATCATTGGTGACGTCATCTTCCTTTTCACTCGAGCTTGCAAGCAAGGCAGCAGCAAAGAAAAATCGTCACCCTCCCACCACTCCCACATAATACATAATACGAGACTAGTTCACTTGCTTGGCACGCTCTTGTGTGGCTTCAAAATGATCATGGCCTATGGAAAGGAATATTAAACACTCAGTGATGTAGATAGGTCTTGACTCATCGGAGGCACTAGATCGATGCTAGAAAGGTTTTGAAAATATGTCAATGTTTAAGCTAGCTATAAGACTCAAATCATAGATATCTGAAGGGAATTGTAGTATATGTATAACATGAATGCTTCAAAGACGTCACAATCAATGTCAGTTGGTCTGCGGTACTTTTTTCATTATTTCAGCTCCTGGAGAAGCTCAATGGGACCTGGTGTCATGTGCCTCCATTTGACCAAGCAGTTCAGGACCTGCAACGGGATCTGGAGGTCCCCAAGTTGTGAAATCCAGACAGGGATGTAGAACACGCGGGCAAACAAAATAATAAAAACGAACACATTAATTTTGTGGTGAATAATGCTCTCTATTATATCGGACAGAAATCGTTAACCCTCGTGTGATAATGACATTCGACAAGGATGCTTTGTAAAGGAACCCTACAGCGTGAAATGTAATCTGAGGATGGTGCAAAGTATTGGGTCATATTTGACATTATGAACTGTGAAGAATGTTAATTCAATCAGGAACTGTTGATAAATGCAGTAATTAATCGATTTTTGTTTTATTGTCGCTATAGTGGTACGAAAATTCTGGCCTTCTGTGATTTGATCCTTGCCTTCCGTTGAACAACCCTCACTACGATAGTCCACAGTCATCTGTGGGTAACTAGAGTGAGAGGTGAGAACTTTACAACTTGTAAGATATATATATACAAATAAACTGCCTTATAAATTTATCGTCATCTAAATTCAAATTCACAAACAAAATTTAGGGGTAGGGATCTCGCTCGCACAGTCCTCGTACTTGGCGTATCCTGTGTACCCCCTAAATTCTTTGGCTACTCTTTGGCGTGTTATAATGAAAGTTGCGTATTGGCAATATAGTGGTGTAACTGGTGTGTACACACTAGGTAACGTGTGTACCTGTCGGTACGTGTGCACTAGGTAACGTGTGCACTGGTTGGTACGTATACACACTAGGTAACGTGTGTTCTGGTCGATATGTTCACACTAGGTAGCGTGTGGACTGGTTGGTAATTGGTATAGCGGGTATGAACACAATGCGTAAAGCCAGTGATCAGCAACTTGAGCAAGGCAGCTTCTCCTATTCATACAGGCAGGATCGAACTTCCGGACCGTTAGAAATTTTTCCCATGTTCAACCTAGCCACGATGGAAACTTGGTGAACAAACTATAGCGGCCATATCATTCCAACCTCTTAGCTTTTCATTTAAAATAACTATGTGCAACAAATCGGGTTATCCCTGGTCTTGTAAGATGGGTTTTATTAAAGTGATAAGAAATTGTCATAATTGTTGTTCAGTCTTTAGGCGTTCGTTTCCGGTGGCGGTCCTGCAAGAGTTCATGTTTCAGTTCGTGAACTAACCGGAAGCCGTACAACTGTTGCAGGTCCGCCGACGGAATAGACTGTCTTATGCGCGAGTCGATAAATAATGTGTCATTATGACATTGCTGTTATTAAGCTTCCTAAACAGACAAATGTTTGCACAACTCTCCGTGTAAACCTTCTTTATTACAACATCTAATAATGTTTGTCACATTGTAATACATTGACAAAAACAACCATAAATAGCGAAATATGGTCCATATACGTTTTAGGGAAGAAAGAGTTAAAAAACGACCAAACACCAAATACAGACATTTCTTTTATTAACCCCTTCACTGCCTTACCCCGAGTGCAACGGTTATTTGCAAACAGTTTAAATCCTGATAAGACGCATCGTAACGCGGCGTCTAATCAGGATTCAAATTGTTTGACACTCATTTCAAAATGTCTTAACTCAAAAAACATGAATGTTGTATTTGAGAAATGAAAGCAGACGACAATTGTTTAAAATTGATGACGTCATGGCAGTGAAGGGGCTACACAACACATACTTTAAATTGATAATTATACAGACGATACTTGAGATGCATTAGCATGATATTTATTTTAGTATTAATGATGCTTTATCATAACAATGTAATCGTATTGTTATAACATTGTTTATCGTTATGTCTCGGTAATTCATAGTCGCATTAGTCGACCTGGTCCTTATGTTAAAGTTCAAACATAATAAAAAAGCTTCAACTTTTTTTTTTAAAAAAAACCGAGAAGTTCGGCTTACTAATTTATTAGCTATCCAGGGCCATTATTAATTGGAATTTTGAACATTGTGATGATAATACACGGTAATATCACATACGAGCGTTGTATAGTTTGAAACTTCTACATAAAATTGCAAAAATGTTGTTTGTAAAGTTTTAGAAAGTTCCCTCATTATACATATTTTATACATTTTGCATTAATGTCAATTAAATAATACATTCAGACAGAACAATTTTTGGTTAGTAGATAATATCTTTAAATTTTAAAAATCATTATAAATAATGAACTTATCTTCAGGATTATTAACCCATTCACTGCCATGACGTCATTAATTTTTAAACAATTGTAGTCTACTTTTATTTCTCAAATTCAGTTTTTATGTTTTTTTACTTCAGAAATATGGAAGCGACTGGCAAACAGTTTTGGATCCTGATCAGATACTGCGTTAAATGGCGTCTGACCAGGAATCCAATTGTTTGCAAATAACCATTGTACTCTAAACAAGGCGGTGAATGGGACTAATGAGTTTTCATTTGAATTCGTTTGCATTAAGTCTACACTAATACACTAAAATGGTGTTTCATGATTTTTGTAAAAAAAATAAAGAAAATAGAACAAAAATTATTTACCGGGGATGTCTCATTGATGTAAAATTATCAATAACTGACGATTTCCTATAACAGAATCAACATTTAAAACAATATAAGATTTCTAAAACACCTGGACCAGTAACCACTGCTACAGTGGAGAAAACATTATTCTTTCCAAATAAACGCGTTTACGCTAAAACTATTATTTCCATTGCAAACAGTTTGGAGCCAGATCAGACTCCAAACTGTTTGCCATTCAGGTAAAAAAGCAATAATTAGAAATATAAAAAATGGTAATTTTCTACGTTTTAGTGCTTTGCGTTTGCGTTTCGTTTGCGTTTAAACGGGAAAGAATAACGTTTTCTCCACTGTATCACAAGTACCGAAAATATTTTTTGTTTCTGTATTTACGACAGATTGCAGCTTAAAAACCCTTAACTTAAAACAAGTCGATTGTAAATCAGAAGCATAATCTTTATGCAAGAGCTTTGTTACTGCTGTTTTATGCACTCCAGAAACTTCGAATAGACAACTTTAGTACATGATAAAGTCTAGTCAATTTTCTGACAATTTAGGGTCGAGGGTTACATATATTGCAAAAGTACAAACAGTGCAATCATTGAGGATTCAGAGGTGATAAATAAAAGTGTATTCATAAAATGAGTTTGCCTTCAAATTGATATATATTATTTAGAATTGTGTTATGTTTTATAATAACTCGCAAATGCATGAAATGTGCTGTGGGATTTTAGTTATAGCATTTCCAGCATAAAATGCAACATCAACTCTCCATATTGTGTTCCGTCAAGGAATGTTTTGATATTTTTATTTTTGTATTGAAAATAATAGTTTCGTAGTCTGACATAAAACTTCATCTCATATATATATATAACAGTAATTGTTTTATGAAGCCACCATCGAATATAATACCTACCAGCAGACTTTAATTCACGGGGTTGTTAAATATAGAGTACAAACTTACACAGAAAGATTCTTACGGAGATTTCTGATTAATCCATTATTAAACTGTGATTTTTGTTAATATGTTACCTTATAGCATTCTTCTTTACTTCCAGTCTGATTTAAGCTACCATCTGTCACGATATAGTTATCAATATTTATGGCACATACTAATGACTGCATAAAGTGGAATTATTTTCTTCAGTGGAGGAATAAATCGTATAAAGGCGTATAATATTAGGTTATTGTTAATCACGCGATTTCCTGTTTTATATCTGCGATTTGCAACGAGAACATGTTGCACTGCAAGCGTGCAGGGTCGGTGTCAAATCAAGGTCTACCCTTGCAAACAAGTTGCTTATTGTAATAATGCAGATATTGATGAGTGTCAAATAGTGACGGTCCTGACCAGACTTAGAGCAAAAATGGTAGTAGTGCAATAGGTTCTCATGACCGATCTTGGTTTACACTGTTTTCAAGGTAATAAGCATGTCACCCATGTGATTCTGGGACATAAACGAATGGAAACAACTGCCATAGCCTGGCATACCATAGTAGACGGCTGCTAAAAGGTGAACTATTTTCATTGATTCTATTGTTGGATAAATCCATTATAAGTTGGTGCATTTGTACACTGTCCAAGAACCGAAAATGTTAAAGTCCAGAAATGTGTAACTCTGGTATTCTGGTCAGGGTTCAAATTTCTAGATCAATACCTCATATCTTTAGATCGATATACGATGAGGTGCTGATCTGTCAAATTGTCTGCTGGAGTTATAATATGACTGAAATACTGTAAAAGCAACCTAAAACCCTATTTCATCGACAACAGCGACAACAACAATAAGCATTGCCTCCACGTGGTACGACTTATAATTATATACATATTAAAACTAATGACTTTAATAGTGTTAAATCTTTAGTAAAAGAAGTGAAACAAACATTGAAGATCGCAGACATTGACCAGTGGAAGACAGAGATAGAAAAATCTGATAAACTTAGAACATATAAACAATACAAATGTGATTTTCAAATATAGCATTACTGTACACTACCAATATAACGGGACCATCGTCGAACATTGTTTAAGTTCAGATCCTGTTCACTTCTCCTACAGTCAGTACAAAAAGAAACGCACATTGTGCTCAGGCGCAGATTAAGAGACTTTTTTAAGATACTAAGATCATATCTCAAGATAAATTTAATTCTGCCACAAGTTTAGAAAAACATATACTTAAAATTACTGTGCTGTATTTTAACCCTTTCACTCTTAATGACGTCAAAAGGCGCGTTTTCAAACAGTTTGGATCCTGATCAGACGCCGCGTAACGCGGCGTCTGATCAGGATCCAAACTGTTTGACACTCGTATAGATATACTTTAAGTCATACTACTTTAAATCTTACTTTGAAACGATCTTGCAAACAACAAAATTGAAGCAGACGACAATGAAACGGTGGTGGGATAAAAATCTCACGATTAATTTGGCAGCGAAAGAGTTAACTAGTGCCTGTTGAAAACACCGCACCGATTTGTACAGGTTGTGATGATACCAATTCAATGATAAACCTCCCATTTTCAACCTTGATAGCCCAAGACGGAACTACTGACTGTAATGAAAAGATTATTTCACAAATACGTTCCTTCTACATACAGATACTATTGTAATAAAAGTGTGCGTTTCTTTTTGCACTCAGTGTATTTGTAGAAACGGGTCGATATAGTAGGCCAAAAGCGTATTTGCAAACTGTGTCCATCCGATGAAGTAGAGGACGAGATTCATTTTCTCATAGACTGCAGTCTCTATTCGGACTGTAATTAACCCTTAGCCCGCCAAATAAATTGTCGTCTGCTATATTTCTCATCTGCTTCAAGTTTCAAAGTGCTTCAAAGTTGCTCAAAATTGCTGAAAATGTTGTCCGAGTGTCAAACAGCTTGGATCCGGATGAGACGCCGAGTTACTCGGCGTCTCATCCGTATCCAAGCTGTTTGCATATGAAGCAAGTCGTGAGTGGCAGGCTAAGGGTTAAGGCAGCGGCGCTGAACAGTGTTTTTGTAGACATGTTGCCTACAGATAAACTAAAATCCATAATGCAATGCAATGAATTGTAATTTTTAATTGCAAATCCTTTAAGCAACATGTATAAAAGTTTTTTATATAGTAACAAAAACTGTATAGCTATATTTCAACTTCTTTCTTTTAGACATATATAGCCCCTTCATAGACTCCTAAATTAGTTTATATTGCTGCTATACCCGTATGCTTTTATATTGTAAGTAAATGTCTTATCTAATTTCTTCTTTTCAGGATTGTCGCATATGTATATAAGCCATCATGTTTTAATGAAAGTATTGTTTTTGTTTGACAGTGTCTTATAGGTCGAAAGCGGCTGGGTATCAGTACTAAATGACATTTAGTTTAAATGACATAGAAATGTGCAAATGAATGATGTATTGATGCATGGCACTCTAATAAAGAATTTTGGCTGTCTGTCTGTCTATAATAACAGTTGCAGTGACTGTTGCTGAGGATATTCTATATTGCTATATATGTTGATATGTTATTCATGCTTATTTATCGTATAATTCAGTAGCCTTGAAGCGAGAAAATTAAACCATACATGTTAAATGTATTGACCGAAATCATAGTCCAAGGTTGAAAAGATTTGAATTGAGTCTGAGGTCGTTCTTAAGCATTTGACTGGTCAGGCTTGTAGCTTTTGCCCAGCAAAAGCTAAAATCTGACCAATCAAATGCTTGATATCGATTTCAGATCCCACTCAAACCGCTGCGAAATTCGTACTCTATATTCGATACTGTTTGTGATAAATCTTTATTACTGGTATTCGAAGTTTATTTCATTAATTTGAGTTTAGTTATTTTATAATTGTTCGATTATCTTGAAAGTAACCCTTATAGTCTTTAAAGAGACTCGCAACCGGATTTAGCATTAAAAATAGTAATTGGTAAATATATGTCAAATGCTTATATAAATGGGTAAGATTTAGTTTCGGATAATAAATTCTGTTAAAAAATGCATTTCAAAAAAAAAAAAGAAGCTCTGGTGGGATTCGAACCCGTGACCCTCCATGCGGAGACAAACATGAAAAATAAGGAAACGCCTTTACCCACTCGACTACGAGCGCTCTCTATACATATGGTAGCGAATTAACGTACTTCACTGGTAGCGATTGATAGTACATTATTCGGCTAGGGTTTATGTCTGAGCCCGTGTAGAGAAGCAACAACAACAACTATACCGTCTACTAGTCGCTATAGAAAAACGATGGAAAATATCTAAAAAAAAACCCACTACGATTCGGTGACGATTCTTGAGACTTTTTTGGACTGATCATATTTTTTTAATGTCAGAAGCCAAATAATGCAACTAATTTGCTTTTATTTGAGTATTTTATTTTATTTTGACAAGTACGCCATCCGGTTGCAAGTCCCTTTAAAGGCAGTATGAAAATTCAGGCACATACGTAATCTAAACATATAAAAAGAAGTAATCCGGTATGTATATGGAGGCACCATTGCTTACAAACCCATGACTTTGGTGGAACATCCGATCAACGACGGAGATTTTCCGAGTTCGTTCGGCTTGCGCCCGGTAAAGCTGTTTTTATAGTGTTTTCTTCTGACTTGGCAGAGTTATTTTTAGATTGGAACATTCTAAAACTTTAAAAGGGATGAGTATTCCCTACATACAGCAAGAGACATTGATAGCTGTATTTATTGTGCGCAATATACAGTAGAGAATACACTTTTGCCCGTTTAAACGCAAACGCATTGCACTTAACTGTGTAAATTTACTATTTTTTTAAACTGAGTAGCAAATAGGATGGAGCCTGATCAGACGCCGGGTTACCCTGCGTCTGATCTGGCCCCAATATGTTTGCAATGGAAATAATAGTTTTGTATATAAATGCGTTTATTGGGAAAGAATACAACATCAGTAAAGTAAGCGCAGCGGTCTCGTGTTGCACGAGGATCATACTTATCTCAAGCAGGAAAGTGTACGATTATATATGTTCGATGTTACCTTGCTTACAGTGGAGAAAATGTTATTCTTTCCCAATAAACGCGTTTACGCTAAAACCATTATTTCAATTAACCCGGCGTCTGATCAGGCACCAAACTGGTTGCCACTCAGACTAAAGGGATCATTTCACCAAGAAATTTACACGGAAGACTGAGCTGCGATCTCAGAGCGTGGCTTGGTCGCCCAGGTGGCACGTAGTCGACGGTTGACCGAGGGTTAGTCGAACCTTGGTCTCCTGTGGTCGCACATGGTCGAGGATTAGTCTCCCGGAAAATAGATCGTAGCTCGGTTTTTTGACATGTCAAAAAACCGAGCCTCGACCTAAAAGTCGCACGGAGAACGTCGAAAGAGCGAGCATGGTCGAGGAAAGAACGTATTGGTCAAGGGAAGATCAAAACTAGAGCAAGGGTGAGAGATGTTCAGTCTAATCGAGCGAGAACTGATCGCGCGCATAGTCGTGCTGCTCGACCCCTGTTCGATCATCGCTCGATCCGTGTGATCTTTCCGGTTTAAACGCAAACGAAAGAATAAAATATCAGTAAAGTTAGCGCAGCTTTCTCGTGCTGCACGATGATCATACTTATCTCAAGTATGAATGTGTACGACTCTGTATTCGATGTTACCTTCCTTACAGTGGAGAAAATGTTATTCTTTTCCAATAAACGCGCATACGCTTAAACCATGATTCAATTGCAAACAGTTTGGAGCAGATCAGACGCCGGGTAACCCGGCGTCTGATCAGGCACCAAACTGTTTGCTACTCAAACTACATAAATGATCAGAATTGTCTAAAGGTTGTCCTTTTATGCGTTTTATTGTGATGCATTTGCGCTTCGTTTGCGTTTAAACGGGAAAGAATAACGTTTTCTCCACTGTTACCTATTTACCATTATTAACTATTATGTTCTATAGTCACAAATCACAAATATAACTATGATCAAACAGCAATAGCATAATTGCTCCTCGTATAACTAACTGACAGGGTTTGCCGGGAGATGTGGGTCAGCCGCGTGTGTGCACGGGCTGCCCGTGATCTCTCCGGGCAAAGCTGACAGGGTAGAGACTTTGTACAAACAAAAACGAAATACATACATTGATGTTATCACATTGACGATTTGAAACGAAAAAAAAAGAAAAATTAGAAATAATCTGACTATATATTTCTGTATCTCATGTGTTTATGTTCTTCTCATTAACATAACCGCCCAGTTTAGGGCTATGATCTGTAAAGATTAGCCGAAATAAAGATTTTGAGTTAAGTTGAGTTAAAGTAACACAGACAAGTCAGAAAAATTGGATCTATCACGTGACTCTTATTCGACCATGCGGAAATTCTCGGAAGCCGACACGAAGATTTGTTATGTAACACCCCGGTCACACAGAGCCATCGGTGATAGATCGGTTGTTTTTTTCGCCAAACTAGGGAGGGGACCGATGACAAGCTATTTACTACCGACATCACCTATTGGCCACCTGTTTTCTACCTATCAATCGCTATTGGGTAAAGATGAGTTTCGTCGGCGAAAAATCACCGATTGGAATTTTTAAACGTGCTTAAAATTCTCGATCGGTGAAAATATTTTACAAATAACCGATTGGCAACCTGTCTACAACTGATATCACCGACGAGTCACCGATAAACCACCGATAAACCACCGATGAACTGATACTTAACACCGATGAAAAAAGATGAGAATTAAAACGCAGGATCTCGTCGGTTTTCATCGGTTGTTAATGGCAGTTCAATCGGTGATCAATTGGTGATCAATCGGTTGCCGCCAATATTTCATCGGTGTTTTATCGGTATTCGTCGATTATTGATAGGTTGTTGGGTGCTTTAAATCGGTGGCCCATAGGTGTTCATGAGTTGCCAATCGGTGGCCAATCGGAGGCGGGATGGCGTTTCACCGATTGAACAATTATTTATCACCGATACCCGGTCACACAGAAAGCCTGAAATTAAATCACTTGTGACAACCGATCAAAACAGAAAATAATTCGACCGATTTGGTACCAATTTAAGCCCGACCGTCTGTGTGACCGGGGCATAACCAAAGAGCTTAATTTTCCAAACATCTCGATAAGAAATCGGCACATATGGGGGGCATATGTCAGGCATCTGACAACCGTTTTCGCTTAGTTTTAATACATAGAAAATGTACATACAGTGGTGAATGTGTTATTCTTTCCCAATAAACGCGTTTACGCCAAAACTATTATTTGCAGTGCAAACAGTTTGGAGCCAGATCAGACGCCGGGTAACCCGGCGTCTGATCAGGCTCCAAACTGTTTGCCACCAAGATAAACAAGAATTATTAGAATTGTCCAAAAGTTGTTCTTTTCTACGTGTTAGTGCTTTGCGTTTGCGTACGTTTGCGTTTAAACGGGAAAGAATAACATATTCTCCACTGTATATAAGAAATTGCGTTTTAAACATCCATTTGGGCGGTATTATGACTTTATTTAAGCGCGACTTGGCTAACATTTGCAAACAATTTGGACAAAGTCCAGACGCCGCGTATCGCGGCGTCTTATCTGGATCCAAACTGTTTGTCACTCATATTCAAGTTTTCTTTAGTACATGTAATGCTCTATTGACTGAGCCACCGGACTGCTTACACAAATCGCTTACCATTTAAATATAAACTCAAAACGGCTACATTTTCTATATTTCGCTCATTGTCAAGCAATCCTGATACACTATTTATAACTATACAGACGGGCAGATATTATCTAAAGGCGATCAAACAATGGAAAAATTACAACTTTGATCGAAGTGTCCACGTTTTATTCTTATTTGAGTGGCGAACAGTTCGAGCCTAACCATCGGCGTCTGGTCTGACTACAAACTGTTTGCAATAGAAGTAATTGCTTAACCCTTATCCTGCGGTAATGTCGTCTGCTTCGAAATTGTCGTCTGCAAAGTTTGTTAAATGTAGATATATACATTTTAAGTAAAGAATCCTAAAGACGAGTGTCAAACAGTTTGGATCCAGATCAGACGCCGCGTTATGCGGCGTCTGATCTGGATCCAGACTGTTTGAAAATATAAGCAAAGTCGCGACCAGCAGGCAAAGGGTTAACACACATTTGCATTTATAGGTAACAACTTGAAACATCCTCTGAACTGTAAAACATGCACTGCCTTACCCCGAGTGCTCTTATAATTGCAAACATTCTGGATCATGACCGGACCTAATGTAACGTGGCGCCTGACCAGGGCAAAAACCGTTTGACATTTACATCAGTGTTTATTCAGTCAACTTGCTAAACACCATACTAATTGTATCTATACAATTTTATCTATTAAAGGTAGATGGTTCGCTATACTGGCTGGGAAACGGTTAAAGTCCCGCTGAAAGACCAACCCTGCAGACAAATAACTTGTTTTCAATTTTTAAGACATGGTGTTGATTAAAGCAGACATAATGATTTCGCCTTCTCCACTGTATCGGGGCATTTAGGTCCCCGGTTTCCGTAAACTCACATGTAAAATCTAAATCAACCGAGTGACGTTGATGTTTTTAAAAAGCGCCAATTAGTACACATAACGTCAACGTTATGACGACGTCATTTCCGTTTATTCGTAAAGCAAGATGGCGTCCTCCATGTCATGGGACGCGATTCCAGATCTCGCTTTAGTTTATATTTATCGCTGCCTCCCGTATGATATTGACAAACTCAATGTAGCATGTACATGTAAACAATGGTACCGTATGTTTGGTGCACCGATTCTCTGGAGGGAAAGGAGGGTTGTGTTTGGCTCCCATACAGCAGAAAGAGTTGCAGAAAAAGAGAGGAAATTTATTCACAAGTTTGGACATCATTTACGAAAACTGACGCTTGGAATCGGAACACCCACGTTCAAATCATGTATGCTTATTTCAAAATCACTTGACGCCTACGTCAAGAGTATTTGCAGTAGGAATGACGTTCGTCTACGAGAGATTGATCTCGAACACATGCACCTAGAACAACACTGGCACTTTATTCTGTCTAGGAATCGGCTAATATCTGCTCTTTGTAGGCTTCTAAGAAAACAGAAAGATCTTGTAATTGTATATCTCTCAGGTAGCCGAATGAGAATTCACGACGGATGTCGGATCCTTGAATCACTTGCTAAAGGACCATCGAGCCGAACAATAACATCGCTTTATATGGAAGATCTTTTCGAAACAAACATATTCCCTTGGAGACAAATAAGATACGTAAATGCACTATCGAAATTCATGGTTTTGCAAAATATTCATATCAACTACAAATATGTCAATACTGAAGTTTTGAAAAATATTGCGAACAAATTATCTCGTTCTTTGAAAGTTTTAGCGTTAATTTTCGAAGGCGACCTCCGTGGTGTTGAGATTCCCGCTGTGACTTGGTGTGAGTTTACAGATAAGTGTCCGACTGTGCTTGTTAACACGTATCTGTGCACGACTATACTGAGAGGCAATGACTTGAGAACACCTTTCGTAAGAGGCATACCCTTGCACGAATGCTACCTGACGTCATGGACAAGGTCTGATGACACAGAAGAGAGACTTGCCGTTCTTCTCCGCCATCTTGGGAACCTTTATTCCTCAACTTTGGGTATGTCAAATACTTACTACAGTAGAATAAGTTGAACTTTACATTATTTCAAAGTTAAAACATGACCTTGCCATTGATATGGTTCAACTGGAAGAAATAAGGCTACCTGATTTTTCCGAAATATTCCGATTTTTCTTTATTTCTCCGGTTACACGGATTGTTTCTGAAATTTTCGGATTTCTGCTCTTATTTTTTAAAATTTGGAATTTTATGCATTTTTACATAGGAATTATTTGTATGAGTAACAAAACATTTTGGATCCTGATCAGACGCCGCGTTATAATGTGGCGTCTGATCTAGATCCAAACTGTTTGCATAATTATGTAACTAGTATTATAGAGCATAGCAGCGAAAGGGTTAAGGTACGATCCCTAACATTGCCCTTGAAAGTTTGAAAATCTTAGGATTTTTAGGGGCACCTTATGGTAGCTATGAGGCTATGTTCGACTTTACCGAGTTCCAGTTATAAAGGTTCATGGGTTATATTTGTATCTCTAAAATATTCGAATACTGCTTAACCCATTATCTCATAATTATATTACCTTTTCGCCCCAAATTAGTCATCCATTGAAGAAAATAGTTCCAATTTATACAGTCATGGATATGCACTAGCAGAAATTGTAACTGTAAAGCCTATAAGATGATAGCTTAGAGTGCATTCTGCTTTGCTTTCAACCTGCTTAAAAGCCTTTAAGTGGCCACCTATCCACAACACTAGAAATACAGGGCTGCCATTTCTCCGCATTTTTCCTAAATCTCCGGATTTTTTCCACGTTCATGGTAGCTTAAAGCAGGCTGAAAGTAAAGCAGAATGCGCCCTAAGGCGCATTCTGCTTTACTTACAGCCTGTTTTAAGTAGTCGCATGTCAACAAAACAAGAAAAAGGCTATGGGGTAAAGGTACGATTCGTAAAATCGCACTTGAAAAAATGCAAATTTGGAAATCTTAGGATTTTTCATGTCAACTTATGGCAGCCCTGGAAATAGACTATGGGGGTAATGGGTTATCTTCCATTACTGGTATTATTAGCAGACGCGCAGTCAGTGCAAGGGAAAGAAAGGGATTTTGCAAACAGGTTGAACCCAGAGCAGCCGCCGCGTAACGCGGCGTCTGATCTGGGTTCAAACTGTTTGTCACTCGTCTTGATATTTCTTCTGACAAAATGTCCAATACGTAGTTTTGAGAAAAAGAACAGACTACAATTTTAAAGTGACCATATGATATCGGAGCAGAGAAAGCGTTAGACATAAATGTCTTGTTGGGGGACCAGCGACAGGCATTGTTGTAAGGAGGGAATCGTTCTTCAGAGGCCCGTTGTCGAGTGGGAACACTGTACACTAAGTCTTGTCACTCATTACGAAACCTCGTCGAAACGAGTCTAAACGCAACGTCATTGCATTCAAGTGTAGAAAATGGAAATCCCCGCAGACAATTAAGATTATAGTAATCTATTGGCAAATAGTCCGGAGCCTTGGTCCGTGCTTATGAAACTTTCCTGAGTACGATCTCAGACTCATGGTAACATGTAGGTTTTGTACTCAACATAGCACGACTCAGTGATCGGTGCTTATAAAAAATCTTAGTCTGAGATTGTGCTCAAGTGAGATCGAAACAAACTCTCGTTTGAGCATGGCGTTGGGTAGACCCAATTTGCGAGTTGCGACTCTGAGCACGCATTTCAAACTGAGTCCGAGATCGTACGCAGGAAAGTTTTATAAAAACGGGGCCTGATCAGACGCCGGGTAATCCGACGTCTGATCTAGCTCCAAACTGTTTGCAATTGTTGTTGTTGTTGTTTTTTTTTTGTTTTTTTTTAAAAAGTCAATTATTATTGAGGGAAAAGGTAACGTCTACTTCACTGTATCATGGACCATGCCCAGTACGTTCTCAAGTATTTGATTGGTCAGATTTGAGCCGAGGCTCAAATCTGACCAATCAAATGCTTGAGAACGATTTCAGACTAAACTCAAACGCTAAATATAAGCATGGACTCAGGTTTATACAGTATACCTGACTGTATTCTGTCGGTTCAATTCCAATCACCTTGGTTATGTATACCCTGTTCTTTCGCAGAAAACTTTGCCATGTTTTTCGATCACCACCAGACTGTGGACCGGGAACTGCTGTATATGCTGAAGCGATGCTCTCGAATCAAGGACCTCTGTCTACAGTGCCGCATCACCGCCGACACAGCCATAGAGGTCATGAAGCTCCACCATCAGAGAAAACTTAGTAAGTTTAGGGGCGATAACTCTGGTGTGTCTATATTGGACAGAATACAGTATTCTCGCTTTTTGGGGGTGCTAGACCACATTTTGTTACTATAAATAGCAGTGCGGCAAACCTTGTCTGGTACGGTATTCTTCCGCCCGAATGGGTTAAAGCAAGGGAACGGGAGGTAACTCTTACAGAAATACCCTAAAACTAAAATTTGACGTCAAGCTACGTTCACAGAGAGAAATGTAATCGACAATTTTACAGTAAACTCTACACTGGCTGTGGCTTTCGACAATTCAATGATCCGGTGTTTATACAGTGATTTATGTTGTTTTGTTGATTGTTTCAAATGATTGAGTATCCGCGTAACGTCACGTTCTTATGTGACGTCATTGACGTCGGTTGTTGTTATGGCTTGGAAGTAGAACGTATTTAAAGGAAGAAATGATCGTTTCGATAACTTAAACTATTCAAACCGCTTGGATTCAATAAAAACCGTTTGTATTTCTGAGTTATGATCTAAAGTTGGACACGTTTTCTTCTTAAAACGTGTGTACAAATAGATGTCAAAGCCAAGCTGAAATAGCGCGACCTTCAAACAGCTGTTTGTTGCTATTGGATATGGAATGTGTGATACGGGAAAAAAGTAGGTCTTTACAAATCCTTTAATATACTCGTTTTAAGAGGTATTTTTAAGCGAGAAAAATAATCAAGCACGGCTTCTGGTCAAGACGGACGAGTCTAGACCCTCGGTTTGTCTGTTCCTGTCGGAATCTCGCTAAAGCTCGATTCCGACTGGGAACAGACAAACCTCGGGTCTAGACTCGTCCGTCTTGACCAGAAGCCGTGCTTGATTCTATTATTCCCTCCCAATAAACGCATTTATGCTTTTACAACTTTGGAGAGTTTGGAGTCAGATCAGACGCCGAGTGTTAATCGTCAGGCCCCGATGCTATAAAGCGTATGAGCGAGTCTGAGATCGCTCTCAAGCTGTTAATTGGTCAGATTTGAGCCTTTGCTCAGAAAAAACTTTACATGTCTGACCAATTAAATGTTTGAGAACGATTTCAGACTAAACTAAAAAGTCTTTGGGTCTGATCAGGTTCCAAATTTGCTGTTCGGATAAACATAAATAGAACACATTTACAAGAATATGTCGGAGAATTAATGCCCTTAGAGTACAATTGCAAACAATATTTGGGTTCAAACTAATTGGCACTCGTCTTTATGTTTCTTCTGTCAAAATGTCTTTTAGAAAAAACAGCAAACGACAATTTCAAGCCAATGATATTGCAGCAGTGAAACCGTTATAAGTAATTGTCTTGTTTGGGAACAGTGGCAATCATTATTGTAAGGAGGGAATCGTTGTTCGGAGGGTTGTAGCTATAAAATATCGACTTTAGTAAAATATATGGGCCGTTCCATGCGAAAACCAGCATTAGTGACATACGACGTCATCACGGTAAATCCAGCTTTAAAGTGACGTCAAAAAAATCAATATTTAACCTCCAACTTGCGAGTCTATGGCCTGTGTTTATGATGTATTTTGAAGGTAAACGGGTTCAAAAATCGAAGTAAGTGGTTATTTTTGGATATGATTTACTTAAATTTTATATGTATTTAACACATTACGATACTGATTTGGTATGTGCTGGTGTTTTTATCAATAATTTTACTCACGAAAGAATCGTCTTCAACTACCGTTCGACACGCCCACCAAAACAATGGCGCCATGATTTATGAAAACAAGGTTTGGCTAGAGTAGATCTAGATCTAGATGACTAGATTTATTTTAAAATGCATTCCTATTGTTATGCATTGGTAGGAAGACATGTCGTTTCAATATCACCTTTCAAAAGATAAGTGCAGCGTAAGATGCGCTGTTCAAATAAAAAAAAATCAAATTGCGGTTACTGATCAGCTATATGACGGGTTTAAATGAAGTTGTGTGTAGGTGGGTATCTGTGGCTAGTACATTCATGTATAATATGTAGAATTGTCACGCGGGCGAGTTCTTAACCATACTCATGGACTCAATTGTTGAAAAGTTTTGAATCCCTAATCTCATCAATGAACCCCAGTGACGACAAGTTAACTTTTGACGGGTGCCGTCCTCCTGAAGTCGAAAAATAGCTCGCTGTCTCTTACTGTACATATAGCGTGAACTAGTGAGTCCCATGAACCAGTAAGTTTTAAACGGCCTTTCTAGACTACAGATTGATTTATTTCTCCGCTGAAAAGACTAGTTTCAATATCCTAGCAGAGTGCAGCTTAAAACAGGTGACTATGTTGAAAGTAGATCAGAATGCGCGTTTTAAGTCGCATTCTGCGTTACTTTCAACCAACTTTAAGTGGCCACCTTTTTCCATAACTAAAATATGCCACGAAGTAATGGGCTAAGTTTGAACCTTAAAGACATTACTTGACCTAGCTTGGGTGGTAACTGGTAACACCTATCACCGTAGATCTACAAAGTTTCAGGCAAAGCAAAATTCAAATTCAAATTCAAATTCTTTATTTCGCTCAGTACATGTTTTCACATGAATACATGAGGTTAATTGAAGCTGTAATACAAACTAAACAGGGAATAATAGAGAACTTTAACAATTAAGTATTTTAAAGATATTAGCTACAGGCTTAGGTGGGAGAGATACAATGAAATTTCCAAGCATGCAGCATGCTATTAACAGTACAGATGTTTAGGCAAAGAATCAGTTCGGCGTTCATCTGAGGCCCGCACTTTATATTTGATAGTTTGGTTAGTAAAACCCAATGAAAAAACCCTTGAGTGTGAGTATGTCAGGGCCTCTATAGAAAGCTTGAGATTGCTGACATTGGCTGAGCACACGTTGCCCATGCCTTGCAGTTATTTTCAAGCCTAGTGAGAACAATAGGGAAGGGAATCAGTGAATGGGCTGGGGTAATGTCTTTTAAGGACACTATTTATGTTTCAAGGACTTTTCTTTTGCATAATGTGCATCCCGAGGACTCGTTCTTCTAATTTCTAAATTTATCCCTGTATGGGTCTTAACATTTTCAGCATAGAAAACGGTACTCTCAGTGTCTGACTAGTGACTGCTTTTCTTTTGAAATAAAATTATTTGAGTGTTATGCCCGTGCTTCTAAGTTGGGTGCATACTGTTAAAATACCCCTGTCTTTCCGTCCGTCCCCCATAAACAGTACAATACTGACTTTGTTAACTTACTCCTCCTATCCTACAGTTTTTAAACTACAACCTTATAACTTTGCAGACTATTTCCAGGCACATGATATATGCATGGGATCAGATTTTGATCTGTTTTTTTCCACAGAATTACAGCCAGTTGAATTGAATCAATTTTTTCATCATAAGGTTCGTGCAATGGTACATATTTTGTCCGTCTAACTCCTCGTACAGTTGTTGAGCTACACATTTGCAGAGTGAACATATGTAACTAATATTTACATGTGATCAGGACTTGATCTGCTTCAATATTTAGCGATTACGGTGCATGCAACTACAGGGGGCATCATATGCGTCTTACATAGGCATTCGGCCCGTTGGCTATGACACTATCCCTAGCTGCTATAACCCCCCTTCACCACCACCAAACGTGGATAAAATACCCTAAAATCTATCCATACATTCAATAATCATCATAAAAGAACATTTCCTGAAGTTTCGTGAAATTTAAAAAAAAATTTTTTTTTCGCTAATTTATAAGTAAAATAGTAAAGGCTGCCATGAAAAAGCGCCTTGCAGAAGCAACCCTCAAGTTCCCAACCCTGTCATTTTGTCAAATCTTGGACGATCTGGACAGATGATGGCTCATTGTTTACAGCAAACAGTTTTCTTTGACGATAATTGGTAAAAAATTCAAAGCAATCGGCGAACACGCGCATGGGGACTCGAAGGGTGGGGAGACCCCTTATTCGGAAACCATCTGTCACGCAAAATTTTCCCAAACAAACGACTGGTTGCCCAGTCAAACTATTATCATTCTAGCGAACCCGAGAACCAGCTTCAAAGCAGGAAATGACGCAAAAGTCAAGCGCCTCAATTGGTCGTATTCGAATCAGGACAACAACAGCGTTAGTTGGACGTGTTGTCAACAGGTTCTATTCGAATCACCACTTGATGTTTTCCGTTGACAAAATGTTGTCAAACCATCAAATCGTTGACCACAATTTCGTTTCGAGTCGGGTCAAAAACGTTGTCATCAGTAAATCTTCGAGCATTTTCTCCGCCTAGTTTTCGTTGACAAAAAATTGAATGATTCGAATACGACCAATGATATCATATCCGTTTGTCAACCGAAACTAAACGAAAGTTATCTAGAAATTTATTTCGTAACAGAAATGCTCATTTACCGATAATTCAAAAGGTATTTATTATATATTTCATTTTCTATTAATTACCCGTACCATGGTGTAATGCATGGTCGCAAATGCACTTGTTAATCGCTGAATCAGTGAATGACTGACGAACAAGTCCAAAAATTAAGGTGACAGAAGGATTCCGATATAAGGTGTCTATCGAACTTTTTATTGCTTCACTTGTGCTAGTGTCTTGCTTGGGCTGTGAGCTAACTTTCTTTGAACAGAACTGTTAAATGTAAATAATAAGCCATCGTTTGTCAAAATCGGCCCAAAAATGACAAAATGACAAGGTTGGGAAGTTGATGGCCCTGAATACACATCCACCTTTTCATTGTATACATACATGATACGAATTTTTTTTTTTTTTTTTGAAACTTCTTGAAACTTCTCGAAACACTTGTTAAGGATGTTTGTTGAACATATGGATGTATTTTGACTCATTTTGAAAGATTTATGGGCGGGGGGTCATAGCTTACGCGCCGAAAACCTGTGGCGTCTTACAGACACAGGGTCATCGTCTGTGGTTTTGTTCGTTTTGCTTAGGAAACAATTCTAATCTCAAAGAACTGTAAAGCGTAAAAGCAGATAACTTTATAGCTACACTGATAAATGAATTCGGTTTTATTCAAACGGCAACACAGATATATATTGAAAACGCCAAGCCGACGTGGTTCCTTGTGTAGTGCCGCAGCTATAGTCCATTAACACACAATATAGGGGCTGAGACACTAAGGGTCTGATGTGGTTTTGAGCTGTTTGCATAAAAGGGGGTCTATCGTCTTGTCTTATTTGGGGTTCGAACGTGTCTTGATTAATATTACAGGTAAACCTATGATATCCGGACACTTCTGAGATTTGTAAAAGGGATCTAACGCGTATGGATGCATTTAGGGTTGCGGTTGTGTTGCAGATAGCTCTTATATGAGTTTTCTGTAATGTAATCGCGCTACATTGGACGACTACATGTTAGGGAACCGTTGGTGTTTGTGTCCGGTTTTCAGATGTGCTACTGTATTTCTACATACATGTACGACCGTGGGAAATTTTTACATTCCGATCAGCGTCACAATATGACGTCATATAACCATAAGATTATGTGATGTAATGCTTGTGTATCTCCCTTAGTTTGGTTCCCGTCGTGCTACAAAAATGTTTTTTTTAATTTTTACTTTATTTCTGGATCCACCATGTAGAAAGATTTCGCTTTTGCTGTTTTCCTATGGTTTCTGCCCTGGTATATCTGCTCAAGTGTTGGATATATGGCTTTCTGCTGTAACAATCTCTCACTTCGTCATGTAGGGTTCATAGATCTACTATTTTCAGTTTTTAAATCTGCATGTTTCTTTCATCTGCTATTAAACTGCTTTGTCTCTACATATTTAACCCTTTGCCTGCTATAATCCCGACTTCATTAGAAATTGCAAACGGTTTGGAACCAAATATGGATCAGACAGCATTTGATGTGGACACAAACGGATTGACACTCATCTTTATTTTTTTTGCAATTTAAAATTGCATAAATCTGAATTTTACGAAAGTTGCTGACAACAATACTTTCGGTGATAACACCTAATCAGGATGTTCATACCTCTAGCAAAGAACCACTGAAGTATCTCATGTGAGTCCCGTTTCTTATATTTACTATTTTGGATAGAATACCCATTGAAAAAGCTCAGGTATGAGTGTGTCAGGGCCTCACTAGGGAGAGTGAGATGGCTGACATTTGCTTTATGCTTTTACAATTATTTTCACGCCCGTCGAGTACAATGAAGACGGAATCAATCAAAGAACTGAGGAAATGTTTTAAATTAAGTCATTTATTCGCTCATTCATTTGTACAGACGTGTGCAAACCTATGTTTGGCAGCATGGGCTGTGTCAACGCCCAGTAAAGCTTTATATGTGGCTCATGTTTAACTTTATATGTGGCGCATGTACCCGTAAATTTTGACTTTACAAGTCATGACGGAATCTTGGAAGTAAAATATCTATAGAGATAGGTGACATCTTAAAGCGAGGTAAAAGTAAATGAGCTTTCTGTGTTACTTTCATCTTGCTTTAAGCAGTCATCTGCCTTAAGCACAAACTAAACTATGTAATTTAGTGGTCGTAATAGAGAGTTTTTACTGTATTCAGCATAGTATAAATTTTAATGTACGTATAAATAAGCTAACTGTATATGAGTTTTTAGTGATAATTTATGAAATAAAAACGTATACACGCTTGTTTAACGTACATCAAACATGACGTCAATTGATAAATGTGCAACCAAGCGTATCAAACATGACGCCAAAACCTTGAACGTAACGTCGTTCAAAACGAAGATACCCTCTGACTTTAAATAGCTCCCACTTTCTTAATATGCATAAGAAAATCGTCAAATAACTTTTATACTGCTCAGAAATGATTCTAGATTTAGAAAACGTTAAAAACTAAAAATGACATTTTTGGTCACTAATGCTGGTTTTCGCATGGAACGGCCCATATGTTTTCTAAACTTCAAAGAATAATAAGTTAAGACGACTTGTATATTTTACGACTGACAGTGTTCTCTCCCTACAACGGCCCTCCCAACAACGACTCCCTTCTTACAACGACCATTGCAGCAGTTCCTTAAACAGGAAAACTATGTCTAACGTTTTAATGCTTCAATATCGTCTGCTTTTTCTCAAAAATACATATAAGTGGACATTTTGATAGAAAAAAATATAATAACGAGTAACAAACAGCTTGAATCCAGATCAGACGCCGCGTTACGCGGCGTCTGATCTGGATTCAAACTGTTTGCAAAATTAAGCCAAGTTTAAATGTTCCCTCCTTATAACGACTCCCTCCGAACAACAGATACAATACGTGTCTCCCATTGGGAATCGTTGTAAAGAGGGAGCACTGTACATGTATACAGTGGAGAATGTGTTATTCTTTCCAAATAAACGCGTTTACGCTAAAATTATTATTTGCAATGCAAACAGTTTGAAGCCAGATCAGACGCCGGGTAACCCGGCGTCTGATCAGGCTCCAAACTGTTTGCCATCAAGATAAACAAGAATTATCAGAATTGTCCAAAAGTTGTTCTTTTCTACGTTTTAGTGCTTTGCGTTTGCGTACATTTGCGTTTAAACGGGAAAGAATAACAGATTCTCCACTGTATATTTTATTTTCAGGACTGAATTCCATCAACCTGACCATCCACGGACTCTCTGAAGAGGAGTGGGTCCGCATTAAAGAGGAGAAACGCCGACTGATTGCCGACGTCACAGAGTTTGTCTATATCGGTCCAAACGAGTTCACGTCCAGCACCGACAGTAGCACGATCCATGAGGATGACGATAATGACGACAACGATGGCTTAATCGATTTCGGCGATATCTTTGCGATCGCAAACAATGCTGCAGGGGTGGACATTTCTGATGACGATGAGGATGATGATGATGATGAGGTTTTTTATGGCAATGTCGGTCATGAAGACGATGATGATAGATTTTTGATGTGATTTCATCGAATGTGGGCAGTAACAGTGTGCAGAAGAGTTCAAGACGTTATTCATAACCGCTAAAAAGAGGTTTAAGACAAACACAATTCACAAAAGTAGTCCTGAGAGACAGCCTTTTTAGCTCACCTGGTACAAAGTGCCAAGGTGAGCTATTTTGATCGTCCTGTGTCCTGTGTCCGTCGTCGTCCGTCGTCCGTTCGTGCGTCGTCAACAATTTCTTTAAACGACATCGCCTCCTCAACTATTGGATGGATTTTAACCAAACTTGGCCGGATTGATCCTTATATAGGCCTCTTTGAAAGTTGTTTAAATATTTCCGATCAGTTGCATATCTAGGTCACAGGAGCTAAAAATAGATCGTTTCAATAAATACTTAAAAAATCCTCTTCTCTGAAACCACAGTACCCTGAGCTTAGATATTTTGCACATAGCATCATCTACAGGTCCTCTATCAAGATTGTTCAAATTATGTCCCTGGGATAAAAAATGGTCCCGCCCCGGGGGTCACAAATTTACATAGAGTTATATAGTGAAATCTTCAAACATCTTCTTCTCTGAAATTAATATAGCTAGAGCTTTTGATATTTGGCATAGTGTAACTTCTAGAGGTACTTTACCAATATTGGTCAAATGGTTCCGATCCGTTGCATATCTAGGTCACAGGTGCTGAAAATAGATTTTTTCAATAAAAACTTAAAAAATCACCTCCTCTGAAACCACAGTACCCTGAGCTTAGGTATTTTGCACAAAGCATCATCTTTAGTTCCTCTATCAAGATTATTCAAATTGTGTCACTGGGATAAAAAATGACCCCGCCCCGGGGGTCACAAATTTACATAGAATAATATAGTGAAATCTTCAAACCTCTTCGTCCCTGAAACTAATATGGTTAGAGCTTTAATATTTGGCATAGTGTAACTTCTAGAGGTACTCTACCAATATTGCTCAAATGGTTCCGGTCCGTTGCATATCTATGTCACAGGAGCTAAAAATAGATATTTTTTTCAATAAAAACTTAAAAAATCCTCTTCTCTGAAACCACAGTACATTGAGCTTAGATATTTTACACAAAGCATCATCTTCAGTTCCTCTATCAAGATTAGTCAAATTATGTCCCTGGGGTCATAAATTTACATAGAGTTATATAGTGAAATCTTCAAACCTCTTCTTCTCTGAAATTAATTTAGCTAGAGCTTTGATATTTGGCATGGTGTAACTTCTAGAGGTATACTTTGCTAAAATGGTTCCGGTCCGTTGCATATCTAGGTCACAGGAGCCAAAAATAGATTTTTTCAATAAAAAATTAAAAAATCTTCTCCTCTGAAACTACAGTACCCTAAGCTTAGCTATTTTGCACTCAGCATCATCGGCACAATCATATTGTCATAATTTCTCAGCTTTCCAAGGTATGTTGCATTTACATCAACGGTCTCAGGTGAGCGATTTAGGGCCGTATACGGCTCTTGTTAAAATTTTGACGGTTTATTTTTTGTGGCAAAGAATTTAAAAGTCTGATCATACGCTGTGTAACTCGGCGTCTGACCTGGCTCTAAACTGTTTGCAAAATATGTTTTTGTTTTTGGATTTTGGAATAGAAAGAATAACACCTTCTCTACTGAACTCATTTGTTATAGAGCTCGAGAAAAAATGGTTTGTTAAACCCCTTCACTGCCTTGACGTCATTCATTTTAACCAATTGTCATCTGCTTTAATTCTGAAATTTAAATTTTATGTATTTTGACTAAAGAAATGTTGAAATAAGTGTCAAACAGTTTCGATCTTGTACATTACGCGGCGTGTGATCAGGATCCCAACTGTTTGCAAATAACCATTGATCTTGGGGTAAGGCAGTGCGTAGGTTAATTAAGTTAATTAGGCTTACCGACAAACAAGTTACATATTAAACAAACCCCTTATACAACATTGTGCATATACGTATACTGAAATTATTTCAACATATTTTTATAAATGTTTCCACTAAACCCTATAATGTGACTTCTCTTTAGAATCGTCTCAAATTGTTGTCAAAATTGAAGCTTTGGGGGCGATAAAAAATATTGTTAAAAATATTTAGTTTAGATCTACTCCCTCTCATCTGAAGCCTTTGCATGCAGAGTACAGTGAGACCTTTCTTTAACGACCACTATATTGTGTTAATTATTAGGAGTTTACAAAAGGTGGCTGCTTACAGTGGAGAATCTGTTATTCTTTCCCAATAAACGCGTTTACGCTAAAACTATTATTTGCAGTGCAAACAGTTTGGAGCCAGATCAGACACCGGGTAACCCGGCGTCTGATCAGGCTCCAAACTGTTTGCCACCAAGATAAACAAGAGTTATCAGAATTGTCAAAAAGTTGTTCTTTTCTACGTTTTAGTGTTTTGCGTTTGCGTACGTTTGCGTTAAACGGGAAAGAATAACAGATTCTCCACTGTACAGCAATGTGACAGTAAAACATAAATCTCCTTCAGGAGCTTTCTGTTTTACTGTCACCTTGATTTAAGCTGTAAACTGTCTTTAATAGAATCAATTAGCCCTCATTAAAGTGTTCGTAATAGAGAGTTTTTACTGTATTTACGTTGCATACAATGGAGAGGACTTTATTTACAGTGGAGAATCTGTTATTCTTTACCAATAAACGCGTTTACGCTAAAACTATTATTTGCAGTGCAAACAGTTTGGAGCCAGATCAGACGCCGGGTAACCCGGCGTCTGATCAGGCTCCAATCTGTTTGCCACCAAAATAAACAAGAATTATCAGAATTGTCCAAAAGTTGTTCTTTTATACGTTTTATTGCTTTGCGTTTGCGTACGTTTGCGTTTAAACGGGTCTCCACTGTAAGTGGTATAGCAACCACGCTTTGTTTAATATGTACAGCGGAGAAAATGTTCTTCTTTCCCTTTTAAACGCAAAGCATTGCACTTAAAATGTTTGTTTTTTTGGATATTGCTGAATATTTATTATAATGTGAGTGGCAAACAGTTTGAAGCCTGATCAGACGCCGGGCTACCCGGCGTCTGATCAGTCTTCAACCTATTTGCAATGAAAGTAATAGATTTAGGGTAAACGCATTTATTGGGAAAGAATAACTTGTTCTCCACTGATTCAGAGATTATACTAGTTATGAATGAAACCAATAATCAAGTTGTACATGTATAATATTTATATAAATAAAACTTAATCTGTTAAATATTTTGTTTGACTAGTGGCATGACGTGTAACCAACCGCACTGATTGCTACGCTCGTAGTAAAATACAGTAAAGAGAATAGGTTATTATTTCCCCTTTAAACGTATTGCATTTAAACGTAGAAAATGACAACTTATTGACAATTCTGAACATTTATTTTAATATGAGTGGCAAACAGTTTGGAGCCTGATCAGACGCCGGATTACCCGGCGTCTGATCAGGCTCGAAACTGTTTGCACAGGATATAATAGTTTTAGCGTAAACGCGTTTATTGGGAAAGAATAACGTTTTCTCCAATGTTAAGTAGAGAATAGCAGTGGAGAATCTATTATTCTTTCCCGTTTAAACGCAAACGTACGCAAACGCAAAGCACTAAAACGTAGAAAAGAACAACTTTTGGACTATTCTGATAATTCTTGTTTATCTTGGTAGCAAACAGTTTGGAGCCTGATCAGACGCCGGGTTACCCGGCGTCTGATCTTGCTCCAAACTGTTTGCACTGCAAATAATAGTTTTAGCTGACTAAGCGCTTACTAAGCGTTTTAGTTGAGTCTGAGTTCGTTCTCAAGCATTTGATTTATCCGATTTGAGCCTAGGCTCAAATCTGACCAATCCAATTGCTCAAATGCTTTTTAAGCATTGATCCTGTTCAAATCATAATACCGATCCGTTTTAACAAAGAAATTCTCTCTTAGTTTTCTTTTCACTCCATACCTCTGTATTTGAGTTTGAAACCATCATCAGTGGTCTCAAGCACTATGATATTACAGGTGTTCGGTCTTTATCACGTATTTGATGCTAGAGTAAAACTATGATCTAATCTATGATAAACAATTTTGTTCTGGCCTGCAGAATCCGTAAAATATTTATTTAACTCTTTCTTCAACAGAATATTTGAAGAGAAATAAAAACAGTTGCTAGTATGCTATGGACAGACCAGAGGTCAAAGTTGAACCCAAGTTTAAATGCAAAGGTTACAGTGGATAATACATTATTCTTTCTCGTTTAAACGCAAATAAAAAGTAACTGCATTTCAATAAAATGTAGAAATGTCAATGCTTTTACTATTCTGACTATTCGTTTTAATCTGAGTGGCAAGCAGTTTGGAGCCTGATTAGACGCCGGGTACCTGGCGTCTGATCTGGTTTTAAACTGTTTGCAGTGACAATAATCGTTTTAGCGTAAACGCGTTCATTGGAAAAGAATAACGTCTTTTCCACTGTAGCATAAAATGAAATTTTCGCGACTCAAATAAACCGCGAATGGTTAGATCCGCAGAAATAAACCTAGATATGGTGTTTTCGGTATCCGGTGGAAAAGATAACAACAACAGCGTTGATAATTTGAACTAGTCTCGGTTTTAATAAATGGAATTCTTTGCTTCACAATGTGGGAAACACAAGACAAAGGTTCTGATACTCAGTACAATTTACACAGTTCCCCCATCAACTATATACAAGCACACACATCTTCTTCCCTTTTAATTCAAGTGCAGTGGGAAAGACATTGTTCTTTCCCATCAAACGCGTTTATTGCAAACAGTTTGGAGCCAGATCAGACGCCGAGTAACTCGGCGTCTGATCAGGCTCCAAACTGTTTGCCATTCAGAACTTAACAAAATATCAATTTAATAACTTGTCATTTTTACTTTTAATTGAATTACATTTTCGTTTGGTTTCTTTTCGTGTCAATGAGAACTATCAATGCCTTCCCCGCTGTTTATAGTGTGGATGCAACACAAACATTACTGTAGTCAGTGTTACTATGGTAACAATATACGTGCTCTTGTCAAAATGCTGAAGTGTGATATGATTGTCACAGGAAGTTCGTGAACGGTTAGTATCAGGTTTAGATAAGTCCATGCTTGTTTAAACGGTCTGGTGATTGTGTACCCTTGAAAAATAGCACTGGTTCCCTCACTTATTCCAAATTAAATAAAAATACGCCACGCATAAGTGGAAACAATAAAACACAAGAGGCATTCATACAATTTCGTCGAGGCTCTGTTAACATGTTAAACCTATGCCCTGTGCATTAATGCGACATCTGCAAGCACCGTACGAGTAAGGAGCAGTTACCTATGCAGACAGTTTAGACCCTGATCAGGGACCTCTTCAAGTGCCCTCTGATAAGAGTCTGGACTGCTCGTATAATGTTGAAAACATCCATCAATAGTAAAACAATGGACTGAACTTATAGAATGTAAATTGGAATTGTCCATCTGAAGTTTCAGGGGTAAAGGGGACATGTGAAGTCAAACATTTGCCCAGAGATCATCTAACGAACAATAAAACCATTAATACTTTGAAAAGACAGAGATACAGTGGAGAAAACGTTATTCTTTCCCAATAAACGCGTTTACGCTAAAACTAATATTTCTTATGCAAACAGTTTGGAGCCAGATCAGACGCCGGGTAACCCGGCGTCTGATCAGGCTCCAAACTGTTTGTCACCATGATAAACATGAATTATCAGAATTGTCCAAAAGTTGTACTTTTCTACGTTTTAGTGCTTTGCGTTTGCGTACGTTTGCGTTTAAACGGGAAAGAATAACAGATTCTCCACTGTATCTCCTAATAGGGCTTTCTATACTACTCTTCGTTTTCATCAGGCTGCTGCCTGTCAAAAAGACTCCACATAAGTTTTTATGTATCAGTGCGCTTTCGTAACACCGAATGTCAATCTAATTGTGTATTTGCTGTATTTTTCATCGCTATAAGATTGCTAAGCATGGAAACATGCAAGTAGTAAAAATAACTCTTAATCATGCATACAGTTTTAAATATCATGTAACAAAATAAGTCATCGCAGTATTGGGCCTTGCCCAAAGCAGACGCTCAACATAATTTCGAAAACTCTCCCCAACGTTAGGATGGGTTCTGTCTGTCGAAAATTGTCATGACTTGGAAGCCCAGATGGGCTCAAGCCCGCCACAGGATTACCCGTTCATCAAACAACAAAACTCTGGAAACAAAAGAAAACAAAACTATGTACATATATATCAGTGAGTTGAATTAGAGCTGTAAATGTTAGTAGAAGCATTATAAGGGGAAATAACTCTGTTCGTGCCAAAACGCCAGCCAAGCTTGAGTACTATTTCGCAGATAATATAAATAACTTAAAATATATTCAGCGTAATACAGTAAAACCTCTCTATTACGACGACTAAAATGACGGATTATTTATTATTTTAAAGACAGGTGACAGCTTAAATCAAAGTAGCAGTAAAACACTGCTATTTTGCTTAAAGCAATCACCTGCCTTAAAACCATTAAAATAATATAATTAAGTTGTCGTGATAGAGAGGTTTTACTGTACTATAAAAGCTGACAATTCCGAGCACCTGAAAGAAGCTTTGTTTCGAGTGCTACTACAAAACATCAGTTTACTGTACAGTCGAGTTTGTATAAAGCGACACTTCAATAGAATACATATTGGCAGCCATAAATACAGTAAAACCCAACTTTTTCGACTTACATGTATGAAGATGATACTGATTGATGGTTTTAAAAACAAGAATTATGTTAAATCAAGGTGAAGGTTAAGCAAAAGCACATATAGAAACCTTGCTTTACTTTCATCTTGCTTTGACTGGTCACGTGACTTAATAGAGGGGTTTTACGGTACTGTTGCTTAATGTCCATGCTGCTTCAATAATAGGTCGCTTATAACAAGATTGGCTGTACAGTAAAAAATGTCTATTACGACCACGTAAACGACGGCTAATTTATTGTATAAAAAAGACAGGCGGCAGCTTAAAGCAAGTTGACAGTAAAACAGAAAGCTCCTAAAAGATATTTCTGTTTTACTGTCACATTGCTTTAATCAATCACCTGTCGTAAACATCTAATAATTAATTGTATTATATAGTGGTCGTAATAGAGAGGTTTGACTGTATATGCAGTAGTGGATGCTTTGCGCTGGCTCCGGAAGGGAGTAGGCTTGAAGTGTAGCCCATATACTACAGTGGAGAAAACATCATTCTTTCCCAATAAACGCGTTTACGCTAAAACTATTATTTCTACTACAAACAGTTTGGAGCTAGATCAGACGCCGGGTAACCCGGCGTCTGATCAGGCTCCAAACTGTTTGCCACCAAGATAAACATGAATTATCAGAATTGTCCAAAAGTTGTACTTTTGTACTTTTTAGTGCTTTGGGTTTCGTTTGCGTTTAAATGGGAAAGAATAACGTATTCTCCACTGTACCGGGCATAACTAGGAGTGGAGACAGGGGCGGCAGCAGTGCGACTGTTAGTTCAGTTTGCACAAGTGTGTAAGTGCTTCCAACACAAAACGCAGGTTAGTAAATTACAGGTATAGTGCGGTAGCGAGCTGTTTATAAATAGACTTTTATATTGCAAGTGTGTGCAAGCATTATTTCCGTTAGTGTGCGCATGTCAGCATATCAGTGACATAAAGAAGAAGGGAAGAAAACAATTTCAAAGTAGATATTTACAAATGGCGACAAGAAGTGACGTCATTTTAGAGGTAAAGCGTACTTTGACAGGTGAGTACGTAATCAACAAAGATTGAAACTTTCACGACTTTCAGTCCTTTGATAATGCAAGTGTGTATGAACAATTGCCCTGGTAACTATCGACAGTAACACAGACCAGCTCTGAAACCGGATGATCTGGAAATATGGCGCTTAAATGCATATATGTATGAGGCGAATCTTCTCGTACGCAAAGCTCATTCCCCGGACATCAAACATTTGAATTCTGCAAGGAAAAATAAACATGAATATATGAAACAATTGCGGTCATTCGACTTTTACTATACTATACAGTTTCATCCTTTTAAAATGATTGAATATATTAAAATTAAGTTTACTAACACGCAATAGAACAATTATTTTAGGCGTTTAGGGACAGCAATATGACAACAAAAATACCTTAATGGAATGTTTGGTGAATTTGATTTTGTCATTCTATCAAAGCTCGGTTTGCACAAATTCGCTTTAGTTTTAGTTTCCATATTTCTTCATTAAAACACGATAACCCTAGCTTCCAACATACCCTTACACATATTTAAAGGTACATTGTAGGACGTGGCTATATGCCAATTTGTTCTTATCAAATACCGGTTAGATCGACGTATACGAATTTAATTTATCGCAGATCAACATCATACACAGTTCAGTATAATTTAACCCATTTTAATTAGGCCTTTACATTTAATTAACCCATTCATGTCAAAAGGATTTTTCCATGCTTATATTTTGGATTAGTCGATTTTTTATGTATGGGGTGACAGGTCTACATTTTCAGTTTCGTTTTTTCTTTCATATTGAAATTCCTATCAGCAAACAGTGCATACTGATTTACTCTGATCAGACGCCGCATTGTGTGTTGTCTGATCAGGTCTATACTGTTTGCCTATGTCCCTTGTACGGGACGCTAGGCACAAATGATTGAATAGTCACGTTAATTTGCTTTACTGTTGAACAAAAAATAAAACAACCATAAAATCATAGAATAAAGGCACCAAACTTCTACAATGTTTGTGAAGAGAATTCCTATTATATTTTTGGCATTTCCATCAGTCGTTTTTACTCAAAACAATCTAACACTTGCGTAACGCCTAGGTGTAATGAATAAACCACCCATGTTACAGAAAACAGCAAGTTATGTGTTCAGCGAATTCAAAACAGGTGGTTTCTAAATGCTGTTTAAACCTATGCATCAACGTATTTAGATTCATGTACCTCGTTTGAACAGCCATTTACGATTTTACGTGTTTCTTTATTCAAATATCTGGAGAATATATCATCTTTCTAGCTTAAACCCATATGTTATACAACAAAATGTAGAAAATAAATAGTTACAGTGGAGAATCTGTTATTCTTTCCCGTTTAAACGCAAACGTACGCAAACGCAAAGCACTAAAACGTAGAAAAGAACAACTTTTGGACAATTCTGATAATTCTTGTTTATCTTGGTGGCAAACAGTTTAGAGCCTGATCAGACGCCGGGTTACCCGGCGTCTGATCTGACTCCAAACTGTTTGCACTGCAAATAATAGTTTTAGCGTAAACGCGTTTATTGGGAAAGAATAACAGATTATCCACTGTAAGTAGGAAAGAATACCGTCTTCCTAAATGTAACAAAGTACAATCTTACGTAAACATTGTTCATATCAATAGTGTATAAGGAAAGTTGAACTTATTGCAGTTGAACCACGGTAACTTAAATGCGTTCCAAAGTTAACATGTTGCGTAGCAACGTTTCAGCTTTGAAATATTGGTATGTTCGACTCAAGCGAACTCGGTGTATCAAAATGAAAAGAGTAGAAATACGGGAAAAGTTCACCTTGTGCGGACTCAAATTGTTGAGATTAGACTAAAAACTAACTCATTAACGCCAATTAACGAGTGCGGTGTACATAAAAGTGTCTTGTATAAACAGTATACTAGTAAATACTACATTTGTTGTATGTAAATAGTGTAAACTATGACCAGATGGCGTCTATAGGAGCCTTCTGATCAGTGGTTGCACTCTTTATCATTTTACCATATACATTTTGTATTGTTAGAGGCAAACATAAACTAAAATTGGACTTGAAGTTATTTCGGAATAGTTCCTTGAAACATTGAGGGGTGACTGAATTAACATCTTTCAGAGCATGTTCAGGTAAATGTATAACGTATGCGAAGTTTACGTTTAGTTTATGTGTGTTTAACCGTGTTGATAATGATCCATGATTGTAAACCTATGAGTTGAGCCTGAGATTTAAAGTATTTGATTGGCCATATTTCACCTCTTGCTCTCAGCAAAATGTATTTTAAACTCTGTAACCAATCAAATGCTCGCGAACGATCTCAGACTCAACTCAAATGACGTTAGCCAAACCTGAAGCATTGCCACTGATAATCTACAACTAGATTGATTCTAAGGCATTGGCTGAACATTTGTTGCAACGATGCCCTTTTGCCATTCAACAAAAGGCCGTAAATATAAACAACTAGTCTAATCTATCTATAGGAATGGAATAAAAAGGGTGAAATGATGAGCAAGGAGAAATTCGGAATAAACAGTTTACTAGAGTGTCTAGTTCATGCCGACAATCGCCGTTAAAGCCGGTATGTCACTTATACGAACAGGGCCAACATTGGTAAAAAGCAATTGCACCAAACCCAGCACTAAACAAAGAGACACTCTTAGGTTTAATGAGATTTCTCCTGCAAATAAGTATGGTCGAAAGCATTTAAAGGGTGTATTTGAAATGGAAAGGAATTGTCGAAGCAAGATTTAGGGCATTAAAAAGGCATTTATCTACGCGTCCGTTCACATGCTTCAACAATAATTACACAGTAAACTGTCGCTTTGATGGCCACCCAAAACAAAACTTGCATAAAAAATACTTTCAAACCTCGAAAACAAATTAAAGTTAAGCGGATAGCTCTTCATGTTTCATCTACTTTCAACTTACTTAAACCCATTGATCTCTAATAAAAAGTTAACTTTTTTTCACACAACAGTGTACCTGTGAGGAGTACATAAACAAAGACAGTAGATCAAGCTCAATCTCTGATCAGGATCTGTACTGTGTGTTCTTTTACAATATAGCGTTAAAACATATATACAGTAAAACCTCGCTATTACGACCACTAAATTATGTTAATTATTAGGGTGTTTACGATAGGTGACCGCTTAAAGCAAGGTGACAGTGAAACAGAAAGCTCCTATAGGAGCTTTCTGTTTCACTGTAACCTTGCTTTAAGCTGTCACCTGTCTATTATACACTCAATTAGCCTTCGTTTTAGCGGTCGTAATAGCGAGGTTTTACTGTAGTAAAACATGGATTAAATGAATCTCAAAATGTCCATTAAAATGTTCAGGGATCAATGGTTTAAACAATTACAGTGGAGAAGACGTTATTGTTTCCTTCTTTACGCGTTTATGCTAAAACTATCATTACCACTGCAAACAGATTGGATCCAGATCAGACGATGTGTTACCCGGCGTCTAATCTGGCTCTAAACTATTTGCCAGTCACATTAAAATATATAGACTTTTCAAAAAAATGTCATTCGCTACGTTTTATTGCAACACGTTTGCGTTTCGTTTGCGTTTAAACGGGAGAGAATAACGTCTTCACTGAACATGGAGTACAGCATTGTGTTGAGTGGTCATAATAACGGCAATTTACTTTTCTATGTATTCAAACATTTCCTGAAATCTATACACCTGAAGAGAAATGCAATAATGCTATTTAAATCAGTAAGCTGGTGTTCAAGATGTCACGATAGAAATTGTAGGAAACAATAAACATTGAGTACATATTTGATAATAAAATGCTTAATATGAACATGTTACAAAAGGATTTGTATCTTCATTTGGCCGACATTTAGAATTACCTAAAGGTTTTTGTTTTATTTTTTTTGTTAACATTAATTTTTGTTAATGAATGAAGATTGTCTCAATATGTACATGTGAATACTGATAAAGTTATTTCTATTTATAGAAAGCAACGGAATATCAAACCGTATTTTTGACAATCGTGAATTAAAAAAACCCAGCAGAAATACTTCACAGATTTAGCAGAAATAGTGAAATCATGACGGAGACAATATCTGCGAAAAGTGGAGAAGACGTTATTTTTTCCCGTTTAAACGCAAACGAAACGCAATCGCATTGCAATAAAATGTAGAGAATAACAATTTTTTTTCAACAATTCTGAATGTTCTTTTTAATTTCAGCGGCAAGCATTTTGGAGCCTGATCAGACGCCGGGTTATCCGGCGTCTGCTCTTGCTCCAAACTGTTTGCAAGGCAAATACTAGTTTTAGGCGTAAAAACGCGTTTACTGGGAAAGAATAACGTCTTCTCCACTGATACAAAGTGATAAAACCACCACAACACATATATATCAAAAGCGATTAAACGCACATATTATACATTGCATGTAGATAATAAAATAAAATCAGCAAATCGTGTAAATAGATGAATACCTGGATGATTTCGGTTATTTACAGTGGAGAATCTGTTATTCTTTCCCAATAAACGCTTTTACGCTAAAACTATTATTTGCAGTGCAAACAGTTTGGAGCCAGATCAGACGCCGGGTAACCCGGCGTCTGATCAGGCTCCAAACTGTTTGCCACCAAGATAAACAAAAATTATCAGAATTGTCCAAAAGTTGTTCTTTTCTACGTTTTAGTGTTTTGCGTTTGCGTACGTTTGCGTTTAAACGGGAAAGAATAACAGATTCTCCACTGTACTCGTTTACAAATATGTGACAAATGTTGCAAACAATTTGGATACAAAAAAGACTCCGAGATTCTCAGCTTCTTATCTTGATCCAAACTTTTTGTAATATTGAACGTTAAGATGTAACTTAACCATGGAAATAAATGGTGGTATCAGAATACCAACGCCAAGTGGAGAAGACGTGATTCTTTCTCAATAAACACGTTAACGCTAAATCTATTATTTTCACTGTAAACAGTTTGGAGCCAGATCAGACGCCGGCTTACCCGGTGTCTGATCAGGCTCCAAATTATTTGCCATTCAAATTTAACATAACCGTGAGAAATGTCAAAAAATTGTGAATCTCTACATTTTAGTACATTGCGTTGTGTCATTTGCGTTTAAACAGGAACGAATAACATCTTCTCCTTTATATCATCTATGTAGTTTTGCAGTCTATAGACTATGTACAGTGGAGAATCTGTTATTCTTTCCCGTTTAAACGCAAACGTACGCAAACGCAAAGCACTAAATCGTAGAAAAGTACAACTTTTGGACAATTCTTATAATTCATGTTTATCTTGGTGGCAAACAGTTTGGAGCCTGATCAGACGCCGGGTTACCCGGCGTCTGATCTGGCTCCAAACTGTTTGCAATGCAAATAATAGTTTTAGCGTAAACGCGTTTATTGGGAAAGAATAACGTTTTCTCCACTGTAGTTTTAAATATTTTGTTAACCCCTCTAAACCCATTTAGTGCTGAGACCGAATCTTTCCAAACAGTGTAGACCTAGACGACAGGGATTCTCTAATCAAGGTATGCACCGTTTTGTCATACTATGGCTATCGGTGAGTATATCCATTGAGCGCCAATGTTAACTGATCATCTATTACAAAAACCCCGCATGGGTCCAGTTGGAATCTCAGCATTGAAAGGGTTTCGGCCTCTAAAATGAAGGCTAGTTGACTGCATAAAAGACAGGTGACAGCTTAAAGCAATGTGAACGTAAAACAGAAAGATCCTAACGGAGCTTTCTGTTTTACATTCATCTTGCTTTAATCGGTCACCTGCCTTAAACACCAGGTAATAAACACAAATTATTGGAGGTAATAGAGAGATTTTATTGTATTTAGAGACCTGTTTCTCCGTGAGATCTTACCTTCATAATCTACCGTACCGCTACCGTCAGTGTCTGTTTCTGCAATCATGTCATCAATCTCTTCTTCAGTAATATCATCACCTACAGAACATAAAAAATAAAGTTAACATATTCCCACATAAGTTCGTCCTTTAGCACATATAGTTCGTCTTGATAGATATGTATTTGCCTTGTCCAGTTAACTCATAACTCCCTGATATTTTTAATTTCTATCTAAGTTTAGTCCAATTAATACTTTATGGTTTGGTTAGGGTAAAAAAAGCACATACCCTAATCAGAGGGAGGAGCCCTGTAATCCAGGTATTCCCTGTTCACAAGGGATTGCGTGTTCTCTCCACAGATATATTTTTGTTAATAACCATTATACTCGTCGCTATAGTTGAATGTATTAACTCTTTGAACCCTAGCCACGCATATATGCATCATTTGCAAACAGCTTACATGTGAATAGTACACTTGTCCTATGCAAACAGTGAAGACCCAGATCAGAGGGCTCCGAAAGGAGCCCTCTGATCAGGGTCTTCACTGTTTGTCATAATGCCAAACATTGACAAACACTACCCTTAAACGTCAGAAATGGACTGGACTAAACTGGAAACTGGAATTGTCCATTTAAAGTTTCAGGGAGGAAAGAGTTAATTAAACAGTCATAAAATATGTTCCTGCTTCCTGGAAGGGGAGATGCTTTTAAAGCTCAGGGTGAAAGTAAAGTAGAAATATTTCTGCTTTACTTTCATCTTGCTTTGATTAATCTCTTGTCTTGAACATTGAGTGTAAACCCAAATCAGAGGGCTGCTTTTGTCGTTTTGCAAAACATTGTACTATAAAACCCAAATTCAAGCATGTACTAAACTTTATTCGAAACTGGATTTGTTCGTTTGAAGTTTCAGGGGTGAATGACTTGAACACTGAAAGCATGCTATGGTTGAAATTGTAGATTGTAGATTATTCTTCTACTGAAAGAAAAATACATGATAGCTTAACTGTTTCACTGCCGTTGGCGCCGAGAGGCGACTTTGCAGACCGTTTGACATTCGTATCGACATTTCTGTCATCAAAAACAGTCCGACAACTGACTTTAAAAATATTGCATACCTATGCAGACGATATTTTGGTGAGAAGAGGGTAAAAGCAGACGATAAAACTTGGCAGTGAAATAGTTCAATCAGGCTTAAACTAAAGCAGATTGCCTTTTTAGGCGCTTTCTGGTTTACTTTAAACATGTTTTAAGTGCTCGTACATGTATGTCTTCAAACCTAGCAGCAGGCTACAGGATAATGTTTTAACTTACCTAAACTTTTTAAAATCCACTTGATGTCCTCCACTGGAATGACACCTTTCTTTGACTTGTCGAGGACACGGAAAGCGTCCTTCAGTTCCTTCTCCTCCTCGTCCTCCTTTAGTTTTCTTTCAAACAGAATCTTGAAACAATCCCAGGAAATTTGGCCGGTACCTGAAAAATTGAACTCAGAAATAGTTAATTCGATCGCCAAGACAACATGTTTTCTTTCGAACAGAATCTTGAAACAATCCCATGATATTTGGCGGGTACCTGAAACAATGACCTCTTAAGTAGTTTATTCAATCGCTAGGAGAACATGTTTTCTTTCGAACAGAATCTTGCTACAACTATTTGGCCGGAACCTGAAACATTGACCTCAGAAATAGTTGATGCAATCGCCAAGACAACATTTTTCTTTCGAACAGCATCTTGAAACAATCCCGTGACATTTAACCGGTACCTGAAACATTGACATCAGAAACAGTTTATTCAATCGCTAAGACAACATGTTTTCTTTCGAACAGAATCTTGAGACAATCCAGTGATAATTGGCCGGTACCTGAAGCATTGAACTAAGAAATAAACTACTTAAACAAAATATACACTTACAAAACAATCCAATGAAATTTGGCTGGTGCCTGAAACATTCACCACAGAAATGTTCTACTCAAAGTTTGCTAAGGATCACTTTTTTGACAATTAGATATTTCGACAAGTACAATGTATAACCTTAAAAAATCAACAAAAGGCAATTTTAAGCAGACGATATTGCATTGAAAGCGTCCGACATTAATGTCTTGTTTTGGGAAACAGCGGCAAGTATTTGTTGTTCGGAAGGATTTGCTGTTCGGAGGGCCGTTTACTACAGAAGAAACAAGAAGACGAGTGACAAACGGTTTGATCCAAGACCAGAGGCCGCGTTACGAGTCTTCTGATCTGGGTTCAAACTGTTTATATTTACAATCGCCCCATTCAATTCCATTGACAAAAAGTGTGTTCATTTCATATAAACACCAATTTTCGAGAGGGCGGGACTTGTGGAAAAGTTTCGAAGGGGAGGCGGGGCATATGCAGTTTTCATTCGCGAATTAATATTTGGAACTTGGGGCAGCAAACATTTGGCGGATTTTTTCAAAATTTGTTCTCAACCGATCTATGCCTTCCTACTAGTGGAAACCATGATTCCCGACTAATATTCTTCTTTATAAATGAGATTAATGGCAAGAAAATTGACATAAGAATCTACCTTATAAACAGCGGCCTATATCTGCGTTTCTTTATGACAATAAAACCCCGATATATTTATCCTACTTTAAAATTACGTCACTTCTAATGACGTCATAAATCGGCATTTTTCGCGCAAAACTGTCAAGTTGTTGACAATGGAACTTATTTTTTCTGCTTTCGAATGTACACAGATTCAGTAAATCGGTCATGGCTGTTCCTTATAGGGTACACATTATTCGTGTTATCGACCTCTAATATGGATTAAACATACATGCGTACTGACAAAATGTTTATTTAATGTTAGAAATTACAGCAAATATATTGTAAATATAAGAAATGAACGAAAGAACGACAGAAAATTTCGGCAAATACCATGAATCGCGCTAAAATGAATGTACGCCACTCTAATGGTAATAATTTTCCCTCCCGTTAACGATTCCTTATAAACAACACTTACACAATATTTGTCTCCCATTGAGTGTTGTTGTAGGGAAGGAAACGTTGTTCGGAGGGGGCAATATACCCACCTTCATCTATCTCGAAGATCAGCCGTTGAGTTTGTCATCGTCTACGTGTAAGACCATGTCCAATACGTAACTTTAAGAAAATTCAGCTAACAATAATTTTAACCCATTTATGCCTACGGTCTTGTAAATGGGATATAGGCAAACAGTGAATACAATGATTAGACGCCGCTTGAAGCGGCGTCTGATCAGAGTCTATGTTGTTTTCTGACACGTATTTCAATATAAAATGAAAAATGAAAATTTAGACCATTCAGATTTATAATGGACTTATCTCCCCTTATTCAGATTTATCCAATATATAAGCATGGACGAGTCCATGCGGCGCAATGGGTTAATTGACAACATGTACCTACCTTCATCATCCATCTCGTCAGCCCAGTCCTTGAGTTTGTCATCATCTACGTGTAAGGCCATTGCCTTAAAACATTTGTCCAAGTCCTTCGTTCCAACATCTTCTGAGTCTTTCTTCTGGTACAGGTGAAACGTGTTTTTCGCATCTGAAATACAGAGTATGAAGTCCATATATAATGGAGAAGACGTAGGCCTGATACTTTCCCGTTTTAACAAAACTAAATTGAAACTCAATCTGATTAATGGACTTTATTTACAATGTATGCACAGGACAAATGTACTCTTAATAAATATCCTGTTTCTAAAAAAAGTCTAACCACAGTAATGCCAACCGTCCTCAAAAGTAGCCATTGTAAACAGTGCAGATCCAGATGAGACGGCACGATTTGCAGGATATGAACTGTTTAATATTTCATATAAAACGATCTGTTGTATGGAACTTTCTGCATTTTTTCTGTCACTGATTAAGTAACCACTTGCATGTAAAGGTTATCATATACCTTTGATGGATTGTTGTTCATAGGAGGTAGTATTGTGGTACAGGGGATAATACGTTATTATTTCACGTTTAAACGCAAACTAAACGCAAACGCATTATACAATATGCAGAAAATGACAACGTTTTAACAATTTTGAATGTTGACTTTAGCCCGGGTGACACAAAGTTTGGAGCCTGATCAGACGCCGGGTTACCCGGTGTCTGATCTGGCTCCTAAATGTTTGCATTTGAAATAATAGATTTAGCGTAAACGCATTTTCGCCACTATATATGCAATGAATAAATAAAGAATGTAAACTTTTGGCAACAAAATTAAGTTTTATTTCTCTGGGGAAGATTTTTCAGTGAAACTTTGCCAGCTATATTTCTATTTCGGTTTGAGCTGATGATGACGTTGGATATATTTATTTTAATAGATGCTAGCGAAAATTAATGGGGCTATATTATAGGAATGAAAAGCACGCTGATAAGAGCTGTCTTCTTAAGAGTTAGATACATGTAGAACTAATACAGAGGGGGAAAACTTATAATGTTCCCACTAAATGAGTCTGTCCTTAAACATTTATTTAAACTGCAAACTGTGTGGAGCAAGATCAGACGTCGGGTAGCAAGACGTACAGTGGAGAAGACTATTTCCCCCAAAAATGCGTTTACGCTACAACTTTTATTTTCAATCAGAAAACATGCTTGTAAAACGTTTGAGTTGAATCTGAAATCATTCTTAAGCATTTGATTGGTCAGATTTGAGCCTATGCTCAAATCTGACCAATCAAATGCTTAAGAACGAACTCAATCAAATCGTCAATATTGAACACTACCATTTAACTTTAAAGAACTTGCTGAACGCATAAGTAAACCATTTGAACACAAGGACGTGTGCAATATATGTTGCAAATACGCGTTCAATAACTGTTCTATGTTTGAACACTTGGATTTACAGTGATGATAGTAACTGTATTAGACAGGCATTTACGCTACAATGGCATTGAAAAGGTTTAATGAGCAAGAATGACGTCTTCTAAACTGTAGCATTATAATACCTAGTAGTCCTGGCTACCTGGTTTCTTTCTAGTTCACCAAGTAGTACATGTATTGTTTTTACGTTACACGTGATAAAATGCAGGTATAGACTACTTGTGCAAGCTTAACGGTGCTTCCTTCCAAAAATACGAAAGAGAAAACATCAATCTTTCTTGTTTTTACGCAAAAAAACCGCATTGCAATGCAATGGAGAAAATGACAATTCATTTTAAATTTCTGACTATTTATTTCGATCCAAGTGAGAAACGGTTTGCAATTGAAATTATAGTTTTTTAGCGTCCACTCGTTTATAGGGAAATACTATCATCTTCTCCACTGTATGCTTTGGTTTTTTAGTCTTATATTCCAAGACGCCCAGCGATGAACCAACGAAGTATGTTTTTCTTTGGCAAATTCCATGCATTTGCATCATAATTATTTTCGTCTCTGATCAAAACATTTCTACTTTGCCAGACTGTTTATGCTTTGCTGTCGTTTGTTGTTGACTTGTTGTCATTGTTGCTGTCAGCTTAGTTACGTAAAGAAATTGCGAGAATATGACAAAGTTGTATGCCTCCCAACGACAGTCAGGGTGAAAATAGCTATGTGTACGTAGGCGGCGAATCTGGAATTATATGTACCTTTTGAAACTGTTTGTGTCGTTGTGAGGCGCAGCATTACGAGGCGTCTCATCAGGATCCAAATTACACTAAAATCTCTCTATTGCGACCACTAAAAAGAAGGCTAATGGATTGTATAAAACACAGACGAGAGCTTAAAGCAATATGACAGTTAAACAGAAAAATCCTAAAGGAGCATTCTGTGTTACTGTCACCTAGCTTTTAAGCAGTCACCTGCCTTTAACACATAATAACTAACACAACTAACACAATTTTGTGGTCGTAATAGACAGTTTTACTTTATTTGTCACTCTGAATTTATTAAAAAAGCCTATTATAAGAACAGTAGTAGACGACAATTGTTATAGACGAATATATTACTTAATCAGTTAAACTCATTCCTGTCAAGGTATCGTCGGGTTAACAATTTATGCCAAGTGGATTCTTCCATATTGTATATTGATTATTGAATAAGTCCATTTTTGATGAAGAGTTGTCTGAAATAAATTTTTCTTTTCGTTTTGTTTTATATTGAAATTCCTATCAGCAAACAGTGTAGATTCTGATCAGACGCCGCAGTAAGCGGCATCTGATCAGAGTCTACACTGTTTGCCTATGTCCCTTTTAAAGGGTGCTAGGCACAAATGGGTTAATCTACTATGTGCATCTATTGCTTAGAATTAGGCTTTAAATGGGTAATTGGACTTGATATAATGATTCAGTGACTCGGAATACTGAAGGATTGATCTAGATTGAAATTATGTTCGAATGTCAGTAAATCCAGGTTTTGATGTGAGGAGGCAACATATGTATATGTGAATAAAAATGTAAAATCAAACACGCAATATTCAACATCCGTTTTTTTTTATCACGATATACATTTGATATTTGATTAATATAGATCTAAATATATGTGCTCACGCTATACTGACTAAACTACGAAATAATTCATATTGATCCTCCTTTTACCTTCTAAAATAGTTTGTCTAAATACGATCTAACCTGTCATTTATTATCATGGCCCAAAAATATTGAATTTTGCAAATAGTTTAATACCTTTCAGACGCAGAGTAACTCGGCGTAGGCCTCTGAACAGGATCCAAACTGCTTGACACTGGTGATATTGTTCAGCCAAAATAACCTTAATACTAATTTGAGAAATAAAAGCAGTCGCATTTAACAGGCGAAAGTCTAGTTCATGGAGTACATGAAATAAAAACAAAATTAAACAACTGACAGAACCCATAAAACATACTGCCACTTTAAGTGTTTTCCTTGCAAAGTTAGGAAACCAATAAATATGTTACCACGAGCATCTGCCTCTAGTTAACCACAGTACAGTAAATAAAATACTTTATAGTGCGACCATTAAATAGAATGCTAGTTGATTGCATAAAAGACAGATCAGGAGTGAGCTTAAAGCAAGGGGACAGTTAAACAGAAAGCTCTTTAAGAGCTTTCTGTTTTACTGTCCCTTTGCTTTAAGCAGTTACCTGTCTGAAAAACTTAATAAAACACAATATAGTAGTCGTAACAGAGAGATTTTCTGTACCAAGAAATACGTTATTAAGTTTGTTTTGCAAATAATAAAAGAAGCACTAGAACAAAAGAACACATATACTTAAGATGATACGTTTCATCTTCTTGTTATTATCCTGCTGTAGGCGAAATTTGGAATATACAGTCTGGATCCAGATGAAACACCGAGTAACTGGACGTCTCATCTTAATCCAAACATTTTGGAACTCAAACTTTATTTCCTGATAAAAATGCAGATAAATCAAACCTTAGAATTCTTGCTGACGGCCCCATGGGAAGACGACATTTTACATGCATGTCTTTTCATAAATTTTGACTGAGAAAAAAACACAACATAAGAATACACCGTTCCCAAATGTAGGCAGCTTTAATATAAATGTCAAAGAGTTTTGATCCAGTCATGAATAGCAGCAGAGTTATTCGGAGTATAATCTGGATCCAAAATACGGCAATTGATAGCCAATTCGCGTTTGCTTATTAGTTTACTTAGGTTAATTCCTTGAAATAGGCATTTACAATTTCAAAACAAGTGTAGTCTGTCATTATCTATTGAGGGGGTTGTTTTCACAATACATCTCAAAATGACAAATAGTACAGATCTTGATCACAAGGCGCTGCCCCATCTGGGTCTACTTTATTTGCATAAGACAAGTGTACTCTTCACGCATGAACGGTTTACAAAAGACGAAAATACGTGACACAAGGGATCAATGAGTTTAGGTTATACGAGGGATGTTTGAAAAGCAATGGCAACTGATCAATAACTTCAATATAATACCTGCAATTGCATGTGTAATGTATCATTTTAGAGAACAATTCCTTACCTACACGGTGGTATAACGCACGGTAATGACGATAAGTGGGCAGTCTGTTTGACCTCCACGTGGCATTACATTGTAATAGAGCAATACTTTGTCGTTAAAGAGAAACATACTATCGCAAAGACCTCATCCAATTAGCATTTAGCCATTTATTCCAGGATAGTGAAGTGTACATGTATATGTACCACAGTGGAGAAAACGTTATTCTTTCCCAATAAACGCGTTTATGCTACATCTATTATTTCCAACGCCGGGTCATACATATTTTCGAAAAGTTGTCATTTTCTGCATTTTTTTGCATTGCGTTTGCGTTTCGTTTGCGTTTAAATGGGAAAATAACGTTTTCTCCACTGTATGTAATTGCTCTATGTGCTTGTTGGATCATTTCAGTATGCTTATAGATATACAAAAGTGATCCGAAGATATTGAAGTGTTTTTGTTCTTATCGCACATCATTTCATATACGACAGCAAACAATGCATATGCTGATTGCGGTAAAGTGCGGCGCATCACCGGGATCTACACCGTTTGCTATTGTCTACTTTTCTGGACCCCGCTACTTCAAAGAATTGCTTATATCTAGCAAAATTACTGTAAATGATTAAATGTTAAGAAATACACGAACAAGACATGTCCTTGGCCCGGTTGCCCTAATCTCTCACCTGTGTAGTCTATAGCCTCAAAGCCACATATATCAACGTTAATTAGTTACAGATGTAATAATGGTACAGATAAGATAGCCGAGAACACATTAAACATGTACAGTGGAGAATCTGTTATATCTGTTATTCTTTCACGTTTAAACGCAAACGAAAAGCAAAACACTAACATGTAGAAAAGGATAACCTTTTGACAATTTTGAGTTTTCATTTTTATCTGACTGGCAAACTGTTTGGAGCCTGATCAGACGCCGGGAAAGAATAACAGATTCTCCACTGTAACCCATACACGGCCTTGACTTGAGTACACTAAGATTGCCAAACATACTTATCAGAAACCAAAAGTCTATTTCAAAGCACATGCATGTGCATATAAGCTGCATTCTCACTTACAGACTAGTGCCTGAATGCATATCGTCAACAAAGGTAGTAAAAAGCGAAGAGGGTATACCCTCATGAGACGCTACAAATTGTGGCGTCTCAAAAGGGTGTGTACAATTTGCCGTTTCATATGATATGATCTACTGTATGGATAAATACTGCAGTTTCCTAAGCTCATCCTTGTATATCTACAAGTTTGTGGAAAACCTGGTTATATATGTATGATAAAACATTATAAGGAACGTTCATTGCAATATCCAGGAATACACGGGTAAACCCTTCGTTTATCGTAAGGTTGACACTTTGGAAATTGTCATATGCAAATGATTTCCCCCCATTTTCGTTCAAAGGTGCGAGGCTTTAGGAAGAAAATCAATTAATTGGGGATCCATTTTAGACATATGATTACTGTCAAAATGATTGCAAATACATGTACTAGAAAAGTTGTTATCGGCCTAAGAAGCGTTGAATATGTACTCTTAACCCATTCATGCCTAGATATTACAATAAACTCTCCCTGCACACTTGCTGGAATATTTCATTGTAGATATACAAGGGTGATTTAAAGACATTGCAGTGTTTGTCCATACAGAAAAGGGTTTGATATGATATAGCAAACCGTGTAGACCCCGATGAAATGCCGCGTAACGCGGAGTGTCCTCAGGGTCTACACTATTTGCCAATGTCTGCTTTAGAAGACACAATGCGTGTATGGGTTAAGTGCTTGCTCTTCCATTGGGATACTTTCTCTAGCCCTCGAATACGTCAGAATATTTAACACATCGAACCATAGCGACGAGTATACTTGTTATGAACAAATCATATACCAATCAAGAGTACACTTGTCCTATGCAAACAGTGAAGATCCTGATCAGAGGGCTCTGATCAGGGTCTATACTGTTTTACCATTTTTTAAAATATTGTTAAAAAACATCCCTAATTATTCAAAAATGAACTAAATTTAATTGTAAACTGGAATTGTCCATTTAAAGTTCAGGGGTGAATGATTTCACATCATTAAATACCGATTACATATACCATATATGAATCCTTTCAATATTTAAGTTTCTGCGAAATGACCACTTTATGTTAATATTTGAGTTAGGTTGTTCCAAACAATATTATATATATAACAAACACGAGAGAACCTGATAAGATACCTTTTTCAAAATCATTCTGATCTAAGTATGCATTAACTGCAATGTACGAGTGTGCTGTATATATTCAGTCCACAAACTGTTATGGTTTAACCCATTAATGCACATCTTCCACAAATGTAAACATAAATTTGTAGCGAGTCACTGGGGTCTGCAGTGTTTGCTATTGCATACGAACTAATCTGCTGCTTAGACAGACACTGCACTGCCAGGTCAAATGGTTATTGGCGGTGTCATCTGATCAAGTTCAGATATTGATAAATTTGCAAAACACCATTGAAGGATATATTTATGCGTGAAGCAATATATCCGTTCAAACTGTACTAATACAACTGATGGTTAATTGATATGAGCAAATACAATTCGCATTCATAATCCATTGATAAGCCTTTAGTCTATTTCTCCACCGAAGAAAATACATGTAGTACAGTTTTATACAGTCATGAACATCTACCATCAAATATATTTCATAAATCCTAGTAGATGGCAACTTAAAGCAGGCTGAAAGTAAAGCATTAATGTTAACCTGCTTTAAGTGAGCATCTGTCTTCAAAATCAGAACAGTTCCTAGGCTAAAGGGTTAAGTCGAACATATCCCAGTTTCAAAGTTAAAACGAACAGTTGCTACTTGCATAGAACTTGCTATGAAGCAGCTAAAGGCGACATTTGATCAGAGCCTTAATCATGCGATGTTGCAGTTTGTTACAGTTACTGTAATTGTAAAAGCGATAGATGTAGGTAATAATCCTTATATGCATCACTTAGTCAAACAGTTTGATCACATTTATGAGAAAGTATCGACTATTAGTGAGAGCAGATGTCATTTATTATATGTTAAACTAGATGGTATGAAGTTATTTCTTTCCTTGCTTGTATGCCATAATATTGGTTTGGAATGAGTATTTATCATGATAATTAGACAGGCAAATGTCAGGGTTGAAGGTTGTCATGAATGGTATGTTTATGCCGTACATACAGTAAAATCTCTCTATTACGACCACTAAATTGTGTTAATTGACATGTGTTTAGGGCAGGTGATCGTTGGAAGCAAGACGAACGTAAAACAGAAAGCTCCCTTAGGAGCTTTCTGTTTTACGTTCACCTTGTCTTAAGCTGTCACCTGTCTTTTATGCAGTTAATTAGCCGTCTTTTAGTGGTCGTAATAGAGAGGTTTTGCAGTAGGTGTCAGAAAGTCAATATCTGTTTGTACTGTTTAATGTTACTACATGTACTAGTAACATTCAGAGATAGTGCCTTGTTATTGGTGTTTTAACTCTGTGAACCCTAGTCACGCATATAAGCGTCTTCTGCAAACAGTTATCTGAGAGGAGTAGATTTGTCCTATGCAAATTGTGGAGACCCTGATCAGAGGGCTCCTTAAGGAACCCTCTAATCAGGGTCTACACCGTTTGTCATTTTGACATATATTGTAAAACCTCAACCCTAAAAAGTTAAAAATGGACTAAATTAAAAACTAGAATTGTCCATTTGAGGTTTCAGAGAGGAAGGGTTAACTCATTACTCAATAACGAAATGTAAAATAACTGAGATCCGTCTGTGTTCAAGATAATTGAATGCAAGGCAGCTTTTTAATTCTGTCATGCTTTAGGCTGCCATGTACATTGTATACTAAGCACATTATGTTTTTTGTTGTACTGTTTCTATAGGAGAGGCTACAGTACTGAACCTTGTTAGATTAAATTGATAATCGCAAGCGAATTGCCACCGAATTGCCTTCGAATTGCCATCGAATCGGGTGCTTCAAAAGGCGAATCTGACACTTGAATATTTTTACGTGATTTTTCCGAAGCTGTTGTGACAAAAATGGAATCGAAAAAATTAATGAATGCATATTGTTGCGAATATTTGTGAGATACACACTTCAGGCAAACTTACCCGAGGGTAAAGTTACTATTTTGAATCGCAAGCGAATTGCCATAAAATTGCCATCGAATTGCAAGCGAATTGCAAGCAGGTCGCAAACATTGTTAATTTAATAAGGTTCAGTACTGTAGATACGTCTACATAAAAAATATATGAGCCGTGCCATGAGAAAACATGCCTTATTGCATTGAAACAGTGTGTATCAAAGACGCGGCGACTGGCCTTGATCTACACTGTTTGGCATCCACGTGCATCTAAAGCATTTTATGTAACTGTATTATATACGGTACTTGGCAGTGTAGATTTAACTCAAATACATCTAGCAAGTGGATGACAACAGTGCTAGGTCTGTATAGTGTTGCAATACGATAAGGTAGGTTTTGTCATTATGCAAGTGAGTAATAGGTTTAACAAGATAACAGAAAAACAAAAAAAAACTCTTTTTGAGAACGATAGACTGATTGATATTAGAGGTGTGATCTAAGGCATTAGCAAGCAGCGTAGACCAAGCTGTAACTCTTCAACTTGCGGCGTCTCATCAGTGTCTACAGGGCTGTCATAAGTTGAGCTAAAACTTCCTAAGCTTTCAATTTTTTAATTTATCAGACGCAATTTTACTAATCTTACCTTTACCCCATAGTCTGTTTCTTGTTTTGATGACACATTTCAGCTTAAAACAGGTTGAAAGTAAAGCAGAATGCGCCTGTTTTAAGCTACGATCTGCTAGGATAAAAATCCGAATACTTAGGAAAAATCCGGAGAAATGGCAGCGCAGTGTCTACAATGTTTGTAATTTCAGAAGACCCTTGTACATCTATCATCAAATCGTCAGCAGCCACTTTTGGCGAGGTCATTGTAATAACGAGAAATAAGATTTAAATAAAAAACTGTTTGCCAATGTATTGCCTGGATAAGATATGGACACCAACATTTTAAACGAACTAAGGAGTCAAATTGAGGCTGTTTAACCCTATAACCAATAGCGTCTACACTCTGCTCGGACAATGACAATATTTCTTATGATGCAAATTCATAATTGCATAGAGTGGAACTATTTTCTTCAGTGGAGGAACAAAGCGTAAAAATGCGTATTTATGGAGTAACAGCTAGTTAAATAAAACTGCTGACAATGAGTCGTCATGGTCTGCACTGTTTGCTATAACATATATGAAGTGTTCTGCTTGCAAAAACATTGCAGCGTCCTTAGATCACCCCTGTGTATATATAATGAAATCTCCCAGCAAACACATAGAGAGAGTTCATTGCAATATTCAGGCATAAATGAGTTAATTAAGAGCTATTGATACGGATGGTATTAGGATGGAATCTACAATGATTCAGTTCAATATCCTCCCCTACTTTCTACAAAATTACGCAGATATTTATAAGTGTTTACGTTCTATTTCTCGGTGAACAGAAGAATTTCGACAAACAGCCTTGGTTATATTCTGCGGAACACACCGCGAACTAAATTATACCAGACAGGTACCTAGGTAAAAAGATAAACATTGCGATAGGTTGCCATGGCAACATAATGAATAGGTATGGCATTGGCCCAAGACTGCATGCTGTTTATCAGCGGTGTACTGTTGAAACACGCGTTCTGCATTTTCTGTCAGTTACATGCACCGGATGTAGGTGTTGAATTTGTAAATATCGCCAGCATTTTATAACCTTAACTCAACCGATATTTATCAATACTTGACTGACAGGATATACTGATAGAGACTGGCTTAAGATGAACATCAAACGATTAGCTGAATGGGATGTCAATCCGCCATATTAGGATTCAAGAATGTTTCTCAAATCCGCTTTACGTTGAAGAGGTACCAGGCGGGTGATTTCTTTCTAAATTTTTTCTTACAAAATCACGGCTTCCGCGTCAGAGTGTGAAAAGTTCATTCAAACATTCTCGTTTTATCTTGTAAACTCGTGCATATGCTTCTGACGATGGATTTCGAACAGACCAGGCACACTTTGTTCCAATATCTACCCTTTGTCATCGTTATCTGTATGATTGATTTAATGGAACATAATCATGGTCCAATGAATCTATTATTTCCTATTAATTAATGTTTTACATAATAATTTAAAAGTCATTTGAACTGCTTATGTGATATAACAGCCTTTCTTATTTAACGAATCTTTTTAAAACAAGTCCTCGTACACAAATAACTGCTTACTATAAAGAATAAGACGGACAACTCCAAAATGTTTTCTGATTTACTTGTGCCTTGTATAAAGCAGCCACTTGTCTTTAGATCCTGACCATAGTATTATAATGTGTTAGCTATTTGTTATCGCATCAACCAGCATATGCCTATGATACAAATGTAGCAGATTAAGCAAGGAAAGTGCTGATTACGGGGAAGACAAGCACCAAATTACATATGCAGACCAGATGAACGTTATTAAGCACATCCACACAGGTAATTACCATACAGTCAATTACCGGCAACTCAAACTCGCGTAAGTCGAACTCACCCGTTTTTCATCGTTAAAACTCGACTTAGTCACGTTTACAGTTTGAAATAATGGTATATTCGACTTAAGCATGGTCAGTTTTCGAATTTTACTTCAACTAACACATGTTTGTTCGCCTTAAGCGAGTTCCGAGTTATTGAGGGTTGATTCTGTTAGTAGCTTAGGCCTTCATCAACCGTAAATACAGTAGCAACCACTATAACGACAGAGCAAGACTCATACAATGTTTCATTCAAAAGCAGGTGACAGCTTAAAGCAGTATGAAAGCAAAGCAGAAAGCTCCTTTAGGAGCTTTCTGTTTTGTTTTCATAATGCTGTAAGCAGTCACCTGTCTTAAAAAGAAAATCAAGCATACATTTTAGTGACCGTAATATTGAAGTTTCATTGTATATCTAATGTTTGCATAGAACAGCTGGCATAGAATAGTACACGTGAAAATTGCAAGGAAAGTTAGTACACCGAAACGCATATCATTGGCTACAATCCCACATTTTATGTTTTATCTATATTTTCTCTGCGCACCATTTCAAGTGTTATTATCCATGCATGGCATTACTTTCTTTGAAAATCAACCCCAGAGTGCATAATCATCTAGGTTTCGAACAGAAAGATATGCGAGAGTTTATTATGCAAACATATGTGTGCTTTTGTGTCTATTTATCAGATAATGTGTGTTGACCCTTTCGCTATAAATAAATATTCTGGAATGAATCGGCGCTGATGAATCATTAAGTCTACACGAACGCAAAGCACAATAAGATTTAGATGGAATGAGAGTGTATGATTGTACACATAGATATGTACAACATATAGGTAAGAATGGCAGAAAACTAACAGAAAAAGACGAATTTCCCATTCTAAATCATTATTTAAATTAAAAAATTAATTAGGTAAGTGCTCATTAATTGCACATAAACGAATAAAGTAATAAGAGAAAATTACATGCACTAACTCACCGGTGAACTGTTTGTCCGTCACCTTAAATTCCGCCTGCAAAATAGAAGTACGTCGATCCATTGTAAAAGTTGAACAGATTCCTTCCTACAGCTCACGCACATATAAATACTACCCCGCGATCCTATCAATCATCAAACCTATCAGACAATCTGAAAAAACGATTTTCCTTCAACAAAAATACTCAACTACATTAAGATTGACTATGTCAAGACTTTGGATTAGTTTTCCAGTCCTGGGCGGATGGCTTGAAACAATAAACAACGCCTGTTTTTGCTTATCTCGCTATCAGCATGCTTGTAAATATTCTATATTCATCGAATAAAGGCGAGATGAGGTTATTTATTTATAAATCTTACCATTTTCTATTTTCGTGAAGTTCCACTTTCCTAAAAGACCCCCGATCTCGTGTTGATTACCAACTGACGGAATTTACTGTCGGTCACTGCGCATGCGTGTTTTCTGAGAACAGCTCGAGTAGGTAAGATTGTTACAACTGATCAGTAAGACGAGTAAAGATGGGCCGACAGCGCTGCGTGCGGACATAACACCAGATGATGGCCGATAAAAGACAATGAATGTTACATAAAATAATTTATCTGATATGTCTGGGAATTATTACTAGAGAAATCTGATTGGGAATCATGTTAACGGAAGTTAAAGGAAAACTCATGAGCAAAATTATACCTGTTTTATCATGTAAATATTTTTAACTATAAGCGAAAAGGTTTAGAGTCTAAAAGTTTAAGCCGGTATAGTGCTTTTGTCTGGAATTGGATACAAAAAGACGGATAACATTTTTAGTTTATTCAAATAAAAATTATTTTATACGGAGATACTTATACAGTGGAGAATCTGTTATTCTTTCCCAATAAACGCGTTTACGCTAAAACTATTATTTGCAGTGCAAACAGTTTGGAGCCAGATCAGACGCCGGGTAACCCGGCGTCTGATCAGGCTCCAAACTGTTTGCCACCAAGATTAACAAGAATTATCAGAATTGTCCAAAAGTTGTACTTTTCTACGTTTTAGTGCTTTGCATTTGCGTACGTTTGCGTTTAAACGGGAAAGAATAACAGATTCTCCACTGTATACAGCGCACAAGACGTTATCATTTCCCTCTTACCATGTTTATGCTAAAACAATAATGAGCGTTGCAAACAGTTCAGGGCCTGGTCAGACTCCGGGTAACCCGCTGTCTAATCAGAGTCAAAATTGTTTGCTACTCAAAAATACCCATTACCCCATACCCTGTATCTAGGTTTGAAGACAGGGGACCACTTAAGGCATAGTGAAAGTGAAGCAGATACGCATTTTGACGCATTCTGTTTCACTTTTAATCTGCTTTAAGTTACCATCTGCTAGAATATAGAACATATTTCTTATGATACATATTCATGGACTGTATAAATAGGAGCTATTTTCTGCAGAAAAAGTAATAAAATAATTGAGTATTTATGGAGTAAAGGGTTTAACAAAAACTTGTTTACAATTTATTTCATTGTGTGTGCGTTAATTTGCTTTTAAATTATAATTATTATTATACCAGTTTTATATAGCGCTCTTTTCACACAGGAGTTTTGCGTTCAAAAGCGCTTCACATGAAATCCTACAAATATTAACTTACAAAGTGAGAAAAGACAAATAACTCTAGTCAAGACATCCTTGTTAGTAATTCATTCAATATAATTACTAAGATAATAAGAATTGTTATTATTAGTTTATAAAATCAATTTTAAAAGAGTAATGGCATTATTAAAAACTAATTTAAAAGGCACTGTTATTCCAAACAACTAATCCCTATCTATAGGGGAACATAAGGTTTTATCCATGCACTGTATCGGTTCCTGATGTTACCAATTCCGGCAAAAAGAAATATTCTGTTGGTTTGGTTTAAACATAATTTATTTCAATAATTAACACAAACATACAACAAATATTAGGATTGAAACGAAAGCAAAACATCTTATCGTGTGTTCTCTCTTTGCACCGTTATGTATAAACATGCTCTATCTATAACTATGTTATTGTATCGTATAAAATCTTATGTCACAGCAAAATATGTTTTGAACTTGCTAGTTAGTAATGTAGTCGAAACTCACCCTGAATTTGAGCCGAATTCGTAGTTTTACATTATAGTCTCAATTATTCAAAGCTGTTTAAGTTTGATGACGTCATGGCAGTGAAGGGGTTAAAATACAACTAAGTAAGTTAACGTTTTCGCAACGTTATTGTTATTGGTAATGTTATAACAAAAATGAAGGAAATCAAAGCCTACTTGTTTTGTAATAAAATATTTATGAACAGCATAGACTTATCAAATTAATATTTCTAATGTCGACATCATATTTTACAATAGTGCATTAATATTTCCCAATAAACGCGTGTATGCAAAAACATTTCAATTGAAAACAGTTTGGAGCCAGATCATACGCCGGGTTATCCGGCGTCTGATCAGGTACCAAACTGTTGGCCACTAATATAATCCAAGTATTTGAGATAACTGATGATGGTTTCAGGCCAAAATAAACAGGTATGGAATAAAAAGAAGGAGCAGGAAATCGATAGTGAAATTTCTACTCATAGATACAGTGGAGAATCTGTTATTCTTTCCCGTTTAAACGCAAACGTACGCAAACGCAAAGCACTAAAACGTAGAAAATAACAACTTTTGGACAATTCTGATAATTCTTGTTTATCTTGGTGGCAAACAGTTTGGAGCCTGATCAGACGCCGGGTTACCCGGCGTCTGATCTGGCTCCAAACTGTTTGCACTGCAAATAATAGTTTTAGCTAGCGTAAACGCGTTTATTGGGAAAGAATAACAGATTATCCACTGTACATGTATTTACTTTTTAAATGTCATTGACAGTATGATGTGAAGCTGTTTATATAGACACATGTACAGAGAACGTGGAACATTGAATAATACTGTAAAGAGCCTGAAAACCGGATTTGGCCCCAACCCTGTTTCGTATATGATTTGAAACTTGAAACTTTAGAATTTGGTTAAACGCCTGATTTTACAAATAATGCATTCAATGGCGTTGTACATCGAGATAGAATCAAAGTTGTTAAACAATAATGAAAATAATTATAAAATAAAAAATAGATAATATGATGATAATAATAAGGAAAGTTATGATAGGTCATACAGCGCCAGTGGATGACGAGGGACGATGAGATGCGATTGTGATGATTTCATGAAACACGTGAATATTATTTCAGGCACATTTGGAGATTACATGTATCTATACATAATTGTGTCCTTTAAATTTCATTGAATAATGTCAAGGAAACGTTTTCAACAGCCGCGGAATTGCCAGCCATTGGCACCGCTGCATTTCAAAGCAAGCAGCATGCAACTTTCCTGGTCCCGAAATTATCGTCGTACACAAATCAAAGTGAAAGTAGATTATACTAACTTTATGATCATCATATTTACTTCAGAATGAAATTGTTATTATTCTAAACTGTTTCATCGTTTCATCTAATACAGATTCCAAAGGTTTTTAAGGAATGATTATCAATTATGCGTGAGCATTTTCAAGACTTTGTCATTTTCTTAATTTTTCTGCATGACGTTTGCATTTCGTTTCGTTTAAATTGGAAATATTAACGTCCTCTCCACTGCGCCGCTTTCACTTCTGGGCTCTTGTATAATGGGATAATGTCGTCTACTCTTATTTCTCCTATTTATATCAGAGCTGTTTTGAATGAAGGGATACAGTGGAGAAGGAGTTCTTCTTTCCCGTTCAACGCAAACAAAACGCTCACGCATTGCAATAAAATGTAGAAATTAAACTTTTTGATAATTCTTACTATTCATCTTAATTTGACTGGCAAACAGTTTGAAACCTGATCAGACACCGGGTTACCCGGAGTCTGATCTGGCTCCAAACAGTTTGCATTGGGGTAATAGGTTTAGCGTAAACGCTATTTGGAAAGAATGACACCAATATAAATGTTAAACAGAGTTGATGTGTATGAACATTCAATAATAACAGTATTGACCAAGGTTAAATGCTGCATTTAGCCAGTCAACTTTTCAACATACAGTGGAGAATCTGTTATTCTTTCCCGTTTAAACGCAAACGTACGCAAACGCAAAGCACTAAAACGTAGAAAAGAACAACTTTTGGACAATTCTGATATTTCATGTTTATCTTGGTGGCAAACAGTTTGGAGCCTGATCAGACACCGGGTTACCCGGCGTCTGATCTGGCTCCAAACCGTTTGCACTGCAAATAATAGTTTTGGCGTAAACGCGTTTATTGGGAAAGAATAACAGATTCTCCACTGTATACTACGGTCGACGTCATCATAGTCAACATTTTTTCAATTTTATTTTCATGTATTTTTAATTACTTCAGAAGAAAACATAAACTATTGGTTTAAAATATTGAGATCCATTCTAATTTTGAAAATTGACGATATTACATGTATCTTCTTCCCCGTTTAAACGAAAACGAAACGTAAACGCATTGCAATAAAACGTAGAAAATGATTACTTATTGGACATTCTGACCAAGGCAAACAGTTTGGAACCTGATCAGACGTCTTTTCGGGTTTCAAACCGCTTGCACAGGAAAAACAGTTTTACCGTAATGGGAAATAATTATGTCTGCTCTTTTACAGTACTGAACCTTATTAAATTAATTTGATAATCGCAAGCGAATTGCCATCGAATTGCCATCGAATCGGGCGCTTCAAAAAACAAATCCTACGTTTGAGTATTTTTATGCGAATTTTTCGAAGCGGTTGTGACAAAAATGGAATCGAAAAAATGAACGAATGCATATTTGCGAACATTTGTGAGATACAACATTCAAGAAAACTTACCCGAGGGTAAAGTTACTGTTATGAATCGCAAGCGAATTGCCAGCGAATTGCAAGCGAATCGCAAAAATTGTTAATTTAATAAGGTTCAGTACTGTATAAGTAGCACATAGTTGGGTGCTGGGGGCTAAAACAATTTTGAATGTTTTATACGAAAGGGGCGGTGGGTGGATAGGTGGGTTGGTGTTTAGGCGGGTAGACCGGGTAGAGCGGGGAGAAATAAACAGTATTATTTCCCAAACAAACTTGTTTATACTATAACATTAGATTCCTGCTAAAACGTCAGAGGTTAAAACATTATTTCCCGTTTGAACCACCACATATAGCATCCCTGTTGGAAAGTAACTACGAAAACATATTGCAACAACATGTAATAAATGAATATTGACGATTCTTTTTAACCCTATCCTACCTGAAAAATCAAATGGAAAATTCTAGTTTTAAATTCAGACTAGTCAATTTTGACTTTAAGGATTGATTTGTACAATTTATATTAAACTGACAAACAGTGTAGATCTTGATCGGAGGGCTCTAGCTCTACACTGTTTACATATAGGACAAGTTTGTTCCTCATAGGTTCATTTTTTTGTCCAACACTGACGAACATGTGCATAAATGGTCAGTTTATATTAAACAGTAGGAAATAGAATATAATGTTTTGCTATTCATGCAAAAGTTATATATAACAAAGTGTAAGGTCGACGTGGGATTCGAACCCACGCTTACTAAAGATACTGCTACAGTGAGCGTATTTGCCTTCTGCATACCTAGACTTAGCCTTCTGCACTGAACTGCTTACACTTATTCAGCCTTCATTGTTATCTCATATACGAAACTCGGCTGTTTAAAATTAGGTCCGAGAACATGCGGAAAGCTGTTTTCCCTATAAAATGGACTCGGCTGACCTTTGACACGTCAGACCTAGTTGTTTGACTATAACATCGAAAATATAATCGTACACTTTCCTACTTGAGATAAGTATGATCCCCGTGCAGCACGAGACTGCTGCGCTAACTTTACTGATATTTTATTCTTTCTCAATAAACGCATTTATATACTAAAACTATTATTTCCATTGGAAACAGGTTGGAGCCAGATAAGACACCGGGTAATCCGTCTGACCAGGCTCAAAACTGTTTGCTACTCAGATTAAAAAATATAATTAAAATTTCTAAAAGCAAATTTCCACAGTTTAGTGCATTGTGTTTGCGTTTTAACGAGAAAGAATAATGTATCCTCTAAAGGGGTCATTTCACCAAGAAATCGTCCCGGAAGACTGAGCTGCGATCTCAGAGCGTATAGCTTGGTCGCCCCAGGTCGCACGTAGTCGACGGTTGACCGAGGGTTAGTCGAACCTTTGTCTCCCGTGGTCGCACATGGTCGAGGATTGGTTTCCCGAAAAAATAGATGAAAAAACCGAGCCTCGACCTAAAAGTTACACGGAGAGCGTCGAAAGAGCGAGCATGGTCGAGGAAAGAACGTATTGGTCGATGGAAAAATCAAAACTAGAGCAAGGGTGAGCGAGGCTCAGTCTACTCGATCGAGAACTGGTCGCGCGCAAGGTCGTGCTGCTCGACCGCTGCTCGATCCTCGCTCGATCCGCGTGATCTAGCTTCGCTCTTTTGCGATCAAGCCTCGCTTCACACGACCTGTCCAAGACATTCCCTAGCCCCGTACGCTCCATATTATTTCAATTGGCATGATTGGATCATGCAAAGTCGACTAGCTTGGAGCCCTCGCATGCCTTCTGTGCAATCGAATAGCTTTCTCGTTGGGGTCGTGGTGGAGAGGTTTTACGGTATAATGCAGTACTGAATATAGCAGAGCCTACAAAACGTGCTTTCTACAGTGGAGAATCTGTTATTCTTTCCCAATAAACGCGTTTACGCTAAAACTATTATTTGCAGTGCAAACAGTTTGGAGCCAGTTCAGACGCCGGGTTACCCGGCGTCTGATCAGGCTCCAAACTGTTTGCCACCAAGATAAACAAGAATTATCAGAATTGTCCAAAAGTTGTACTTTTCTACGTTTTAGTGTTTTGCGTTTGCGTATGTTTGCGTTTAAACGGGAAAGAATAACAGTTTCTCCACTGTACATGCTCTATCTATTACTAGGTTTAAGTTTAATCAAATGTAAAATTATTTTAATAATTATATCGTATAAAGTGTACAGCAACCTTTTATATAATTTATATTCTAAATATTTCATTATCGACAACGGCACACAAGGAACAAGAAATATAGTATAGGCATGGCTACATTTAAGGGACTCGTGAAAGGACATGTTGCTGCAAAAAGCAGGACAGTAAACAACACCGAAAGTTTGCCCTCTGTGATACAGGTACAACATGGAATGTCAGTTTTAGCCCGTCCTTCTCGTTCGGAGCCTTTTCTTTGATACAAATATTTTTCTGAACGATAAAAAAGTGAATTTATTTTGGAACGGAGTCAACAGGTAAAAACACATTATAGATATTTTGCCAGACTAACCGAGGAGGGGAAAATAATCGCACCAGGTTTTTTCGTTTTGAAAAAAACTTACAACTAATATAGTACAAGCCAATCCCATCAACATTTCTAGCTGTTTTTACGACAATGAACAGTGTGTGAAGATTGTATTCTTTGCTGTTCATCCCTTGCACTCTCCATGACGACTAAAAGCGCGTTTGAAAACAGTTTGCATCCTGATCAGACGCCGCGTTAAGCGGCGTTTGATCAGGATCCAAACTGTTTGACATACTGCCTTAGATACATGTACATGTACAGTGTAGATTGTGTTATTCTTTCCCAATAAACGCGTTTACGCTAAAACTATTATTTGCAGTGCAAACAGTTTGGAGCCAGATCAGACGCCGGGTAACCCGGCGTCTGATCAGGCTCCAAACTGTTTGCAACCAAGATAAACATGAAATATCAGAATTGTCCAAAAGTTGTTATTTTCTACGTTTTAGTGCTTTGCGTTTGCGTACGTTTGCGTTTAAACGGGAAAGAATAACAGATTCTCCACTGTATAACTTTGAAACGATATTGCAGACAACAATATTGAAGTAAACGACATTATGGCAGTGAAGGGGTTACAGTGGAGAATCTGTTATTCTTTCCCGTTTAAACGCAAACGTACGCAAACGCAAAACACTAAAACGTAGAAAAGTACAACTTTTGGACAATTCTGATAATTCTTGTTAATCTTGGTGGCAAACAGTTTGGAGCCTGATCAGATGCCGGGTTACCCGGCGTCTGATCTGGCTCCAAACTGTTTGCGCTGCAAATAATAGTTTTAGCGTAAACGCGGTTATTGGGAAAGAATAACAGATTCTCCACTGTAAAACCTCACGATAATGTGATCGTGTAAGGGTTGAACAAAACTTCATACAAATGTGATGCACTAAAATATAGATCATGAAAGCTATCGAAGTTAAAAGTGGCAAACAGTTTTGAGCCTGGTCAGACGCCGGGTAACATTGCGTATAGTCTGGACCTGCACTGTTTGCAATGGACATAATTGTATCAAGATTTACACGAATATTCGAAAAAATAACATCTTCTCCGCTTAACTATAGCGTATCACCACGAGACGCCGAACAACTTATCCTCATATTTGAGGACTGCTATCTTAAGATTTTTCTCTATTTCTCCGGATCTACGTTTATTCCGAAATCTCGGATTTCTGCTTTTATTTGTTAAAAAGTGGAATTTTATGCGTTTTTTACAATGGAAACATTGATATTGCTGTGAAACAGATTATATCTAGATTATACACCGCGTTACGTGGCGTTTGATATGGATCAAAACTGCATGCATACTTTTGTTAGTGTTATAAAACCTGGCAGTGAAAGAGTTAAAGGTACGATTCCTAAAATCGTGCTTGAAAATTTGTTAACCTTAGGGGTTTTGTGAGCGACTTGTGGTACAGTGGAGAATGTGTTATTCTTTCCCAATAAACGCGTTTACGCTAAAACTATTATTTACAGTGCAAACAGTTTGGAGCCAGATCAGACGCCGGGTAACCCGGCGTCTGATCAGGCTCAAAACTGTTTGCCACCGAGATAAACATGAATTATCAGAATTGTCCAAAACTTGTACTTTTCTACGTTTTAGTGCTTTGCGTTTGCGTACGTTTGCGTTTAAACGGGAAAGAATAATAGATTCTCCACTGTAGCCCTGATATTTGGATCAGTCAATGTGTTACTCTGGCAATAAGTCTTAAAAGTTGACAAAATATGCAGAAGACAATAATATGCAGGGCTGCCATAAGTTGACATGAAAAATCCTAAGATTTCAAAATTTGCACTTTTAAGTGCTATTTTTCGAATCGTACCTTTGCTCATAGCCTTTTTCTTGTTTTGTTGACATGTGACTACTTAAAGCAGGCTGAAAGTAAAGCAGAATGCGCTTTAGGGCGCATTCTGCTTTATTTTCTGCCTGCTTTAAGCTACCCTTTGCTGAGGAAAAAACCGGAGATTTAGGAAAAATCCGGAGAAATGGCAGCCCTGAATATGTCGTATGAGCCTCGTTCTGGGAAATAACTGAATATTCATGAGGCAATATTAAGAAAGGTCTATTCATTGAGCCATTGAACTCTGGTAACGCGTATACACATCCTCAGCAAAATGTGCACCTTGTGAAGATTACACTTGTCAGATGCAAACGACGATATGAGAGGGCTCTAATTGAGACCCTTTAATAAGGGTCTGCATTGCTTGTCATTCTACAATACACTATTAATAGCAACAGTATTACACTGCAATGGTCAACATTGAAATAGATTGAATTGGAAGTTTCGGGAGGGTTATTTATATAGTTAAACTATTTCAAACAGGGGATAATTGTTTCAAACAGCTGACGGCATGGCAATTAAGGGGAATTAACAAGGTGCTTTATATATACATATAGGTGGTTAAGGGGTCCCTACACTACTTATATAAACAAATGAAATAACAATAACGTTTTTTAACTGTTTTGCGCAATGCCTAGCTCTATATATTTGCACATACATAAACAATATAAACAGCACATGGCCAACATCGATTTAGCCCATCCCAGAAACCACTATAACAACCAGAAGACATCATGGGATTGTAATGCACCTGGAATTTTCTCTTATCGTCATTATTAGTAGTAAAAAAACCACACAAACAATTCTCACAATGAACTTAAAGAGCATTTACAGTGGATAATACGTATTTCCTTTACCAACAAACGCGTTTATGCTAAATTATTATTTCCAATGCAAAGAGTTTAGAGCAAGACCAAACGCCGGGATCCAAAGCCTAATACACTGACAGAAAACTTTACTTCATTGTTTAATGAATATTGCAACTATAAATATTTGTCATACTTTACCATTTGGCATAGAAAGATGACACATCTCTTTTAACACTCATACTAGTGTATTGAAACCTTACGCCAAGTATAAAGCAATAACATTAAAACTTATCGTTTTGCAATACATTGTATATTATTGAAGTCAACCCTACATGTAATTGCCTGAAAGGGTAAATGAAGATAGGAATAATGCATCTGACATAACAAGGGTTTGTGAGGTAATATGTGATGTACTGATTTTTAAAGACATACTCCTGCCGCAGTCTGACCAGGTCAGACGCGGCGTCTGCAAACGAATGGAGAAAAATTACCGCTTTTTGACAATTCCGGTTATTTACTTTATTCCGATCGGTGAACAGTTTGGAGCCTGATTAGACGCAGAGTTTTGACAATTCCGGTTATTTACTTTATTCCGATCGGCGAACAGTTTGGAGCCTGATTAGACGCCGAGTTACAATTTTAAAGTAAATGCGTGTTTTGTGAAAGAATAACGCTTTTTCCAATGTAATATTCAGCTAGGGTAGACACCATTTCCGTTTTCACATCGTCCGTAATTTACCGTTAAAATCTGCGTCAAGTTCATCCACTGTTTGTCGAAATTTGGAAACTCGCCATGCACTCGATATCAGAGGTCTCAGCTAAACATTTCTACTGCCAGAATATCAACTGCTTAAATTGTTGTCTGCTTTTAAATCTCAGATTCAAACTTCAGTCAATTTGTATGACGAAACGTCAATATAACTGCCAAACAGTTTGGATCCCGATCAGACGCCGAGTTATTCGGCGTCTGATCCGGATCCACACTGTTTGCACATACAGTTACACACAGGGTCAGAAAGGTTCCTGCCAGACTAGTTGGCAAATCCTGGCATATGGCGTTGTCGATGTCATAGTCTGCATGATTCTGGACGAATATCCGTCTTTGTTATAATTTTCTGAAATGCATATGTGCTCCCTCCAAAACAGCGGCCCTCTGAACAACGATTCCCTCCTTAGAACAACGCTTGGCGATATTCCCAAAACAAGACAATGATGTCCATCCTTTTCACGGCTGCAATCTCGTCTGCTTAAATTTGTCGCCTGCTGTTTTTTCTCAAAATCACATAATGGACATCATGACAAAAACAAACCTAATGACGAGAGGCAAACATCTTGAATTCAGATCAGACGTCGCGTCTGATCTGGATACAAGTTGTTTGCAAATGGAAGCCAATTTCCCTCCCTGTACACAACTGCATCCGAAGAGAACACACAATTTGTGTCAGAATCTGTTATTCTTTCCCAATAAACGCGTTTACGCTAAAACTATTATTTGCAGTGCAAACAGTTTGGAGCCAGATCAGACGCCGGGTAACCCGGCGTCTGATCAGGCTCCAAACTGTTTGCCACCAAGATAAACAAGAATTATCAGAATTGTCCAAAAGTTGTTCTTTTCTACGTTTTAGTGCTTTGCGTTTGCGTACGTTTGCGTTTAAACGGGAAAGAATAACAGATTCTCCACTGTAGGTGTCATTGAGGAGACGGAGTACTGTATTATCAATCTTGAGTATATGTTTTTGGTTCTAAAAAGAACTAGAATTGACCATCGCCACGAGAAAAAATGGGATTTAATCAGTGTACAGTGGGGAAAGCGTTATTCTTTCCCGTTTAAACGCAAACGAAACGCAAATGCATAGCAATAAACTGTACGAAATAACAACCTTTTGACAACTTTTAATTCTTATACAGTGGAGAATATGTTATTCTTTCCCGTTTAAACGCAAACGTACGCAAACGCAAAGCACTTAAACGTAGAAAAGAACAACTTTTGGACAATTCTTATAATTCTTGTTTATTTTGGTGACAAACAGTTTGGAGCATGATCAGACGCCGGGTTACCCGGCGTCTGATCTGGCTCCAAACTGTTTGCCCTGCAAATAATAGTTTTAGCGTAAACGCGTTTATTGGGAAAGAATAACAGATTCTCCACATGTACGACTTGCAAACTTTTGTGTTCTATTCATATTAAAATAGGGCGTTAACATTTTCAAAAAAGTTTTTGTCATTTTCTACATTCTATTGCATTGCGTTTAGTTTCGATTAAATGGGACAGAAAAACGTCTAAACTGTAGAATGATACTGGTGGTGTCATTTGACTCATGGAGTAGACCCTGACCACTGATCATATATTCGTCATGGTACAGTGTAGAATCTGTTATTCTTTCCCGTTTAAACGCAAACGAAACGCAAACGCAAAGTACTAAAACGTAGAAAAGTACAACTTTTGGGCAATTCTGATAATTAATGTTTATATTGGTGGCAAACAGTTTGGAGCCAGATCAGACGCCGGGTTACCCGGCGTCTGATCTGGCTCCAAACTGTTTGTAATAGAAATAATAGTTTTAGCGTAAACGCGTTTATTGGGAAAGAATAACAGATTCTCCACTGTACCCTTTCATCGCCTTATTGGCGCCTGTTTCAATATTAATGTCTGCAATATCGTTTCAAAGTTAAATTTAAAGCTGTTTAACTGACGTAATTTCAAAATAATTAGTAAACAGTTCGTCTGGTCAGAATCAAAACTTTTTGTTAATGCGCTTTATGACGTCATTGAGAATGCGCTTTATAACGCCATTGAAAGTGAAAGGGTTAATTGACATGATGCATCTAGTCATTTCCGAGACAACATATATGTCTCATGTAATCAAATCAACGAAAACCTGCAAATGCTTTTAAGAATTTCTTAATTTACTTGATCACAAATTATGAAATTCTTAAAAGCATTTTCAGGTTTTCGTTGATTTGATTAAATGACAAATATATTTTGTCTGGAGACGACTAGAAACATGACGACATAGCATTGCATATTGCAGTGGAAAAAGGGCCATTCTTTCCAACCATACACGCTTATGGCTACACTGTAACTCTTCCGGCGTCAAATTAATCTTGAGATGATTACCCTTTCACTGCCATTTTGTCGTCAGTTTCTATATTGCATTCTGCGAAATCGCCCTAAAGTTAGATTTAAGGTATACGAAATATCGACACGAGCGTAACAGTCTGATCTAGATCAAAATTGTTTGCCAAGTCGACTTTTCACGTAGTCAGCGATGATATGGTTATATATTTACTTCCATTTCAAGTAGATGAGAGTCAGATCGGATTTCTGGTAATCCGGCGTCTGAGTAGGCTCCAAACTGCTTGCCACATAGATTTACAAAAAATGTCAACATATTTAATTTCTACTTTTTATTGCAATGCGTTTGCATTGAGTTTTTTTTATTGTAAAACTGGAGATTATGTTTTCTCCACTGTACAGTTGAGGAAACGTTATTTTTTCCAAATAAACGCATCTACGCTAAAACTGTTTTTTCAAATACAAACAGTTTGGAGCCAGATCAGACGACGGATAACCCGGCGTCTGATCAGGCTCCAAACTGTTTGCCACTCACATTAAAATAGATAGTAAGAATTGTCGAAAATTTGTCATTTTCTACATTTTACCGTGATGCGTTTGCGTTTCGTTGCGTTTAAACGGGAAAGAATAACGTATTCTCCACTGTATTTAGACAGTGGAGAAAACGTTATTAATTTCCCTTTAAACGCAATCGAAACGTAAACGCATTGCATTAAAATGGAAGAAAAATCAACTGTTTGACATGTTCACTTATTCAATTTAATCTGAGTGGCAAACAGTTTGGAGCCTGATTGCATTAGAAATAATAGTTTTAGCGTAAACATTTAACACTGAAGAGCCGGTTTACTATTATAAATATAAACGCCGGTGGCTCCTTTACATCTACATTTTGTAGGTAAAGATCCTTACAATGACCCAATTTCAAATCGTTGTTTCCATTCTCCGATAAACGAAAAGTTAGCGTAAACTCTCTAGGAATTTGAATTCAACAAGCATGTATTTATAAACACGGGGACTTCTTAGGGGCTATCTGATCTGGTACTATACTAAATATAAGTGGCGAACAGTTTGGAATTTGGGAAAGAATAACGTATTCTCTACTGTAACATTAATTTTTTATCAAGTTTCTCTCACGTTTATCTAATGAAGTGAATGTGAGTGAAATGATCTACATATACTACATACAATTTACAAATTATCGTCAGATGTCAAGACGTGATTATGCTACATTGAGGATAAACGAGTTAAGTCTAAGTATGCACTGCCTCCCGCCACACCTGTCTACACATGTATGCATGTTATTTCGTTAAAGTAGACAAATTTAGTTTAGAGATCTAGGGACCTGTTTATGAATGGCTGTACGTTTAAAGCAAAAAAACCATGCACATACATGTACAGTGGAAAAGACGTTAATACTTCCCAATCACGTAGTTTCACTAAAATATTACATTTCAATTGCAAACTACATGTATATGTCGATTACATCAAACTAAAAGTAATAATCAGAATTGTTTAACACCTGCCCCTTTCAACATTTTATTACAATTCGTTACGTTTGTGTTTAACGGGAAAGTCTAGGTCCCTAGCAGGGGTTTGACTATTTGGAAAAGAGGTAGAAAGAATAAAGTCTTCTCCACTTTATGCACAATTAGGAACAACATTATTTTTCCGCAACAACTGAGTTTGTATTGCAAGAACTGACTCTAAGGTTATAAAGCGTCTTAGTTGAGTCTGGGTACAGTGGAGAATCTGTTATTCTTTCCCGTTTAAACGCAAACGTACGCAAACGCAAAGCACTAAAACGTAGAAAAGAACAACTTTTGGACAATTCTGATAATTCTTGTTTATCTTGGTGGCAAACAGTTTGGAGCCTGATCAGACGCCGGGTTACCCGGCGTCTGATCTGGCTGCAAACTGTTTGCACTGCAAATAATAGTTTTAGCGTAAACGCGTTTATTGGGAAAGAATAACAGATTCTCCACTGTATGTTCTCAAGCATGAGTGTAGGCTCAAATCAGACCAATCAAATGTTTGAGAACGCCTTTAGAATCAACTCAAAAGCTTTATACCGTTGGAATTGACCCTGTTGTACATAGCAAATCATAGCAAGACCAGACACCAAATAAGGCTAAAACATTGCGAAAGGTTCATCTAACAGATATAATATTTCACGGTTAAATTTCTTATTACACTGCTAGAAAGGTATACAGGGGAGAAAACGTTATTCTTTCCCGTCTAAACGCAAACGAAACGCAAACGCATCGCAGTAAAATGGAGAAAATGACAACTTTTCGACAATTCTTACTATCTATTTTAATTTGAGTGGCAAAACGTTTGGAGCCTGATCAGACGCCGGGTTGCCCGGCGTCTGATCTGGCTCAAAACTGTTTGTATTTTGAAATAACAGTTTTAGCGTAGACGCGTTTATTGGGAAAGAATAACATTTTCTACACTGTAATTTCCATGCAATTGTCGTGAACTGGTCAGTTCACTTGATCGGTGGCGGCCGAACTGAAGTGGTTGAGATATTACATTCATTTCTTACTACCAACTCAACTCAACTCAAAATCCTTATTTCGGCATAATCTTTACAGATCATAGCCCTAAACTGGGCGGTTATGTTAATGAGAAGAACATAAACACATGAGATACAGAAATATATGGTCAGATAATTTTTATTTCTTTTTCGTTTCAAATCGTCAATGTGATAAAATCAATCGTATGTATTTCGTTTTTGTTTGTACATGTAAATTCTCTAGCCTGTCAGCTTTGCCCGGAGAGATCACGGGCAGCCCGTGCACACACGCGGCTGACCCACATCTCCCGGCCAACCCTGTCAGTTAGTTACACGAGGAGCAATTATGATATTGCTGTTTGATCACAGTTATATTTGTGAGTTAGTGATTCTTTTGGATAGTTAACTCGATATTGGAATAACGTTTGATTTTATCAGGTAGGCGGTTAGATGATTATTATGTTAATCTTTATTATATTCTTGTGTTATGACCTATGATGATATAAACTATGTAAATCCCTAGCGGACCATTCCCAAAGAATGGACCAAATGGGGTCTACACAGTTTCTATTGCATGAAAAGAATTAATACCAATTTGTAAGTAGATTAACAACATATATACATAAGAAATCTTAAACTTCTCAGTAATCAACATATATACATAAGAAATATTCGACTGCCAAGTAATCAAATAGTTTAGATCCCGATCGGTCTTTGCAACAAGCAGCAGACCGGTTGGAATTTTCACGATTTGCTAAGGATATATGTATGGAATTTCGCATAAGTGTATGTGTATATAGATATTTTACTAACATAGTAAGAACACTTAACTGCTCGTGCTCAGTAACAAATAGTGTAGATCCTGAACAGTTCATCTAATAGGCTGCATACTCATTGGAATAACGACAGTTAATAACTTATGTACACATCAATAGAACCAACATGTTCCGTTATCAAACAATGAATATCCTGGTCCGCTCGTGCAACAAGAAGCACACTGATCAGAATGTTCACAATTTGAACAAGGCATGTGCGGATCCACAATCTTTGAGTGTGGATATCCAAATTAATTTCTCACATACCATTAAAATAGATATAGTTTAACTGAATCTGCATGCGTACAACAGTTTTTTTGTGGTTAACTGTAGACACGATACGAGATTAGTGTCATAAAATACCTAGTTATATCTCTTATACCTGATATAGATCTACATGTAAATTAACACAAGAAATATTGTTTAGCTTGTATCTTAATTGTACCCATATCACTGTATAATACCAATTAAACATACATACGAGTATATATTAATGTTACTAAGAATACGTGATATAGATCAACACGTACATTTACGCAAGACACTATTTCGTGTGTATCTTAATTGTACACATATTAGTTGTATAATATCAGCTACACATACATGTATATTCATAATTGTACTACCTGTAAGTATAAACAGTATTTTATATAAATGAACTACTTACATATCAATTCAAATGTACCCCTTATATATTAATTTGTGTTTCGCTCAATATTGGCTAAATATACGAAATTGGCTAGGTTTTTTATAACCCCACTCTGCTGATTTTTCAATAAAGAAACAAATTTATTTTTGGTTGGCCAACTCTGATAATATTTTGGCAAGTATCGACCCCTTAAGTTTCTATATTTTGGACACACTAACAAAAAATGATATTCATTTTCAACTATGTTCAAGTTACACTGGTTACACAATCTAGCATTTCTTTCTATATTTCTATATCTACCTTCTCCTACTTCCAAGTTATGTGATGAACATCTAAACCTAGCGTAAGCAGTTCTGTGTTTGTCATTTAAAACAACGTTAAGATATTTTTCAGTCATAAAATCAGTTTTGAATGTTCTATATGTATCAAGCTTTGTAGAGTCATTCAACTCAGAAAACCATTTTTGTAAAAACTGGTCTCTGATTCTATCACAAATAACATGTACCTGGATGTTGGTTGCTGACTGATTGTTCCATATATATGCAAAACCTAAGTCTGAAAGTAATGTTTTTACTTGATATATTCATGAAGCCCTATTTGTTACATTTCCATCATTATTAAATTGACTACTGTATATTTTGTATAAAAACGAAACTAACTAACGTTTAGAACTAACAATTTTTGCCCAATATTTGATAATTTTTAACCTGGCCACTTCTCCATAAACAGCGTTATTTGTTGTTTGTACTTTTACTCCCAACAATTGTTTTAAAAACTTTAGATGTACTCTTTCAACATCTGGGGCGCTATGGAATCCCCATAATTCTTAACCATAGTTGAGTATCGGTGCTACCATAGTATCAAATAATTTAAGTTTCTCAGATATCGACATTGGCATAACATCAAACAATGAGTTTAAGGAATATAATGCTTTCATTGCTTGCTGGGAAAGAGTTTTTTGAGTTTGGAAAAAATTACCGTTTGACGCCAGTGTTACTCCCAAATAATTAAATTTTTCTACATTTTTTAACGTTTGGCCATTGAGATATATATCGATACGTTCTTTTCTAGTACCCGTTTTAAAAGTCATAACAACCGTCTTTTGCGTATTAATTTCTATGCCCCAATTACCACAATAGTGATGTAACTGATCTATTAGTTTCTGCAATCCAGTCACTGAATATGAAAATAATACGGTATCATCGGCAAAAAGAAGTAGAAAAATCTGAAGTTCATCTAATGTTACACTATCTATTGAGTTATCACTAAAGGCAGACGCCATATCGTTTATAAAAATTAAAAATAACAGTGGCGATAACGGTTCACCTTGTTTAACACCCATATGACTGTCGAAAAAACTACTCAATGTACCGTTTATTTTAACACATGACTTTACACGTTCATACATTGTGATTAACATTTTAATTATCTTAGTTGAACAACCGCAATGAATTAATTTTAACCAAATTCCATCTCTATAAACCTTATCAAACGCTTTCCGAAAGTCAATGAACGAACAGTATAATTTCTTTTTCTCTTGTTTTATTATTTTATTTATTAATGTATGTAGAATAAATACGCAGTCTACCGTGCTCCTGTTTTCCCTAAATCCAAACTGACACTCACTTAAAACATTGTTATTTTCGGCCCAAGATCGTAATCTGTTATCCAAAACAAGAGAGAAAACTTTAGAAAATATGCTAGTAAGAGTTATCCCCCTGTAATTGTTCACATCGTTTTTATCACCTTTTTTGGGAACTGGTACTATGACACCATTTGCCCAACTCTCTGGGTATAAATTATTTACGAACATGTAGTTGAAAAGATTGCATAACATAGGTGACAGTATTTCCACGCCTTCAATAAATATCTCGGGCAATAATTGATCATAGCCCGGACTTTTTCTACGTTTAAGCGAATGTATTGCCTTTTCAATTTCTTCGACTGTAAAATCCTTATCTAGTTCTTCCACGCTTATGGACAAAGGTAAATCAGACTCAAGCTGCTGAGTAACATCATAATTAGAAAATAAATCATCAGAAGAGAACAGGGATTTAAAATGTTCAACAAATTGTTCTGAAGTTAAGTTATGGTCAATTGTCGGATTTTTTCTCATTTTTCTAATTTCGTTCCAAAATTGCCTAGGGTTAGTTCGTGCAAGGTCGTGTAATTTAATCTTACGCTTATTCTGGTATTTATATTTAGCTACCGGAAGTGGCAGTATCAGAGGGCTATAAACCTTTTTGAGTCGTTATGCCCCTCTTGGTCCTGGTTCATTACGCTGGGGTGTGCTTGGATCTGGATGGCCTTCCTAATCTGACGGGTTTGCTGGTGATAAAAAATACCCCAAAATGGTTATGATGGACAACCTCAAGGATATTTTCATTTAGCATTGTTAATTTAGGGTCTTTCGAGATTTTCATGTATAAGGAGTGATTCTTTTGTTGATGGATTGAAAGTGACAAGCCACGTTTGAGCCCGGTCATCAGTTTGTAGAAAAGTGGAATATTGTTTTTATGTATCCCTAGCTGAGGGGGTAGAAGAAATACCGGCATCGTCTGGAAAAAACTTTTTTAAAATTGAGGTCAAAACTCAATGTTAGTTGAAATATATTTTATTCCATAAATCTGCTACATATTGTACATGAAATAATGATTTTACAACATTGGAATAGGATTGGATCGAAAGCTAAGCTCAATGATAATGTCACAGTGGCCTGAAAAAGGTATGCGACACTGTGGTATCCTAGATTACGAGTAGATATACCCATACACCTTATGTGGTATCCCTAACTGATATTGTATAGAACTAAGTAAAATGTCTAAGGCAAAGGTTAAACTTTGAAATGACAAATCTTACGGTCGCCTCCAGTGTTATAATGAGTTGACACACTTTGATACTGAACAAATGTTGCTAGTGCATATGTACACGACATGATGACGACAATAGCTCGATGTTTGTGATCGAATAAAAACGAGCTTAAAGATAAAAGAAAAGCAGAAAAAGTACACCTATTCAGCTTTATTTATAACAATTATCTAATTTAAGTATCCAAATACGTTTAAATACAAAACAAATACAGTACAACTTCTCTATTACGGCCACTAAAAAGAAGACTAATTGATTGGATAAAAGACAGGTGACTGTAGGTGCTTTCTGTTTTACTGTCGCCTTGCTTTAAGCATTCACCTGTCGTAAACACGTTATAATTGACACACTTTAGTGGTCGTAATAGAGCGGTTCTATTGTATTGTTCTGATTGATCGTATCATATTACTGTAGCGTATTTTCCTATTTGATTGTTCTTTTACATCAGCATTTGAAAAGAAGTGTCACATTAGCTTGCTGTCATGAAACTGTGCTCAGATGTTATCTTACACGTATATTACACTTAAGACGAAATTTTATTATTAAGCAAACAATTTGGATCAAGATCAGACACCGGGTGACCCAGCTTCTGATCCAGATCAAAATCATTTGCCACACTTATCCATGCTTCTTCAGCTTTAGAATACGCTAAATATTGTTTTTGTTTATGATACAGACGATAATGTTAAAGCAGATACTATTTTAACACCTCAAAAGCTAATATCGAGCTATCGGAATGTGCCTTGGCGATACAAACTATTACCCTAGAAGCTACACAATAGAAAAACCTGGTGAAACATTGATTCCTATTCATACTGTGATTTGAATCGTGGTGAAGAATTCATCACCTCGGGTCTTAAGTCAATATGCCAACATTGGAGCTGGGCAAACAATACCTGGAAATTCATGATGGTATTTTCTGCGGGCCTGTGTTCGAAAATCAACTTCCGGTAAACCTTAGGCACGCTTCCGGCGATCTGATACGATTGTTGCAAACAGTTTGAATCCAGATGAGACGCCGAATAATTCGGCATCTCATCTGGATCCAAATTGTTTGGCAATCTGATGGCATTTTCTGAAATAAGTAGTATAATTGTTTAAGAGACAAACGTTTCAGACGACAGGTACACATCATACTAAAGGTTCTGTTCGATACAGTAGAGAAAACGTTATTCTTTCCCGTTTAAACGCAAACGTACGCAAACGCAAAACAATAAAACGTAGAAAAGTACAACTTTTGAACAATTCTGATAATTCATGTTTATCTTGGTGGCAAACAGTTTAGAGCCTGATCAGACGCCGGGTTACCCGGCGTCTGATCTGGCTCCAAACTGTTTGCACTGCAATAATAGTTTTAGCGTAAACGCGTTTATTGGGAAAAAATAACGTTTTCTCAACTGTATCCAACGAATGGTTGAACAAAAGTATACCGGCAATTGCAGTCAAGTTTGATCAAGATCATTCTACAACTTGAACTCTAATAACAAGCAGGATCTGTAAGGACTGTGTCGATATTGGAAAGGGTGATTAAAAATTGAACCAGTGACGTATACCTTTGCATATCTTATACTCAGCAGCAAATACTTTTAAGGAACAAAGTGTATAAACCACACAAAGGATTTCAATAAACGGAATGTCAGAAACTGATTTTGTTTTAGAAAGCGTCTCTGTCCAATGGTTAGCCGGATTACTACTGCGATGACCGGACTTTTAACATTCCAAAGCAATACTACTCCGTTGGTGCTGGAATTTGAAACCTGTATTCAGAATACGAAAACCACCTATATACAATATGGACATTTGTGGAGGAAATACAGTTTAATTTCATGCTGGTGCAGCGATATGGTTGTTTGATCATGATAATAATTAGTAAATGTGTCTTAAGACCGGAAAGTGAAAGTTTAGGTGATGCTCCATCGCGCAATGACAGAGCAGATGTCATTGTTTGAACCCCAAGGCATTGCGGGCTTGGTTATATGCCTAATATGGGTAGTCTGCCAGACCGAAGGTGAGTGATAGGTACAGTGGAGAAGACGTTATTCTTTCCCGATAAACGTGTTGACGCTTAAACCATAATTTCAAAGGCAAATAGTTTGAAGTCAGATCAGACGCCGGTAACCCGGCGTCTGATCAGGCTCCAAACTGTTTGTCACTTAGATTAAAAGGAGTACTCATAATTGTCAAGAAGTCGTTTTGTTTTTCATTTTATGCCAATGCCTTTTAGTTTCGTTTGCGTTTAAACGGGAAAGAATAACGTTTCTCCACTATATGGATCCTAAACTCTGTTAAAGATGCAATACATATGTTTCTGAGCTGTGAACAGTATAAAACTGCAAGAGATACAGATATCGGCAACATAACTAATTGTGTGGAGTGAGATTGACTTTCGGGTATTGGGAAATTATCTCTATCACATACATGTACATGTAAACGCGCACAGATTACAGTGCAATATAAATCGTATGGCACTGTGCATATATAATATACCGGTCGCCCTACTAATTCATAAATAATCAAAATAATGTATTACTGCGCCGACTGTAAACAGAGTGTAGTTTAACAAATGTTGAACATCATAAGTAAATGGAAATGTCCAACTGGTCAATATCATGTTTTTCGCCCGAGAAACAACACAAAAAAGATTACGTTGTAACAACAGTGGTTCAGAATAAGACAGACAAACCGCTTGTATCATGAATAAGAATATGTTACTGTTTTTTAAATTTTCAGACGTAACATTTAATGACGTCATGTAATCATATTGACGTAACTCATAAAACTGACAGTTTGTTTTGTGAATAAGAACAGATATATTTAGATTAAATCTTAATTGAACACAACTTAAACTTTTATCAGACAAGTCTTTTCACAAATGTGATGTTGTTTTTTCTGTATACTGTTTTGGCACTGCTTTTAACTATGTGTGAATAAAATCCAATAACAGTTAAGGCGAATCGTTTTCCTTTAGCTGTGGAAAAAAGCCGAGGTAAACCGTTCAGAATTTTGTGTAGTTTTCTGTTTATGTGATAAAAAGAATATTAAATTCGTGAGTTTTCAATATTTCATTGATTGAACTCGTTGGCAACAATAACATGTTGCTCGCCTAAGGCTCGTGACATATTATTTTAGCTAACACGTTCAATAAATACTGAAAACACACTCGTTCAATAGCTTCTATCTTTTGTCGATCTGTCAGGGTAGAATAACGCTAAATATATTGTAATATCTTATAAGTTATGCACATGTGTAGTATGAAAAACGTATAGAGCTACACACTATATTATGTTTCTAAAACATTCATATCACGAGTAAACTATCATCACTAACGGTGACCCGGCGTCTGACCAGGAACCAAATCTTTGAAACTTTAAATAAACATTTCCAATTTCCAATAAAACCTAGTCCATTTTCGTCTGTTTTGGATTGAATTTTACAATCTATTGCAAATTGGAAAACAGTTCAGACCCGGACCAAGAGATCTAATGTATTCCAAACAAGAGCAGTATTTGTAAATGAGGAGTGTATTCGTAATGAGAACTCCATGAGTTCTTATTGAAACACATTATACAAAAAAATGTAGCTGAACAGTATCAAGCTAGAGAGACGTTATTATTTAACGCTAAAAATACCGTAGGTTGGGTACAGGAAGAGCCTGTTTAAAGGGACTATTTTCACAGCGTGGTAAAACGTCTCAGGTATACCACGATGCGCTTGTTCTATGTTTAAAGACACGAATTCACGTGTCATGTTAGAATAATAAATCTACGTCAGTTATACTGGCTTAAATCTAACTTTGAAACGATATTGCAGATAACTATATTGAAGCAGACGACATTCTGGCGGTGAAGGGGTAAAAACCTAACGATAAGTGTGATCATGAAAAGGTTAAATGAAACTTACAGCAAGATTTAGAAAAAAACAGGTTCTTGATATCATGACGGTTTATTTTACAAACTGAGTTGTACATCCGTCTGTCTTAAACACTGAGCACAAAATAACCCATTACCCCATACATACGCCTTTTTACGCCTTTAATTTATTCCTCTACTGAAGAAATTATTCCAATTTAATAAAATGTCACAAATAATAATCATAGATACAATTTCTATATTCTAGCAGATACAGTACTGAACCTTATTAAAATAAATTGATAATCGCAAGCGAATTGCCATCGAATTGCCATCGAATCGCGCACTTCAAAAAACAAATCCTACGTTTGACTATTTTTACGCGAATTTTCCGAAGCGGTTGTGACAAAAATGGAATCGAAAAAAATAACGAAGGCATATTTGCGAACATTTGTGAGGTATACCATTCAAGAAAACTTACCCGAGGGTAAAGTTAGTACTTTGAATCGCAAGCGAATTGCCATCGAATTGCCATAGAATTGCCATCGAATCGCAAAAAGTGTTAATTTAATAAGATTCAGTACTGTAATAGCTTAGAGCAAGCTGAAAGTAAAGCAGAATGCGCCTTTGGGCGCATTCTGCTTTACTTTCAACCTGCTTTAAGTAGTCACCTATTTTCAAAACTAGAATCAGGCTACGTGGTAAAGGATTAAGAAGGAAATACATGCCTATAGGCTTAGGACGCAACTTGACATTTTCACAAAAGATAACTTGGATGCAAATGATATTGTTATATTTCTTTATTTCTGTCTCTTCTTTGTACATCAAAGTTACATTACAGTTCATGCAAGTTACAGTTTCACATGTATGTACAAAGTCATTCATTATTGAATTATAAGAGACGATCACAGTTATTCATGATACATAGCATAATCATAGGAACAAAATATAGTATATACAGAAGGTAAATGCACATATCACCTTTTAATGCTGCACACTAAACTGTTACAGTGTAAGCATTTAGTGTGTTTAAAAAATTACTAAGATCAAGTTCAATAAAAGCTAACGACATCAATAGAAGGCCAACAAGCCACACAATGAAGTGTTTGTTGTTTTTTTTTTTTTAAAAAAAACCCCGAATATTACCTCAAGCCAGACTTGAAGTAAACTGATTAAAAGGTGATATCTACTAGATGTAAAAAAAAAAGAAATGTTCTAGAATAATGACGTCATTATATACAATAAAAGGTAATTGGTTCAATAATATACTGATTAAATATAAACTAAACAACATGTTTGGTAAATGAATACATGTTGATATTATGGGAGAAATATAACTATTTTCTTGAAATCTGCTTGAATGGACTAAGTCCTGAATTAACTACCTTCTTTTCGATTTACTACATGTATTTCTCTGGTTATGCTTTTGAAGAAAGTGCAAATCAATCTTCCCTGACAGATGGTGCTTGTGCTCAAGGTTAAAACAGATAAATGTAAAACTGAAAGTCACTACTTCTTCTTTCATACTAACACACTGCTTGAAGCTACCACTTTCCTACTAAGCCTAAAGCGATACATGATTTACAACGGAGAAGACGTTCTTCTTTCCCAATAAAAAACTGTTACTACCAATGCAAACAGTTTTGAGCCAGATCAGATGTCGGGTTACCCGGCATCTGACCAGGCTCAAAACTGTTTACCACTCAGATGAAAATGAATTGTCAGAACTGTCAAAAGGTTGTTGTTTCTTCCTTTCCATGCGTTTATGTTTCTTTTCCGTTTAACGTGAAAAGGGTAACATGTTGGGGCGGTTGTTATAGAGAATGCTTTCAGTTATGAAAAGTTTGGTAAAACAGTGACTAAACCACGTTTAACGCATAATCCCATATCCTGTTTCTAGATTTGAAGATAGGCGACCACTTAAAGCAGGTTGAAAGTAAAGCAGAATGCGCCTTAAGGCGCATTCTGCTTTACTTTCAGCCTGCTTTAAGTTAATATCTCCTGGAATATAGAAAATATTTCTTATGGTGTGCATTCGTAACTATAAGAAGTGAAACTATTTTCTTCAGTGGAGGAATAAATTTTAGGCGTAAAAAGGCGTTTTTATGGGGTAATGGGTTAAACTTTGAAATACGGACATAGTCAAATTGTATATAAGCTTGCTCGGGGTATCGAGGTTCTACGTACTGTACTCTACTTTTTTTCTACAAGTTATATCAGTAAATCCTCTCTTTTACGACAACTAAGATAAGGGCTAATTAATTCTATAAAAGACAGGTGCAATCTTAACGCTGTGGACCTTATCAAAAATTGGTCTGTAACCAAATATTTTATCCTCAACAAATTAAATCAATGTCGTTTTTATTAAACAAGGTGACAATAAAACAGAAAGCTTACTTTAAGCAGTCACCTGCTTTAAACGCAAAGTAATTAACTCAATATATTGGTCGTAATAGAGGGGTTTTACTATATTTATTTGAGCAATTCTACGGTGGAGAATCTGTTATTCTTTCCCAATAAACGCGTTTACGCTAAAACTATTATTTGCAGTGCAAACGGTTTGGAGCCAGATCAGACGCCGGGTAACCCGGCGTCTGATCAGGCTCCAAACTGTTTGCCACCAAGATAAACAAGAATTATCAGAATTGTCCAAAAGTTGTTATTTTCTACGTTTTAGTGTTTTGCGTTTGCGTACGTTTGGGTCTAAACGGGAAAGAATAACAGATTCTCCACTGTATGAGAAAACAAGACTTACTGCATGGCAAACGGGGCAGGATCTGGATGAGACGCGTCAGGTGAGGGTCTACACTGTTTGACGCCCACTAGCATCTACGGTGACATGTACTGTGTTACCGTACGTGTTTGCTAGTGTAGATCACGATGAAGGCACAGGATTGGGCTAGCGTCAGGTCTTCATATACACTGTTTTTCAGTGAAATAAGTGGTCGTCTCAAGGCACGGCTCATTTAGTCGTTCATACACCACCTTCATTGTGGCCAGATACAGTGGAGAATCTGTTAATCTTTCCCGTTGAAACGCAAGTAATGAAACAGTATGGAACAGTAAGCCCAAAAACTTAGCGTCCCATATATGGGACATAAGCAAATAGTGTAGACCCTGGTCAGATGGTGAATAATGCAGGAGGGAATCGTTGTTCGGAGGGTCGTTGTAGAGAGGTAACACTGTAATAGGTTAAGCGTGAACGTGTTTATTGGGGAAAGAATAACGTCTTCTATTCTGTACTATACCCTCTTCTCCGACTGCACTTCAGAGTCAAAAATGCTCAGAGTGATGTTAACACGCTCTGGCAGCTACAGTGGAGAAAACGTTATTCTTTCCCGTTTAAACGCAAACAAAACGCAAACGCAACACACTAAAATGAAGAAAATGACAACATTTTGATTTTTCTAACTATTCATTTTATTCTGAGTGGCAAACAGTTTGGAGCCTGATCAGACGCCGGGTTACCCGGCGTCTGATCTGGTTCCAAACTGTTTGCGTTGGAAAAGTGTCAACGCGTTGTTTGGGAAAGATAACGTTTTCTCCGCAGTTTAGTGTAAACGCGTTTATTTGGAAAGAATAAGATTTTTCTATATTATACTATATCCTCTTCAGAGTCAAACATGCTCAGAGTGATGTTAACATGCTCTGGCAGCTACGTGCACTACTCAAGCTGTATAAGACAAATAAACCCTGTTACTGTCCGGATCTCATCTGCTAAAATTACCGTTTGCTTGAATTTTTCAAAATTCACATTTCCATAATTTGGACTGATGAAACATTCAATGTGAGTGTCAAATAGTTTAGATTCTGATCAGACGACGGAGAAATCGGCGTCTGATCAGTAACAATACTGTTTGCAAATGGGTCAATGTAGTCAAGGGGATAACAATGTAACTTATGTTGGCAAAGGCTGTAAAACATGTATCCATTCCCCGCACATCATAATTATATATCTTGTCATATTGTATTGTTATGAATAAAACTTAAATGGAAAAGGGGTCCCACACAGGGCTAAATCTTAGAATTATTTCATTGGCTGACATGTCAGAGGTCGTGCGTGGGCGTAAGTAAAAATGGCAAAAGCCTTTGAATATGCATCGATTGCATTTGGAACAATATGCCCGCCCACTGGGTAAATATTGTTCTTACTAAATCTTCAGGTACAGAGCGGTAAAGGTTATTATTTTCCTCTAAACGCGTATGTACTAAAATCGTTATGTCTATAGCAAATAGCTTGGATCCAGACCAGATGCCTGGGTGCAGTGAAGAAAACGTTAGTCTTTCCCGTTTAAACGCAAACGAAACGCAAACGCATCGCAATAAAAGGTAAAAAAGGATAATATTTCGTCAATTCAGACTGATCATATTAATCTGAGAAGCGAACAGTTTGGAGCCTGATCAGACGCCGGGTTACCCGGCGTCTGATCTGGCTCCAAACTATTTGTAATGGAAATAATAGTGTTAGCTTAAACGCGTTTATTGGGAAAGATTAACGTGTTCTCCAAAGTATACCTGGCGTTGTAGCCGGCTCCAAACTGTTAATCATAACAGAACAGAACAGAACATATCCTTTATTCAACCAGGTATTTGTTGTAACACAAAGATGAAAATGTTAATAAGTTTTAAATACTATGCCTGCTTACTTTTTATTACATCGCGTTTTTGTTACAGTGAAGAACACGTTATTCGTTCCCGTTGAGACGCAAACGAAACGCAATAAAATGTATAAATGAGATGTTTTTGATAATAAATACGAAAGACTCAAGCAGGAAACGCAACACAAACAACACACCCACCTCTCAAGCAGAACACACACACAGTCATACCATAACAAACACACACACACACACACACACACACACACGCACACTCCCATTCCTTCATCTACACACTAAACAGAAAACAACACGCAAGACAAACACAAAGCAAAGCGAACACAGGAGTCCGATTATACGTTTTAATCTGAGGGGCAAAGAGATTGGAGACTGATCAGACGCCGGGCTACCAACTGTTTTGAAATGAAGGAGCAGCAAATATCTAACTTTGATTAATGGTTCAAATGAAAAAGGAAAACATACTTGAAAATGCTCTTGAAAGTCTAGCAAGCAAATGTTCTCACTTGGGTCTGATCTGAATTGTTTTACAGTGGAGAATCTGTTATTCTTTCCCGTTTAAACGCAAACGTACGCAAACGCAAAGCACTAAAATGTAGAAAAGAACAACTTTTGGACAATTCTGATAATTCTTGTTTATCTTGGTGGCAAACAGTTTGGAGCCTGATCAGACGCCGGGTTACCCGGCGTCTGATCTGGCTCCAAACTGTTTGCACTGCAAATAATAGTTTTAGCGTAAACGCGTTTATTGGGAAAGAATAACAGATTCTCCACTGTAGTAAAAACGCGCCTATTGGGAAAGAAGAATGCCCTTCCCTCTATATTTATAATATAAAGTGACTAGCGACACGGCGTATAGGTCTATATGTTTTGCAATTGGTATAAACGTTTTGTGAAACCAGTCTTTAGTGCAGTGTCCAACTTGGGCACAACTCGTCTGAAAAAGCTAAGTTTTATTGCTAAAGTACAGTGGAGAAAACGTTATTCTTTCCCGTTTAAACGCAAACGAAACGCAAACGCAAAACACTAAAACGTATAAAATGACAATTTTTGATAATTATGACTATTCATTTTTACCTGAGTGGCAAACAGTAACCCGGCGTCTGATCTGGCTCCAAACTGTTTACATTGCAAATACTAGTTTTAGGGTAAACGCGTTTATTTGGAAAGAATAACGTTTTCTCCACTGTACGCCAATGAAATCCTAGTTTCAAGCTAAACAAACAGACAAACATTAGCCAACACTATAATGTTTTGTATATTTTTCTGTTTCAGGGGTTTCCACTAATGCCCCGCCAAATGATGAGGTATGTATGTACTTCTATATACATGTAGTTCACATTCGTTGCCACGACGCCAAGTTTTAAACCGTTATCTTCAGGTTTTATTTCACAAATTTGAATGTATAGGTCATTTGGCTATAAAGATATCGTAATTAATGCCAAACAGTTTGGATTCTGATCAGACGTCGCGTTACGCTTCAACACTGCAATAGCACAAGTACAATCAAATATGGATAACTTACAGTGGAGAATGTGTTATTCTTTCCAAATAAACGCGTTTACGCTAAAACTATTATTTGCAGTGCAAACAGTTTGGAGCCAGATCAGACGCCGGGTAACCCGGCGTCTGATCAGGCTCCAAACTGTTTGCCACCAAGATAAACAAGAATTATCAGAATTTTCCAAAAGTTGTTCTTTTCTACGTTTTAGTGCTTTGCGTTTGCGTACGTTTGCGTTTAAACGGGAAAGAATAACAGATTCTCCACTGTAGCCTGATGGTGTAGCGGACATTGTCCTATCTTTATCGGGTCTTTCTTCTTCTTGATACTTCTATCAATAAAAAATGATGATTATGAGAAGGCGCTGTAATATAAATTATCATTTACAAGTGTGAAAGTGATAAACATACAGTGAATTGACAACAAATAAAAGCATAATAGTAGTTTAGATCAGATCTACATGTACTATGACGGGTATGGTGACAATACCCGTCATAGTACATGTAGTTCTGACAATTCTGACAATGGTGACAATTGTCTTGAAATCAATAGCTGTTGGTGCCATTTGGGCTGTGACTGGTAGTAAGTTCCATTGTGGGGTACTTCTTGGATAAAAGGAAAGTGTATAAGCATCGTTAGATGACTTGATTGGTCGAAAGCTGTATGGTGTGTAAAAACTTATTCATGGGTCAGTTGGTGTAAGGAAATTTGTTCTTGGATGGATGGCGACAATTTGGTGAACTATCTTATAGAACATTATCAGGCGGGCTCTTGTCCTACGAGTTTCAAGTGTTGGCCTGCCTAGATTGTCCAGCGCTTTAGACACTGAAATAGACAGAGTGTTATTGTAGCTGTTACAGACAAATCTGGCGGCTCTTCGTTGAACTGTTTCTGTTTCGTCTATTTTGTTTCTATGATGGGGGTCCCAGACCGTTGAAGAGAGCTTTTATTTTGAACGAACTAGGGCTTTATAAGCATGCTCCTTGACATTTTGAGTTGTTACTTGGAATAGTCTCTTCAGGAAGCCTAAGGATTGTTTAGCTTTGCTAGTAATAGAGTTTATATGTTTATCCCATTTCAAGTTATGTTAGAGGGTGACACCTAAATATTTGGAACTATCTACTGTATCAAGTGGGTGGTTATGTAATCTATATTGAAACTTAACAGGAGACTTCTTGTGAGTAATAAGCAGGACATTACATTTATCGGGATGTAATTTCATAAGCCAATCATTTTCCATCTGCCGGCAGCCTCTAGGTGTGTTTGAAGAAGTTCAGCATCGGGTTTGAGTAATAAATGTTTTCTCTTGTAATGGTGGACACGGTTTTGCTTTTTGTCAGAGAGAATAGTGTTAGTATAAAGTGGGAAAATATACAAGCAGGAAATCTTCAGCTGATACATGTAACTCCCTCTCCCATAAATATGGCTGGCGATTAATTTAAGTTTAAATGACAAACGGTTTTGAGCCTGATCAAATGCCGGATTAGCCCAAGCCTGATCTGGCTTAAAACTGTTTGCAATAGATATAAGGTTTAAGCATAAATGCATTTATTGGGAAAGAACAACGCCTTTGAATAATCGTCGTACAATATCACTGGTTTAGCTGTTGTAGTTCATATCCGATATAATGTCAAGCCCTTTATTTGTATAGGGTAACAATAATCTGAAAATGAATGCCAACCCATTCAAGAATGATCTCCTTGAAAATATCCATTTTTATTACACCTCGCTTTAAGTCACAATGTTAATTTTCCATAGACCTAAAGTTAATATGTTGCATGTCTTTTACATCTATCCAAAATATACTGTCACTCTTTATGATATTCTTTTTGTGACGTCACTCTAACGTAAAAAACGTTTTAAAGAGTGGTAACAGCTTTTGGCATTTTCTGTACAAGTTGCTTCCCTTTGTCCATTCCTTACAAGAATGGACCACTGATAAACGATTTGCCACCATTTCGGAAGAGGATATTTGCCAACTAGACAATGAAAAGACGCCGTGTCTTCAATCTACTTATCATAACGTTCTTCTTTCTTTCTTGTAATATAATTATATTAACAATGTGACGTCATAGACGGCGACTTCATTTCCCGCGTTACGTACATGTCTGCGCTGAATTTGTATTCACAACACGTTTTATAAAATACGAATGAGACGATTCCAAAGCCAGGGTTGATAAGCTCGGTGTAATAAAATAAATATTAGATGTCAGTTTGCGTGACATTCAAATTGTCAACCCTCGAAAACAAAAATGTCACCCTCGGCTAGGCCTCGGGGTGACATTCTGTTTCTCGGGTTGACAATTTTAATGTCACGCAAACTGCCATGTAATATTTATATATTATTGTATTAAGTACAACAGTAGATTCTATGTTTTACTAGGGGTTAGCATTGGTTCTTGCCTGTACAGAGGACAAAACGTAATTTTTCCACAAAAATACGTATACCATTTAATAAATATGCTAAAACCTGTATCCATTACAAACAGCAACGGCCTAATTATTTAAGGAAAACGGACAAACTTGTTTTCAAATATTTGCAGTAGTCAAATTGAAAGCAGCCGAAATTAAGGCCGACCTAACGAAAAAATATACAAATGTACATGTATTCTTATTCCACAGGAGACGGATGAGGTGCTATCTAAAGCCATGTTGATTGGTCTGTCCGTGGGATTCGGCTCCCTGATCGGGGTTATTATCATCTGTTGTGTCTGTTTTAAGTGCTGTGACTGCTCCAATAGAAATGAACGACGGACATCAGCCGAGAGACGAAAAGTAGCATGGAAATAATGGATAATGTGGCCCGAACCCTGTCTGACACAGATATAGTGGCCAATAACCTTTTTGTACATAATGCTACAAATATCCTGGACAATACCCTGTGTAATACAGGCCAGGTGGAGAAGACGTTATTATTTCGCAACAAACGCAGCAGAAACGCTTTAACAAAGCACTCTCCTTTACTGTCATCCTGCTTTAAGTAACCAATTGTCTTTAGCACAAGAAATGTGTCTTCTAGTAAGTGGTCGTAATAGAGGTTTTATGCTGTATTGGTTTTACATGTTTTTGAATGATGCGGAGAGCTCCCAGCTTTCTGCATTGTTCTGTTCTGCATGGGACCGTCTCCTGTTATGCTGCGTTTACACTCAGTCACGATAGCTACGATGGCCACGATTTAGAAAAAGCGCAGAGCTTCACGATTTATTATCTTTTTCTACGCTATACCACGCTTTCTTACGCTCTATACACGTCTTGTTACCTCCTGCAGCGTTTTGTTGCGAACCCAACAAGATTCTGATGATGATCTGCCACGATTCCATTACGTTCTCTCAAGCTCTCTTACGGTAACCACGATACGCTATCACGTTTTATCACGTTCTGTTAAGATCTAACACGATATAACGTTCTGTTAAGCTCTCCTGCGATTTATGGCAACGATTTCACCAAGAGTGTTGCGTTTTGAGCACGATTGGGATATAAAAAGGAGGCATGGGCCACCCACTCATTCTCTGGATGCTGGTGTCAAACTCTGATTACATTGGGATGATACATCTGAAAATATTTGGAGGGAAGCTTTACCTGTCACTCGTATTTATATTTATTCTAGCAAAATGTCAACTTTTATGTAATTTTGAGGGAAAGAAGCAGACGACAATTTTTTAGCAGACAAAATTCCAGCAGTGAAAGCGCTTGAAATACGGTTATTGTCTTGTTTAAAGGGAACTTCGATAAGTGCCGTTGTAAACAGAGAGTCGCTGTTGGGAGGGTCGTTGTAGGGAGGGAGCACTATATTAACTTAATAATACATGTAAAAACTTAAAGAATCGCCTTTCCAAGTTAACAAAGATCCCCTACGTTTGGGCTTCACGCTGTGATGCGTTCTGTTAAGTTCTGTTAAGCTCTGTTAAGCTCTACGACGCTCTACTAAGATTCCCAAGTTCTATTACGCTCTCACACGATATAAAAACCAATCGGCATAATCGTGCCAAAATATTTGACCGTCAACAAATCTGCCACGATCCTTGCGATTCTCCCGATTCTTCCACGCTCTCTCAAGATCACCACGATTCGTCCCACGGTCCGCCACGCTCACCGCGATTCCCTCAAATCGTGGGCATCGCAGCTATCGTGGCTGAGTGTAAACGCAGCATTACTTTAGTTGGTGGTCGATTGAAACAGGATTGACCTGATGTGAGTGAGATTCTGTATATTAATACATGTATTTTGTTTGCTTCCTGATTAAAAAAATATATTTCTAATTTCAATAATCTCATTTGTTTGTATGTATAATAGGCTAAAAACACCAATGTAATGTTTAATGCTGAAATAAAACGTATTGTATTGTATTGTATTGTATTGTATTTTCGTATTGCGATGAAGACGTTATTCTTTCTCAATACACGCGGTTAAGATGCAAACCGTTTGTCCGTAGCAAAGAGCCTGGGGTCAGATCAGACGCCAGGTACAGTGTTACATGAACCCGGAGTTTGACCAGGTTTCAAAAGTTTGCTCTTCAGATAAAACAGGCTACTACAAAACGTTATAATTCCCCAAAAAACATATTTGCGCTAAAACTTGTATTGCTTTTGCAAACAGTTTGGAGCCTGATCAGACGCCGGGTTACTCGGCGTCTGTTCAGGTTTCAAACTGTTTGTAACTCAGGTTAAAATAAATAGTCAGACTTGTCAACAAATTATATTTACTCCATTGCAATGCAGTGTGTCTGCGTTTGGATTGCGTTTAAACGGGAAAGAATAACGTCTTCTTCACACTGTACAGTGGAGAATCTGTTATTCTTTCCCAATAAACGCGTTTACGCTAAAACTATTATTTGCAGTGCAAACAGTTTGGAGCCAGATCAGACGCCGGGTAACCCGGCGTCTGATCAGGCTCCAAACTGTTTGCCACCAAGATAAACAAGAATTATCAGAATTGTCCAAAAGTTGTTCTTTTCTACGTTTTAGTGCTTTGCGTTTGCGTACGTTTGCGTTTAAACGGGAAAGAATAACAGATTCTCCACTGTAACAGCTTTAGAACAATGTCATTTTGTACAATTTATTGCATTGCGTTTACGTTTACGTTTCGTTTTGTTTAAACGAAACTGTCTAACTTTTCCCCCCACTGTTTCCTCTTTACACAAGTTAAAAACCTATAGTGGAGTGGACGTTGTTCTTTCCTGTTTAACCCTCTCACTATCAATGACGTCATAAAGTGGCGTCTGATCAGGATAAAAACTGTTTGCCACTTGTTATGAAATAACGCCTTAAATCTAACTTTAAAACGTTATTGCATACATCAATATTGAAGCAGACGACAATATGGCGGTGATTGCAAATAACCATTATACTCGGGGTATGACTGTAAATCGGTCAATTTTAGCTTAGTGTTTTAATTGTCGTCGCATTCCTTTCGAAATAAAAACTGGTAGATTTGCATTGAATACGTTAATTCGTAATGAACGAATCTGTTTACTCTGCATAGAGGACGAATTTCATTTCATATGCGTCTGCACTCGTTTTGTTGACTTGAGAGTAAAATATCTAAATAAATGCTTCTTTCAAAGACCTTCAATGTTTAAATTTATTGAATTAAGGAAATCAACAAATAAGCATGTTTTGTATAATTTATTTATGTATATATTAGAGAAGCTCTTAGATTATGACTTTCTTTCAATGAAAATAAACTTATGTAATGTATTCATCCTCACTATTGTCACGTGATGTTATATGTTTGTGAATTTACTACATGTATGTGACTAAGATGATGTACCTTGTACAAATCTGAATACAATATGTTCTGTTCTGTTCTTCCGTTAAAAACTAAGATCTGTGTTACAGTGGATAATCTGTTATTCTTTCCCATTAAACGCGTTTACGCTAAAACTATTATTTGCAGTGCAAACAGTTTGGAGCCAGATCAGACGCCGGGTAACCCGGCGTCTGATCAGGCTCCAAACTGTTTGCCACCAAGATAAACAAGAATTATCAGAATAATTGTCCAAAAGTTGTTCTTTTCTACGTTTTAGTGCTTTGCGTTTGCGTACGTTTGCGTTTAAACGGGAAAGAATAACAGATTCTCCACTGTAAATGGTTAAGGTGTTTAGTGGAGAAGACAATGTTACATTGTACTTACCGTTTACACGCAAACGAAACGCAAACGCATTGCATTAAAATGTAGAAAATGACTACTTTTTAACAATTTAGTCTTTTAGAATGTTGATCTTAACCTGGACGGCAAACAGTTTGGAGCCCGATCAGACGCTGGGTAACCCGGTGTCTGATCTGGCTCCAAACTGTTTGCATTGGAAAGAGTCAGTTTAGCGTAAACGCGTTTATTGGGAAATAATGATGTATTCTCCTCTGTAAATTGGTATGGTTGCGATACTCATATAAACGTCTACACACGTGATTGTTAATATGGAATAATGTTTTAATATTCTGTTTGCTTCTTGTAAATGTCATGTTTATCCCGCTCTACCAAATCTCCAGTATATCGCATGTATTGTATGTCATAGAACGTTCATGAACTGTTTGATACTGAAATAAATTGTATTGTATTGTACAAGTACTGTATTTGACTTTGGTCAATCCACCTTTGTAATCGCCCTCCACAATCTGTTTACATAGTCTTGTTTGTGCATACAGAGGGATGTTACAGACGTCCTCTAATTAGGTTCTATACTGTTTGTCATTTGCTAGACATCGTAAAACAGACTTAGATATATGCGGTGGAAAATAAGTTATCCACCTCCCCAATAAACGCGTTTACGCTAAAACTCTCATTTCCACTGTAAACAGTTTGGAGCAAGATCAGACTAAATTGAATAGTCAGAATTGTCAAAAGGTTGTCCTTTTCAACATTTGATTGAAAATCATTTTCCCATTTAAACGCAAACGAAACACAAACGCTTTGCACTAAAATATAGAATTACATATTATCATTTTATAATTCTGATTATCGGCAAACAGTTTGGAACCTTACGAGACACGGGAGGAGTTGGTTGTTATTTGACGACTCATTTTAATAATGTTTTAAAGTTGTTAGGAAAGTAATATGACCGATCAATTGTGAATATTGTGAATATTCTTTGATAAATGAGACCAAGTCTATAAAAATTAGTGGTCAAACAAATTTGTAAGGATGAAATCCGCGAATGCACCTACCAATTTTGAAGTCGATTCCGGCCGGTTTAACGCAACTTAGAAGCACCCACCCATGCTAAAGGACCATGGTCGTTATGCTACGTAGAGAAATGACCCCAGACCGTGAGGGGGTAATTCTACTACGAGCCGATGGGTCCTTTTTCTGCGGTCTGGGTCATCTTTCTACGTAGTAAAATGACCCGGGTCACTGTTCTACGTAGTGACATGACCCATGGGTCATTTTAGCAGGGGTGTTTCATTCTACTGCGTTACACCGGAGTTGAAAACTTTGTACTTACATGTACATGTATATATAGTTTATGGACTGGTGTAGAGGGGAGTATCGCTGGAAAGAGACATAGCATGCGACGCGCACATGTGCATGTCAGAATACTAAGGTCTTCGAGGTCAATTGTAACTCTCAACCGCGAAATGCCTGCCCACTTATAGGCACAGGCAAGGCAGAAAGCTCCCGAAGCTGCGATGTGTAGGTTTATAATGCTCACAACACAAGGGGGCCTAATTCGATAAACTTTTGAACTATGCATGGTTCGTATTATCCCCCTTGATGCCCAATAAAAATAGGAAGACGAGCGATAGTGTTTAACCCCTTCACTGCCTTACCCCGAGCACAACAGGTTTTTGCAAACAGTTGGGATCCTGATCAGACGCCGCGTTACGTGGCGTCTGATCAGGATTCAAACTGTTTGAAACACTCATTTCAATATTTCTTCAGTCAAAATAGCAAAAATTAAAATTCAAGAAATAAAAGCAGACGACAATTGTTTAAAATTGATGACGTCACGGCAGTGAAGGGGTTAAGCAATATACTGGTAAATGTTCTTTCTGAAATATCTTCTGTTATCCTGTCACAGACCACACAAGCGACAGTGAGACAGGGTGGTGGATCCCTATCACTTCCTTATATGGCGTGCAGTTTCCCTGGTCCACGACACTACAGGAACCAAAATTTGATATCCAGTCACTTCCTTATATGGGTGCGTAGGAATATGGAACTGTTTTAATCTATTTAATTTTTATTTTTATCACGACAATGGAGCTCGAGATAAGAGAACATTTTCTCTCATATTTAAAAAAATTAAGTATCAATTCTGATTGTGTAACTGCTCATCGGAATCGTTTCGAAGAAAAAATACTTATTAGTAGTGACAGTGTTTGGTTCATTTATCAATGCAGATTTAAAAAAAAAAAGAATGAAGATCCTACCCCCCTTACTACGCAGCTGAGTCAATATCAAATATGGGCATATTTCCTGTCCAGCAACATTTGTTGGAAAACGTAATGAAAAACTAACTTATTTTGGGCTTGATGTTAGAGCCTATATCGTAAACATATATCTTAACTACATTTAAGTGCTGTATGTTAGGTTGATGTAATCCCTTACAGTGTTTAAAGGTGTCAATTTGGCATATTTCTGCTGTCCCTAGATCACATATTTTTACAATAAGAATATCCCATTAGTACAAATGATCAAATTTATTATACATTATACTTTCATATAGAATGCTTTATCCTTTGCCTTGGCTTTAAAAGTATATGTCATCGCACATATGTGTTTCAGACCACAAGACCTTACCATCCAATTAATATAAATATCATTCTTTTTGGAAGTAATAATCTAACTTTCGAACAAAATTGTCTGATTTTCACAGCTGTCCAAACTTTTATAAAAGAAACAAAACGTTTTTAGATCTTGACATTTTCTGCTTTTACCTTGTTACTTTAACCCAGACGTATTTACAGCGGAGAATCTGTTATTCTTTCCCGTTTAAACGCAAACGTACGCAAACGCAAAACACTAAAACGTAGAAAAATACAACTTTTGGACAATTCTGATAATTCATGTTTATCTTGGTGGCAAACAGTTTGGAGCCTGATCAGACGCCGGGTTACCCGGCGTCTGATCTGGCTCCAAACTGTTTGCACTGCAAATAATAGTTTAAGCGTAAACGCGTTTATTGGGAAAGAATAACAGATTATCCACTGTACTAATCCCCTAATACATGTCCTAGTACTACTATAGCAAGAGTCAAAGTATAAGCTTGTCCTGTACCATTATATATTTATCTGTTGCCAAACTCAAACAGTTGGGCCTCTCTATTACGAACAGTAAATTATTTTATAATTAATTCGTGTTTGAGGCGGGTGAATGCTTAGAGCTGGATGAAGGTATAGCAGAGGGCTCTTCAGGAGCCTTCTGTTTTGCTTTCGCCTTTTATGGGCTGTTGTCTGTCTCTTAAACAATTTCGTATACAATCAATAATCGTTCTCTTTTAGTGGTCGTAATAAAGAGGTTGCACTGTATGCAAGGGAAAACACCGAGGATGCAATTCTTGTTATTTGCTGTATGTAGAATTTGATCTGTTTTACAGTTGAACCTGTATTTGGCGGCTGCCAATATGTTATAGATCAGTGCTTCCTTGGTGCAGGAATGATATTAATGCGGAGAACCCCTGCAGGGGCTTTCTGCATTGGATCTGTCGGGCATTGGGGGACCACTGGTCACAAAATATCAACAAATCTCCAAATCTGGTTAATTTCTTATTACTGGTTTAACTGTTTTCACAGTCAAATATTTGTTGGCGGTTTAAACTGTATAATATTGTACTCGCATATAAGTATCCACATTATGGTTATGGAGGCACCTGTACTTATATAAAAGTGGCATTCCCTAATTAATGTTATTGTTATATTAATCCTTCATTAGACACAATGTCGTCTGTTTAACCTTGTCGTCTGCATTCTTATGTAAAATTCAAATGCGTGAAGTTTTGGTTGAGGCATATTAAAACAAGTGGTCAAAAGTTCGGAACTTGACCAGGCATCGGTTTATGTCTACTGTAGTTGCCGATGTTGCTGAAAATGTTAAACTTAAAGGAATGAAACCTCTCGCTATTTAAAGCGGACACACAACTGAACGTATCTGTGGTGTAGAGCTTTCTGTTTCACTAAAAATATTCAGGAGACAACCCCATGCGGAGTCTATGTAAATTTCATGGTAATTATCAGACGATATCATAATCCATTTAACCCGTTTGTGCTCAGTGGATTCTTCCATGTTTATAAATTGAATTAGTTTATTTTTTATCAATGGGATGCCTTTTCAGAATTGTTATTTTCTTTTTGTTTTATATTAAAGTTCCTATCAGAAAACAGTGTAGACTCTGATCAGACGCCGCATTTACTGTTTGCCTATGTCCCATATATGGGATGGAGGGCACACATGGGTTAACGTTACAGCACTATAAGGGTAATTGTATGACACGCCCGAACTCATTCAGCCCTGAAACTTCAAATAGACAAATCCATTTGCCAATAAAATATTGTCCATTTATAACTAGATCTACCTTTATTAAGTGTTGTTAATTTCAATACTTTACAATGGTGTCGTCATATGAAACCGAGCGTTCTTATGAAGAAACATACATTGTACCCTCTCAGACCTGGGATCGAACTCGGATCGCCAGGTTTGCAGTCAAATTCTCTACCACATCGCCATAAAACACGCTTGTATGTAGCAACCTACAAACTTTAACATTGCAAACAGTTCCGATCCTGGGGCCTGTCTTACGAAACGTCGTACGATAAAAACGGTCGTAAGTCAAAACTTAAAAATACGCCTAATTTCCGATTCCTCCATGTAATCCTGTCTTGTGACATCTCTTTGGAATCGTCTTTTCAAGACGATTCCAAAGAAATGTGACAAGACAGGATTAGATGGAGAAATAAATAATAATTGAGAATTTTAGAAACTGACATGCGACAACATTTGTCGTACGACGTTTCGTAAGACAGGCCCCTGATCTAGATCTACATAACACGTACATTCGTCATAGGTTCCTTTTGTGTAAATGACGAGTTCTCGTATTTATAATCGTCATTTGGGTTGAATAGGTTATACAAAACCAAACACAAGGAAACCCCTAAAATACAACAACTACAGTTTATGGCAGTTGATCGCTCTTCCCTATGGAGGTGTCTTTGCGCACCTCTACCTTAACCTCCATTATTCCAATCTGAGTGGCAAACTGGTTAGAGCCAGTCCATGTATATGCCGAGTTAACCTGCGCCTGATCTGGATCTCAAATGATTACGTTTATTTGGAAAGAAAGTGTCGCCCTATGTGTATCGGTGGCGTGGTATATAGTCTTACAGGATGAAATCAATATTGTAAACAGCATGAACAATATACATGTAGTAGTGAAGAGCGCGTTATTCAATACCCTTGACACAATACTAAAGGCAAACGCCAACTTTTTCAATGAAGGAAATGGTGACATTTAAAATCTGAGTGACAAACAGTTTGGAGACTGACCAGACGCCGGGTTACCCGGCGTCTGATCAGGCTCCAAACTGTTGCATTTGGCATAAGATCTTTGGCATAAATGTGTTTATTGGAGAAATAACGTCTTCTCTAGCGTACGCTATTTACAAACACAAAGCCCAAAGGTTAAAAGCGATACTTAATGTTTAAAACTTGTCGTCTCAAATTCTGAATTAAGCTGTTTTTAATGAAAATAGTTCTACGCGGATGTTATATGAGTTGCTCGGTGTCTTATCTGGTTTCCAAACCGTTTATAGAGGCCTAAAATGAGTCGCGGTTGATAAATAAAATGTTTAATAATTGGATGTTTTTACTTTCTTATAAAGAAGTTCTGATCACTTATGATGAATGATATCCCCTCGGATCCCCTGTCTATATCGTTTTATCCAAATTTCGTTATACAGCTCCCTCTCTACAACGACATTCAATGTTGTTCAGAGAGAGTCGTTACATGGAGGGGACACTTAAGCTTTGCTTACATTTGCAAACAGCTTGAATCCAGATCAGACGCCGCGTTACGCGGCGTCTGATCTGGATTCAAGCTGTTTGTCACTCGTCATTATATTAATTCTATCAAAATGTGCGCCTATATGTAACTTTGAATAAAAACAGCAGACGACAATTTTAGGCAGACAATATTGCAGCAGTATAGCATTAGACATGATTTTTCTGTTTGGATAACTGCGGCAAGGGTCGTTGTTAGGAGGGAATCGTTGTTCACAGGGTCGTTGTAAGGAGGGAACGCAGTATCAGATTCATTTATTTAGATATGGGAGTGTTGTTTGTTTTCAAAGCGGACTATAAACTGTTTATACAAATTTTATTTTGGATCCCGATCAGACACAGTAATTCGGAATCTGACCAGGGCCCAAAACTCTCTGATAACCACGCTCCCTCAGTTTTTGTGTATGGGCATGATGCAGTGTAGAATGTGTTACTCTTTCTCTTTGAAATGCAAAATCAAACGTATTGCATCGAAGTGTAGAAAGTGGTACTTTTTGGCCTACATTTATTTGCCATTTACAGGAAAGGAAGTCTTCTATATTTTCAAACAGCTTTAATTTCCTCAATAATGTTATAAGATTGCGTTCGTGTTCGCTTCTTTTCAACGTGGAAGAATTACAGTGGAGAATCTGTTATTCTTTCCCAATAAACGCGTTTACGCTAAAACTATTATTTGCAGTGCAAACAGTTTGGAGCCAGATCAGACGCCGGGTAACCCGGCGTCTGATTAGGCTCCAAACTGTTTGCCACCAAGATAAACAAGAATTATCAGAATTGTCCAAAAATTGTTCTTTTCTACGTTTTAGTGCTTTGCGTTTGCGTACGTTTGCGTTTAAACGGGAAAGAATAACAGATTCTCCACTGTACGTCTTTTACATGGTATGAACGCAAAAGCAGTCCTATAGAATGTCGAAAATGACAAGTGTTTGAATTATCTGAATACTCACCTTTAACTTCAGTAGCAAACAAGTTTCGGCCAGATTAGAAGCGTCTGATCTGGCTACAAACCGCTTGCCATGCATGGATATACAGTACCAGAATTAGCGTAAACCAGTTTACTGGAAAGAAAATGTGTATTCAAATCGTGATTATTTATCACACTATAAGTATGAATGAATAGAACAAGCAAGGTCCCAATGATATATTTTGATACATTAATACTATAACCTTGACACACTAAATTCAAAACTAAACTGTAAGAAAACGGTCTATTTGAGCGAATTTCAATTTCGAAAGATCACGGTCGCTGATAAGGGGCTGTACTGTTTATTTTCAATTTAATTTTTTTGTGTAGCATTGCCCACTGAGGCTTGAGATCCACATAGTACCGACCTTGTATCGACAATAGAAGACAAATACGTATGTTTGTTAATGAGCATTTATAATTGATAATGAGTCATTTTTAAAAACCAATGCAAATTGCAGATCTGACTTAATGAATGAAATCTTAGACTGAGCTATATCAAAAAATCGTTTCTATGATTAATAAGGCTAACGAAAAATGTTTTCCTAAGTCTAAATTGAAACACTTTTTAAAACCATATTGGGACGATGAATTGAAGTCTGCTTGTAAAATGTAAAATGTCAAAAGTTAAACGCCACAAGTGGATTAACAATGGCAAACCATAGCCTGTGCCTAGTTTCAAAGACAGGTATCCACTTAAAACAGTGTGAAAGTAAAGCAGAATGAACAAATAAGGAGCATTTTGCTTTACACCAAGTCTGCTTTTAAGATACCATCTGCTAGAATTCAGAAACAATTCATAGATAGATAGATAGATATCATATTCATGACTGTATAAAGTGGAACTATTTGCTTCAGTGGAGCATAAACTTATTGCGTAAAATGTGTATCTTATGGAGTACCAGTAATGGGTTTAAAGTGTTTGTTAAGTGGCCGTAATGATGTTATGTACTATCGAAGTTGGTTATTAAACAAGCCCCTTATTAATATTTAAGACAAAGAAAATGTCAGAACACAATCGGCATTAGCTTAAACGCCGATAAGAATCAGTTTATTTCTGACACTGTGTCCCTATCTCCGAGGTAACGCGACTCTACTGAAACTGGATACCTCGTATAGTGGTTATGTTTGTGTTATACCATGCCTAACCCCTTACCTATCGCCTGTAAGATTATTGAAATTTGACAACAGTGTAGATCTAGATTAGACACCTAGTAGCTCGGCGTCAGATCAAGGATCCAAACTGCTGACACTTATTGTATGAATATTGACTTTGACAACTTCAGACAAAAATCTATAAGCTATTATGATACACATGAGAAAGCGTTAAAGCGGTTTATTGAAAAAGCCCAGAGTACGTTAAGTAAATTAAATTCAGTGCAATCCCAATCTCTTCAATTTGATCATCGATGGTCAATATTTAAGTTCTACTTAATCTAACCTTGAATGAATAATCGGAGCCGTCAACAGATTATACAGTGGAAAAAACGTTATTCTTTCCCGTATGGCATCTTTTTCAAATGTCCAACTATCTATTTTAATCTGAGTAACAAACATTTTGGAGCATGATTCGACGCCGGGTTACCCGGCGTCTGATCTGGCTCCAAACTATTTGCAATAAAAAATAGTTTTAGCGTAAACGCGTTTATTGGGAAAGAATAACGTGTTCTCCACTGTAGGCTGTACATAAACTTGGTAATGTGTTATGCCTGTGGCCACGTTCTAAGTTGGGGATCTAAAAACAAAGAGTTGAACCTTTTCAAGTTTCTTTACTATTCACAGTCTCGCAGTGTATTACATTTCTGTAGACTGTTTACTAAACAGTTACTAATTAAAACAAGCATGCACGGTGTTATTTATGCAATTAAAGATTATTATATTTACTAAAAGAAAGGTATACTTAATATGTAACCTTAATTCAGAATAAGGAATTAACATTTACTAAACTATTAACATAAACTAAACTCATTCTGTGTCCAAAATGCAGAAATTACCTAAATAAATGTATAAGAACTTAAACTTACCTAAAAACAAAGAGTTGAACCTTTTCAAGCTTCTTTAATATTCACAGTCTCGCAGTGTATTACATTTCTGTAGACTGTGTCTTGAAGGTTCAGTATATAGCAATTGCATTTCGAGATGCTGACCAATCAAAAGCTGATCAATTAATTAGAGGCGTGTTAAACCTGTGTTTTTACTTGTCGAATTAACCACATTGACCAATGGACAAGAGTTCTGTGATGGAAGGAACTTTATCAAACAGCCACGAAGCATTTAATCAAGATTAATTGCTACTGACCAGTTGAATTAAAAACCGGTCTGCTACAAAAACACCATCTCACAGAGCTCGTTAGTTCTAATCTGTTTAACGACATTGACTAATGCACAAATTTATTATGATAAATTGCAACTGACCAATTGAATTAAATGTACCCGTTACAAGAACAACAAGGAGCTCGGCGTCTCTAAACCTGCTTTACCATTTTTTCACATAGACGGTGAGAACTATTTTGTTTACCCTTAATAATTGCAAAACGCAAAAATGCTGAATTTCTACAGCACAACAAATGTTTTGTGCAATATCTTTGTTAGGACTTCACACACGCAAAGCGAGCTTTAATCACGGTGAATAAACGTACACAGGATATAGACACCGAAGTGATTAGGAATTGAAAGCGAAAGTAGCGAGGTGAGTACTTTTATTACGTTTATCTCTAAAATCTTCTTACAAATAAAGTAAACATGAATTGCAAGATAGTCTGTAGACATATGTGACCACACTGATGCCAGGAATATAAATAAATTCACCTGGAAGACTGAATAAAAAGGCTTTAATCACTGGCCATAGTCGCATCTTCGTCAACGTTTGTCATTATTTTCGCTGTTTATACACGTTATACAAAAAAAGTGAATCGACAGTTCGATTTATTTTTCAATTCAAAGTAATTGTGCAAAATCTGCTTAAAATCAGACCAACAATAGCTGAGATATTTGACGTCAAACCGATAGGACGTTGTACTGGGGATAGTATATTACTGTACCGGGGATAGCATTTCCAAAAATATTTCTGTACTGGGGATAGACGAATATAAAATATGAAACTAGGGCCACTTTTCGAGAAGTACGAAGTATTGTAATAATAGGCAGCGTGTATAAACAATACATACATCTTCATAGTCCTTCTGGGGCCCGTTTTACTAAACTACTTACGCAAAATTTTTGCGTAAGTCAAAATCGTTTTACTCTTATTTTTCGATCATAAACGTTTGCAAACAGCAAATAGCCAGATCAGAGGACGCGCTAAAAGCGCGTCCTCTGATCTGGCTATTTGCTGTTTGTAGCAAGTGATAATAAAAAATATAAATTGAAAATTAAAATTTTGACTTACGCAATAATTTTGCGTAAATAGTTTAGTAAAACGGGCCCCAGATGTGTACAGTTAGGGACATCGAGCTAATGTTAGACTTCAGGCGCTGTCCCTCACAGTACACAGGCGTTAAGGGTCATCATTGAGAGGTGATATTTTGCTCTATGTTTTATTAAACTCCGACGGATTTTGTTGGGCATCAAATATCTCAAAAGGTAAGGCATTGTTAGCTCACCTGAGTCAAGGGCTCAAGGTGAGCTATTGGGATGGCCCTGTGTCCGTCGTGCGTCGTCCGTCGACGTTAACAATTGCTTTAAATGACACCATCTCCTATACCTCTTGACAGATTTCAACCAAACTTTACAGGAATGTTCCTTGGGTCAAGCTTTTTGAATTTTTGTCAAAGAATTAAAAACAATGTAGAACTTTGGTTACCATGGCAACCAAGGTAAAAAAATAAGGAAATCTTAAAAATTATTCTTGTCTGAAACTACAAGGGCCAGAGCTTAGATATTTGGCACATATCATCATCAACAGATCCTCTATGAAGTTTGTTCAAATTATGCCCCTGGGGTCAAAATTGGCCCCGCCCCGGGGTCACAGTTTTACATAGAGTTATGTAGTGAAATTTTCAAACGTCTTCTTATTGAAACTAATATGGCCAGAGCTTTGATATTTGGCATGGTGACACTTCTAGATGTCCTATACGAATATTGTTCAAATGGTTCTGGTCGGTTCATATCTAGGTCGCAGGAGCTAAAAATAGATTGTTTTCAATGAAAACATAAAAAATCTTCTTGTCAAAAACTACAAGGGCCAGAGTTTAAATATTTTGCACATAGCATCTTCTACAGGTCCTCTATCAAGTTTGTTCAAATTATGCCCCTGGGGTCAAAATTGGCCCCGCCCCAGGGTCACAGTTTTACATCGAGTTATATAGTGAACATTTCAAACGTCTTCTTCTCCGACACTAATATGGCCAGAGCTTTGATATTCGGTATGGTCACACTTCTGAATATCCTTTACTTATTTGTTCAAATGGTTCCGATCTGTTGCATATCTAGGTCGGTTCATATCTAGGTCGCAGGAGCTAAAAATAGATTGTTTTCAATGAAAACATAAAAAATCTTCTTGTCAAAAACTACAAGGGCCAGAGCTTAAATATTTTGCACATAGTATCTTCTACAGGTCCTCTATCAAGTTTGTTCAAATTATGCCCCTGGGGTCAAAATTGGCCCCGCCCCAGGGTCACAGTTTTACATCGAGTTATATAGTGAACATTTCAAACGGCTTCTTCTCTGACACTAATATGGCCAGAGCTTTGATATTCGGTATGGTCACACTTCTGAAAATCCTTTACTTATTTGTTCAAATGGTTACGGTCTGTTGCATATCTAGGTCACATAAGCTAAAAATAACTTTTTTCTATAAAAACTTAAAAAATCTACTCGTACAAAACTATAAGGACCAGAGCTTAGATATTTGGCACATATCATCATCAACAGATCCTCTATCAAGATTGTTCAAATTATGCCCCTGGGGGCAAAATTGGCCCGGCCCCGGGGGTCACAGTTTTACATAGAGTTATATTGTGATCTTTTCAAACGTCTTCTCCTCTAAAACTAACATGGCATTTGCCTCAGCTATGATATTCGACATGGTGACACTTCTAGATGTCCTTTACCTATTTTGTTCAAATGGTTCCAGTCTGTTGCATATATAGGTCACATGAGCTAAAAATAGATTTTTTTCAATGGAAACTTAAAAAAATCTTCTTGTCTAAAACCCTAGTACCCTGATCTTAGATATTTGGCACATAGCATCATCTACAAGTCCTCTATCAAGATTATTCAAATTTAATTATGCCCCTCGGGTAAAAAATGACACTTCCTGGACATAAATCATTATCATAGCAAACAGCTTGGACTGTTATTACCTATAATTATACATACCCGCTTTTGTTGTACTCGGAGTACCTTGGACTCATTCGCTCAAAATTTACTTTGTCGTTGTAGATACCGGTAAATTTCAAACACGATTTGTAAGCGCGTTTCCAATGTCTAATATAAGGAATTTTGATGAAAACTAAAAACCAAACACAATTTTAATGGTCTAAGTTGCCGAGTGGGTATTGTCTGTTGTTATTATAATGGTGTCTTAGCGTACTGAAGGATTATCAATTATTGTACGTAATAAATTAGTATGGTAATTTTATTGTGCCAATTTTTTTCAGCTATCCGATGATTAAACCGCAGAATGACAGAAATTTCTACCCCGTAGAAAATACCAGCTATACGGTATATGTTTCTACTCGAACCGTAGTTTCGGAGGTTGAAGATCTTAATTTTTCTCTCAAAAGTATCTCTATTTAAAAGAGTGTGGAGCCTAATCAGACTTGTTATGAAAATAGACGAAGAAATTACCCAAGGATAACTGACAGTAAATTTTGATGCAAATGGACCAGTAGTTTAGAAATTTTTGGTTTTATCGCATATATAGGCAGCAACATTGTTTTGTAAAATATTGCAGAGCCTTATGTGCTAGCAATACAGATAGACCGATACAACCACCCCCCCCCTCCCACACACATACATTGAAGCAGCATCAACCAAAGATTAATTGACAACAATGTTCAATGAAACCGGTCTCAGAGAAGAAAATCGTTGGCAACACTCCTTGTAATCCTTTCGGCAAGTGCAAGTACTAAGAAAACTGTGCATTGTCAATGCTTTATAATGGCTGTTTTTATTGAAATAGAAGTAGTATGACGACATTATTATTATTAGAAACTTAAAGGAGAACGGTGCAGATCCTGATCAAAATGCGGATGTGCAGGCTGCTCCGGATATGCACTGGTCGCAAAGGTAAAGTCTAATTTTGGCTCATACATATATAGATGAACACGTTGTATGTTTTTACCTTGAAAACCAGTGTTTTGTGAAGGGTTGCGCATTGTTGGTATATGAGTAACTACAAAATAGCCGAGTCCAAATAGCAGGGATTCTTTCAAGAATGCTTTGATAATTTATAGTTTACTCTGTTAAATACATTCGACATGTATTTCACCACAAACTATCGCATAAAGGTGTAAGAAGGGAAAATGATATGTCATAAATTTAGTGGCTTTGCACTTAACTTCCTAGAAAAATGAAGATTATCCATTATTTCGTATGCTGGAAACGTAACAGCATGTAGTTTGCCATAAAAATCAAACGCAATGTACCATAATACCTGTTACGACACAAAACAATAAGTTTTCGTGAGGCTATCCCCAGTACGGCCTTCCACTATACCCAGTACAATAAATAACCGTTGGACACTATCCCCAGTACATTTGGCGGTCGGTTTGACATGGTATATCTTAGCTATTATGGGTCGATTTTTAAGCAGCTTTTGCATAGTTACATTTAAATGAAAAATAAACAGATCTGTCGATTCACTTTTTTGTATAACGTGTATAAACAGCGAAAATAATGACAAATGTTGACGAAGATGCGACTATGGCCAGTGATTAAAGCCTTTTTATTCAGTCTTCCAGGTGAATTTATTTATATTCCTGGCATCAGTGTGGTCACATATGTCTACAGACTATCTTGCAATTCATGTTTACTTTATTTGTAAGAAGATTTTAGAGATAAACGTAATAAAAGTACTCACCTCGCTACTTTCGCTTTCAATTCCTAATCACTTCGGTGTCTATATCCTGTGTACGTTTATTCACCGTGTTAATACTATTTCAATAATTCGTGGGGAACGCGGCGTTATTCTTTCCCGATAAACATGACTCTACAGTGGAGAAGATGTTGTTGTTGTTGTTTTTTCCATTTAAACGAAAACGAAACGCAATGCATTTTAAAGTAGAAAATTGCAACTTCTTGAAGATTCTAACGATTTATTTTGTTCTCCGAGTTGCAAAATGTTTTGAACCTAATCAGACGCTGGCTGACCCGGCGTCTGGTCTGGCTCTAAACTGTTTGCAATGGAAATAGTTGTTTTAGTACAGTGGAGAATCTGTTATTCTTTCCCAATAAACGCGTTTACGCTAAAACTACTACTTGCATTGCAAATAGTTTGGAGCCAGATCAGACGCCGGGTAACCCGGCGTCTGATCAGGCTCCAAACTGTTTGCCACCAAGATAAACAAAAATTATCAGAATTGTCCAAAAGTTGTTCTTTTCTACGTTTAAGTGCTTTGCGTTTGCATACGTTTGCGTTTAAACGGGAAATAATAACAGATTCTCCACTGTATAAACACGTTTATAGGGGACAGTATAACGTCTTCTCCATTATTCTTTAAAACCCCTACGCCAATTGCAACTTGTTTGGAGCCAGATCAGACGCCGGGTTGCCCTGATCTGACTGCTATTCACATTAAAACATTTTCAAAAGATATGTCTTTTCAATGTTTTATCACATTGTGTTTCGTTTTGTTTAACAACGCCCAAAATTATACGTCTTTTTACTGACGCTTTTATTTTATTCCACCACTTATAAATGCAACTTATACTGTCAGGAATATTCAGGGAAAAGACGACAGCTGTACCAGCAAAATTAATGTTCGACACTGCTATGACAGCCCTGGTTCCCCTTCTGTGGGTTTCGCTTTTGTGGCTAACTTATACATGGAATTTCTGGAACAACGTGCAAAATAGCAACTTCCTCCTCAACAAAGAAACCAACCCTTAAGAAAAGGTACGTAGATGACATTCTAGAGAAAATACAAAAAAGTGAATACAGTGGAGAATCTGTTATTCTTTCCCAATAAACGCGTTTACGCTAAAACTAGTATTTGCAGTGCAAACAGTTTGGAGCCAGATCCGACGCCGGGTAACCCGGCGTCTGATCATGCTCCAAACTGTTTGCCACCAAGATAAACATAAATCAGAATTGTCCAAAAGTTGTTCTTTTCTACATTTTAGTGCTTTGCGTTTGCGTTCGTTTGCGTTTAAACGGGAAAGAATAACAGATTCTCCACTGTAACAGAGCTTGACAGACCATCTAAACACTGTCGCTGAAACAAGGAGTAGCAATAAGTAGCAATAAGTTCACCCATGAAGCATCGGACAGTGGGTCTATTCCGTTTTTGAATACAACTGGGTCTCCGTAAGATTGACGGACAAGTCCCAAGGACCAAAGCCGTGAGAAAGGAGTCGCACGTCGCCAGTAGCTTGGAGAATGTCTATAGCAGTAGACGAAACAGTTTGCAATAGGTAATAGCATTTGTGTTTTGAAGGAATAAACGACGCATTCCGCTATGCTTTAACCCTTTCTCTGCCAAATCTTTCATGATATTTTTACACCTTCACCTTTTCAAAGTAAGATTCAAAGAAGTATGACTTAAAACATATCGATTCGAGTGTCAAACAGTTTGGAGCCTGATCAGACGCCGCATACTAAATCTTTCATGAGATTTGTACACCTTCACCGTTTCATTGTCGTCTACTTCAATTGTGTTGTTTGCAAGACCGTTTCAAAGTAAGATTCAAAGTAGTATGACTTAAAAACATAATCGATTCGAGTGTGTAACAGTTTGGAGCCTGATCAGACGCCGCGTAACGCGGCGTCCGATCAGGATCCAAACTGTTTGCAACCACGTTTTCAGGCGTCATTGAGAGTGGAATGGTTAAACCTGTTTTAAGTTGCCACTATAAACAGCCTATCATGTAATGGGTGGCACAAGACCGTTTTAATGAGATTGGGTGAGTGTCGTACACTATCGATACTCCACGAAGAGCGATCAGCTATTCTCGTCAGGACAAACAAGTTTGAACCTCATCAAACGCCTGAATTCCCTCGCCAAGTCATCTGGATATATTGACATTATTGTTGGCGATGTTTGTTGTGGTTTGTTGTTTTCTCTTAAAACGACGCGAGAACAATATATAAATTTGACCACGGCAGACAACAATTTACCCTATTTTTGCCTAGCGTCCCATATATAGAACATTATATAGAACAGAGTCACTGTATCCCCGTTGGTGGGCTGCCTGTATATACCGTTTTAAGCATTGAATCCGTTGGTTGACATCCTCTTCAAAAGGTTTCGAGCACTGTGTCCGTTGGTGGACCGCGTCTGAAAAAGGTTTCAATCACTGTATTTTGTTGGTTGACCGCCTATAGATAACGTTTCTAGCAATTTGTCCGTTGGTAGACCACCTCTAGATAACCTTGCTACTAATGTATGCGTTGGTGAACGCCGCTAGATACCCTTTGTAGCACTGTGTCCGTTAGTGAACCACCTGTAGATAACATTTTTAGCACTGTATCCGTTGTTGGAATGCCCCAATACATAAATATTATAACGTTTAAACACTGAATCAGTTGGTAAGCCTCCTCTTGATAACGTTTCTAGCACTGTATCCGTTTGTGGACCGCCTTTAGAAAACGCTTTTAGCACTGTATCGGTTGGTAAACCTCCTCTAGATAACGTTTCTAGCAATGTTTCCGTTGGTGGACCGCCTCTAGAAAACGTTTCTATCACTGTATAAGTTTGTGGAACGCCTCTACAAAATGTTTTGAGCACTGTATCCGTTAGTGGACTGCCTCCAGATAACGTTTAAAGCACTGTATCTGTGGTGGATTGCTTCTAGATAACTTTATTGGCATTGTATCTGTTGTTGGGCCGCCTGTATATACCGTTTCCAGCACTGTATCCGTTGGTAGGCCGCCTGTAGATAACGTTTAAAGCACTGTATATGTTGATGGAACACCTTTTGTAACTTTAAGCACTGTATCCGGTGGTGGACCGCCTCCAGATAACGTTTAATGCACTGTATCTGTGATGGATCGCTTCTAGATAACTTTTTAGCACTGTATCTGTTGGTGGGCCGCCTGTATATACCGTTTCCAGCACTGTATCCGTTGGTGGGCCACCTGTAGATAACGTTTAAAGCACTGTATATGTTGATGGACCGCCTCTAAATAACATTTTAGCATTGTATAATTATGTTGGTGGACCGCCTTTAGATAATGTTTAAAGCATTGTTTATGTTGGTGGACCACCTCTAGATAAATTCTTTAGCACTGTATCCATTGGTGGACTGCCTCTAGATAACGTTTAAAGCACTATATATGTTGGTGGACCTAGATAAAGTCTAAAGCAATGTTTATGTTGGTGGGACGTCTCTAGATAAGTTTTTAGCACTGTTACCGTTGGTGGACGGCCTTAAGATAATTTTTAGCACTGTATCTGTTGGTGGCCCGCCTCTGGATAACTATTTTAGCACTATATCCGTTAGTGAACTGCCTCTAGATAACTTGTTTAGCACTGTATCAGTAGGTGGACAGCTTTTAGATAACGTTTTAACCCTGTATATGTTAGTGGAACGCCTCTAGAAAGGGTTTCTAGCAGTGTATCCATTGATGGACCGCCTCAAGATACTGTTTATACATGTAGCAGTGTATCCGTTGGTGAACAGTCTGTTGATACCGTTTCTAGCAGTGTATCAACTAATGGACCGCATCTATATATAGTTTCTAGGACTGTATTCGTTGATGGACCGCCTCTATATTTCTATTTCTATTTATTACTTCTACGCCATCAATTCTGATGATTATGAGAAGGGGCACTTTTTAGGTGCACTATTGGGACTGTACCCGACCGTTCACTTTATCCTGACACCGACAAACCAGTCGTAATGCTAACCCGAAGTCCTGAGCGCCAAGGAGGGAAGCCATTACTACAAGTTTTCAAGTCTTTGGTTTGACCAGGCCGGGGATTGAACCCATAACCTCCCGCACTGTAAGCGGACGCTCTGCCACTGAGCTATACAGGAGGTATATAACCTACATGTATATAACACTGTTTCCGTTGGTGGACCGCCTCTACAAAAGGTTTGTAGCACTGTTTTCCTTGGTGGGCAGCCTCTAGGAAGGGTTTTTAGCATTGTATCCGTCGGTGTACCTCCTCTAGATAACATTTTTGGTACTTAATCCGTTGGTGGACCGCCAGTATATATACCGTTTCCAGCACTGTATCCGTTGGTGGACCGCCTCTAGATAACAATATTATAACACTATCCGTTGATGGACCGCCTCTACAAAAGGTTTGTAGCACTGTATCCCCGTTGGTGGACCACCTCTAGAAAAGGTTTTTAGCACTGTATCCGTGTGTAATTCATTTCCATGATCAATGATTGCTACGAAGTTCTCCGAATCTTATTTCTTACAGTTATTAACAGTATTTTAGTCTTTGAAGGTATTTTTGTTATTTCATAACTCAAGACGGTATTTTCAGCGAAAATATATTAAATATATGCTAGAAAACATCCTGACTATACCCAGTTGAATATGTTATCATCATTTAAAGAAAAACTAGGTTTTCAAAGAAGCTTTAAATGTAATTAAACTATGAATTAACTAGTTTTTATGGTATTTAATAAATTCAAGGGGAGATAATTCAGTAAAAAGAAAGAAAAAAAACACTTGTTGCGATCGATTTTTGTGATAGATATTGTGTATCCATACAAACAATGGTGATATTTGTGAAGACCAAAGTGCAGAAAATCGGAATGTACACTGAAGACCATGGGGTTTCAGAAAAGTATGGTGTTCAAAAGTCCCCACATGGGGGGGGGGGGGGGGGGGGGGGGTAGGGGTGTTCAGTAGCTTGAAGTCCAGTAATATTGAGTAAAAACTGTTTGTCGCATAAAAATCTAGTATTTTGCATGAATTGGGTAAGGTACCATCCATTTGTCTTATCGGCTTCCTATGTATTATATAAAGAAAAAAATCAAGTATTGAGGTTAGTTACCCCACTATGGACTGGGACAACTGTATTGTTTGTTGGACAGGTGATGGTGAATTGCGATTCCCCGCTGACAACTGAAGATGCTAGAGACATTTACTCATTGCTTTAGCCAAATACGATCAGTGGAACTGGACAGATTCACATTTCACACATTTCTACGTGACTATGCTTGAATGTCTGCGTATCGTTCGAAATATCTGAATAGACTCTAGATTCTAACTTCTACGATTCGTCAAGAAAACTATAATTCCAGATATCGGAATAGTCTTCTCACATCAGGAGCTAAGGGACCAAGGCAAGGCAAGGCAAGGCAAGTCATCACCTGATGACAGACATACAAAAGGAAGAATCACCCAGATAAGAATACAGACTCGTGTCAGACAGATCCCTTGATAAAATAGTGACGAACAGGCCTATACTTATCAGATTGCTGTTTCAGCTCTATGGTTCAAAACGTAGTGTATATAATGATGGGCAATGTGTGTCAAAAAGAATACGTAGGAAAAACATGCGATTTACGCAAAGGAATGAACGTCCAGCGCAATCACACGAGATATATAAGAAGCCAACATATTTGTGATTGCGCGCTAAATGAACCAAAGTTTAAAGTTTTTTCAATATTTCAGATGAAAAATGACAGCACACCAACCAGACAATTGAAAGGCAGACAACTTTTTTGACGTCACGTATTGTGGCGTCCCTTGGATTTTGATGCGACGTCGATGTGGTCGTTACTATAACTTATATTCCTCCTGCATCATATTGTATAAACGATAGTTAAAATTTAACCTCCGGTTAGTTTAACCCTGACATAAAACTAAATATTTTCAAAGCTGTAGAGGAAAAAAGCTCTAATGTAAATAACTTGCTGTCAACGTTTCCTTTTAATATTCAGACGATGTTGAATGAGTGTGTTTTCATTAGTGAATTTATTGAAAGATTTGAATAGAATAATATGTAGAGAGCCTTGTCAAGCAACCTATCATTTTATCCAACGAGTTCAATAAATTGACTGCTAAAATCACATGAATTGATATTCTATTGTCACATTAACAGCAACTGACACAACAATCCGACCGTTCTCATTTTCACCATGAGGATTCAGCTATGAGGAAAACGATTCGTCATAAGTGTTGTTAGGTTTGGCTGTGAAAGGTTTGTCACTGAAAACAGTTGACAGGTTCACCTATTTTGGAAGAGACGTGCACATATATGAGGAAATCAACAATAGATTTACGAAGGCCATTGCTGCTTTCGGCAGACTCCGCTCAAATGTCTGGGGGCGTAGAGGAATAAGACTCAGCACCAAAATCAAGGTCTACCGTATAACTGATGTCACAACCCTCGTGTATGCATGTGAAACATGGACTGTTTACTCAAGGTATGCAAAGAAACTTAACCACTTCCACATCACATGCCTGGGGAAGCTTCTTCGCATAACATGGCAAGACAAAGTACCAGACACAAAGGTTGTTACTAGGGCTAACCTCCAATCGGTACACAACATGTTTAAGCGCCCCAATCTCCCTGGTAATCTAAGCTGCATGCCAGACTCCTGCATACCAAAGCAGCTGTTCTATGGAGAACACATGGGAAGAAACGAGTTGGAGGACAGAAGAAACGCTTCAAAGACAACCTTTAGTGCTCATGGAAGCTTCTCAGCATCCCAACAGACACGTGGGAGTCACTTGCAGAAAATATGTCGTCCTGGAGGATTCAATAGCTGCTTGGGTAAAGGAAGGCAGCTGAGAAAGCCCGTGTAGAAGAATCTCGGAGGAAACGTGCCATCCGTAAACAGAGGGCTGACAATACGCCTACAACTTGGCCAACCCACATGTTTTCCATCTGTGGCAGAGCGTTTCGTGCACACATAGGTCTGACGAGTCAAATTCGGTCACATGGCACCTTGCCAATCCAGTAGTCACGGTTATCTTCGCCTAGCGATGGACGAACTTCATCATCATGTTAGGTTTTATTCATCCATAGATGATTTGCCTGATTTGCAGCCTGAATTTGCGGGACTGCTCGGGAGAATCTTTTAGGGCACGTGGAAATGTTTCAAAACTCGTGTGGTAATCTAATTTTGGATAGATTCTCTAAACTGATTTACAGTCCCGCGGAGTAGTACAGTATTTTGGTGATTCGAAAATATATGCACAGTACGCCGTACGATATTTACGAATGTCTATACTGCACGTTTATGTGATAGATGTATGTATATATTCAAATTTCTGTAAATTGCATTGAATTTGTTGGCGTTTAGGTTTGTTTAAGGTGGTTCGACAGCGGGCGGGCCGCATCTCGAGTTCCGGAAATACTGATGACTTGCACATGATATTTTCGGCACATGTTTATAGTAGAAAATTTACATAAAGAATAGTTTGATAAGTTTCAGTGTCTTCTTTGTTAGCGCAGTTGGTAGGGAGATTGACTAGCAATCCAAAGGTTCTAGTTTCGATTCCCACTCGCTTCAAAACTTTTTTTAAGTAAATTGTCCGATTTTATTGACTAGTCAATCCATAACGCAGTGATCAAAGGACAGGCTATGTTTAGTCACAAATGTAATAATGAATAATATCAGATACAAGGATAGTCAAGTGACAACTAAACTTTGTGAGGATTTATAGCCTATATGACAGATGGCAGCTTAACACAGGACAAAAGTACTACTAAACGATAGACCCTAAAGGAGCTTTTATTCATTTACTTTTGTCATGCATTAAACATTCACCTGTCTTTCAAGATCTACACACGTCTGTTTTCAGTGGTCCATTATTACAGAATTGACTTATGGTATTATCTAGTGCTGACGGCATTTTAAGTTGACCTCAAGGGAGGTTACTCATTTTGTGTTAACATTTTGTCAGAAATTTCTGGAAATCATTTTAGAATGTAAATTCTATTGTAGATTTTCATTAATGTTTTGTGACCAGTAGAATTAAATAATATCTATCTGATAAGAGTAAAATTAGTGTATGTTAAACAGCTAGAGTTTTGTTATTTGAGATTTAGTGACTTTTTCAGAATTTGACTTTTTTAAAATATTGATATTTCCAGAAAATGTATCATGAACTATTTTTGTTTGCACAATATCTTATAGTCTCTGTACGGTTTACTTGAATGTACATAAATTATTGAGTTATATTATTTTATAAGGAAATAGTCATGTTTATAAAAAAGGAACTTTTCTCGAAAAAAGGTCCTGTCAGAAAAAAACTGTGCCGTAGTTATATTTTATTTTAACGATTTTTCACTCTCCATATGGTATATTTCAATTTTATGCAAGGTTTCAAAGAAGTCTGACAGGGAATAAGCAGACCCGCGAACCACCTTAATCGGGATAGAATTATGTCTGATCCAGTATACCTATGATACATAAATCTACAAACGACGAAACAAAAGCTCCAGATGTTACACATACATGTACCGATTTTCAATAAGTTCTCTTGTAACACATAAGACCATGCATGCTTAAACAACATTAAATGGTGCAGTTATTATTTGCAATCTATATTTGTTTTCAAAGCCTAAGAAAATGCCAATATACGTGTATACATTTTGAACGGTAATTGTGTGAGAGACGATCAGTTATGCGAGACCTGGAAAGCCATTACACTTTCCTATTTAAAAGAAGCCAAACTCAATCACATTGCTGTAAAATCTTTAATATTGAACCTTTTTGGAAACTACTGTAAACCCTGACTAGACATAAACTATAGAAGTAATCTGATAAGTTTCATAGGGCGATCGGTCTGACACGAGTCTGTACTCTTATCTGGTTGATTCTGGTTTTTGGTTTTTTGTCTGTCTGTCTATTTCGACACATACGTTGTCAAAAGTGGTATATGTAGTTTTTAAACTTTCGAGAAAAGTGAGTTTAAAGGTTTATAAATGTTAAAGGATATATTTCGTAAAAACAGCATATTTCGTTACATTTTATTGTCAAAGAATGCAAAAAAATAGCAAAGATTCTTCTATGAATAATTATCCAGACACTTTCGGGTTTTCATGGATATATATTAGAGATAAACAAGATATCTAAAATATTTAATTTTGTCCTGTTATTCTTATCTCTGTGTGGTAGTTAAATAATGAATTAAGATGTACAACGAATCTTGAAATTTGATTTCACTTCTTTTATATAAAGTGGCCACCAACTTTTAAAAAACCCCAAGTATGCCCATTCATACGATAATGTACTAGTATTATACAAATACATTAATTAAGGTGCAATTTAACAGTTTTTGAACTGTTAATACAAAATGAAGAACAATGACTCAAAAGACATGTTCACAAAATCATGATTATTGGTTGAACCTGATTATGCATTATGTAATCCACGGTTGAGAAAAATGTATACATTATATCATTATGTATCGAGTTTGTCAGAAGGGTATACTAAAAAACATCACTTAGATACAACAACTATCGATGGTATTAGTCTGTACTCAGAATAAGTAGATTTGAAGTCTTTATTTGGGTTGTACTCGTCAAGAACACTAGCATTCGAGATATTTGAATACATGCTTACTTGTTGTGCGATTCACAAAGAAAACTGTCATTACATATTTCTGAATAATCTTCTCACCTGTTGCTTTTTCTCATTTTGAAGCGATTTAAATACAAATCATTATCAAAGTGTTCACTTATCAAACGTATAATTCATCACCTGGTGACCAATCTGAATCTACATCTGGTTCCTAAAAAATAAAAAAGGCAAGTCTGTTTCTAATAATAGTTTAAACTTTTGACATTAAAGAAGACGAGTCACATAATTTATATTAATCAATATAGAAACTAATTTCTTGAAAAGTGCATGCATAAAAAAATCAACTTTTAAAATATTTTAACGGTGTAGATATGTCTTTAAATTTACAAAATCGAGTTAGATTTAGGCTAAAATAAGACTTTATTTATCTTCATCCATTTATAACATATGATTCTTTAATTTGAAACGAAAGAAATGGCAATGTCCATACACTAATACTAATGGAATTTTGTTGAGGGACTCATGGTCATATGAACATTTTATGTATTGCCGTAAAACCGTACCCAACCAATCAATTGTTGAGGGGAACGCTCGTTCTCTACCATATTGACCTTGAAATACACCTTGCTCTTTTTCTTTATCCAAAGTTGTTTTTATTACACTGTGCAAAACTGTTTATAGGTATAAAGTCGTATCTGTCATACACGACCTTTACATTCTAAACTGTAAGGATTTGGAATCAATGCGTTAGATAGAAAATGTCGTACTTCGCAGATGCAACCTTTTACCGCAAAGCATGTTTCACATTTACAGATAAGACCTTAAAGCGACCCGCAACCAGATGGTGTATTTGAATAAATAAAATAAAATACTTAATTAAAACCAAAAGGGTAGCATTATCGTGTATCTGGCATTGGAAAAATATGACCAGTCTAAAAACACCCTCTAGAAAAGTTTTCAAATATGAGTTTTTGAGATATTTTCCATCGTTTTATCCATAGCATTGAAATACGCTATAGAAATTGATCACAAGCTTAGACATAAACCCGAGCCGAAGTATGTACTCTCCATCGCTACACGCTTAGCTACGTTAAATCGATCCCAGATATATGAATAGTTTCGTGGCCCAGTGGGCTAAGTGGTTTCCTTATTTTGCTTTTCTGTCCGCGTATGCCGGGTCCCGAGTTCGAATCCCACCAGAGCTCTTTTTTTGGATTAAAATACATTTTTTTAACAGAATTTCTTATCATAAACTAATTCTTACCCGTTTATATAAGCGTTTGATATATATTTACAAATTAATATTTTAACGGCTAAATCTGATCGCGAGTCTCTTTAAATCTTTAATCAAAATCTTTAAAGCAAATTTGAAAATAAGCTATATATTTTAGCATAAGTTTCTACAGACAAAATAGCTTTGAAAAATAAAAAAACTCACTTTCTGAAAAAATGTTAGAAACGACCATTTACGACCAATATGGCGAATTAGTAAATAGCTTTCTGTTCTATTCAGATTTAAGAATTTAAGTTATTTTATTTTAAAGATCCATTTAATGCTACTAATGGGTATAACTATATCATAGTGCAATCTTTCTGTTCAGTTTACATTTTTATGGACAATTTTAACGAATAAGGGTGTTTTTCAAACCATTTTGTATTATGGCGGCCGTTTTTACCGAAATTGGGGTAGTAAGGTCGGACAAACCCGTATACAAAGTATCATGCTTTAATCCACCAAGTAACGAATTTTCCCCTAAGCAACTAGACTTATATACAATTTTGAAACAGAACGTTGTCCATCTGAAAAAAATGTAAGAAGGTCGCCGTTTTCCAAGATGGCCGTCTGCTTGTCTGAAAAGGTGAAAGCAAATGTTTTCACAGTAAAACTTGTATAAAAAGAAAATGTTAATGACCCAGAGATCAAAATAGATTTATTTTGACTCGGATAACTCAATAGGTTAATTCAATAGGACCGAAAGTTTGAAGATGACGGTCATTAAATGACTAAATCTTACAATACCTATAAGAACATTTCACTTGGTGACACAAACACTTCAATTGGAACAGATGAAGTCCTTGGTCTACATTTCACGAAAAGCATGTTATGTCCATGGTACACCTAGGAACTTCACGATGCTAAACACTTAAAGCGTAAGCTGGAACGAAAGTGGAAATTATCCAAACTCGCAATTGATCATCAACTGTATCGAGACCAGTGTGCTAAAGTAACCAAATTGTTAGCAAAGTCAAAGGTTAATTTTCACACAGAAAAAGTAGAATCCTGTAAACGGGACTCGAAGAGTCTTTCCCTTTCCCTTATAGAAGCGACTTTTAGCGTATTTAATTTATTCCTCCGCTGAAGAAAATAGTTCCAATATATACCGTAATGAATATGTGTCATATTTAATAATTTCCTTATTCTAACAGGTAATGGCTTAAAGCAGGCTGAAAGTAAAGCAGAATGCGCCATATGGCGCATTCTGCTTTACTTTCAACCTGCTTTAAGTGGTCACCTATATTCTATACTAGAAACAGGCTATCAGGTAAAGGGTTAAAGTTACTAAGCATCTCCTGGGTGCAAACAGTGAAATTGCACTGCCGAAAAATGTGTCCTCAAAACAACTTGCGCATGATTTCAGCGACTTTTCCATTGAAAAAGTGGACAAAATACAGTGGAGAATCTGTTATTCTTTCCCGTTTAAACGCAAACGTACGCAAACGTACGCAAACGTACACAAACGCAAAACACTAAAACGTAGAAAATAACAATTTTTGGACAATTATGATATTTCATGTTTATCTTGGTGGCAAACAGTTTGGAGCCTGATCAGACGCCGGGTTACCCGGCGTCTGATCTGGCTCCAAACTGTTCGCACTGCAAATAATAGTTTTAGCGTAAACGCGTTTATTGGGAAAGAATAACGTTTTCTCCACTGTACGAACAGGCATTGCCTCTGAATCAACGGCATGCACCCCAGTCATCTCAGAAACGTTGCATTTAATGAGCTCTTTAGAAAGTTTTGACACTGCTACAGCAGCAGAAATCGGGGAGATTGTCAAGGCATCCCCATGTAAGTCCTGTGAACTCGACCCAATACCTACATGGCTCTTAAAGTTATGCCTTAGCGAGCTCCTATAGTCGTTAACAAAAATTGTGAACTCTTCGCTGGAATCTGCGTATGTTCCAAAAGAATTCAAAAAGTCGCATGTAAGACCTCTTTTAAAGAAACCTGATCTCGATACAAATGATCTTAAGAACTACAGACCTGTATCAAATTTGCCATTTCTCTCCAAAGTATTAGAAAAAGTTGTAGACAGACGCATTGAGTCACATTTGACCACAAACAATCTGCATGAACAGCATCAGTCAGCATATCGTAAGCACCACTCTACAGAAACTGCTCTTGTTAAAGTTCAAAATGACATCTTGCAATATCTTGATAAGAATGAAATCGTAATTCTGGTGATGATTGACCTATCAGCCGCATTCGACACAATTGATCATGAAACATTACTCAATCGCCTTGAAAAAGACTTCAAAATCATTGGAAACCCACTAAAGTGGATGACCTCATACCTGAATGAGCGTTACCAAACAGTCGCAGTAGATGGAGAATTATCTGCCCCAGTTCAAATGAAATATAGTGTGCCACAGGGTTAAGTCTTGGGACCCAAAAACTACATCTTGTACACAAAACCTGTCGGCTCAATTTGCAGAAATCATGATCTGGATCATCATTTCTATGCATATACTTGTCATTTAAGCCTAAAGACACATCTAGTCAATAAGAAGCCCTTTCAAAAGTCGAAGGATGTCTAAAAGACATAGTCTCATGGATGCACCAGAACATGTTGAAGCTGAACACTGACAAAACTGAGGTCATACTGCTTTACTAAAAAAAGGTTAACGTTCCCGGAGATTTTCATGTTCAAGTGGGAAACTCTAAAATCAAACCGTCATTATGTGTGAACAACCTTGGTGCTAGATTTGATTCCCAAATGGATATGACACAGCACATCAACGCTGTGTGCAGATCTAGCTACGCACAGCTGCGGCAAATAGGTCATATTAGACAGTACCTTTCTCCAGAAGCTACAAAGACGTTGGTCAATGCTCTGGTCACATCAAAACTGGACTACTGCAACTCACTGCTATATGAGATTCAAAATTCTGACACTCACATATAAAGCCATGTGCAATAATTCTCCAAGGTACATTGTTAGTATGCTGGACGTGTATAGACCTCGAAGAGAGCTCGGTCTGCGAGTAAATCAGTATCGCTGGTTGTGCCGAGAAGTCATTTGGTGAAGTTTGGAGATAGAAGTTTCATGCATGCAGCCCCAAAGCTCTGGAACACTCTACCACCAGACATCAGAGATGCTAGCTCAATTGCAGCCTTAAAAAAACGTTTGAAAACTCACTTCTTTAATATCTGTTATTACAAGAAAGTAGGTAATCAATGACTGCTACCACTGGGCTGTGTTATTGCAGTGGATGTTGTGGGTCTAAATGGCAGTTCTGGAGTTGTACCATTGACCTTGTGCCTGTCTGGTAGATCTTGCTGGTAGGGATTGCCCAATCGCTTTGAAACCATTTGGTTAGGGGTCTTTGGTGTAATTCTTAGACAGCTTTATGTTTATGAACTAAGGGTATACCACGTCCATGGATTATATAATACTCAACCAAACAACACGGAGAGTATTGTTTTAAACATTCGTTTTACGACTTGTGAACTGCTCTCCGGCTCTACACTGAAACAAACAAACAAACAAACAAATTCAACCAAACAACATGGAGAGTATTGTTTTAAACATTCGTTTTACGATTTGTGAACTACTCTCCGGCTCTACACTGAAACAAACAAACTAACAAAAAACCAAACAAAACAACACTCTGTTTTTAATCATGCCATTGATCTTTTAATTATTTGACTCATTTTAAAAATGATTTTACAAACTTACTATAACAATTTTATAATCTTGGTAATAATATTGAAAGAATTGCCATATTTCCATGCATCTCAATATTGTATCATTTTCATTGTGAATGTAGTTATTTGTCTTTCTCGCTTTTTAGGTACATTTATATAATTTCGTGTGAAGCGCTTTTGAACGCACAACTCCTGTGTGAAAAGAGCGCTATATAAATCGGGTATAATAATAATAATAATAATGTTATCCCCCTGCAAATTCCAAGATGGCCGCCATATTCTAAGATGGCCGACTCGTCAAATATAAAAAATATGTTTTCAGTGTAGAATGCAAAACTATAGAACATCCAAAAACAGAAATAATATTATATTGATTATCCAAACACCATAATTAATGGATTTTGACCCGGGTAACTGAATATAGTTCATTGAAATCCAATATGACTTAGAATATAACCTACATTTTTAACCAATCAAACTGCCGTTTGCGCCCAAGTACGGCACTTAATCATTTAGAATTTTGTTGTGTTTCGACGTCGCGTGGTTTCTTGCGCGCGGTATAGATAACTCCGCCTCGTAGCAACTAGTTGTAAAGACTGTCATATTTGGGCGATCTCCCAACCAGATTAAGCCAGCTTTGTTTACGATACGTGGGAATGATGTAGTCCTCGGCCAATAAAAATATAGGTTTCGCTCGTTACGCCCCTTCTTAATCATTAAGATTTCACTTAATATGTTCTAACTATAACTGACAGGTTTAAGATGGTGTATTGTTTGTGTTGCGTTTCCTACTTGAGTCTTCTTTCGTATTTAAGATGGTGTTGCGATGTTGGACTGATCAGACGTGTCCGCAAAAGATGACAAAAAATAGACTTTTGCCAGTCATTACCGGATGTGTTTTAAAACATTGTGCAATATATTGAGGGGGATTTGTCAAAAAGTATCTCATGGAGGCTTTCAACGGATTGTAATGGATATTTTTAATTCAAAATCAGTGGCAAAGGGCGTCGGGATAAATGTCCCGCCAATTTGCAGAAGCCACACCAACATCCGCCATGTTGGAAGTCAATGACCAAAGATTGGAAAAAATCAGCATCGGGCCAGACAACACCAATCACTAGAAAACGCTAATTATGAGTCGTGTAATAGCCTGCATCATGCAAACCAAAAATCAAGTTGGAATTCACTTGACATTATTCAGTCGTCCAGTCAAACACCATTCGATTCGGTGTTTGATTCATTGATATATTTCACTTCAAAGAAGTTATACTATGAACACTTGGTTTTTACATTTTCTTTTAAGTAGACGTCTACTTCAGAAAATGGCGACCATCTTGATTTTGTTTCAGGTAGATAACAACATTTTCATAAAGTGTAGACCCCGGACATCATTTGTGCAAAGTTTAATGATTGTATCTCTAAGTGAAAGGTTCTTGTAGATATTGTTAGCTTACATTATAAAGTACATTAATAGTGTATGCCAAAACGCTATTTTGAGTCATTTAATAGCTGCCATATTGAAGCAATCAGACCTATTGGATTGGAATTGACTATACTATTTAATCGGAGTCAACATCTATTTATTTAGATAATTGAGACATATATGTATATATTTATAATCATACAAATTCTACTCTGAAAACACATGTGTTTTCATATTTTCATGTAACGGAACCTTCATCTCGAAAAATGGTGGCCATTTTAAAAAATGTTAAAGTGGACAGCAAAATTTTGCTAAAATGTAAAATGAGGGCATCATTGTGCCAAACTATGTGTTGGTTGTGCCAATGTTGGTGTTTGTATCTCCAAAAGAATGGTTCTTTTAGGTATTGTTAGATTACATGATAAAGTATAATTATGCCAAAAAACGCTAATTTTAGAAGTTTAAGAGCCCCCTTCTTTAAACTGTCAGTCCCATTGGTGTTCAATTGACTCTAGTGAGTTAGCCGAGTCCAAATCCATTTACTTTGATGTTTGGTTCAACATATATAGTTCTACGTTCTAGCCTGAAAACAAGTGTTTTCACATTTACTTATTAAGAGGCGACAATCATGAAAATTGGCTGCCATCTAGGAATTGTCAGATGGATAACGTACATTTGTCAAAATGTAGATCCTCGACACCATTTGTGCCAAATTTGATGTTTGTTTCTTACAAAAGAAATGTTCTTTAAGTATTGTGAGATAACAGAATATATAAATAATACAATATAATATATCTAAGCAAAATACGCTAATTTTGAGCCATCTTGAATCTACCAGTCCTATTGGAATTTCAATTGACTCAACTGAATTCGGCGAGTCAAAATCCATTTACTTTGATTCACCAACTAATATCTATTCATAGAAGTTCTGCCCTGAAAATGTGTTTTCATATTTACCTGTAACGCGGTTGCCATCTTGAATATTGGCGGCCATCTTGGAATTTTCAGATGGATAACATATCTTTCTGGAAATGTAGACCCTTGAAATCATTTGTCCCAATTTTAATATTTGTTTCTCACTAGTGAAATGTTCTTTTAGGTACTGTAAGAATATATTACAATAAAATATTTTAATGCCAAATACGCTAATTTTGAGCAATTTTATTGCCGCCATCTTGAATCTACAAGTCCTATTGGATTTCAATTGACTCTACTGTGTTTTCCGTGTCAAAATCCATTTATCTAGATGTTTTGATATTGAACATACTTCTTTTTATTGGCATTCTACACTGAAAACCTGTTTTGCACATTTGACGAGACGGTCATCTTGAAAGATGGTGGCCATTTCAGATTTTTCAGTTGGATAAGGTGTTTTTTTGTAAATTGTGCATCCTGGACATCATTTGTACCAAATTTGGTGCTTGTATACTTTTCACTTAAGCCAAATCGGTAAACTATTTTGGTATGTCTGGATGGGACTGGTGATTATGAACATGTTTACCAAAATGAAGGTTGAAGATGACACATTTAAGTAGTTATAGCAAATGTCAATTGGTTATGACACAAGCTATTTTTGTTATAAAAGACGAGCTTAAATGGATTTTACTTAAATAGAAAATTGAAATGTCGATTTTAAATTCCAGGGGTCCCTGAGTTACGATAGGCGAGTACATAAAACAGTCTGGGTGTAGAGTGCACGCCTGCTGAGGAATTGTCTGTTAAACGATCGGTTCCCTAAAGCCTGTTTTCAGGATTGATGACAGGCGATTGCTTACAGCAGGTTGGACATGTAAAGCAAAACGCTTCTCTGGACAGTCTATTTTAAGCTACCATTTGGATATAGATATTTATATGGTTTATATTCATGACTTTATAATGTGAAACTATTTCGGAGGAACATATTAAAGGTGTAAAACCGTGTAAACTTGACCATTAAACACAGTTTAGACACTGGTTAGATCGATCCGATAGAGCCAGTCTTATGAGGGTGCCATATTATCAATTTGAATTACATTGTAAAAACTACCCTAAATAGTAAAACATGGAGTATGCTGAACTTAGAACGTCTTCTCCATTGTAGAACATGTAAAGGTCGTTTGCATTTAAAAAACGCGATAAATCGGAGATTATTGTAAATTTGTGGACATATTTAAATGGAATTTCGCATACACTTAAGCTATGCCTATACCAACTCTGAATACAGAATTTTTGATAGACTGACTAAAATCTTTTCTTCTTTGTTTTTTTTTTTTATAAATTTTGTATTGCTGAAAAAGGTTATTTGCGTGGGATGTTATTGGCTATTACCTTGATCACGTTTGTTTACAAGTGAACATCACTAGGTAAAATTTCGTGATTGTTGCTTCTGTCTGAAAGGTGAATCCCGTGCTACTATTGGATTATGTAAACTAATTGTGAGGCCCGATTATATTTTTACTCTGCTAAATTCATGAACACTTTGCAGGGAAATAAAAAGAAAAACATTGTTTTTTAAACTTAAGCGCTAGCATTCCTACATTATCTGTGTCAGTGTACGAGTTGTATTGTATTACGTTTACGTTACGAGTCGTTTCCTTTTAACGATCAAATAACGTTTTTCGAACTGCTGTGGAAACATTTTGTTGAAAACGTGACAATTGTGAGTTGGTGTAGAGAACGTCTGTATCTTTAAAAAACCTTCACGTATATCGTATTGCTTGGATTTTAGTTTAATAAAACATCTATATGAGTCGCAAATAGTTTGGATCCTTATTAGATCTCGATTGGCTCCGGCGTCCGATCAGGACCCAGCATGTTTGTTATTGACAGTACGGTCGTTTAATACTTTAAACGTACCCAAGTGAGGGCCACGTTCAGTCAGTTGTTAACAACAATGGTATGTGACAGTTTAACGATGAGGCGTGGTTGAGTCGTGCAAAATAGGCTGTTGAATGACTTGAAACTTGTCCTTTACAAACGTAACGTTTACATATAATTTTATGGATAAAACCTTTTTATTACGAAGTGAAAAAAAATGTTCTTTTTTGTCAGAGTTGGTATACGTATATCATAAATCTATGCAAGAAATAAAACACAAGATAAATGCAGTATTCAGCTAAACGGAGCTTTTATTTTCATAAAACATTATGAAACAGTATCACATGTAAACAGTAACCGCTAAAAGAGGTGTTGCATAATCAATCACGACTTATCTCAACTGCTGCCTTAGTGGTTTAGGTTGAAGGTCATAAACCATTTTGCTGCCATGCTCTAAAACACTTAAATGTGCTGAAAGTGTGAATCCAGATCAGACGCGGCGTCTGATAAAGACCCAGACTGTTTGACACTCCTGTCAACGTTAATTAAATAAAACACAACCAATTTAAGCATTCGATGTTATGTCAGCGACTGTAATAGTAGTCTGGTTGCTTCCCCTGACACTACGTGATTGGGTCAGGCACAAACGAATAATGGCGGCGCCCATGGAGAAGACCAGGGGAGTTAAAACAAGAAGGAACAACTTTTGATGGGAGGCGCTTAATATCTTAACATATGATTCATACCATTCAGATAGGATTAAATATGACAATGCTTAGTAGTGGCGTTGTGATTTTTTTGTTTTAAAGCTTAAAGTCACATATTTTCGCGACCGTGCTTGCAGACAATATACGTTTCCTTTAAGATTTTAATGAAAAGTAACGATGTGTCGGTATTTTTATTCCCACATACTACTTAGTCGGGAGCATGTTGTTTTGTCTGTCTGTCTGTCTGTGGTCACATGAGTCAATATGGAAGCGAGCGGTTGATATATGACTGTTCAAATAGAAAGTAAGCGAAATCGGTGGACTTGAGAGCGATTCGCGGACGGTGCATGCTGGTAAGTTGCATGTTATATGTTCGTTTATTGACTGCATGTTTTCGGCGTTTTAACGAAACAAACGACATACTTTTTTTAGATCATTTTCTGTCGTTTATTGCACTTAAATGCCGAAAAAATTCAGGTCATTTCTCATATTTACACTATATTTGCTGAAATTTCTAATATTAAATGAACATGTTAATAGTATACCTGTATGTTTAATCCATATAAGAGATTGTTAACACGAATATTGTGTACCCTGAAAGGAACAGCCATTACTGCCATTATTCCGGGAACGCCACAACATGATTCGCGGAGTGCAGATACATAAGCCCCACCTCCACTGCGTGAATGGCAACACGTCCCGCCCCTAGAAAAATTGCGTTTATACAAAATGAACGCCACTTTTTTTTCAATGAAATTGAAGAGGATGAATGTAAATATTGACTTTTGAGGATTTTCTCCCGATAACATTCAAAACCAGTACTAAGCCTGATAAGAAGACGCCTTCAGGAACCCTCTGGTCTGGGTCTACAATGTTTGAAAATGTTGAAGGTAACCGGTTCCAGTACTGTGAGTGTTAACACATACAACCACAACGACGAGTATACTCGTCATTTACAAACACTATCTGTAAAGAGTACACTTGTCTTATGCAAACAGTGGAGACCCTGGTCAAAGATACTCTGCATGAGTCCTCTGATCAGTATATACACTGTTTGATAATTTTGTTGAAATCAACGTTAAATAGTCTCAAACCGACTAAACTGAATTAGAAATTGGAATTAATTATAAAACGTTTCAAGGGTGAATGAATTAACCACCTTGTTTCTGGCAGATTTGCGCCACAAGTTGTTTAGTTTTGTTAACGATGATATCAACTGGCACAATAGTAAAATCATGTGGCATATGTGAAGCTATATCCAAATTTTCCCAGGTATCATACCCCAGCCCTCTCCACCGAGCAATAGCCTCGAAACATACAAACCATGGTCGGCCCTTTTTGAAATCTTTTTCAAATAGTTCTAGAATAGCCGCGTGTTTGGGTAGAAACAAACTATGGGTCATTCCTGCCCCGTGCATGCCTATCATCACATCAGTCTGACTTATTATCTGGAGCTGGGATTTCATTGGTAGCGATTCCATTAGAACACCCTGTACGCATGCGCCAGGAAAGGCCGTCATCAAGGCACCAATCAGTTGAGCTTCATTGTAAATCTTTCTACCTACCTTTCCTTCGATATTCCTAGGATGAAATACGGCATTTCTTCGTATAAGGAGCGTAATTGTAGGCATTGAGCAATTCAATATTGACAGTGGGTTCAAGTTATGTTGTTGCAAAATTAGCCCTCGACATTCCTCCAGATAAGCTGAATTTTCATTTCGAAAATTCGAAACCAGTCCATCACCTTCTTCAAATCCTAATGCTAAACGTGTAAATCTAATTGGACCCGGTAAATGTCCTACCCGCAGTACAGTACCAAAGATGTTGGTCCATGTTATGTCAAGATTAGAGAACGGATGTCCATCTAAAAACACAACTACAGCATCTTTAGGTTGAACATTATAAATCATCAAAATTAAAAGTACATTGTATACCTCTCTAGCCCAGTTATGCAAGTTAGCATAATCAATTCTTATTACGGCCACTGTGAATCTAGACTCAGTTTCAAACTTGTTTGCAGCCTCCGTTAAGGACAAAGATTTCATCAATTTAAGACTGTCTTGTATTCCTGATGTATCTTCTGCACAATTCAGTTCTAAAAAACCTGGTGAGAATTTATAATCCTCTTTGTCGAGACGTTGGTTCAGTACGTTCCTCACTTCCTCGCCTCCCTTTGACATACGAGAAAGGTTCAGTATCTTTGACGGATTCAAAACAACTTCGTTTAAAACGGCAAACCTTTTGTCGTACACATTGACTCTGTCCTTACAAAATGACCGTTGACGGGACTTACTCAGCCATGAAATAACTGGCTCCTTATCAATCACAAATTTATCTGTAAAATATTCATACTGCTCTTGTTTAAAATTAGTTCCAGGAGATGCTTTTAGCACTGCACAGCTACCGTAACCAACATTTGCGAGTCGACTGTTATCTCTTACTGCCATCTTTGGTTTGCGAACAATGTGTGATGTGTTTATATATGGTGGGACGGCTGCAGCAGTAAATAAAAGGGGTTTAAAGTCACGAGTGGTGCTTGTATAAGAATACTGCAAACTGGAGGTCGCTGTATAAATTGCAAAAAGCACAAGCAATATTACAATTATCACTCGTCTCTTCCTTAACAAGGTTCGTATGCTCACGATTTTCATTTTCAGAGGAAAATATGTAGATCTAAATCTCTAGCAAGCTGTTTCCTTTTCGTATCTCATACTACTTAGCATAATTCTAAGCAGGCCTGTTGAAGCTAGCCTACAGAATGCACTACTTCTTCACCTGTAAAGAAAACAAAACAGAATTCGTCAATAATATATAGTGTAACAGCACAGTAAAGAATATATGTTTAACCCATGTACAGTGGAGAATCTGTTATTCTTTCCCGTTTAAACGCAAACGTACGCAAACGCAAAGCACTAAAACGTAGAAAATAACAACTTTTGGACAATTCTGATAATTCGAGATTATCTTGGTAGCAAGTAGTTTGGAGCCTGATCAGACACCGTGTTACCCGGCGTCTGATCTGGCTCCAAACTGTTTGCACTGCAAATAATAGTTTTAGCGTAAACGCGTTTATTGGGAAAGAATAACAGATTCTCCACTGTATGTATGTATATTGCAATGAATTCTTGCGATGTGACAGTGCTCTCTGGAAACTTGCATAATCAATATGAATCTATACTCACGGAATTTAAAAACTGTGCATGGTGGAAATTTGTTTTAAATGTACATGTTTTCAATTAGCTCACGTAAAGACGGTTCATACAGTTGAATAAAGTGTGTAGAATTTGTTGGTTATCCTTTTCGTGAAATTTACGTTACCTTTGCGTGTCAAAAGACGTTTGTCTATTTTGGCATAAATTGGTCAGTACACTCATTTGTACGGTACATGCAACATGTTTGCAATGTACACTGGTTTTTTTTTTAAGTAAATCAATGGAAAAACAAGTAAAGTTTGTTTTATCGACCATAACGGCTATGCCACAGCTGTCTGAAAATGTGCGTTTACTTTCAGTCAACATATTAGAGGTTGGAATGCAGAAAAAAAGATTTTGCAGGCCAATCTGGCCTTCATCGTAACATCATGTTGTCATAATCGAGACGTATCGACAAATTGGCAATGCTCGCGAGAACCTGCGACCAGGGATATCGCTATTAACGTAACGTCGACAAGATACGTATATTCCCGTTACACATGTGCGTCATCATCTTCAGTCTACAAACTTTACGCTCAAAACATTCGTCTATTCAGCCCGAGGACAGTGCGCAAAAGATTACGCTAATTTCGAATCCGTCCGACTGTACGTCCCATTCTGACGTCAAACCCGCCACATTGCCTTAAAGACATCAAGCCAGTCCATTCATTGATTACCACCCCATTGTCCTCACTACGTGTGAAAATACAGGTAGTTTACCGTATAGCATGAGACAATTGTTTAGGCAACGGTTCAGCCATCTGAGAGCTTTGAATAGAAGCCCTTACATAATACATCTCAATAGGGTTTTCAATGGGTTTTACTAACCAAGCTATCAAATATTAGGCGCGGGCCTCACATGAGACGCCTGAATGAGTCTTTGCCTAGACGCTACCACCGTTAGTGCATGCTCTCCATGCTTTGACCCAAACTATCTACGGGGTAGGTGTTACAACCCAAGCTAGATCATGTGATGTCTTTAATGACAAAAACGCATGGCAGTACAATCCTGATTGACAGCACACTTTAATGACTCTTATGAAATGTTAGATTGATGTTTAAAATAACACAATAACAAAGTCTATTTATATCTGGTTTGTTATTCCTATTATTTAAACAGCTTTTCCCAATGCACAGTTTTTAAATTCCGTGAGTATATTTTCAAAATTACCTTTAGAATCACCATTGATAAGATATCATAGGTGTTATACTCCGGACAATTTCGGGACGAACAGACGGACCTAAAGACTGAACGACCGATGAATAAAGTGATTTCTATAAAGCTTCACCCCTACCTGGTGAAGTATAATTATATTATTATACCCAAGTAAATATATATTTAGCCATGTAAGTCAATTTTTCATTTATTCATATATATGTTACAGTCAATCTGTGCAATCAGTCATTTCACAAAGTGACTAAAAATTTCAGTCATTACGTGAAATGACTGTTTTATTTAGTCATTTCATGAAATGCAAAATTTTCAGTCATTTCGTGAAATGACTGAAATTGAAGGGCCACTTCTACACAAGTAGGCTAGAAACCTCAAATAGGATTCAGGAAATGTGTGAAATTAATTTTATTTGATTAATTCAACAACACTTGTTCATCTTGTTCATTTATGTCTTTCAATATGCATACTGTTGTTTAAAACATAATATCTAACATATATTCTAGAAACATTGCAAGCATTTTTTAAAGATTTAAGAGACTTGATTTGTATATTAAAACATAATATCTAACATTTATTCTAGAAACATTGCAAGCATTTTTTAAAGATTTAAGAGACTTGATTTGTATATTAAAACATAATATCTAACATTTATTCTAGAAACATTGCAAGCATTTTTTAAAGATTTTAGAGACTTGATTTGTATTAAATTTAATATGCATATATTGTTTCAATAATGTAATTTGTAATTATTAAAATACATCAATCATTACGATTGATTAAATAAAGCTAAAGTCAATTCAGTCATTTCGTGAAATAACTGAAGGTGTTTTAGTCATTTCACGAAATTACTGAAAATTGTTGGCATTTCATGAAATGACTAAGTGAAACAGTCATTTCACGTAATAACTAAAAATTTTAGTCATTTCTTGAAATGACTGATTACACAGATTGACTGTAACCTATATATATATATATATGTATATGTTACAGTCAATCCATGTAATCAGTCATTTCATGAACTGACTTAAATTTCCAGTCATTTCACGAAATGACCAAACTTTTCAGTCATTTCGTGCTATGACTGAAATTGAGAGGCCATTATTACACAGATTGACTAGAGACAATTTAAGAGATTTCAGGCAATGTGATAAATGACGTTTATTTAATAATGTAACAGCAGCAAGTGTTCATTCACATCCTCATTGATGCATTTTTTTGTTACAATTGTTTCGGAAACAGTGAATTTTTTTTAATTATTTATGCAACTATAAAACTTGTAATACATTTAATATACATGTATTTTAGTAGTAAAGCCACATTCTCATCAAGGCAATCTGTTTAACTTTCAACCAACATTAAGTGGTACAGTGGATAATCTGTTATTCTTTCCCGTTTAAACGCAAACGTACGCAAACGCAAAGCACTAAAACGTAGAAAAGAACAACTTTTGGACAATTCTGATAAATCTTGTGTATCTTGGTGGCAAACAGTTTGGAGCCTGATCAGACGCCAGGTTACCCGGCGTCTGATCTGGCTCCAAACTGTTTGCACTGCAAATGATAGTTTTAGCGTAAACGCGTTTATTGGGAAAGAATAACAGATTCTCCACTGTAATACTAACTCACATATTACAACGATATTAACAAGCTGTAGAGAAGTGGGCCAAGCTACACAGACAAATCGGGTATAGACTTACTGTACTTGGTTATGGGTTAAAGTTTGAAAGACTTGCGATAGTTTATAGTTTGAAAGACTGGATGTTGTTTTATAGTATGAAAGACTAATGTGGTGATGGTTTATAGTCTGAAAGACGTGTGTGTGTGTGTATGTGTGTGTGTGTGTGTGTGTAGTCTGAAAGACTTTGATATAATGGCTTATGAACTGGATCTGAAAAACCTCGCAGAACACCTCACCAAAGTATTTTTTTTGGAGTTTGCTAGACAACCAAAACTTACGACTTACGTTATTGCATCTGAAAGACCACAAAATTTAACGTAAGACGGACAGTCCGTGACCACAAAATGAAATATTTAAGATATGAAATATCATGAAATATTCAAATAATATACAGAGTTTCATATGAGTCCAAAATGTATGAAACACGCCTTTTTCTCATATACAATTCAACCGGGTGAGCCGACTCAAGGTATAACTGCATAGGATAATAACAGTACCTTAATCCGAAAGCTATCCTAAGAATAAACTGGCATAGAGCAACATGAAAACCGTCAATGCTGTCTAAGAAATACTGGCATATAGGGGCAATGAAAAAAATTACTTTTCAACCTCCCTAAGAAACTAGACTGGCAAAAGGCAAACTGAAAAATTACTTTTCAATTTCCCTAAGAGACTAAACTCGCATAGAGCAAATTGACAATTCTCAATTTCCCTAAGAAAAACTGGCATAGGTACCTAACGGAATCTGCAAACTGTCCTAAGAGACTGACATAGGAAAAATAAGAAAGAAAATTCTATCAAATTCCCTACGAAATTAATTAGCCATTTCCAAAGTTGTACTGAGCTCAAGAACTTCTTGCATTGAGCAGACATGCTACATGTGAAGTCTGTACCACATGTTGCTTCATAGTTATGAGAAATGTTAGAATTTACCCTTTATGACCTCTAGATGACCTTGACCTTTGGTTGACATGACCCAAGTTATATTGGATTGAATAGCCTCTTGAGTTAAATACACATGCCAAATATAAAGTCTCTATCACATGCAGCTCTAACGTTATGTCCAAAAATAAACCCAATCCAATTTTACCTCTAAATGACCTTGCCCTTTGTTGGACATAACCCAACTTTTACTGAGCTCAAGATCTGTTAGAGCTTATTACACATATCAAATATAAAGCATGTGTAACGGCCGATGTTTGTTTCGGTCATTATTGTTTTGTTTTTGTCAATTAATTACGGATTACGTTTTTTGACGTCAGAACGTAATTGAAGGAAAACTAAACTAAGGAAGAAAACAACAACAAGAAGATAATATAGAATATCCAGGAAGGAGAACAAAATCAGTATGTAAATTAATTGTATTTACATTTCTAAAATTATATTTATTATGTTAATTAATATTTGTATTTCATCATAATTTTATTTGTTGAGCAAAATTGCGTCTATGTACATCTCTATATTTCAGTCTGTTTATTTACCTATCTATCTACCTGGTTTTCGTATTCTGTCGGTCTGTCCGCTTTATCGTTTCCCTTCTTTTGCTCTCTATGATTTGTATGTGATTGTAAAATGTATTTTTGTTTTTATTACAGAGATTCGCTTATGTATGCACGCAAAGAAATTAAAGAAATAAAGCGCATCTACTTTTTTTTTTTAATTATACAGCCTGTATCACATATAGTTCTAAATGTATGGCCATCGTTAAGATTTCAGACGACCACAACGGCGACGACAACGACGACATCGACAGTGCTTCAGGGCTGCCATAAGTTGACATGAAAAATCCTAAGATTTCCAAATTTGCATTTTTCAAGTGCGATTTTATGAATTATACCTTTACCCCATAGCCTTTGTCTTGTTTTGTTGACATGCGACTACTTAAAGCAGGCTGTAAGTAAAGCAGAATGCGCCTTAGGGCGCATTCTGCTTTACTTTCAGCCTGCTTTAAGCTACCATATACTGGGAAAAAATCCGGAGATTTAGGAAAAATCCGGAGAAATGGCAGCCCTGGTGCTTAGCCGGATGATCACAATAGCTCGTAGTTTCTTCGAAACAGACAAGCTAAAAACGTACTAGTATGGCAGTACCATCTTAATTCACATTACGTGTTTGAAATCTTATGAAATTTTAGATTGATGTTTAAATAAAACGATAGTAAAGACATTTAATATCTGGTTTGTTGTTCTTATTATTTAGACGGCTACTCTCAATGTAAAGCTTTTAAATTCCGTGTGTATATTGATTTGAAACGTTGAACACTTCACGTGACTTGTTCAGTACCAAAACACATTACAGCAAGACATTTAACCCTGAGATATGTCATTCTGAAGTTATTGGTCTTAATTTTACTTAGAATTTGTAAATAAAATGTCTCAATCACTGTCCAAGTTATTAACTTAAAACGTCATTTTCTACATTTCAGTGCATTGTGTTTCATGCTTAGTTTTGCTTAAGGTGGTTCGACAGCGGGCGGCCCGCATCTCGAGTTCCGGAAATGCTGATGACTTTCACCTGATCTTTGCGGCACGTGCTTATAGTAGTAAATTTAGATAAAGAAAATATTGATCTGCTTCAGTGTCTTCTCTGTTAGCGCAGTTGGTACGGTGATTGACTTGCAACCCAAAGGTTCTAGGTTCGATTCCCACTCGTTTCAAAACTTTTTTTTAAACAAAATGTCCGATTTTAGTGACTAGTCATTTCATAACGCAGTGATCAAAGGACATGCTATGTTTAGTAACGTAATAATGAATAATATCAGATGCAAGTATAGTCAAGTAACAGCTAAATTTGTGAGGATTTATAGCCTATATGACAGATGGCAGCTTAACACAGGACAAAAGTAATGCTAAAAGATAGATCCTAAAGGAGTTTTTATGCATTACTTTTGTTATGCATTAAGCAGTCACTTGCCGTTAAAGATCTACAGACTACCGTATTCAATGGTCCTTTATTACAGGTTTGACTTATGGTATTATTTAGAGCTGATGGCATTTTAAAGTTGAACTCAAGGGAGGTTACTCGTTTTGTGTTTACATTTTGTCAGAATTTCAGGAATTCATGTATAAAATGTAAATTCTACTGTAGATTTTCTTTAAATTTTTGTGACTAGTAGAATTAAGTTATATCTATCTAATAAGAGTAAAATTAGTGTATGTTAAACAGCTAGAATTTTTGTAATTTGAGATTTTCAGAATTTGACTTTTTTAAAATATTGATATTTCCAGAAAATATGTTATGAAATACTTTTGTTTGCCCAATATCTTATAGTCTATGTATAGTTTACTTGAATGTACAGAAATTATTGAGTTATATCATTTTATAAAGAAAATATTCCTGTTTATTAAAAAAGGAGCTTTTCTCGACAAAAGGTCCTGTCAGAAAAAAACGGCACTGTAACTTTTTTTATTTTACCGATTTTTCACTCTCCATATGGTATATTTCAATTAAATCAAAGTTTCAAAAATTTCTGACACAGAATAAGCTGACCCGCGAACCACCTTAATGGGAAAGAATAACGCATGTGTTTCTGTATACAGGCGTTACACTTGGTTTGTCATCCAAGTGGAGCTGTTGGGTATGATAGATAGATACTTTATTTATACATAAGGCCAGCGGCCCAACAGTACACAAGGATACAAAAGAATGCAATAACTAATCAAAGTCAAAGTATAATTTCAATGTTTACGAGGGGAAAGTGACACATATTATGTGAAATATTCATTTATCGTAAAGAAATGTATTATATATAATACAGTGGAGAATCTGTTATTCTTTCCCGTTTAAAAGCAAACGTACGCAAACGCAAAGCACTAAAACGTAAAAAATAACAACTTTTGGACAATTCTGATAAGTCTTGTTTATCTTGGTGGCAAACAGTTTGGAGTCTGATCTGGCTCCAAACTGTTTGCACTGCAAATAATAGTTTTAGCGTAAACGCGTTTATTGGGAAAGAATAACAGACTCTCCACTGTACCGGAGCTGTATCATTTAAACATAAAAAACTACAAGCGGAATGCATTGAAATGTAGCAAATGCATGTCTTAAAAGATATTATACCCCGGGCTTATTAAGTCTACCATGCACGCAACCGGACAAAATTGCATTTGTGTCGAATTGTTCATTTACACTTTTTGAGAAATGAAAAAGATCCCAAGAAAAACTCAGTACAATTATGCCAAATTGTGAGTATTTATTTAGGAAAAATACTTAACTATTTTTTCTCCATATTAAAAAATATCCATAAAAGAGTTTAGATACAGTTTTGAACTTGTAATTTTTTTTACAAAACATCATATTGTTATAATTGCATTTGTCAGCACATTCTTCCATTTACTTATATGATTCTCCTCTTAACCCATTTATTTTTCTGCAGTTGAAGAATAACAGAAAGGCGTAAAAGGGCGTATTTATCAGATAAAGTGTCAATCATCACTCTCTGTAGCGGTCATGTCTTTAAGGATGTCAACTAGACAGTATTATCATTTTATTTCTCATATTGCATCGTACAGCAAAAACACATTCTATAGGTAACATTCTTACATAAATCTATATAGAAAGATCATAATCAAAAACGTCTAAACTGAAGTATATGTGCTTTTCAATATAACATAAGTCTTGAAATAGTCGAAGAAAAAGTAGATGGCAAAGAAGGAGCAGAAGACGAGGAAAACGAAACAAAAAACAAGAGCCGTATACGGCCCTAAATCGCTCACCTGGAACCGTTGATGTAAATGTAACATATCTTGAAAAGCTGAGAAATTATGACAATATGAGTGTGCCAATTGCTGATTGGATGATGCTGAGTGCAAAATATCTAAGCTCAGGGTACTGTGGTTTCAGAAAAGAAGATTTTTTAAGTTTTTATCGAAAATATCTAATTTTAGCTCTTGTGACCTAGATATGCAAACGCACCGAAACCATTTGAACAATATTGGTAAAGTACATCAAGAAGTTACACTATGCAAAATATCAAAGCTCTACCCATATTAGTTTTAGAGAAGAAGAGGTTTGAAGATTTCACTATAAAACTCTATGTAAATTTGTTACCCCCGGGGCGGGGTCATTTTTGACCCCAGGGACATAATTTGAACAATCTTGATAGAGGACATGTAGTTGATGCTTTGTGCAAAATATCTAAGCTCAGGGTACTGAGGTTTCAGAAAAGAAATTTTTGTAAATTCTTATTGAAACGATCTATTTTTAGCTTCTGTGACCTAGATATGCAACGGTTCGAAAAAACTTGAACAGCTTTCAAAGAGGACTATATAAGGATCATTCCTGCCAAGTTTTGTTAAAATCCATCCTGTAGTTTAGGAGGAGATGTCGTTTAAAGAAATTGTTGACGACGGACGTCTGACGAACGGACAGTAGTACAAAAGTACCGGTGCTAGAGGTGGTTGGGTGGTTCAAAATGCATAGCACCGGCACCAGAAGTGGTTCAAATGTATATGAACCACTTCTGGTTCCGGTACCATGCATTTTGAACCACCCAACCACCTCTGGCCCCGGTCTTAGGGTTTGGGGGCAGTAGAGCAGAAAGTACACCTGGAGATGTACATGTATCTAGTACATACATGTATATAAAATACATGTATATACATGAACAGCAACCAACATATTGTAGAGCTGGAACGTATACCTATTTGATATACATGTGTGTAGGCTAGAAAGGTAGAGTTGGAACGTACATGTAGTAGTTTATTTGGTAGCGAGTGAAATTAGCACATGTATATTATCTGGTATACATGTATGCACAAGAGAGAGAACTGAGGAGATTCTAAAATATAAACCTAGAATGTACATGTAGTAGTTTATTTAGTAGCGAGTGAAAATTAGCACATGTATATACATGTATCTGTTATATATCTGGTATACATGTATATACAAGAGCAGTGACGCGTAATGCACATGTATAAAATTACCTAAAATAGTTCATCATTGTTCATGTTAACCATTTCTTTTTCCTCCGTCATGGCCCAGGCACAGCTCAATCTAGTTTACGAAGATAGTGGATTCGAACAGGTACAATGGTCACCTATTTTAAACCAAGTAGAATGTGTGGTAGACCCAAATCACTCGATTATCATGAAAATGGTGAAATCAAAACCCCTAGTGTTAATCAAGAAAGGAAAAAAGCGTATTAAATTAGACATACTTTTTATCTTCTGTTTTATACAAAATATATCTAACTATTGTTCACACCACTGTGTTCCTTCTAGAAAGGTTGGTTTTAAAAAGAAAAAAGCAAAGCTTAGGTAAACAATTAAACTCACATTAAACTCAAATGTTGTACCGTTTTAGAATGTAAGCAGTCAGCATTTTCCCACCTATTTTATCACCCTGACACCATGACCTAGGTATATAGTAACTACATACATGTACTTTGTCTCGGGTGACTACCCTTTACATCAATTTCAGGTGACTTTATAATTTTCTAACTTAAACGTTTTACACAAAATCTCTCAAGTACAATTCCGTTAATTCATGGTCTAGAGTTACAATTTAGGATATGGTTATTGAGTCGATCTCACACACCAAAACAATAATAACACACCAATGTGATTATTTAATTTATCACATCGTCCCTCAATGCTCGCATGGTCACACTCCGATGCTGCAAATTACTAAAATTACTACAGATTGTATGGATATATCTTTGTGCTGCATAAAAACAAATGGAGGAGAATCAGTGTGCCCTCACTAAATAAGTATTTTTGTTTTGTTTTAAAAGGGTATTGAACAGTACACAGAGAGACTGTCTGAATACAAACATGTGAAGGAGTGAATTTCTGTAGAAAATGAGAGAAAGAGGAGGAAATTAACGCCATTCACGCTTCTCTATATAAGGGTAAATCACTGATACATTGAAATAGTTGTATAAGGAACTTGGGTTACCACCAACTAAAAGACAAACATGTCACACACTAGATATATTCCAAATAAGGACACTTTTGTTGTTGATGTACCAAAACAACTCCAAGCTTCTAACAAAACTCAAGATTTGAATACAGTGAAAATGGAAGTGGTGAGTTCTGTTCAAGGCACAGTAGACAGGGCAGCCAGTGAATTGAAACGAATGAATAAACGTAGAACATACGATATCATCGGATTAGCCACGAAAGGACAGACAAATGTCTAAAAGGTTTATTGTGCTATGCAAAAATGAGGAAAAGTATGTGACGGGTGACATTCTCATCTGCTGTATACTTAAAGAGCTACCAACTCCTCCGCCTCCTTTTTGTTGAGGACACCGTCGGAATGATCACCTGTGACATTTGTTTAAAATCTTTAAATCGTCGTGACAACATGCTTCGACACAGGAACTCCGTGCATAACAACCCTGGCGAGTATAGCCCGTCTGATGTATCAGACACTGACACGTCTATGGTGGAGGACGACAGTGTATCAGAAGGTGAAAACTCAGATTATAGTGCATGGGATAGCATTATTATGCTAACCTTTGACAAATTGCAGCCAAAGTTCGAAGAGGAGGTGAAAACACTAATGACCAAAGAAAATACAGAACTTTTCGATGCCCGGACCAGAATTTATGAGGACATGAAATCGGCTTACAGAAAGGCAGTGATAAATAACTTTATGTCAAGAATGGAGTGGTTGTGTGTGATTCAACGAAATGCGATCTACAAGGCTATTAAGCAAACTGCTTCTGCTCTCATTGATATAACTCAGAATTGTTAACGGTCGAGTGGGTGATGACGAGGGTATAGGACGATTTACTTGTATGACTAGTAATGGTAAAAGTCTTATTGATTATGCAATTGTTTCTCAAGTTATTTTCCCTATTATCGAAGATTTTATAGTTCATGATATTTATGAATGCTCTAATCATGTTCCTATACAAATAAACTTAAAAGTTAAATATCCAGATATGTATCCCTCAAACAATTCGTCTTGTAAGGTAATAAACAAATTAGTATGGGACAATGAGAAAAGCAACAATTTCAAGCAAGTTTTAAATAATGAAACAAATAATCTGACCAATATTATCACAGATATAATTTCTGAGAACGTAGACATAGACAGTGGGGTAAATACTTTTGCACAAGTACTGTATACAAAAGCATTTGATTCATTTGGACATACTACACGAATTTACGACAATAACAATAAGTTAAATACACGAAAGTATGCAAGTCCGTGGTATAACGGCGACTGTGAGAATGCTCGAAATAATCTAAAGCATGCGAACAAACAATATAAGAGACTTAGGACACAGGAAAATTATAATTTGGTTATTGGTAAACGAAGAATTTATAGAAAGGCAAAACGTATTGCGCGGTATAAACATGCTTACAATAAAAAAACAGAATTACAATATTTAGCAAAAAATAACCCTAAACAATTTTGGGACACTATTCGTAAATTTAATAAAAAATGCAAAAAGTCCACAACCATACCTACTGAAGATTTCTATAATCATTTTAAGGATTTGTTTTCAGACACAGATGCTTTTAAAGATGAAATTGTTGAAAATTTGTTAAATAATTTCCCAAATCAACAATCAGTAGACGAACTTGACAGGGAGTTTGACGTAGGTCAAATTAACAGTGCCATATCTTCATTAAAAGGTGGTAAAAGCCCTGGTGCGGACAATTTGATACCTGATATTTTCATTGAATGTAAAGATATAGTATCACCATTATTATGTAGACTTTTTAACTTTATATATAGCAGTGGTACATATCCTGAATCATGGACAAAAGGTATATTGGTCCCTATTCCTAAGAAGGGAGATAAAAATGACGTTGACAATTATAGAGGCATTATGTTAACTAGTGTATTTGCTAAAATATTTTCGAATTTGTTAGACCAAAGGTTACGTAAATGGGTAGAGGACAAAAATATATTAACAGACTTTCAGTTTGGCTTTAGACAAAATAAAAGTACGACTGACTGCATTTTTGTTTTACAGTCATTAATAAATAAGGTTATACAACATGAACGGAGAAAACTGTATTGTGCATTTATTGATTTTAAAAAGGCCTTTGATTTAGTGTATAGAAATGGAATTTGGTTCAAACTTTTATCACATAACGTTTCCAGTAAATTTGTAAAAATTTTGCAATCAATGTATGAGTCAGTTAAAATATGTGTCAAAGTTAATGGTGACATTACAGACTACTTTGATAGCTTAATGGGCGTAAAGCAGGGTGAAACGTTATCCCCATTATTGTTTATTTTGTTTATCAACGACATGGGGGCTTCTTTGCAAAATGAGGATGCAGATGTTATTACTATCAATGAATTACAAATATTCATGCTACTGTTTGCTGATGATACTGTTCTCTTTTCGTATTCAATTGATGGTTTGCAAATGTTATTGAATAGTTTACATAAATATTGTAGTTCATGGAATATCACTGTGAATACTAAAAAGTCGGTAGCCATGGTATGTAAACGGGGGTCTAGACATGAACATTTTGACTTGTTTTATGACAATGTTAAATTAGATGTAGTTACTAACTTTACTTACCTAGGCGTATCACTGTCATCTAATGGTAAATTTTACCAATCCCAAAAGTTACTGTCAGAACAGGCTTTAAGAGCAACATATTCACTGAATTCCTTGTTTGATAAAGTCCCCCTTGCGGTAAATGAAAAATTACAACTCTATGATAGTATGATATTGCCTATATTAATGTATGGATCTGAAGTATGGGGGTTCCACAAAGCGCAAGATATCGAAAGAATATATTTAAAATTTCTTAAACAGGTTTTAAAATTCAGAACTCAGACCACAAACGCAGCAGTTTATGGTGAGTTAGGTAAGGTCCCATTACAAATACAACGGAAAGAAAGGATACTTAAATATTGGTTCAAAATTGTTCATTCTTCGGGCTCCTTGATTAATACTATGTTTTATGATCAGGTTAACAATAATATAGCTAACTCGTGGGCACTTGAAGTAAAGTGTATGCTTGATGACTTAGGGTTTGGATATCTGTGGAACAATGAAAATATAACGAAATTACAATTAGCAAAGGTTATAGAAAGGTTATATGACCAGTATTATCAACAATGGTATTCTTTTCTTGATACATCCTCAAAACTTAAAACTTATAAAAATATTAAGAGTAATCCAGGGTTAGAAAAATATTTAAATTGTGTTAAAATTGAGAAACACTGTGTTGCACTTACTAGACTAAGATTATCCTCCCATAGATTGGCCATTGAAGAAGGGCGTTTCAGAAATATTGAAATACAAAATCGTAAGTGCGTTCTGTGTGAAATGAATGTTATAGAAGATGAGTATCATTTTACCTTAGTTTGTCCGTGCTATCTGGATATAAGAAATAATTGTCTTCCTAAATACTATTGCCATTGGCCAACTAAACAAAAATTTATATCATTACTTTCAAACTCTCAAACTGGAATATTGACAAGATTAGCAAAATATGTATATTTATCCAATGAACGACATGACAGTTTATTTAAGATTTAGTATCGTAATACTTACCATTACCGAATAAATACAATCCAAGAATTTAGTGTCATTGAACACAGAATGCACAGGTATTATATCCCGAGTATACTTAACACTTTTATCAAAGTAAAACTGCATTTAGTGTAAGAATAAGTTTTACCTGTGCATGGTTACATGTATGTAATATTAATTGCGATGGCTTGTATGTAGCGATTGTGAATCATTTAATCACAGCGTTATCTTGCTTGGCCTGCTGTACTTCCAGTAGAGAACTCAAAGTATATTGAACAGGTATAGGCAGTGTTTAAGCGTGCGAAGTTGATTCAACCTTTAGTCTGCTTGAAAACAATATATTTCTGCATGAAACACTGGATATTGAAATTTCGAGTTGGGTTGTTCTTTTTATGCTTGCTATAAATTGTAATATGTATACCAAGTAGTTTGGATCTTCATGGGACGCCGCATTTTTCGTCGTCCCATCAGGATCCAAACTGTTTGCATATGTGATGCGGATTTATCCGCTACAGACTGCAACAGTATAGTAGAATTAATGCTTTACTGTATATTTTGCACTTTGAAAGTTAGCGACTGAGCACTCGGCGTAGTGGACAGAGTATGCAATCTTTAAAGCCTGCGAAGTTGATTTAATCTTTGGGTTGTTCTTTTTAAGCTTGTGATTAATTTTACTTCGTATATTAAGCAGTTTGGATCTTCATAGGACGCCGAATTTCTCGTTGTCCCGTCAGGATCTAAACTGTTTGCATACGTAATTCACCTGCTACAGACTGCAGACTATGAGATAAGCAGTGTGTAAATTTAAGCATAGTTGAATTAATGATTTACTGTATATTTTGTACTATAATAGTATTATATTTGATGCTCCGTGACTCATGAATGAATATGTATATATATGATGTATGTGCGTGTCATGCTCTTCTCGAGCTTGGTTGTGACCGCCTGATTGTAGAGGCGATGGACTATGTTGTCTGTGCCAATAAAGAATATTTGACTTGACTTGACTTTGATATGGACAATTACGAGCGGAGTGAAGCCTGGAAATTTGCAATTAACAAACGAAAATATCTGTTTGATGACATTTTAGCTCAGTACAATCCACCGGACATAATTCCTAGTGGAGAAAGTGACAGTGAACTGGACACATATGAGCAATGATGGGACTAGTTTATGTCGTTGATATACATGTATACACAATAATTGATTTATCTTGATATGTTTTTATATCATGCTAGTTTACCTATATTGATATTATCAATAAATAGTGAAACTGTCATATTGATGTACATGTTGTGTGTTCATTCCTATACATGTATATAATATGTATGCATCCCTACATGCTCTGTGTCTGTCCATAACCAGGTCTCTCTCTCTCTCTCAGTTGCTCTTTCTCTGTATCTGCCTTTGTCCCTCAGTCCCTGTCTCTTAGTATTGTCTGTATCTCTTTTCCTCTGTCTATCTATCTGTCTGTCTCTGTCTCGCCCTGTCACTCACTCTCTCTCATGCATGTCCTAGCGAATCTATTAAAAGTGTGAAATTGAGATTGAGATGCGAGCTGTATATTAAATGATCCGTGAACCGAGACCTTAGTATAAACATCAACTTAGTTGTATTTCGGGTTGCATTCATCTGTGATTTCACATCATATTGAGAAGCATGATGGCCTTTTTTCTGCCTGCCTTCGACTCATTTTCAAATGAAATTTACTCCTCATTGCCTCCTCAACATGTTTATATCGGGGTAACAGCCTCCTCAACCCTTCTTCAGTTTCTCCTCTTGAGCTGTCATAGCGTATTAATAATGAGGGAATAAGTGTGTGGTAATGAGGGTTTATGTACACTGTGCATGTGATTGGGTATATACAAGGGATAAGACGCTTTATGTTCAATCGGGTTTACTACAATTATTATTAGCCATATCAGAAACTATTAAATTATCACATTTATTATGGTATGAAGGCAATATCGACATTTAAAAAGTCTAAGCGTCTCCTCTATTCATTTATGTATATGCATTTATATCAGATACATGTATATACATGAGCTAAAGTCACTGGCTACTAAATAAACTACTACATGTACATTCTAGGTATATATTTTAGAATCTCCTCAGTTCTCTCTCTTGTACATACATGTACACCAGATAATATACATGTGCTAATTTCACTCGCTACTAAATAAACTACTACATGTACGTTCCAACTCTACCTTTCTAGCCTACACACATGTATATCAAATAGGTATACGTTCCAGCTCTACAATATGTGGGTTGCTGTTCATGTATATACATGTACTTTATATACATGTATGTACTAGATACATGTACATCTCCAGGTGTACTTTCTGCTCTACTGCCCCAAACCCTAAGACCGGGGCCAGAGGTGGTTGGGTGGTTCAAAATGCATAGTACCGGAACCAGAAGTGGTTCATATACATTTGAACCACTTCTGGTGCCGGTGCTATGCATTTTGAACCACCCAACCACCTCTAGCACCGGTACTTTTGTACTACTACGGACGACGAACGACGGACGACGGACACAGAACGATCAAAATAGCTCACCTTGGCACTTTGTGCCAGGTGAGCTAAAATCAATTAAAGAGAAAGATAAATATATGTAGAGGTGAGCAAACAGCTTTATTTTAACCCACCATACATCGTAGTAAAATCCATCCAGTTTTGCATGATGCAGGGCAGGTTTGTCCTATCGTTGGGCAATATGTCTTTCTGTATGGACTTTGTCCTGCATGTATATTTTAACGAGTTTGAAGATTGGTCTTTCTTTTAAACATTTGCATCGAAAGATGTAATATTTTGCCAATAAGATGGAATAGTTTACAGGTGTTTTGTATACTTGTTATTCTGGCATATTCTAGTAATTACTACAAAGCTGGTTGACAATACTATTTCAAAGTGTTGTAAAGTTCTTTAACCTTTTCACTCTCAATCGCGCCTCAAAGCGCGTTGGCAAACCGTTTGAATATACTTATTCAAATCCCATTTAATTAGAGCAATAAATTTACCAAATCTGAAGCCCCTATCACTTGAGGGTCAAATGTTATTGCCATTTCAAATTTGACCTTTTGACCTCTGTGGCCTTGATATTTAACCCGACATTCCCAAAATGTGTATATATTTACATACCTCTTTACATGGACAACATACATGACAGGCAACACGCATGTCACGTATTGAGTGTTAAAAGTTGTCAAATTCATTCTCAACCTTAAAGTTGGCAATCACTTTTGATCTATAAGATCAAAAGTGATTGCCAACTTTAAGGTTCAGAATGAATTTGACATTTTGAACTATGTGACAGTGACTTTTGGCTAGACATACATGAAATATACATTTTCAAGTTTCACTTCATCAGATCAATATTCATACCAAATGTAAAATCAAGGGCTATTGCCATTTCATATGTTTGATCTGTTGACGTATGTGACCTCAATATTTTCCTGACATGCCAAAAACCTGCATTTCATATACCTCTTATTATGGATAACACATATGTCATGTATTAAGAGTGTATTGGTGATAGTTGAAAAGTTATTACCAATGTTAAGGTCTGCGGACAAACAAACAGACACACCAACAAACAAACAGAGCAAAATTAATATTAGCCTGATCAAAGGTCCGAGGGTATAAAAGTGGATTCACCTAATAAACAAGCATGGGTGAATGCACTGGGCGCAAATTGAATAAGCCACCAACAGATCAAGGGGCATGACAAGTGGTTATTTTATTATACACGAAAATGCCTCAGGGATATAAAATGAAATTCAATATACCCGTAAACATTTTTACAACACACATGAAATTCTTTTGTTAAAAAAAAAGCTCTTCTCTACCAAACACAAGCAGCTTTAGAGATTGGGTAACGTACTCTTTGCATGCGCGGAATTTAGGCGTGTGTTACACTTGTCGTATGCTACTGTTCAAAAATCGATTATTCAACTTTCTTATTTCAAATCAAGGTCTGTCAAATAAATGACGTGACGTCTCACCAGGATCCAAACTGTTCAAAAAGTTATCTAGGTTCCACCGCTAGCGTGCTAAGCGTCTGGTTGGTATCTTAACTTGCTGGTAGTGTATCAATGTTTCTTATCAAGATACAAAGTGCGTAAACATTAAATTTCGAAGATACATCGGATACAAAATATTTTTATTGTCGGGTGTCATAAACATTTGGAAGAAGCATAAGCTAAGCAAAATGCAGCCGACTTTATAAGCAGGCGATAGTTGGCTGTGAAGGGGGTAAAAGCTATCGCTTTTGTAACAATCTACCCCAAAACGAGGTACAGTGGAGAATCTGTTATTCTTTCCCGTTTAAACGCAAACGTACGCAAACGCAAAGAACTAAACGTAGAAAAGAACAACTTTTGGACAATTCTGATAATTCTTGTTTATCTTGTCGGCAAACAGTTTGGAGCCTGATCAGACGCCGGGTTACCCGGCGTCTGATCTGGCTCCAAACTGTTTGCACTGCAAATAATAGTTTTAGCGTAAACGCGTTTATTGGGAAAGAATAACACATTCTCCACTGTAAGCCAGTCCAGTGCTGAGCGCGACTAACATTTGCATACATATTTGATCCAGATCAGACATTGCGCGACGCGGCGTCTGATAAGGATCAAAACTGTTTGACACTCGTACCAGTTATTATATTCTATTGAAATGTGCATGCTCTTAATTTGAAAGTTATCACTTAATAGCAGAATACATTTGTTAAGTAGATGGTATTGCAGCAGGAAAACGTTTAATGTGTAATGGCAGGTAACACTATCTCAATGTCACGGGTTATTTTACAAGCTTAAATATGCAAATAACCAGCCGCACGCTACACATATTCTTCTAAGTGTTTATACTCTGAATGATTAAACACTCTCTGGTCTAACCTATTCTAATGCCTTACCTTGAGTACAATAGTTATTTGGAAACAGTTTGAATCATTTACAGCTTGACACTCATTTCAATATATCGTAATTCAAAACACTTAAAAAATTAAATTGAAAAACAAAGGCAGACGACGATTGTTTAATTGATGACGTCATGCACGTAAAGGGGTTACCCCTTTTTGCACGACATCCGAATTTGTGATAACTTTTGCAAAAATACCTAGTTTGGATCTGAAGTAACAAGGAACAAAAGTCAACTGGTGGACCTTCGGCCTCAATGGTCAATTCCTGCGCGTCACAACTCCCAACCGTTGTAGAAAACCGTTAAACAACGGTAGATAATCGATTATTTCTAAAATATAACATTTTTGTTCATAATTTATTGAATTTATCAAACTCGTCGCTTTATAAAACATCAAAAACGTCTTTTGTGCATTGAATGATTTTTTAATGATTTCATTTCTGTTAAAGTGATATATAAGCCAGTTGTTTGCTTTGCTCACGCTTAGAGCTACGCTAGAATTGCTTTTGCAAACACCTTGTATCTAGATTCAACGCCGTAGTCTTATCAGAATTCAAACAACATGACCGCGGTACTGATTAAACCAGGCTAGTACATGTATTCAAAAATGGAATTTATATACAGTGGATAATCTGTTATTCTTTCCCAATAAACGCGTTTACGCTAAAACTATTATTTGCAGTGCAAACAGTTTGGAGCCAGATCAGACGCCGGGTAACCCGGCGTCTGATCAGGCTCCAAGCTGTTTGCCACCAAGATAAACAAGAATTATCATAATTATCATAAAGTATCGTCTGCTTTAAAAGTGTTGTCTTTCAACACGTTCAAACGTGTTTTTTGTGATTTGACTGAATCCTATGAATTCTGATGAGGGGACTGCGTGAGACAGCGTTTGATCTGGATTCAACCTGTACATGTCCTCAAGTCACGCTCAGAAAGATAAGGGTTAAAGCTTATATACTAACACTAGCAGTATCATGTCATAAACCGAACATAAAAAAACCACTTTTCGTATTAGGACCCGTAAAAGACTCACGCTTGGATGATAAGGGGTAAGACAACATACCACCTGTCCATTTTAGCTCGCCTGAACATCGAGTCCTACTGAAAGGCGAGATTGGACATGAAAGGTCAAGCCGAACCCCCACCCGACCAGTGTCGAGTTTAGGCCTTGCCGGGCGGGATGCGCCGGATCCCGAGTCCGTAGGAGCCAGTCGAGCGGAGGGATTGGCCGAGATCGCTGGACCGTGACCCCTTCCGGTCCCCCGCGACTGATGGCGCCATGCCCCCCTTTTTTTCCCGGTCCCGAGGGCTGAGCGTTTCCGGTCAGGGAGGCTCAGCTCAGCGCTCAGCAAACAATGCAGCTGGCGTGCTGATACCACTACTTACAGTGGATAATGTGTTATTCTTTCCCAATAAACGCGTTTACGCTAAAACTATTATTTGCAGTGCAAACAGTTTGGAGCCAGATCAGACGCCGGGTAACCAAGATAAACATGAAATATCAGAATTGTCCAAAAGTTGTTCTTTTCTACGTTTTAGTGCTTTGCGCTGGCGTACGTTTGCGTTTAAACGGGAAAGAATAACAGATTCTCCACTGTACTGTAGATATATCGATCTTGACTAAATTGGTCGCACACATAAAAGAAGCAGACGTCATTTTAACAGTAGATGATAATTCTACAGTGAATATTCTAATCAATATTTATTTGTGCTAGATCTATGAGCAGTGCATACAATAACTTGCACAATCGAATCTCGTTATCGCGAACTTGGAATCGGACTTTAAAAGTTAAAACGTCGCATAGGGACATATACAAATGGTGTGAGAGCCAGCTCAAACGTATTCGATGGGATCGGTATTTGAGTTCCAAACAGCATTGCGTGGTAGGAAAGGTGTTCTCTGTGACATTTTACCTTTCAAACCGTACATACAAGGGTTGACTGTCAACTCTCGCTACACTTCGCTGAAAATCATATCCTGTCGCTTAATAACGAGTATACATGTTCAGAGTAAAGTATCGTCTGCTTTAAAAGTGTTGTCTTATTAGGACCCGTAATGATAAGGGGTAAGACAACATACCACCTGTCCATTTTAGCTCGCCTGAACATCGAGTCCAACTGAAAGGTGAGATTGGACATGAAAGGTCAAGCCGAGCCCCCCCCCCCCTTTTTCCCGGTCCCGAGGGCTGAGCGTTTCCGGTCAGGGAGGCTCAGCTCAGCGCTCAGCAAACAATGCAGCTGGCGTGCTGATACCACTACTACTGTAACTGTAAAACAGGTATATTTTGCGTCATAAATATTTCGCGTAATGCGATTTTGTTTTTATTCGCGAAATCGTGCAATCTTTCTAGCAGGTGGAAGCTTAAAGCAGGCTGAATGAAAAGCGGAATTCGCCTATCTGCTTTAAGAAGTCACCTATTTTCAAAACTAGAGACGCGAGGCAACGCATTCGCGAATTAACGCGTAAATTATTCTCGCGGATAAAACCGGTTTTACAGTAATAAAAACTAAATTGTAACTAAAATTCATGTATTTGTAATAATGTCCAAGAGTTGTCACAGTGACAACACCCCCTCTCCACCCCAACCCCATCAACCCGAAAAGAAAAGATAAGCAATATTACTTTGAAAAATGTTGATCTAAATCGTAGAAAAAAATAAATCCCAGACATTAAAACATGGACTATGTGTATGACAGAACCATCTTCACATTTTGACTGATTGTGGCATTGGCTTGTATGTGTAGCATCCCGTGACATTGATCTGTAGGATGTATTTCTATCAATACAAATAAGCTTGGATCAATATTCACCAAGCTCTTATTTTTCTCGATCAATTCCACCACCATGCGACATTACAGTAAAGAAGATTTACATGTATGTTGGATTCAAACATTTTGAAACACGTGTAGCATCACATTAAAACAAGACATATCAGACACCGAGCGACGTTGTACAATAGGCTGGATTCAAACAGTTTGAAACACGTGTAGCATCACATTAAAACAAGACATATCAGACACCGAGCGAATTTGTACTATAGGTTGGATTCAAACATTTTGAAACACGTGTAGCATCACATTAAAACAAATAATTATGATAGAATTTGAAGACGACAATTTTACGTTTTAGCGTTTTCAAAAACGGAAAAAATAACGTCTTCTCTACTGTACTATTACGTGACAAAAACAATATTGTGTTCCCATATGTATAGTAGGAGAATAACGTCTTCTCTACTGTACTATTACGTGACGATACAATATTGTGTTCCCATATGTAGTAGGAGAAGACGTAGGTCGTTTCCCTTTGAAACTGACTTAACACAAACGTAATACAATACAGTGTAGAAAGTGCTAGCTTTTTATAAACGTTGAAGATAAGTAAATACTATATCAAGCATGAATGGTAACGGGTCTTGAGCTCCTCAGCTGCCAAGGGTTGGCTAGTACTTGCAAACCAGAAACTCGGGAATCTCACTGGGGACCCGTTTCATAAAACTTCGTACGACAAATATTGTCGAAAGTCGGATGATAAAAGCCTCAATTATTATTTATTTCTCCATCTAATCATGTTTTGTTACATCTCTTTGGAATTGTCTTTCCAAGACGACTCCAAAGAACTGTTACAAGACAGGATTCGATAGATAAATGTATTTTAAAATGTTGACTTCCGACCGTTTTTGTCGTTCGAAGTTTTATAAAAGGGGCCCCTGGGGTCCGTTTTATGAAACGTCGTACGCGAAAAGTTGTCGTAAGTCGGATTCTAAAATTCTCAGTTATTATTAATTCCTCTATCTAATCCTGTCTTGTGACATCTCTTTGGAATCGTCTTGAAAAGACGATTCCAAAGAGATATCACAAGACAGGATTAGGAAGAGAAATCAGATATAAGATTTATTTTTATGTTTAGACTTACGACCGTTTTTGTCGTACGACGTTTCATAAAACGGGCCCTGGAGGTTAACAGTCTTACACTTATATTTGAATTTTTTTTCAATTAAACCAAATGACAAAATGTGCCGATAGCAATTACAAGCAAATGATATAACGACAGAGTACATGTTAATAATGTACAGTTTAATGTTTAAAGAAACAAAAAAACACCAAAGATACAGTAAAACCTCTTTATTACGACTATTAAAACGTAGGCTAATTGAATAAAGACAAGTGACACTAAAAGCAAGGTGGCAGTAAAACAGAAAGCTCCTTAAGGAGCTTTCTGTTTATTTTCACAATGCTTTAGCAGTCACCATTCGTAAATATCTAATAATTAACACACTTTAGTGGCCTTAATAGGGCGGGTTTTGCGGTCACATTAGTTCATACATGTTTACACTTAATGCAGCGAAAAAAGACATGCAGAAAACTCCTGTAGGAGATTTCTGCATTATTTTGTCCTGTATTAAGCTTTCACATTTATTGAAAACATCATCATATAGTGGAGAAGACGTTATGTTTGCCACATAAACGCGTACATGTTATAAACCTAATGTTTAGTACAAACAGTTTGCAGCCAGACCAGACGACAGACCCAGACGCCGGGTATTCAGGAGTCTGATCAGGCTCCCAACCGTTTGTCAAAAATGTTGTCATGTTTTTTACATTTTATTGTGTTTCGTTTGCGTTTCGTTTCATGGTTTAAATGGAAAATATAACGTCTTCTCCACTGTATCAATATTCTATAAAGAGGCCGCTAAACGCAGTTGTAACTGTAATCATAATAAATAACAACACTCACAGTTTTCTGAATTGCTCTTTTTCCAATCACATCCCACCACCAATAAAGAAGCCACAATAAAGCAACTACCCTTTTACCTGAACACGCAAGGCCGTTTGGTACGCTTCGCTGAGCATTACGATTAATGCATATCAAATTTAACCATCCGTGTGCATGCTAGTAACGCCTCAACTAGAATTTGCAAACAGTTTGGATCCTGATCAGAGGTCACGATTCGCGGCGTTTGATCAGGATTTAAACTGTTTGTTCCTCATGTTAATTTTAGTAACGCTATAATGTACTATCAAATCAGTTTTTGAAAACATTCGCAGACGATAATTTTAAAGCAGATGTTATGGTAGCTGACGAAGATTAACTGAACACAATGTTCTGAATGGGTCCCGAGCCAGAATTTGACTCCACTAAGAACGGTCGATGGGCTGTTAATTACTATTAGGTCCAAGAACTCGTCAATAACTTGAGGTGTTGAGATTGCATGTTTATCAGCCGTACTCGAATGTTGCATTTTTCGAGGATAGCTCGATAAATACTGTAGCGAACCGAATGCTTATTTCGAAACTACAGCACTGCATATAGACTTTGCTTTGTTTGTCTGAAGAAAGACTATCCGCAAATACGTGTATGTACACTACCGTTAAACAATCGTAAAAAAACTAACACTACGATGGGATTAATCATCTCCCTTAAAAGTCTCATATTGTTCTAGAAAACTGGTTGTTTGGACTCAATTTACATAACAAACAAAAACCGTAAATCCTAAATCGCTCGTCTTGAACCACTGATGTAAATGTAAAACATCTTGGAAAGCTGAGAAATTACAAAATGATTGTGCCAATAGATTGCTGAGTAAATTCCCAAGGCAAAAATTTGAACAATATTGACAGAGAACAATTTTAGATAACATTGTAGTAGAAATGTGTGATCCCCGTAGCGGGCCAAGTTTGACGCAAGGGGCAACAATTGAACAATCTTGAAGGTCACTCAGATGATGCTACAAACCAAACATCACAACGCTAATCATTTCGGTCTCGGAGAAACAAATAAAGTTTCGGAAGAAAGTTTTAAGAAATCTGGTAGACGATCACCTTAGTATGAATAATTTGTGTAAGTAAATACTCAAATCAATCTAGTTGTTTCAGACCAGTTTTTAACTTTTCATTGAAATATCTGATTAGTTTCATGCAGAGAAGATGTTTGAAGATTTCACTTTATGACTCTGTATCAAATTGTGGGCTCTCTTTCCCCGCAGAGACGTACATGTTATTTGAACACTTTTGATACTGTGGACCTGTATATGATGCATTGTGCATGGAGGACCTCTAGAAGAGTAACCATGCCAAATAGCAAAGTTCAGGCCATATAAGTCTCGCAGGAGATGTTTGAAGATTTCATGGGATCTTTCTCGACATTTTGCGTCGCTTTCTTCCAGTTTTTATCTGCCACTTGCGTTAAAAACACCTTTTTTGTATTTGTAAGTATGAGTGTTTGTACTGTATTCTTTCTCTTTACACAATAATCTACGAGCAAGTTGGATGCAGGTGAGAATGTACCCACCTTATTTTTTTATTCTATAAAAATACAAGTAGTTTGAAGATGCTGAGTTTATCAATTATATCTGGATCCAAACAACTTTATATTGTCACGTGCCGAGCGGTAGTACACGTCAAGTTTGGGGTCTGATCTGGATCCAATTTGGTAGCGTGATTCAGGATCGCCCCCTTTCTTCTCTCTGTCTTTCTCTCAATTAAATATTAACTAAAATGGACTCTCTATCGTGCGGCAAATAAAGTAAAAGTAAGGCTTAATCAAATTGTACGTGATGCTTTATTTATATCCTACTCAATAATAAAACCTTAAGTCACTAGACTTCTTCTATGTTTAAATAATTCTATTTTAAAAAATAAGGCAATAAGGTACCGCACCTTTGAAATTCTATTCTGAAAGTCCTCGCTCCGTCTGCGAGCGAGCTATCTATGCAGAAAGCACGATCACGTAGTGTGCACAAAATTTGTGGTGCGATTTTACATTAAAATCGCCCCAAAAATCTGTTGCACATAAATCGCACCAAACTGTGCACACAAGAATCGGTGCGATGACGTCGCCTGAGCACCAAATACGGTGTGCAAAGACGCTGGCACTGCACCGACCTAAAAATGACTGAAACAGTACAAATTCCCTTTCTTAAAATACAAGAATGTTATAAACATGAGGGGAAACATATTTAAAAGGGACACTCATTGTTAAAATATGGAATAAATTACTTTTCAAAGAGCTTTTGGGGATTGAAGTCTTGCCGCTACTGTACTATGTACATGTAACCAAGACTAACAACCCACAATGCATCACTTCAATACAAACCAAGATGGCTTCCAAGCACTTCCTTCTCACAATTATGAACCATAACAAATACAAATACATGCTGAATAAAAGATATGCTGCGGGAGCTAACACGATCTAGAGGTATTTTATATCGTAAATATTACAATTGGGAATTATAATTATGAAATGACACTTGAAAACAGCCACATAGGCTGACGTTATAAATATGAATGCTGACTAACAACAAACGTGTTTGTCAACCAAAAACCTGAACCTTACAATATTATTTGATTCTTCGTTAAACACTTACTGTGTGTTTGAATGTTTTCTATGCATATTGTAGTAAAGAAAGTTAATAAAAGTTATTCTACCTTTCATCCGCTAAATGGTCAGTGATTATAGTTGCTAACAGGTAAGACAAGACAAGATGTCAGTTTTCTGACATATTTTCTCTTGGAGTAAAGCCTTAAGGTGATTTTATTTTATCTTTTACTGTCAGGTAAAAGCTATTCGATTGTCTCAAAAGAGACAAATACAGCTGTTACAAAAATCTAACCACCTCTCAGCGCGATTGCGACAGGGTAAATTGCTTTTGATGTGACTTTACATGCATTGAGTGACTGTCTTATATATTGGGACTGTAAATTTAAAGAATTATGTACAATAAAAGGCTTATTTTATTGCTATGCATTCAAACATACGGAAATGATATTAAACAATTTCAAAACATAATCATAAACACTAGTCGAAAAATACTTTGACCTTAAGTTAAGGCCTTGATCAGAATCAGAATCTAGGACTAATCCGATGACAATTATACTACTTCACTGTAGACATGCTGGATCTCTTATGTGGGATGAATATAACAGTGCTGCCATTTCTCCGGATTTTTCCTAAATCTCCGGATTTTTTCCCAGTACATGGTAGCTTAAAACAGGCTGAAAGTAAAGCAGAATGCGCCCTAAGGCGCATTCTGCTTTACTTACAGCCTGCTTTAAGTGGTCGCATGTCAACAAAACAAGAAAAGGGCTTTGGGGTAAAGGTACGATTCGAAAAATCGACTTGAAAAATGCAAATTTTGAAATCGTAGGATTTTTTATGTCAATTTATGGCAGCCCTGATATAATGTAGACAGCTCCTATAAGAGCTTTCAGGATTATATTTACCCCGTATTAAAAATATATTTCTAGTAAAAACAAACAAAGATGTGTCTATTGAGTATTAGATTAATACAAAATCTCACTGTAAGCATGTTGAATCCATTATGGAGAATGAATATAATGTAGAAAGTGTCTATAGGAGGTTTCAAGATTATATTTACCCCGTATTATACACTCATTTCTAGTAAAGACAGACAAGAAGTGTCTATTCAGTTTTAGATTAGTACAAAATCTCACTGCAGACATGCTGGATCCCTTATGAAAAATGAATATAATGTAGAAAGCCAATTTAGAGGCTTTCAAGATTATATTTACCCCGTGTTAAGCTATGACAGTGAAAGGGGGTAAACTTAAAATGTGATGACACACCTTATTTGATATTCACTGGTGATAAATAGCGTCATGCTTAGTTTGTCTTCCCTCCATTTTTTACCGCTCTTTACTCATCCAGAGATAATGAACATTTTTCCCTCAAAATATCAGATTGAATTGAATTGAACAAACACTGCTTACCATCAGTTCCTCTATTCCAATAAATATTGATTGATAGCAAGATGATTCAGTTGAAACACACTGTTTGGAAAATAGGGTTAGACCAACTAAAAACCTGTTTTCTTTTTACAAAATAGCTGAATCTGGTGAGATATAGTTATGGGTCATTGCACATTTTATATAGGTTAAGTTTTTACATGATTCTATGTACAATCATACCTGTTTTCATTACCCCATTCCCATAAAATGATGGTGCTAGTATAAGTATGTTCTCATATCAGGTGTATATTTTCCTTCTGTGATAGAATTTTCAATGATTATGTCTTTATCATGCAAATTTAACCCTGTCCTCCACATAACTGTAAGGGGGCCTTTACCTCTTCCATTAAAAACAAATAGTTATTGGTGGTGTTGACTGCAGGTGGTTACTTAAAGCAAACAACTTTTAAAGGAACTTTTTGCTTTAATTTCACCTTGCTTTTAACAATATTCTATCACAAACACAGTTAATTATAAGTGATTTACCCTGCTTAATATGGAGGACAGGATTAATGTTTCATATATATTTTACCTCCAGTCAACTGGTGTTAGTATAAGTATGTTCATATCAGGTGTATATTTTCCTTCTGTGATAGAATTTTCAATGATTATGTCTTTATCATGCAAATTTAACCCCGTCCTCCACATAACTGTAAGGGATCTTTACCTCTTCCATTAAAAACAAATAGCTATTGGTGGTGTTGACTGCAGGTGGTTACTTAAAGCATAAAGGAACTTTTTGCTTTAATTTCACCTTGCTTTTAACAGTTTTCTGTCACAGTTAATTATAACTGATTTACACTGTTTACTATGGAGGACGGGGTTAATGTTTACAGTTTAATGTTTCTTATATATTTTACCTAGATTTTATGGTTGTGTCATTTTGAATTTGAGTTCATGTTAAAAGATGAACAATTTACCAAATAGATTTTAATTACTCTAGTTTTTTACCAGATGTTAATATTTTTCTATGATAATGAATGTGTCATAATCAATATATCTACTTTCTAGTCGAGCTTCCATTCCATTATTAAGATCCATTCCACTACTTTGAACAATAATAACATTTTATACATTCCACAAATAGTATAGATTAAGGGATATCATTTTTGTGCATTAAGTAGCAAACTACATGTGAAGAAATTCTAAAAGTGACTGCTCTCTGTACATGGCTTTTCATTTACATAGTATTTCAAAGCTGTGTATTATACTCATTTCTCTTTAAGTTGATCTTTGAAGATTAGAACACTAAGAACTGAGAGTCCTTTGAGATCTTTTGAAATTTCAGTTAGTGTCAATACATGGAACAGCACTATTTTCTAGTCATTTATTATTGAGAGTTTGAATATTGAATATCTTTATGTTTGGTAATTTTTATGCAAGGTATGCACAATAAAGCACTGTTTGTTGGAAGATATTTCGGGTTTTCTTTTTACTCAATATATGAATATTAAGTCTCTGAGTGTTAAGTTTTTTTCGGAAAACTTCATACAAAATGTGTACTCCTTGGGTTATATTGATGTATGAAGTTTTCCTAAATAAACTTAACACATAGAGAGTTAATATATGGTAAACTAATGTTGGGTGGACCATGACTGCTGACCAGCATAGATCAAATATAGCTGATAAATCTAAAAATCGACACTAAATTTAATCAAACTTTATGTGTTGGAAATGTCATCTGCTGTTAATATGAATTACAGCTGTGAAGCAAAATCTGTTTTTATCTGAACTTAGCTATTTTAATCTGAAGCATATCTATAACGAGGTATTAGATATGCTTCAGATTAAAGTACTTGTCTTTTACAGTGTAGCAGTAAAGAGTATACTTGTCCTAAGCAAACAGTGTGGGGCGATAAAATGGAGTGAATGCTTCATTATCCATACCTCTAATTGTGATTCTCGCCACCTCTGTTAGGGGTGTCACAAGTGGCAAACTCTCGCCACTTTGGGGGTTAGGGGTACCAGAGGTGGCAAAAGTGGCATAGCTCTTTGAGGATTTTCATGCTTGACTTTCAACCTGCATGAAACTACCACCTGTTTTAAAGACCACATTATAATGTGAACCAACATTCTAATGATATTTAAATTAGACATGTAGATAAATAAGCAAACCTTCAAACTGTTGGGACATTTCACACCCTGAGCTTTTTCAAATGTTGACTGCTCCGTGTTAAAATGCATTATGATAATGAAATAATATTAATGATGAAAAGGAATGTATTGTTGTAGAATGATAACGATTACCAATATCAATAGTATCAAGTTTCAGCAACTTATGATGTAACGTGCAGGAGATATGCTTCAGTGAAATTGAACATTTTATGATAAAAGGGAAACAATTCAATATTTGGAGATGAAATAAAATTTGTTCGAGTTAGAGAGCGTCAAACTGTAAAAATGCCCGCCCTATTTTGACGATAAAAGGGGCATAACTCTTCAATGTCTGGGGCAATCTTGCTGGTTATTGCTGAACTTGACCGAAACATGATGGTCATACACATGCTGACCAAGTTTAAAGGGGATTGTTTTTGTTTTTTTAATTAAAGAGCGGAAAAACTGAAATATGCCCGTTTTGACGATAAAATGGGCATTACTCTTAAATGTCTGGGGCAATCTTGCTGATTATAAAACTTGACCCAAAAGTTGTTATCATACACATGCTGACTTTTTTTCAAAGGGATTGGAATACATTTGTTTGGGAAAGAGAGTGGACAAACTAAAAAATGCCCTATTTTGACGATAAAAGGGGCATAACTCTTGAATATCTGGGGAAATCTTGCTGGTTATCGAACTTGACCGAGACATTATGGTCATATACAAGCTGACCAAGTTTGACTAGGATTGGAATAATTTTGTTGAGTTTGAGAGCGGACATGGAAAAGTTAATGGACGGAAAGACAGACGGAGGGACCGCGCCATAATATAATACGTCCCGTCTGAAGACGTGCGTATAAAAAGGGAGATGATTCAATATTGGGAGATGTCAGAGTCACGGTTATTATGTACTGCACATCCTTTCGTCATCCTCTATCACTGTATCAAGTTTCATCAACTAACAGTGTAAAGCTCCAGAGATATGCCCCGTACAAAATAGGGTGACGAACAGACGGACGGACGGACGGACGGGCGGACGAACATTCTAACATTTCAGGTTAATGTGACTTTCCCATTGTTACAAAGGTGGAAAAGCCACATAAAGAAGCCGAATAAACTCAAAGAAGCTACATAAACGCAACATGGACTAATAACGGAATGAATAGCTCTATTGTTTTCTTTTGTTCTGTGTTACGTCACCTAGTCCCGTAGACCCAAAATGTTAGCGCGGAACGGCAGGCAGATGGAACACGGAGGGACGGACAAACCGGCGAATATATGCTCCCCCAACTTAAGGGATGCATAAAATATTATTCACGATAACCGAAAAAACACTAGGAACAGATACTCGCTTACTGAGTATGATACATTCGCCTTTTTATGCATTACATTCATTCTTCTACAGAAGAAAGTAAAACTATTCTATAGACTATTGAATGTCTGCAACAAAAGAAATATTTCCTACATCCTAGCAAATGTTAGCTTAAAGCAAAAAAAAAGCCTGTTTTATGAAATCGGAGAAGGAGATAGACCGGACCTACCATGAGAATGGTCGGTGGCCGAAGCCCGGTGGTCGGACCGACCACGGGATGACTGGCCGGTAGACCCGATGGAGACAGTCAGGGGCTCCAAAGGCCGGTGGTCGGACCGACCACCATTGGCCTGGTCAGTATCGGCCACCACACGAGATGGGTGGTCGGACACCTGGTCAGAAAGACCAGGGGAGCCAGGGACAACTGAGGCTCCCCTATCGGAGAAGTAGGGGCTGTCCCCAAACATAGGCGAAACGCCCGGATGGGGAGATTCTCGGGAACGAGAGCTATCCCGATAACCCCTACGCTCCTTCCTAGATTTATAGGAACGTCTGAGTTCCATCCTGGTCCATATTTCAGGAGTCCAGCCGGACGACAGGGAACAAGGGGCAGAGCTAGATCAACCACAGCAGCGAAGACAGTTGCTGTGATTGTCCCAGCTGCCCTTGTAATGCCCACAGGAGCCTTTCACCTGAGGCATAGCGAAGTCCCTGCAACAGAAAGGAACAAAATACGAAAATCGAGTGAGAAAACGAATTTAAATCACTCGAAAAGAGAATAAATCTAGAGGAAAGATATTAAAAGATAAATCCGTAAGAGAAAAAGGATACTAAGTATCGCTAATGTGCTGGTAGAGTAGAAAAACTGGGAGCTATTTAGAATTACTTTGAACTAAAATGGCGACCAGAAAAAACCACGAGGTACATTGACAAGCGTCCATTGACTAAGATGGGGAGCGGCGGTATATGCGGTGCTATACTAGGGGGTAGCACAGGGACTTCTTTTTTCTTGTAAATTAGTAGTAAATAATAACCGATAGCAAGATTCATAGCAGGTAAGGTATTTTTGCTAATAAAACGAAAAAACAGGCTATAGGGTGGAGGAATAACACTACTAGGAAGTATTAGATGGTGCAAAACGCAACTAGAGCACCGCAAACGGTACATAATACGCCCACTGCCAAAGAAATATATTTATTTAACTAAATATATTCACATTTGTAGATACTTAGAGCACTAAGAACATACACACTACTGAAATAAAGCCCTTTCTAGCCTATCTAAGTACACCAAGGGCCGATTACTCATGACACAATGATCCGATTCCAATAATTATCAAACCTTTTCATGTTCTGATGCTTCTATTATTACACCGTGGTCAAAATATAATTAAAATCCATTCAAAACAGTAGTTGTTAGGGTGTGTAAACACCGTTAAATCTGAGAATATCAAGAGCCGATAACTCTGTAACGTAACTATTTCACTCGGTTTTAGATTTTGGTGCAAAAAACATTTGTGTGAAGTTTCATTAATATTCTTCCAATGATTTACCGAGAAAAATTTGAGTACATCAAGGGCAGATAACTCTGAAACGAAAAATCGATTGAACCTCAAACTTGACTCAGCTTCAGACATTTATGCATATAACATTAGTATGTAGTAAAACTAAAATCCTTTTGATTACTTTTCGGAAAAAGCTTTTTAAATTTTATAGCATATTTGAGTACATCAAGAGCAGATGACTCTGTAACAAGTTTCAAGTTTAAAACTGGAGTTAGAAGAGGTAAGTGTAAACACTGTTAAAATGACATTTTCAACTCATCATGGGTACATGTAGATTACTCTCGGCACATTTTCAACAATAATTGAACTCGTTCTATAACTTATAGCCATATACGGTTTTTTTTTTCAAAATCCATTTACAGTTGTACACACCAGCATGTAAACAATAAAGGATTGTCTAGCATTACTTAGTACATCAAGGGCAGATAACTATTGTCACAAGTATCCGATAATCGGCTATTTCCGCAATTTACCGAATCCTTATCGTTCCAGGGTTGTGATTTCACTGATTTGATTCCCGCTGTGTGTTGATTGGGGCTGATGGATGTCCATATATATTAATTGGATTTGCCGCAGGGGATATATATATAGGACCCTAGTAACTTAAATCTTTAATCACGAATGCATAACAGATTCCTGCTTTTATACATGCTATCTAAGTACCGGCTAGTTTGATTTAATGAGTTCAAACTTGATCAAACTTACAAACTTTTAGGCCCATTTATCATAATAAGGGCCACTTTACCATGGACAACATTAACATTATACAAATATTAAATACATTAAAATAAATAGGGAGGTCATAAGTTAGGAATACGCAAACTATTTGAAATTTTGTAATTTATCTCAGGCTAAAGTCTAAATAAAAAAATGTATGTATATGGCCTGACAGGTTTGTTTTTCAATTCGGCTGTCATGCAGCCCATTTATTGTGTCCCCGTCATAGGTGAGAGAAGGTCGGGACCCATCCTCATACCCACCTCACATTAGTCATATTATATATCATTTACAAAGCAACATAAAAGAAGGCTTTCCGACCCTTTTGGTGTTAAAAACTGTTCTTGAGTCTTGTTTTAACATATATGTGATTTTCAAAAAGTATTTTTGAATAATGATTATAAATATTTTTCAAATTTATTAGATTTTGTCTTGTTATAAAACACAAATAATGAAGACCCAGGACTAACCACCACTTCCATTAACTGCATAGTTATGCTCTGGGACTGTACTATTTGCCTATATTGGCACCAAGAGCGTCGACACTTACATGATGTAAACAATAAACACTAGACTTAACTATAAGGGGTTTTTCAATTTTTTAAGTTGATGCTTACTCAAAAATAGACTTGCCTATCTAAAAGTAAAGAAAAATGTGCAAGTTGAACAAACGTTTGTCTGACCTCCAGAGGGGTTTCCATGTAAAGCATAAAGCATATTTTTCTTTTCAGCAATATTTTTGTAACTAATGAATACAAGTTTTTTTTATATTAACCTGATTTCCTAATTAATAATATTAATAACAACAAAAGTCGTTTAAGATGACAATGCCCCTCTCTATATAAAATGCAATATGTCTAAATACATGTATAGGTTTTCCATCTAATTTGACTGTAAAGGTTGAAGTTATTTATATATATTTATAATATATGTCAGAAAATTAGATTAGTCACAGTCAAGGTCAATGAGAGGTCAAGGTCAAATAGGTATATGTCAGCTGAAAGGTCTTGTCACAAGTGGTTATATTTCCAGCTACACGTATCAAGGAGATCCATTGACTAATAAGGGAGTAATGGCCAATCTTGGAATATTTTCTTTGGGAAATTAGTTTCAATGTCAAGCTTAACAAGTATATATCATCCTAGAAGTGTTCTCCAAAGGGATGGTGTATCCAAGATTGAAATATATCACGTCAGTAATGGAGAAGTTATGCGCAGTGTTTAAGTTTCAGACAGGATGACAGATAGTTAGATAGACTGACTGACAAGCAGTTCAAACACTATAATTATGCCGCACTTCGGTGCTAGAAAGAAATCTAAGGTATAGAAGGTAGAGGGAACATGCAAATATTATATATATTCTGACGATTATGTGACATCAGTTAAAGTTCTAGAGGCCACACAATTGGCTTCAACTTAACCCATTACTTCATACTTTATATTATGTGTCTGATGCACTCAATGTTTCCCCTAATAAATAAGTTAGTTCCAGTTTATGGGCCATAAACATGCGTCAGATTCAACAGGAGTATTTTCAGTATTTGTACATATTGAAGTTCCAAGCTGGCTGAGAGTAAAGCAAAATGCTTATTGAATTGGTGTGGAGGTCAGACAACAATTTTCAAAGTTAAAGATTTATGCACAGGTTAGAGAACAGAAAAACAAAAAGGCAAGTACGCTAGTAAAAACTGTTTTTCTTCCAGTTTTTAAACTAGATGCAAAAAGCAAAATAATAAAAAAGAAACAAAAAAACAAGTTTGTGTACAATTGTGACAAAAAAACCCAATTTCCATGACACCAGCCGTACGGATGGAAGCTTTGCTTGTCTATCAATACACAGGTCAATCCATTCCATTCACCCCTCAATGCATACCCCCTTTAACATCCATAATTCATTCCTCCACTGAAGAAAATACACTAATTATTTGTAAATATTTACCATTCAAAATATTTTTATATATTATAGCAGGTAACGGCATAAAGCCTGTCGAAAGCATGGCAGAAAGTTCCTTAAGGACTACTCTACCCCTCCTTCAACCCACTTCAAATAGTCACCTGACTTGTTTTCAAAACTCATTAAACAGACTATTGGCCGAATGAAGAATTGACATTGTTAAATTTCTTGTTTAAAACATTGAAAAGCAGGTAAATCCTGAACTATGTTGAAACAATTTGTACTTGGTTATAAACACTGTTTCTTGTACATCAAAGCTGTATGCTAGTAAGTTTGGGAATGAACAGTATGCTATTGAAATACGGGATGGACAGTATGCTATTGAGATAAGGAATGCCATTATAGGCACCTTTATATAAGATCCACCAGTTAAGGATCTGTGAAAAGAGGTATACAGTATAACCACCCCACCACAGCCACCAGAGAGAGACTCATCCGCGGCATCGAAGACAAGACGAAAGTCCAGAGCACGAAGGAAGCAGAGCAGAAAGCCTCTATAGGAGCTTTCTGCCATGCTTCCATCGAGCTCCAGGAAGCCGTCTGCCCCGATCCCATGTAGCCTCACCCCCAGCGGCCGCCATAGAGAGGCCTGGCTGAAATGGTTCTAACAGATTTTGCAGGTTTTTAGCACAATTCTGTCGCAAATGACGACAAATAAGGTAACAAATGTGTCAGATCTGTGCTAAACACATGAATTTAACACTATCTACTATCTAATTAGATTTTCGTATTTTCCCCATGACACTTCAAACTTGTGCAACTGAAAGTTTTGGGCAGCAATATACCTTTCTGTTTTGTATCGAGTAATTATTTGTTTCTTAAATTCTTCAAAATGTGGCTTTTGTTTACTCATTTTATTATAATACAGGAATAACTTGGCTTGCAGCAGCAAATTGTTCATAGGTTTATCTATCTTAAAACTACCAAATATGAAGTCTTTAGCTGTCTACTCGGGGAAAGTTAAGCTACATTTAATCTGTATAAAATTTGAAAGTTCTCTGATAAAAGTTTTGCTGATATTACAGTTCCAAAAAAGCTGAAGTAATGTTTCTGGAGCATTATTACAAAATGTACAGGCATCGTCTGCCAACATATTTATTTTCTTCAACAGATAATTTGTTCCTAGAATTCGATGATTTATTCTATACGGTAACCATTGTAATTTGGAGTCTTTAGTGGTCTTAAAAACATTGTTGTAAATTGACTCATTGTTAAAGATTACTGAATTTGGAATGTGAAACATTTCCTCTTTCCATTTTTGTAGAGTTTTGGGATATTCTTCATTTTTATTTAGTTGTTTGTAAATTGCCCTACAACCTTTTTTATCAGAATTTATAATTGCTAGATTGACAGGTAGTAATAAGTTGAAATTCTTGTTTGGTAAATAGTATATTCTTTTACTTTCAAGAAAGCGTTTAATTGAGGGAATTAGCCCATTATATTCAATAAAATTTGTGTTTGCATTAAATCTTAAAGCAAATTCTCCATATGTGTATAGTTCACCATTGCATTTTATAAGATCTCCTATGTGAACACTATCCCTGCTGCAACCCATCTCCTATTACAAACACTAGAACATCCGACCTTAATATCTGGGTTATACCATAAATTAATAGAGGCAATTTGGCTTTCATTTAGGGTATTTATACTTACAGACAATTTACTATAACTTAGCAGAACATCTTTCCAAAACGGATTCAAATCTGGTTGTAACTGACGTTTGATAAAATCTGGGCCATATTTGTAAATATCATGGAGGGCATTCAGCCATATGGTTAAATTTATTGTTCGTAAGAGGCAATCTTCGCAGCCAGGTTAATTTTAGACTATATATGAAAGTGTTCATCTGAATCATTTTGAGCCCACCATATATTTGTAGTCTTGCGTTATGATGCTTCGTTTGACCTTGTCGTTTGACTTGTCCCATAGAAACTTAAAGAAAAGATTTTGTATTTTATTGATTTTTTCTTGAGGTGGGTTAGGTATGATTGAGTTTAGCCAAAGCTAATGTTTTTATAACAACTATTTTGCCCAAAGGGGAAATAACTCTTTTTGACCAGCAGTCAAATAATGTACTAATTTCCTCTATTTTGGAGTCATAATTTATATCAGTTATGTCTTTTAAATTGGTCGAGAATTTAACACCAAGAACAGTAAAATGAGTGTCTTCCCATGACATATTATATTCTGGGCATAACATAACTTGGCTGTTTCTTCGTGAGCCAAACCATATAACTTTTGTTTTTTCTGTATTGATATTAAGGCCGGATATTCTTCCATAGAGCTTTAAAACAAGCATTGTGTTAACCAAAGATTCTTTAGAGCCATTTAAAAATAAGCTTGTATCATCCGCATACTGAGATACTAAATACTTGATACCATTTATCTTAAATCCTTTGATTTTATCATTGTTTCTTAGTAAAATTGCCAAAATTTCTGCACAAAGAATAAACAGGTACGGCGACAAAGCATCACCGTGACGACAGCCTCTTTGTAATGGAAACCATTCAGACATGTGGCCGTTCACTATGACACAGGATTCCACATTTGTATAAAATATGTTAACCCATCGTTTTATTGAAGGTCCGAAATTGAAAAAATCTAAAACCTTACTCATAAAACTCCATGAGACTGTATCAAAAGCTGCAGCAAAATCAATTAAAAGAAGAAGTCCTGGGATATTGTTTTGTTCGGTATAAAACAGTATATCATATAGCAGTCTAATATTTGTTGCCATAAACCTACCTGGAAGAAATCCTGTTTGGTCTTCATTTATAATATTATTTAGTTTATTTTTTATTCTCACTGCTATTGATGCTGAAGCAATTTTATAAGTAAAGTTAAAAAGTGAGATAGGTCTCCAATTTTTTAAATAACTTTTATCCTTGTTTCCCTTTAGGTATACAAGTGATGACTCCCTGTTGTTGGGTTACAGATAATTCCCCAATAGTATAAGCATAATTAATAGATCTAATTAAAAACATACCAATGTCTTTCCAAAAACAATTAAAAATTCAACTGTAAACCCGTCATTTCCTGGGCTTGTATTATTGGACATTTTTTTAAACTGTTTGCTAATTCTGTGTAGGTAAGTGGCCCCTCTATTGAAAATGTCTCCTGTTCATTTAGCTTTCTTGTATTTGTGCTAAGTAATAATTAATTTTATTCAAATTTTTCAGTTTCTTTAGCTTTGTATAGATTTTGATAGTGTTTCTTTGTTTCTTTTAAAATATCATCTTGAGTTCTCAGAAGGTCTCCATTTTGTGATACTAAAGAATTCATACATTTTGAGACATAATTACGATTTTCTAGATTGCAAAACTATTTTGTGGGTTTTTCCCCTTCCAGAATCCATTTCGCCCTAGACCTAATAAAAACACCTGACAGTTTCTTTTTTTCTTAATTCCCAATTTTCTCTTTTTTTGTTATCTAAATATTCATAATTGATGTTCGTTTGTTTTTCTAATTTTTCAATTTCTTTTAAAAGTTTATTCTCTTTAATAATCTCAGATTTCTTTTTATATGAACAAAATGCAATTGTTTTTCCTCTTATAGCTAAAAGTAAGGATTCAAAAAATAATTGATCATTGATATTAAAGGCGATATCTTTCAAAGGTATTCTATCAATAGCATTATATGTACCTGGGTTATCTAAACTATATTGTGTTTTGATGGATTTTATAACTTCTTTTACTTCTTGTACATAGATTTGATCTTTTAATAGAGAGTTGTTAAATTTCCAATAGGATATTCCTTTTTTAAATTTATCAAATTGTAAAGAGATAATAATGAGAGAGTGGTCTGTCCTATAACCAGGTAAAATTTTAGTTTCAACAACATCTGTGTAAAGATTTTCAGATATGAGGAAAAAGTCAAGCCTCGCTTTTTTATTGGATTTCTCCTAAACCATGTATATTCCTTAGTTTCAAGATGATCTTCTCTCCAACAGTCTATCACATTCTTCTCAATCATAAGGTTCAGTACTGAATTTCTGGCAGTAGGATTATTTACATGAGCATAATTAAAAAATCTATATCTGGGTTAAGTGTGAGATTGAAATCTCCGCTAATAATCAAAAATGAGTTTTCATATCTGGACAGTCTTTCATTCAAGTTGTTGTAAAAATCAGGGCTGTCCCTGTTTGGGCCATATATATTCACCAAAATAACTTTTTTTCTGCAATTTTACAATCTATAATTAATAAGTTTCCATTTGCATCGTGTTCGGCATTGTTTACTTTGCAATCAAAGTTATTATTAATAAATGTGGCAACACCTCTAGACTGACTACTAAAACTACTAAAAAAACACTGGTAACCCCATTGACTTCTTATATATCTTTCCTCATTAGTAGTGAAGTGTGTGTCTTGAAGCAAGTATATTGAATTTTTTTACTTTTAATAAAATTAATGACATCTTTACGTTTCTCTTTGTCGCCTAGTCCCTGTACATTCATAGAGATAATATTAATTTTTTCACTCATTTAGAACTTATAGAAACAGAAGTAGAGTATGCACATTGAAGGTCATGAGGGGAAAATTCCAACTGGTAATTCTTACTTTTGTTGGTAACAATATTCAAACTCTGACTTTCAAACTGTCTCAGGCGAGCAAACCTCGCATCAATCCGTCCAACCCTGGGGTCCATGGAATCCGTCAACTTCTGATATACATGTATTTTCATAGAAATCTATATACATCAACTGTGATAGAGAGAAAATTTACAAGAGAGTAAAGCCCAAAGACAATGAATGTTAAACCAGCAAGTTTGTTTGATATGCAATGACACTTGTGATATTATATGAGATATTATATGCCCAAAACGATTATCACCAGCATTTGGTATACATCTGTATTGCAAAACTGTGTATGTCCCTGTGTGCTGACCTCCAAAAAAGTCACCAGACATGATCATCCACTGTTTAATACTTTATTACTTTTTCAGAGATTAATATTCATGCTATAAATCTTGCACCAAGAAGGTTATTAAATTTGAGATACAGGTATGGGATCAAATAATACGGCATTACTACATTTTTTTTATTTCACGTAATATTAGGATTTAGTTCTCTACAAACCGGCTTCAAGTTTATCGCTTATGCAATAAAAATGATCTGTCTTTCAATTTACTACTTTGTAGAGTAAAGACAGGGCTCCAAATAAGGGGAGCATCCCTGAAACAAAAACCTTTATTTTGCTTTAAACCCAATGGTGTCACCACTCATTAGAGTAATCTCAAAGAGACGATACTTTGAGTAGTAACACCATAGGTTTTGTTTCTACATTTAGTTGGAAAATGTTGGATTTGTTGAAAGTATGTACAGTTACTAACAAATGTTTCCATATATCTTAGGATTAATAGTTTATAGTTAATTATAGAATAACAATACAATCTGCCTTTCAATTTACTACTTTATAGAATATCTGCCTTAACACCACAGAAAAATAACTGATATTTATCAATGCTATTATTCTATATAGGTGGCAGCTTAAAGCAAGTTGAAAGCAAAGCAGAAAGCTCCTAGATGAGCTTTCAGCTCTACTTTCATCTCACCCCAGGCATATAGGTGACAGCTTAGAGTAAGTTGAAAGCAAAGAAGAAAGCTCACAGATGAACTCTCTGCTCTACTTTCATCCTACCCCAGGCAACGTCCTCAGTTCACGGCAATTGGCTATAAATGGTTTGCACTAATTGATAAGGGGGAATGGGTTGCACCCCAGTCAATATGCAGAGCTCCAGGTAAGGGGAACATTTAAAAATCTTACATTTTTGTTTCTGTATTAATTCCAATGGTATCACCACCCACCAGAGTAATCTCAAAAAGACTATTCTAATGAGTAGTAATACCCTAGTATTTGGTGCTAAAATGAGTGAGGAAAAAATGTTAGATTTGTTTGATTGGCTTCCTCTCAAACTTGCCTGGAGCCCTGGATATGCTTCACCTGTCTGTTTATTAACAAAGTTGCAAGCCATCACTTTCTGGAAAAAAAAAATACTCATGTTCTATGAGATACTTGTAAATCTGCTAAGCAAAGTAACATCCATACTTATAGGCATTAAATTTAACCAAAATATTTGGCCTGACAGGTTTGATCATGATCAGGCCTCAAGTGACTCGGCGTCTGCTCATAGTCTATGCTGCCCAAATTCACACATTTAATTTTTCTATTGATTTGTCAATATTTCGTCATTGCGGAAGAGAGAGAGAGAGAGAGAGAGAGAGAGAGTTGGGGGAGAAATATGCATAATATATATAAATTATAGTCATGGAGGGAGAGAGAGTTCTATTTGCAAACAGTTCGAATTCAAACTAGATCCTTAATAGAGAGAGGAATAGAGAAAGAAATGGAGCTAAAGAGTATTATGTAACATGGAGAGGGGTTTCAGGTGGACCGATCGAGTAGCTTGACCCCTTAGGCATTTTCACTTTTTACTGTTCTAACTCAAGCGCATGGCGATAATGGTCATGAGTGATCGATGTCATTATTGTAAAAGAAGAAGAGGAGAGAGGGAGTTCTATTTGCATATTTGGACCTAGACAGACCCGACATGATATCGACGCTTGCAACTTGAGTACCATAGCAAACAGTGTACATCCCTTTCAAACACCAAGTAACTGGAAACCTGGCCTGAAACAATGATTTATATTAACTATCTGGGTTACATGGTCTCTGCCTGAAATGAAACAGCCTGCAATCAGGATACCATTTATAAGAATAAATTAAAACATTAACCTATCCCTCGTGTAAACCATAGGCATTCGGCCCGTTGGCTATGACACTACCCCTAGCTGCTATAACCCCCCTCCACCACCACCAAACGTGGATAAAATACCCTAAAATATATCCATACATTCAATAATCATCATAAAAGAACATTTCCTGAAGTTTCGTGAAATTTAAAAAAAAAATTTTTTTTTGCTAATTTATAAGTAAAATAGTAAAGGCTGCCATGAAAAAGCGCCTTGCAGAAGCAACCCTCAAGTTCCCAACCCTGTCGTTTTGTCAAATCTTGGACGATCTGGACAGATGATGGCTCATTGTTTACAGCAAACAGTTTTCTTTGACGATAAATTGGTAAACAATTCAAAGCAATCGGCGAACACGCGCATGGGGACTCGAAGGGTGGGGAGACCCCTTATTCGGAAACCATCTGTCACGCAAAATTTTCCCAAACAAACGACTGGTTGCCCAGTCAAACTATTATCATTCTAGCGAACCCGAGAACCAGCTTCAAAGCAGGAAATGACGCAAAAGTCAAGCGCCTCAATTGGTCGTATTCGAATCAGGACAACCATAGCGTTAGTTGGACGTGTTGTCAACAGGTTCTATTCGAATCACCACTTGATGTTTTCCGTTGACAAAATGTTGTCAAACCATCAAATCGTTGACCACAATTTCGATTCGAGTCGGGTCAAAAACGTTGTCATCAGTAAATCTTCAAGCATTTGCTCCGCCTAGTTTTCGTTGACAACAAATTGAATGATTCGAATACGACCAATGATATCATATCCGTTTGTCAACCGAAACTAAACGAAAGTTATATAGAAATTTATTTCGTAACAGAAATGCTCATTTACCGATAATTCAAAAGGTATTTATTATATATTTCATTTTCTATTAATTACCCGTACCATGGTGTAATGCGTGGTCGCAAATGCACTTGTTAATCGCTGAATCAGTGAATGACTGACGAACAAGTCCAAAAATTAAGGTGACAGAAGGATTCCGATATAAGGTGCCTATCGAACTTTTTATTTCTTCACTTGTGCTCGTGTCTTGCTTGGGCTGTGAGTTAACTTTCTTTGAACAGAACTGTTAAATGTAAATAATAAGCCATCATTTGTCAAAATCGGCCCAAAAATGACAAAATGACAAGGTTGGGAAGTTGATGGCCCTGAATACACATCCACCTTTTCATTGTATACATACATGATACGAAATTTTTTTTTTTTTTTGAAACTTCTTGAAACTTCTCGAAACATTTGTTAAGGATGTTTGTTGAACATATGGATGTATTTTGACTCATTTTGAAAGATTTATGGGGGGTAGCAGCGAGGGGGTGGGGGGGGGGGGGGGTCATAGCTTACGCGCCGAAAACCTGTGGTGTAAACTTGTCACTTACAAACAGAGTACCTGTAAAATATATACTTGTCCTATGCAAGCAGAAGCCCTCTGATCAGGGTCTGCAAGGTTGGTTATTTTGTAATATATTATTTACATCAGCCCTAAAAGGTAAAATATGGACAATTGGAAATTGGAATAGTCCATTTTTATGGTTGGATGAGTTACAGGGCTGCCATAAGTTGACATGAAAAATCCTAAGATTTCCAAATGTGCATTTTTCAAGTGCGAGTTTACGAATCGTACCTTTACCCCATAGCCTTTTTCTTGTTTTGTTGACATGCGACTACTTAAAGCAGACTGTAAGTAAAGCAGAATGCGCCTTAGGGCGCATTCTGCTTTACTTTCAGCCTGCTTTAAGCTACCATGAACTGGGAAAAAATTCGGAGAAATGGCAGCCATGGAGTTAACACAACTGACATAACCTAAGGAGAGGAGATTCACACCTTTTCAGTGTAACCGTAACATGTTTACTATGTTTAAAACGTTTTAAATAGCTTGCATCAGACCCGACACTTATATTCTAATATGGACAAGACAACGTTTTTCAGATTGCACCCAGTTTAAAAGTGTTTCTATATATTTTCTTCAAATCAAGGTCGCATTCTGACACCTAATTTGTTGGGGGTCTGATCTTGATCCAAACTGTTTTCAAAAGAACAGAACATATTGAATTTTTCCTTTTTTCTCATAAACATATATCGCATACAAATCATATTTACCCATCTCCATCATATTATTCTTATATAATTTATGTAAATATCACTCATTAAAAATAAACTCAATAAAAATATTTTAAAAAAAAATTGTTTTGCCTTTCCAATTTAGCTATCAAGTAATTTTGATCCGATTGATAACAGTTTGCAAGAAGGCATATGGACGTTGTTTTAGTCTGATCATAATCCAAACCGTTGACAAGTATATTCAATTCAATCATTTAATGCATAAAACATACATCAGCATGTTTAGAGCAAGGTCAAATAGTGTTGATATAATTTGCTAGTAAAAGATTCATTCGATAATGATGGTCGAGGTATAATAGTTGTAAAACAAGAATGTTTGGTGACACTATACACAACTGGCTTATCAATTAGAGGGCCCGCTGAGAAACAGAGTTGATGCAATATGCTAGTGACTTCGGCAATGTTCCGGAAGCAGTCGAATGATAACGAAACATACATGATTTCTTGATAAGGCTACAGATAACCAAGCGTATCAATAATTGATCTCGTGGACTAAGGGAGATAATGAATTACGTATATGTGTTCAGTCATCAAAGATGGTAACTCTGAGAATATGGCTTGCATTCTTGGACATACTTTTTTAAGTAATTGCACCCCTTCAATAAAGTATATTAATAAAAATCGCGTGTAAGTAAAATCAAAATCCATTTAAAAACTGCTGTTGCTGGATAGTAAAAACTATTAAATATGGCTTTTTTGACTTATCAAGGGGAGATAACTCATGGCTAAAATCTCCGTTTTCAACAATAATCCTATTCATTTGAAAACTAATAGCCATACATAATTCAAGAAAGGTTTTATCAAAATCAATGCATATTTATAGACACTAGTATGTAAACAATATAAAAAAGCATTTTCTAGCATTTCTAAGTACATAAAGAGCAGATAACTCTTGCCAAAAGTATCCTTTTTTACAGTTATTGCACACCTTCTTTTACTTTGCTTATAGACATTCTGTGCAAGTATAAAAAAAAATCTGTTGAATACTGTATTTGTTAGAGCGTAAAAAAACGGTTAAATATGGCATTTTTAATACAAAAAGGACAGATAACTCACAAATACCTACATTTATCTAAAAAGAATTACCCACGGAGCTCACATGATGACAAATAACTAAACAAAGTTTCATCCAAATCTGTTTCAGAGATACAGTTGCGGACGGAAACCGTGACGGACGGACGGACGTTCTGACATTTCAGGTTTATGTGACTTTCCCATTGTTAAAAAGGTGTGAAAAGACACATAAGTTAGCTACATAAACCAAATAAACCCACATAAACTCAACATGGACTAACGGAATGAAAAGCTCTATTATTTACCTTTGTTCTATGTTATGTAACGTATTCCCATATACCAAAAATGTTGGCTCGGACAGCCAAAAGGCAGAGGATAACAAATACAATACAGAAAACACCGTGCACGACAAAGGAAACATAAAGAAATTGAGATTAATATCGATTAATATCCTTTTAAACGAAAATTCAAATGAATCTCAAACTTGACTCAGCTTCAGATCTTTATGCATATAACATTTGAGTGAAGTTTCATTTTAATCCTTTCGACAACTTTTAGGAAAAATCCGCACAAACAAAATGTTGACGAACGGCCGGACGGACAGGGCCATGCCAATATACGGCTACCTTTAGAGGATGGCGTATAAAAAGTGGATTTCAATTGACTCATAACTGCGTCTGATGGCAAATTATGTTGGAACCGATCAAGAGGATATATGTTGGAAACTAAAATACGTATATTTTCAAACCGTGTAAACCCTGATCAGATGGTTCAAGGCGAAGCTCTCCGACTGGGGTGTGTACTGTTTATAATTTTGCAAATATTGTTAAAAGCATTAATTTAGGGTCCAAAATGTACTCGACTTAAAGGGATCATGTTTGTTCAACTTTCTTAGTTATCTGGTCATTTTTCTAATGTAGAAGAGTGCAAAATGTCAGCATACAATACATTTTCCCTTTTCTCAGAAACTATTTTTCCATTTGCTATTGATAACATTCAAAGCCAGTAATAAGCCTGATCAGAAAACGCATTTAGGAGCCATCTGGTCTTTGTCTACACTGTTTGAAAATGTTGAAGGTAACCGGTTCCAGCACTGTCAGTGTTAACACATACAACCCCAACGACGAGTGAACTCGTCATTTCCAAACAATGTCTGTGAAGAGTACACTTGTCTTATGCAAACAGTGGAGACCCTGGTCAGGGTGATCTTGCAGGAGTCCTCTGATCAGGGTCTACACTGTTTGACAATTTTGAAATATATTGATGAAGTCAACGTTAAATAGTCTCAAACCGACTAAACTGAATTGGAAATCGGAATTGTTCATTTAACGTTTCAAGGGTGAATGAGTTAACCACCTTGTTTAGGGCAGATTTGCGCCACAAGTTGTTTAGTTTTGTTAACGATGATATCAACTGGCACAATAGTAAAATCATGTGGCATATGTGAAGCTATATCCAAATTTTCCCAGGTATCATACCCCAGCCCTCTCCACCGAGCAATAGCCTCGAAACACACAAACCATGGTCGGCCCTTTTTGAAATCTTTTTCAAATAGTTCTAGAATAGCCGCGTGTTTGGGTAGAAACAAACTATGGGTCATTCCTGCCCCGTGCATGCCTATCATCACATCAGTCTGACTTATTATCTGGAGCTGAGATTTCATTGGTAGCGATTCCATTAGAACACCCTGTACGCATGCGCCAGGAAAGGCCGTCATCAAGGCACCAATCAGTTCAGCTTCATTGTAAATCTTTCTACCTACCTTTCCTTCGATATTCCTAGGATGAAATACGGCATTTCTTCGTATAAGGAGCGTAATTGTAGGCATTGAGCAATTCAATATTGACAGTGGGTTCAAGTTATGTTGTTGCAAAATTAGCCCTCGACATTCCTCCAGATAAGCTGAATTTTCATTTCGAAAATTCGAAACCAGTCCATCACCTTCTTGAAATCCTAATGCTAAACGTGTAAACCTAATTGGACCCGGTAAATGTCCTACCCGCAGTACAGTACCAAAGATGTTGGTCCATGTTATGTCAAGGTTAGAAAACGGATGTCCATCTAAAAACACAACTACAGCATCTTTAGGTTGAACATTATAAATCATCAAAATTAAAAGTACGTTGTATACCTCTCTAGCCCAGTTATGCAGGTTAGCATAATCAATTCTTATTACGGCCACTGTAAATCTAGACTCACTTTCAAACTTGTTTGCAGCCTCCGTTAAGGACAAGGATTTCATCAATTTAAGACTGTCTTGTATTCCTGATGTATCTTCTGCACAATTCAGTTCCAAAAAACCTGGTGAGAATTTGTAATCCTCTTTGTCGAGACGTTGGTTCAGTACGTTCCTCACTTCCTCGCCTCCCTTTGATAAATGATCAAGGTTCAGTATCTTTGACGGATTCAAAACAACTTCGTTTAAAACGGCAAATCTTTTGTCGTACACATTGACTCTGCCCTTACAAAATGACCGTTGACGGGACTTATTCAGCCATGAAATAACTGGCTCCTTATCAATCACAAATTTATCTGTAAAATATTCATACTGCTCTTGTTTAAAGTTAGTTCCAGGAGATGCTTTTAGCACTGAACAGCTACCGTAACCAACATTTGCGAGTCGACTGTCATCTCTTACTGCCATCTTTGGTTGGCGAACAATGTGTGATGTGTTTATATATGGTGGGACGGTTGCAGCAGTAAATAAAAGGCGTTTAAAGTCACGTGTGGTGCTCGTATAAGAATATTGCAAACTGATGGTCAATGTATAAATTGCAAAAAGCACAAGCAATATTATCATTACATGTATCACTCTTCTCTTCCTTAACGATGGTATGCTCGCGATTTTCATTTTGAAGTGAAGATATGTAGATCTACTGTATATATAAATCTCTAACGTGCTGTTCCCTCTTCACATCTCATGCTACTTAATATAATCCTAAGCAGGCTTACTGAAGGTAGGCTTGCAGAGTGCATGACTTTTTCACCTGTTAAGAATACAAAACAAAATTTGTAAATATACAGTGAAACGGCATTATATACAGAAGAAATACGTCATCTAGGAACTAGAAGAAGCTAAATTCGATAAGCATTATTTTGTTGTATATATACGATTCATTTGAATCTATAGTCTATAGGGCCATCACAATCCTTATCGTTCGACGGTTATGAAAGGTGACATGGTTCTTCGGACATAATAGAAATATTGCACGTGGGTGCCTAGCACAGTCATTTCAAAACGAAACATAATATTTTAATTAAGTAAAACCCGCAAAGGGAAATAAAACTTTTACTTATGGTAATCCATTATCCCACTACAGCACCATGGAACATGCATCCGGCAATAATTTAATAATTTCAGTAATCAAGTACAAGGTCTAATTGTTCTGAAAGTGGAATGTGCCACCGTGCAATCCCGAGATATCTCCAGACATCAGATTTGATAATCCTGGATGATATAGTAAAGGAAAATATCTTTTTTCTTAAATCATGGTCAATGTCATGGTGACCTGAACATGGTTTGCCACACTTGACGGTCTCAAGATATATCCACACACCATGTATTGTAGAGACAAGTGTTTTGTTTTGCACAGAAGAAAAATATGTTGGAAATATATTAAACATAGTGATAAGTGCTGATCAACTCTACATATGGATATACTTGAGAAGACGAGTTAGTATTAAACATAGTTTTATTCATGCCTGACAGAAAGCAAAAGGCGCCAAAAAGGTCAGGTCACAACAAAGGTGGAAAGAAGAGAACAAATCTTCCCCTAGAAAATTACAGTACCGTTTCTTTCTGACTGGACCTTTTGTCGAGAAAAGTTCCATTTTTGATAAACAGGACTATTTTCATTTTCTTTATAAGTAATATAAGTCAATAACTGCTTTACATTGAAGTTAACTGTAAAGACAATATCAGATATTGTTCATACAAAAACACAACGACTTTTTATTTGATCTTCATCAAACTTGCTGAAATTGTTCATTAATATAAAATCAAGGTCTAGTTTGATTAATACTAAAATTGCATACAATGTATTTCAGTTATTGCCCTTAAATTATAAGAATATGACTGTTTCAGTCTTTTTTGCACCCTAACACATACTTTCTTTTTTATCGGATATTCACTAAACTTGCTGAACATGTTTATTAACATAAATTCTAGGTCCAGTTTAATTAGTACTAATATCGCATAAGGCATGTCTGAGGGTTTATTTGCCCTGCAAGTATTAAAAACGAATGTTTCAGCATCTTTTGCTCTCTAAGACAAACAGTTTTTATCAGATCTTCACCAAACTTGCTGAAAATATAATTTTTTAATACAATCTAGGTCCAGTTTGATTATTACTAAAATCGCATAAGGCATGTCTGAGCTTTTGCCCGTTATGTATAAAAATGACTGTTTTAGCATATTTTTTTCTCTAACACAAATACTTTTTATTTGAGTTTCACCAAACCTGCTGATAAATGGTTATTAATATAAACTCAATATTTAGTTTGATTACTTCTTAAATTGCATAATGTATATCGGAGTTAATGCCCTTTAGTTATTAAAAATTGACTGTTTCAGTCTTTTTTGCACTCAAATCATACAGTTTTTATCGGATGTTCACCAAACTTGTTAAAAATGGTTATGAAAATAAAATGTAGGTCAATCATGTTAACTACCAAAATCGCACAAGGCATGTTGGAGTTATTGCCCTTGAATGATTAAAAATTGCCTGTTTCATGCTTTTCCGCTTTCTTACCCAAACTGTTTTCAATGAATCTTCACCAAATTTGCAGACAATACGGACGGACGTTCTAACATTTCAGGTTTATGTGACTTTCCCATTGTTAAAAAGGTGTGAAAAGCCACATAAAGAAGCCACATAAACAAAATCAAGAGTCCAATGGGCTTTAAGGCGCTCACCAGAGTACAAAGTTCCAAGATTTAACTAGACTTTTTCGCTAAAAGTGATTACCTTGTCACAAGAAGCAAATGTATCAGGATAATGTTGATGTGTGTACTCCATATGAACTAGAGGGTTCATAAGCCTTTTCTATGATTTGACATACTGACCTACTTTTTGACCGGACATAAATCACAGTCATGCGTTGCCTAGAGTTTGTCTAGGTGATTATTTTCAGCAAGTTTCATGAATTTGGGACTAAAACATGGCCACAGTGTTCAGAATTATTTTTTATGATTTGACCTGATTGATGGATGGATGGATGGACGGGTGGAGGGGGAGGGCGGGCGGGAGGGGAGGGGAGGGATGGATGGATGGATTGATGGATGAATGGAGGGATGGATGAGGGGATGGATGGTTCTATAATCAGTAACTTGAACTGACAAATTCAACATATTTTCAGATTTCCATATAGTGGTCACTCAAACACGCACGCACCCAACCACACACCCACACACACGCACACCCGCCCGCACGTATAAACACATACACGCACGTGCAAACGTGTTCGTAATGAAAAGTGTTTATTACGGTTCTTATATTATTTAGAAACGAAAGTGAGGTTGAATCTCTAGATACATTAACTAATAAAGATATGAAACAGTCAGAAAAACGAACTAGTGTCAAATCAATCAAGGTAGTTTAATGCAGCCTTCTGCATCTCAAACGCTTCATAAACAAATCGTCATTGATTTAGTAAAGTTAGAGAGCGAACAAGGCTGAAACAGTCATTTTCAGCAAGCTTGGTGAAGATACTCGGTGCGGTCACCCACAGTGATTATTATTTACAAGTTGAAACAGAATCTCATTGGTAAAACATTTGCCTGCTGGTCGAGATTTAACGGAGTGTACAAAGTGTTTGTATCTAGAACAGACGACGCGTAACGCGACGTCTCATCTGGATCCCAACTGTTTGACACTCATCTTAAGGTTTGTTTAATTCCAAAAGTGCATTAATCTAAACTGAACAAATTTTGCAGACGACACTTTCAAAGCAGACGTCTGTGCAGCAGAATAAGGGTTAACCACTTCATTTCAGGGCTTCAGTTAAGTGGGAGTAAGCTGAACTAATCCAACATTTCTAATGAGTATGACAAAATTTGGTTTAAAGCAGAAATAAAGATTATTTAGAGTGTGTGTCCTTTTTTCCATTCAAAAGGTCAAATTTATGAGTGTTTACACACATAAATTCAAAAAAATATTAAAAAGCAAAATGTCTTAGATAAAGCCGCTTTTTGTAAAAGAATCACGTCCCATGTAGTTCAAATGGGATCCTAAACAACCGTTGTATGCAGGTTTCACAAAAGCACAATGCGACTTTAAGCGGTCGACTAATGCAGACATGATTGTAAAATCGATCGATAAATCTGCTTATAACAGAATGTGTGTTAATGGACCCATGCCCATCATACCCGCTATACCTAGCGTTAAGCACTATCAATAGATTCAATTTGGAGGCCATACGGTAAGGAAAAATAGATATTGTTGTGTTTTATTAACCTGTCAACATTTAAATAATTATACGCTGTTTTAACACGCTATATTTAGCTTCGGTCGATATCGATGGTTTCCGCTAGTTTTTCCGGGTAGGTAAGGGTTGAAACATAAAGTCAATATTTAAAATAAGATTTGCATACCTACATGTATATGTCTTCGTGGTCGAGACAGTACAGTAGTGATTTTCTAAGTACAGGTATGGCCATGAGTTCGATACCCAGCGGAGGAATTTTTTTTTTATCTTTCACGAAGAGTGTACCTATACACCTGTCCCATACAAACAGTAAATACCACGACCGGAGAGTTCCTGAAAGAGCCCTTTGATCAGGGATACACTGTTTGCCATTTAGTTGTTAAACATTGACTAGAATTATTGCAACCTGGAATAGTCCATTAAAGATTTCAGTGATAAATGAGTTAAGGCATTAATTTTGTTATCGAGGTTTGAGAGACCACATCGGTTCACATTTTACATGCATTTAAAACTTTTAATAGTTTACAAAGTGTAACGTTTAGGTTATCTATGGCATATTTTGTATTATAGATCACTTTGTTGATCTATTCAAGTAAACGAACTGTTTGAAAACAAATTGTAAGAAGAAAAGAAATAAAACATAACGGGGATCGAACCCACAACCTTTCATTCTTTTACAAGTACCCGTACTCGCTACCAACTACTCTAACTCGACTATTGATTTAAATTCTACACAGAATGCACTATATACTTTAGTTCCTATCCGTAAAACAAAACGGAAAGTATCGACTTTATACCGAAGCTAAATATATCCTTTCAGTGACGTATGAATATTCAAAATTTGACAGGTCAATAAAACCAAACAATACATAACACCATTTTAGCTCGACGTTTATGAAAAGTGGAGCGCTTATCGCCAACCTGTCGGTTACTGCCCACGTCTGCGTGAGACTCTGCGCCAGCGTTGGTTAAGGGTTTCGGTTACGTTTTGTAAGACAACATTTCTCAATAATTATCGAAGGTATATCTATCAATTTAAAACTTGGAATACTTGTTCAGTATCTAAAGGGCACATCACTACAAAAAGGCATGTAACCCTGATAATTGTCATCTACAAAAATTGCCCCTGTTCTATTTACTTAAGGGTGTATCAAACCCATAAGCGATTTTTTCAAAGTATTAAACTTTTTTTCTATCATTGTTTTTTTAGAAGAGCTGAAAATGAAAAAAACAACAACAATATGTGGTAGTGTCCCTTTTTTGAGCTACAGCGATTTGAAAAAGGTATGTCGAATTTGGATTTTATTTTTTCAAAATTTACCCATTCAGAGTACAAGCTTCAGTAAAATATATTTCAAAACAAAGCAAACGTTGTAATTTCGGTTTTCTTTATTCATTTCATATCTATGGTGGTATTTTCACATATGGAAACCAAATTTAGACAGGCACCAGGTTTAAACAATATGGATCCTTGAATATCATAAATATGCTTTCTATAGGGCATGATTTTATAAGATTTTTTATTTTATGAAAAAGAGTAAAACAGTTTGAAAATGAAATAGTTCTAGTATTAAACTTTTTCTTATATTCTACCAGATGAAAGCCCATGCTAAGGCAGTTCAACATATGAAAAGAAATTGAAAGGTCAGAATGTGAATTTAAAAAGGTACAAGAAATTGAAAATCTACGTCATTCTAAACATAGGGAGTTTTGGAAATATTTTAGAAAAAGCAGAAAAACAATTCAAAACAAATATTTTTAGAGTCATATCACGAATATTTCTCTGAACTCGGAAATGATATATTTCAGAGTCAAAATGAAGAATCTGAGGAATGTTCCACAAATCATGATTTTAATGCTGTGAACAATGATTTCCCAGAATTGAATAATCGTATTACAAATTAACAATTGAAGAAGTCATACAAGCTGTTAAGTGTTTGAAGAAAGGGAAATCTGGAGGAAATGATTTATTAATTAATGAATATTTTATTGAGAGTTGTGATATTTTGTCTTCTCATATGTGTGACGTATTCAATGCCATTTTAGATAGCGGATATTTTCCTGATAAATAGACCGAATGCGTTATAATTCCTTGTATAAAAAGGGAGATAAGGATGATGTAAATAATTACAGGGGAATAACATTATTAAGTTGCCTTTCAAAGGTTTTCACTACTATATTAAATAAACGTATTGTCTCTTATTGTGGACAAAATAAGGTTTTATCTGATTGTCAGTTTGGCTTTAGAAAAGGTATATCTACTGTTGATGCATTATTTATATTACATTCTATTGTTCAGAAGTATTTGAATGATAACACAAGGTTATACTGTGTATTCGTTGATTTTAAAAAAAAAAGCCTTTGACTGTATCTATCGAAATGCTCTGTGGTTGAAATTGTATAAAGTTGGGCTTGATGGAAAAATGTTGAGGATTATTAGAGATATGTATAATAAGGTAAAATGTGTAACAATTACTCAGAGTTTTTTTAATATGCTGTTGGATTAAGACAAGGGGAGATAATGTCACCCATTATGTTTTCTCTCTATTTGGAAGACCTTTAATTATTTTTACAGGGAAATATTAACTCTGGTTTAAAAGTGCAAGATCTAGTGTTAATTCGTATGTTATTTGCAGATGATATGGAAATGTTAGGCGATTCACCACAAAATATTCAACAAAGTATAGATCTATTATATTCTTATTGTGAAAAATGTAGCCTTGCAGTAAATACTTCCAAAACTAAGGTAATTGGTTTTAGGAAGAAAGGAGGGCTTTTACCAGAGGAAATATTTACTTTTAATGATACAGAGTTGGAGGTTGTTGACAATTTCAATTATTTGGGAATAGTTTTTAATTATACTGGTAATTTTGTTCACAACCAAGAACAGTGAGTTGGTAAAGCACTTAAATTCCTTAACGTTCTTTTAAATAATTGCAGACAGATTAAAATTAAACCTAAGTTGCAATGCCAACTGTTTGATTCTTTTGTTGGTTCAATTCTTGGATATGCTTCAGAAATATGGGAATATGGGAAGTCAAAAGTCATAGAACGACTACATTTAAAATTTTGCAAATCAGTTTTAAATGTGAGGACAAGTACTTCGACTATGGATGTGTATGGGTATCCTCTTTATATAACACGGTATTTACAAATTCTTAAATATTGGTTCAAACTTCTTAATACTGATAAATTGATATTCCTTTCTACTTTCTAATTGGTTGATTTAGCGAGTAATCGCTTTAGATATGCATACGATAGTGGTGTCAATATCGTGTTAAATAATTTCTGTAGCAATGAAATTGCGTTCAATTAAGAAATGAATTGATTTTTCGGCTTACAAGCGAAATAAACGACAGAAAATTATCGGCAACTTTACCAATAATTTTCTGTTGTTTATTTCGCTTGAACGCCGAAAAAAATCAGATCATTTCTCAATCGAACGCAATTTCATTGCTACAGAAATTAGATAACACGACAATGATTTGAACACATTAACTTTTCATTGTTATTTGAGTGGTAAACAGTTTGTAGCTTGATCAGCCATAGAGTTTCTCGTTTTCTGATTGGCTCCAATTCGTTTCGACGTTCATATTTATTTACTCAAAATTAAGTTAATTTTGAAAGAATTATGTGGTCTCCACGTATAGGCTAGTTTAATAACGGGCAGTTATTAACGGAGCTAACGTTTGGCAAGGATAACATAATTTGCATTTGAGTTTAGGGCGATAGGTATATTTCCGTAATGAATTGTTATTTTCCGATACTTTCAATAAGGAGAAAGTATGGCGTGCAGCCGTATCCTCCTGAAAAAAGGCATGTACAGTGCTCCCTCTCTACAAAACAACCAATGGAAGACAAAAATTGCGTGTGTTGTTCGTAGGGATTTCTTATAAGGAAAGAACATTAAGACTCCGCTTACATTTGCGTAATGCGTCGTCGGATCTGGATTAAAGCTGTTTACGCTCGTCATTATATTCCGTCTGTCAAAATATCCGCTAATATGTAACGTTGAGAAAAAACTGCAGGCTACATGCATGCGCTAGCGAGTCATGGTAAATTTGCCGATAATTTTCTGTTGTTTATTTCGCTTGAACGCCGAAAAAAATCAGTTTATTTCTCATCTATACAATATATTTGCTGTGTTTTCTAATATTAAGTAACATTTTTGTTTGTATGTATGTTTGTATGTTTAATCCATATTAGAGGTTGATAACACGAATAAAGTGTACCCTATAAGGAACACTCATGACCGACTAACTGAAGCTGTGTACATTCGAAAGCAAAACAAATGTTCAATTGTTTACATTCTAAGGTCAACACCTTGACAATATGGCTCAAAAATGCCCATTCGACGTCATTTAGAAGTGACGTCAAGTTTAAAGTACTAGGATAAACATATCGATAATTTGGTATAAAGAAATGCAGACAGCTGCTGGTTATAAGGTTTATCTATTTTCTTCCAATTTATTTCATTAATAAAGAAGACTTTCAGTCGGAAATCATGAATTTGGCTAAAAGGAAGGCATAGATCGGTTAAGAACAACTTTTTGAAAAATCAGTCAAATGTTTACTGTCCAAGTTTCAAAGAATAATTCGCAAATGAAAAATGCATATGCCCCGCCTCCTCTTCGAAACTTATCCACAAGTCCCGCCCTCTACAGAAATGGCAATTACACGAATTAAACGGCTTTTCTTCCAATGGATTTTAATGGGGCGAATGTAAAACTGTTCGTTTAAACGGGAACGAATATTTGTTTCTCTCCAGCGTAATTTCGATGTCTTATACTTATTACAATATAAAAAAATCATCAAACAGCCGTTCCGTGCATATTTGCATGTCTGACGTTTATACGTTTCTATCAGTTGCAAGTTGCAGGTAAATTGTATCAATACAGATTATCCGCGAGTCGGCAAAAGAGAAAAATGTAAACATACCTTCTATTGGTAGAACATTGTGACTATCATAAGTATTTTAGGCTACCATATCGGTCTACTTTGTTAACACACGCGTCCAAATATTCAGCTAAACATCGCTTATTGTTGTCGTCAGAGGTTTATTCTTGCCTTCGAATAAAGTAAGTGCACACTGGGCAAAGTTGTTCGTATTCCCGTTTAAACAAGGCAGTTTTACATATAGCAGAACAATTAATTATGTCCTTTATTAACGCATCCACCCCATAGTTGTCATAAATTAAACTCCTTTTTTCAATACTAGTCCATGTTTGACTTTTAAGTTTTTTCTAAACAATTTATTGCAAAGTGACAAACGGTGTAGACTCTTACCAGAGGGCTTCCTTTGAAAACCTCTTACTTAATCTACACCGACATCGGGACATTTTTATCCTTCCCATCTTACACTATAAAGGACGAGTTGCGTTGGTTCAATGAGTTTTCTGAACGGTATTATATAATCGTACAGTGGATAATCTGTTATTCTTTCCCGTTTAAACGCAAACGTACGCCAACGCAAAGCACTAAAACGTAGAAAAAGTACAACTTTTGGACAATTTTGATATTTCATGTTTATCTTGGTGGCAAACAGTTTGGAGCCTGATCAGACGCCGGGTTACCCAAACTGTTTGCACTGCAAATAATAGTTTGAGCGTAAACGCGTTTATTGGGAAAGAATAACACATTCTCCACTGTAATCGTAAAAGATAGATAACAGTTCCCTTAATCAAACTTGATTGACTTACTAAACAGACAAAAAAAATTATAGTGTTGGTCTAAGCCGTGGGATACTCGACCGACTGAATCGACGACAAATGAATTTGACGATTCGTTGAAAGTTGATCATTCAGCAACTAGGATCGACCGACTGATGACGTTCGAATTTAACTATCTTCTCAGACCTCTAGTTTCTGATAATTATTTTCGTAATAAAACCTATGTCGACCGGCGATGTGTCTACGTGTCCTTCTGCAGTATACTCAACACCGAAAAAAACAAGTCTGACTGTTTACAGCATTTACAGTATAACCCTTTGAGCCCAGGCGACATATGTACGCGACTATTGCAAATAGTGTACAGTGGAGAATCTGTTATTCTTTCCCAATAAACGCGTTTACGCTAAAACTATTATTTGCAGTCCAAACTGTTTGCCACCAAGATAAACAAGAATTATCAGAATTGTCCAAAAGTTGTTCTTTTCTACGTTTTAGTGTTTTGTGTTTGTGTACGTTTGCGTTTAAACGGGAAAGAATAACAGATTCCCCACTGTACCTGTGACGAGTTAACTAGACATATGCAAACAGGGAAACCCCAGACCCTGATCAGTGTCTCCATTGGTTGTAATATTCCACTCCATTAACTAAATCACCCCCAAATGGACTAGACTGAATTTAAAATGTAATGTCCTTTTGAAGTATCGGGGGGAAATATATATTCAATACGTGTACATGAATGTGTATCAATTGAACGGTGCACCAGCTATCTGCTATCATATTGGCACACTCAGAAAAGCAATAAAAGGCCTCATTCATCCCTGAGATTTTAAAACCCGATATTGTAATTAGACCGTTTTGAATGTTAATAATAATATTTGATCATTCTTATGGGCCAAACCGGTCTTTGCAATGTTTGGAACAGGCCTAAATCACTCAAACGGGATATTTAAAACATAATAAACCGAAATTTTAACGCACCTTGCGAAATCCCCTTTATAAACAAAGAAGGAGCGTATCTGTGTTTAAATTTTCAATAAAACACACACAAGCTGTAACGGCTTAACGTGGATTGATATGGCTTCGAAAATGCGTATGCCTAGAAATGTAGCGCCGTTGCATCGGTGAAAATTGAGGCTAAATTGAAGTGTTATAATCGAAATAATAAATTAATACCAATGTTGTATCGTGCAAATAAAACACGGATAGTCGTTGAGATGCTGGTTATCAAATTACTCGGTCTTGTGATTTAATTACTTAGCATCTCAACTCCTGCCAGTGTTTTATTGCACTAAAAATCTATGGTATACATTGTTTATTTCTTAAGCAGATATTCTGATATAAATAGTACGACACGGCTTAAGGCGATGGGAAAAATCACAACATTAATGCGTTGCTCGAAATACAATAGTATTCCTAGCCCTAATTTTGTTATATTACTAAAAGACGTGATCAAAATATAAAAATGTGAATCGAGCAATATTTTTTAACATTATCCAATTTTTTATACTGAAATTTTCAGCGACGTAGTTGCAGTTTGACCGAGACATGTCGAAAACCGATAGTCAATTAGTCATGGCCATGGTACTGAAAAATAGGTTAGCTTTTCTGAAAAGTTTCTAGTTGATATCTAAGTGGGAATTGGAAAAATTATTATTAAAACTTGATAATGATCGTTTCGCGTCAAATGATCTGTTAGTGCCACATACTGTCACGACATAATATCTAAGTTAACTGAAACGTTTCTTGAAAAGTTTTGTGTTAACTTATCTAAAAATAGATATCCTGTCCCTACCGAAGGCATCCGAATGAATTTTTCTACTTTTAGATAACTGGTAACACGAAACGTTTCTTGTTAATAATCTATTTAAGTAACAAGATAAATTCGTTAAGTGGTGGCAGTTTAAAGCAGTATCATGACAAAGTTCGTGTTCAGATATATATTTCTGGTTATCGTGAATAATTTCAACATTCCACTTTTACAGATAATTATCTGAAAACTAACGCGAAAGTTTTTGTGAAAACTAACTAGTTGAGTATTTATGTGAGATATTAACAGGAATCTATCTTGATAAATAAGTGGTACTGGTGTCAGAAATGTGCCACCTTATGAAACATTCTAAGATAACATTCGATCTTGATCAAGGTTTTGACCAGAGATGATCTACATTCAAACGAGACCTAGATTTTATTGAGGGCAAATAGTTTGACCAAGTTTCATTAGGATTTATTGAGATTTGTAGCCTCTAGAGTGTTTACAAGATTTTTCTATGATCTGATCTAGAAACCTAGTTTTTGACCTGACATGACCCAAATTCAATATTGATCTATATTTATTAAAGATGTTCTTTAATGAGGATGGAGGGAAATGTGTAGCCACTAAAGTGTTAAAAGAGAATTCGAATAAACCGTCGAGGGGGTGCTTCCCCCCGGACATTCTCCTCTCACTACCCGGCCTTGAGCCAAAAATGTAACTACTAGGCATTGGTATTGTTCGGCTGAGATAGTACGGAGATGCTTAAGACTAAGTCTCAGTCTCGGACTCGGGACTTATACTAAGTTGAATGTAAATACCGCCGCAGAGTCTCGATCAAACTACAGCACTACTGAAGCGGATACAAAACAACCATTTCCCTGCAAGGAAAAAGGATTTGTTTCCCTCGCTGGACTGCCCCTTACTGCAGATCATGCAATAATTAGACCCGCGAGTGCAATATGCTTACATATCATTACACATCTCCCAAATAGCCTCAGTCAGCTGGTACTCAGTACTTGAGTTGCATGGCAGGGAAACACTTGCTAAGTAAACGTTATACATGTACTTAATTTAACCAACTACTACATGGGGTTTCTTAATATATTCTCACTTAGACATCGCGTGATCTCCAGATGTAGTCAATGCAAATTGGGCTCCCAGCCGGGAGCTATTACGCCTTTGTTTTAGAATCACAATTTTGTGGAATTTGGAGAAGCATGTATGTTAAATCGATTTTAATGCTAACCCGGAAGCCGTAGCGCCAAAGTGGGAAGCCATTACTAACAATTTAAGTCTTTGGTTTGACTAGATCGGGGATAGGACCCTATACATCCCGTACTGCAAGCAGACGCTCTACCACTGAGCTATGCAGGCGGTCACAAGAAGTAGGCTGTAGTTCCTTCCCTTTATCTACAGATATATTGGCATGCAAAGGGGAATAATGGCGGAACCCATGAAATAGAGGAAACCGGGAACCATAATGATAAATGGTGGGTGGAGTAATATGAGCTTAATAGTTTTTTTTATAATTTAGGTGGTTCACCATAAGACATTGTAGCAAATGGGAACAGTTTTATACAAAATTACATTATCAATTCAAATCACAAGCGAACCAGTTGAATTCAGGATTAATTCGGGCAACGATTTTATTTTAAAAGTAGCCCTATTTTCGGATATTATAGGTCCGTTGACATTTCGGATACATTAAACCTCGTCAGATTGTATGATTATTGTATTAAAGACATACGCTCCCAAATGAAATCTCCGTAGGATCTCTATGCAAATTTCTACATAAAAAGAAAAACATAGGTTATAATGTTCTATTGTTTATAAGCATTTGAAATGTATTATGTTGCCATTCTGAGCAAAGAGTCGGCATGCATTATTTTGGCTTTCTAAGATAATGTTAAGCAATAGTTGGCACACACAGACATTAAAACAGTTAAAAAGCGAAGTTTACTAAAAGTATGATGCAAAGTGTATACATTGTATTTTGTTGCCTGAAGTATGTTCATTTTTCTTAATGGTATTTATGCTCAAATTCAATGAAAACACTTACTAATAATAATCTTCCCTTAAGAGATTAATCAAACTTCACAAATAGATCTTAATGCTTTAGGTGTGAATAATAAGAAAATGGTAAAAAATCATATGTTATTTAAAAAAAATACCATATAGAAATAAATGATTTCCTGGGGAGCATGCCCCGGACTAGTTGCTATATCGTACTGTATTGCGGATATTCTGCAGCTAGCCCCGGACACCCTAGTAAAAGTGTGTACAGTGGAGAATCTGTTATTATTTCCCAATATACGCGTTTACGCTAAAACTATTATTTGCAGTGCAAACAGTTTGGAGCCAGATCAGATGCCGGGTAACCCGGCGTCTGATCAGGCTCCAAACTGTTTGGCACCAAGATAAACAAGAATTAACAGAATTGTCCAAAAGTTGTTCTTTTCTACGTTTTAGTGCTTTGCGTTTGCGTACGTTTGCGTTTAAACGGGAAAGAATAACATATTCTCCACTGTACGCTTATCAGACACTATGTTTATTTTTCATCTCAGATACACTAGGTACAACATGAGGAATTGTATACATATATTTTAACATAAAATGAAAAAGGAACAAATTCCAGTCATTGTGTAAGTTTCAAGGAAAGAGCATTGAGTGTGGAAACTGGTTAAATAGTTTCCTAAAAGTAATTGGTATCTATCCGGAGCAGGCAATGCATGTACTGCGGAGAGTAGATTGTCTGCTCAGAAAAGATATCATAGTAATTAATTGTTATTAATTATGTTAGTGTCTGGTTGATATCATTCTGAAATCCTTGCTAAATGATTAACAGTTAATACATATAAAGCAATGCCATTCATAATCACTATATAAACATATATACAGGGAGGGACAAAGTACAAGCATAATGCAATTGACATGCGAGATCGCGACAGGTACGACCCGGATTTCGTCCACTGATTGCACGGTTTTTAGGCCGCACCTGTTGATAAAGTAGCGTTCTCGTTTGTGTAAGCTTTTACAATAGCTACTGGACGATTCATTTCTGAATGGAATATCATTGGGCCGTAGATGTTTACGGATTACAAATGGTTGTACTACACGGGATCGAGAAATGGAGATACCTGAATTTTTGGACAAGGTTATACCCCCATTTCACTAGACGGCGCTCGATAGCGATCTCCGCGCTCTGACAGAGCGCCATAGGTCGCCTCAGGATGAGGTGATCTAACGGCATTTACGATCCGATTGCGATCAGATAACGCTCCGATGGCGATCCGTTAACGATCTGTAAGTTCCGATGGCGACTTCATGGTCATTGGTCGCCACCATTTTCACAAAAAATGTTGCGACCTTGTATTATCAGAGTGCGCACCGTTAGCGCAAAGGCGACTAAGATGCGACCCACTGCGCTCCGTTGGCGCTCCGATGGCGAACATTGCGTTCTATGGCGCTCAACAGAGATCCGATAGCGATGTCGCCGACCGATAGAGATCCATTACCGCTCTACTTGATCTAATTAGGGAAGTTTCTACGAAGACCTGTGGCTCATTCGTTTTAGTTTCGGCAGCAAATGTTTAGGCAAATAGACATACATATAGCTGCTTTCTTTTTAACATTGTCCACTTAATGCAGTAACATAGTAATGCAGACAATTACTATTAGAACTTTCTGCTTTACGTTCGAACTGCAACAAGTCTTAAGCAATCTGTGTTGTTTTAATTAATAGCTACTACAGATGTTCTAACGCACATCAAAATCAATGTTGAACGCCATTATATTAACACACTTTTTGGTATCGTCATTGTATGGATGTATAACAGTTTGGATCCGGATGAGACGTCGAGTTACATCATGCAATTTGGATATATGAATTGAAAATACTATCGGGTATTTTAAAATGCCGAGAATTACTATCAGATCGCCACGGAGCGAGGAGTATGTACTGATTTGCTTTGTCGGACTATGATGGCGCTCTAAGATGATCCGATACCGCTCCAGTTACGATCTTGACAATCAAGTAGCGCTCCGATGGCGACTTAGGCGGTCATTTAGCGATCTGATGGCGTTCTGGCCGGAGCGCCACGGATCTTTGTGCAGGGGAGTAAACCGACGGCGACCATTGCATTATGGGATCAGAAAGCGATCCATTTGTGCTCAGATAGCGCGCCTGGCGATCTAGGCGCTCTGTATGGCGACCCGCGGCTCTGACAGAGCGCCGTAGATCGCCGTCTAGTGGAATAGGGGTATAAGTATTTCGATGTAGAGTTTGGGTTTATAGATCTCTGATTTTCTTCCATCGCTAACATAACGGTGCGTGAGCAGAAATTCAGTGATTTTCCCAATTGATTAACCACCAGACTGCACCGGGCAGGACTGAGATAACCTTTGCAAGCAGTTTGGGTCCAGACAAGGCGTCGAGTAACTCGGCGTCTAATCTAAATCCAAACCGCTACGGGCGAATAATATTATATTATAAGTACTTTTAATACTTAATTATAATTAATTTGATAACACATTTAAACTGTATAATAGTGTTAAAAACAACACTATCTAATTATTTATACATTTATACAACAATATTTTTTGGAAACAGGCGTAATGTAAAGCATAACAGCAGTTTTTAACTCGTTACTTAAAATATACCGATTGGCGCTTTTGCAAACTTGATAGATCAAGACCGGATATCTCCTGTCTTGCTTGGGTCTATCCCGCTTTACCTTTTATTTTCATGATTTTTTTAATCTTGCATTATTTTCACACAATAAATACTATAGCCTCTAAGTTTACATGAGGGTTTAATTCTATTTATGTTTTCAATTACTAAAATTGATATTTGAGCGATAACACTGACCGACGTAAAGAGGCACATGCTAGATAGAACTGTAGCACAACTGTATCATTTGGAAAATACTGTGTGAGAAAAGGAATTCCCTCACCACGAGCAGTTGCTTTACTCTCACAGTACTTTTCCGATGATCTCACAGGAATGAAATAGATCATTTAAATTACTTATTAGGAATGGAGGTTGAGGGAAGCAGAGGAAGAGGTCTGTACCTAAAAGATATGCAGGTATCCCATCCATCTGGGGCCCGTTTCATAAAACTTCGTACGATAAATGTTGTCGTACGTCAAAACTTTAAAATTCATTTAATTTCTGATTACTCTATCTAATCCTGTCTTGTGACATCTCTTTGGAATCGTCTTTTCAAGACAATTCCAAAAAGATGTCACAAGACAGGATTAGATGGAGAAATAAATAATAATTAAGACTTTTATAATCTGACTTACGACAACATTTGTCGTACGAAGTTTTATGAAACGGGCCACTGTTCCTTACATATGGTAGTACATATACCAATTTAAATGTGAAATTCTTTCATAATTAAGAAAACAAATCGACTCGTTTTTATAAGTTTATCTTCAGGAGCACCAGATATGAAATATTTGAGGACAACGTGATCTGGTATATGTGGATAAATTTGGCCTAATGATGCATGCCTTTCTTGGCGGAAATAGTTACATTCTAATATATAATGTTTTTCGGACCCAATAGTGCCGTTATCGCACAAAATGCACGTTCTGTCCTCGAAAGGTGTTCCATCGTAACGACCTGTTTAACGACTGGTAATCGATGATTTGCGGTTCGAATTTTAAAACTATTTAGATAATCTGTTTTTTTCGAGTTTTGTCATATACGGTTCGAGTTTTAATTCTGTTTTAAAAGTATTGCATATCCTGCCTTTATTTGTTAGCTGTAGCTGAGCGTGCCATTCCTGTTTATATTGGTCAATAAGATTTCGTTTAATAGCTCTGCATTGGCTTTGTAGATATTTGGGGTCAAGCTGAAATTGGTTATCCCAAAGGTCAACTCGGCCGACATCAGGGAGATAATGTTTTTAATCTTTTGCATCCAGTTAAAAGAAACCTGTTGTTGGTTATACATGTACTTATAAACTTGTACAGCTATTTTTTCTTCTTTTCCAGATAACAACCTAACCGAAAGGGATATCATTTTGTGTTTAATGGTTACTGATATTGGGTGTCTGCCGAGTTCGCCATAGAAAAAGGTAAGAGCTTAAGATTTTCGAGCATGCGTTATTTTTTCGCAGAAAATCGTTATGAATGTTTTCAAGCATATTAATATTCTCGAATCCAAATATCTCTGAGCCGTAGGTAAGAATAAAAAAATCTGTCGAATAATTTTATCATTAAGTCTACTGGTAGGTCGGCTTTATTATTATTATTTAGTAAAATGTAGATGGAGAGCTTTATTAGCTTGTTGCACGACATGTTTCCTTGCTGTCAGAAAGGAGCCATTCGAGCTGAATGATAATCCTAAGTAATGGTAAGCTGGTGAGATTTCGACCGGTTGGTTGCCAGGTGTGAAATTAAATTTGGCCGTCTGTCTTGCGCTAAATATAACTATTTTCGTTTTTGCGATATTTTTATGCAAGTGCCAATATCGACAGTATTCGTAAAAAATGTTGAAAGTCATTGGGATAACTTGAATGTAAAAAAGTATCGTCAGCATAAAGTAGTACCATGGTGTTTTAAAGCCAATTGTGTATCTGTGATTCGACCTCTACGCTGACTGAGCCATTCCCCAGGAGATGAGACTCCAAATCGTTTAAATAAAGGGAAAAAAATAACAGGTGAAAAGTTTTCTCCCTGACGTATGCCAATTTGAGATAGGAATGACTGCGACAATAAACCGCTATGGAATATACATGATTTTATTGTATTATATATGTTATTTACTACTAAAAGAAAGTTTACATTGATAAAAGTTTGCACTAGTTCGAAACACAAGCTGTTTCTCCATACTTTGTCAAAGGCCTGAGAGAAATCAATGAATGCGCAAAACAGTTTCTGTTTGCGTTTTCTCAGGATTTCTGTCAGTGCAAGGAGAGTAAACATATGATCAGAATAAGAATATCCTTTTCGGAAGCCTGCTTGATTTTCTTCGATTACATGTTCTTCCTCTAAAAACATACTTAATCTACGATAAAGAATAGCTGTAAATAGTTTACCTAGGCAACTTAATATAGTAATTGGTCGGTAATTAGCTGTAACTAATGGGTCTCTTTTGTTTTTGTATAAGGTAAAATGATTCCTTCTTGCTAAGTTATTGGTAGATGGCCTGTATCGAAGACAGAACTGAACAGTTTACAGTATAAAGGAAAGAGTTTCTCTTTAGTTGATTTAATATATTCTTTCATCTAGAATGTTATCTACATGACTAGATGCTTTTCGGGTTTTCAGGTTTCCAATGCAAATACGTATCTCGTTTTCATTATGGGGGAATTAAGGCGCTAATTACCATCTGATATGTTCGGTAAGGTAGTAAGTCGTTCGTCATCTATTATATTTTCGTTTATGGCTCTAAAATGATGGTAAAATCCTTGTATATAGGGTGTGGTATTTGTAACTTTTGGAGGCGTAAGGTTTTTCAGGAATTACCAGTAGTTTTGGGAAATTGTTTCGCTGATATTCCTAAGTTAAGTTTGGTTTTTGAAGTTGTGTTTTTTAATAAAGAAGTTCATAGTTCTTTGTAGTGTTTATTGGCGTTACTTTGCCTAATTTTGCTGTCGGGAGAAGGGTTGTTTTTGTAATACGACCGGGCGTCGTGATAGTTATTCCTTGCCTGGTGACATTTGAGACCAAACCAGGGTTTGTTTATTGAGTTTGAGCCAGTGTGTGTCCTGTGATCCCCTTAAGGAAACGCCTGCGCGGCAGCTGTTGTAAAGATGTTTGATATTACGTAAGTGACATGATCGATTAAATGTGGGGACAGTATTTCGTTACTTAGTTGATTAGCGCGAGTATTTGTTCTGTATTCATTTCTTGTGCGTACTCATTTGCCAAATCGGGTATCCACATGGGTTTGTCATTTCATGGCGCGTGTGCCGGTTCTTTTACTTGTGTAGAAATATTGCGTAAGTTAAAGCTAAAGCTGATCGCACTGTGTCAATTCGAAAACAAAGAGTCAGTTTCGAAGTTTGAAGTATACTTGGCAAAACTGCTAAGTACCCCAGGGACTGTGTTGAAATTTTCTTTTTCATGAATCGTGATTACGTAAAGGGCTTTCAGATTTATGAAATATAAACTTTTTTTAATTTTTTTATGAAAACATTAAAATGTTTGTGAGAAAATAATGCTTTTATACGTTCAAGAACAAAGCATAGTGCCATTCAAAAAGCTACATTTTTGGAGCAATGTCAATAATTTGTATGGCCACCATTAGCTCTCACTACAGCCATGCACCGAGCCCTCATAGACATGATGCAATTCCTGAAGATGTTATGCCCATGGATAGTGGGCGTCTTTGTTTATCTGCTACACTTCCTGTTCTGCGGTACCATGCCAGAAGCTTGATCATTGATTGCTTCGGCGAGCATAAATTGATGAAAAGTACTCTACTTGGTCAGATAATACTGGTATCATACCATAACAGAGAAAGAAACGTGAAGAAGATGTTAACACGGAGGACGTTTTCAATTACCTCAGCATAGGTCAGCCTGCTCTGTAAAAGCTCTATGGTTCTATCTCGTTTTTCAAGAAGCATCCGACCCATTTTTAATTCACCTGGCACAAAGTGCCAAGGTGAGCTATTCTGATCGTGCTGTGTCCGTCGTCCGTCGTCGTCCGTTCGTCCGCACGTCCGTCCGTCCGTCGTCAACACAATTTCTTTAAACAACATCTCATCCTAAACTACAAGTCCGATTTTTATCAAACTTACCAGGAATGATCATTATATAGTCCTCTTTCAAAGTTGTTGAAATGGTTCCGGCCTGTTGCATATCAAGGTCAAAGGAGCTAAAAATAGATCGCTTCGATAAAAACTTTTAAAAATCTTCTTGTCTGAAACCTCAGAACTCTGAGCTTAGATATTTGGCACAAAGCATCATCTACTGTTCCTCTATCAAATTTGTTCAAATTATGTCCCTGGGGTAAAAAATGACCCCGCCCCGGGGGGTCACACATTTACATAGAGTTATATAGTGAAATCTTCAAAGATCTTCTTCTCTGAAACTAACGTGGCCAGAGCTTAGATATTTGGCATGGTGACACTTCTAGAGGGCCTTTACCAATATCGTTGAAATGGTTCCGGTACGTTGCATATCTAGGTCACAGGAGCTAAAAATAGATCGCATCAATAAAAACTTTAACAAGCACCTTAGATCTGATATCCCCTGCCGCAGCGATTGTCGAGAAGAAAGTTGCAACTTTATTGAGGGAGGAAGAGGCAAATGGTGATCACCTGTCTTTAAAGATCAACATTCAAAAGCTTTTTACAAAGTGTTATAAAAATCCATTCAATTTTGTACATGTTAAAGCCTAAACAATAATAAAATAAAGCCGTTTGTAGCAAATCTGAGTATGACAGGGGCAGGTAACTCTTGATTAAATGTCAACATTAATTAAACACTTTCAAGAAGTTATAATTGTGTGCAAGTTTTATCAAAATAAATTCAGAACTGAACAAACACTGTTAAACATGGCATTTTCAACTCATCAAGGGTGTAACACTCTTGACATTTTTGTCCGTTTTCGACAATAAATGAACACATTTGAAAACTAACGGCTATGTATTTATACTTTATAGTAGATATATAATAAAGTTTTTATAAAAATTTATTTACATTTGTCCATACTAGCGCGTAAACTGTACTAAAATAAAGCCTTTTCTTTCTAGCATTTCAAAGATCATGTGTACATACAGGGCAGATAACTCTTGCCACAAGTATCTTGTTTTGACAATAATTCCATCCTTCAAGAAACTATACTTATCATATACATTCTATGCAAGTATTAATGAAACTCTGTTTTAAACTGAAGTTCCTAGAGTGTAAACACTGTTATATAGAACATTTTCAACTCATCAAGGGCATATTACTCTCGACTAATTTGCACATTTTCGACAATAATTGAACTCATTCTAGAATTTTTTCGACTCATCAAGGGCAGATAACTGTTGACTAGTTTCTCCGTTTTCAAAATAATCACAATTATTTGAAAACTAATAGCCATACATAGTTTAAGAATTTTTTTTATCAAAATTCATTCATTATTATAGATACTAGTATGTAAACAATATTAAAATAAAGCATTTTCTAGCATTTCTAAGTACATCAAGGGCAGATAACTCTTGCCACAAGAGTATCCTTTTTGGACAATAATTGCACATCTTCAAGGACATTGTGTGCAAGTATAATTCAAATCCATTCAAAACTGTAGTTGCTAGAGAGTAAAAACTGTTAAATATGGCTTTTTTTTACTTATTAAGGGCAGATAACTCATGACTTATTTCTCTGTTTTCAACAATAATCAAATTCATTTGAAAACTTATAGCCATACATAGTTCAAGAAAGTTTTTATCAAAATCCATGCATATATATAGACACTAGTATGTAAACAATATCAAAATAAAGCATTTTCTAGCATTTCTAAGTACATCAAGGGCAAATAACTCTTGTCACAAGTATCTTTTTTTGACAATAATTGCACATCTTCAAGAACTTGTACTTATAGACATTGTGTGCAAGTATAAACAAAATATGTTGAATACTGTAGTTGCTAGAGTGTAAAAACTGTTAAATATGGCATTTTTAACACAAAAAGGGCAGATAACTCATAAATTCCTAAAATTTTATGAAAAAAAAATGTTTCCCACGGTGCTCCTATGATGACAAATAACTATACCAAGTTTCAGCCAAATCTGTTCATCGGTTTCAGATATACAGTTGCGGACGGACGGACATACCTTAAACAGTATCCCTCTGCCTTTCGGCAGGGGATAAAAATCGTCTTGTCTGAAACCGCAGTTCTCTGAGCTTAGATATTGGACACAAAGCATCATCTACTAGTCTTCTATCAAAGTTGTTCAAATTATGTCCCTGAGGTCAAAAATGACCCCGCCCCGGCGGTCACAAATTTACATAGAGTTATATAGTGAAATCTTCAAAAATCTTCTTCTCTGAAACTAACGTGGCCAGAGCTTAGTTATTTGGCATGGTGAAACTTCGAAAAGACCTTTACCTATAGTGTTGAAATGGTTTCGGTCTGTTGCATATCTAGGTCACAGGAGCTAAAAATAGATCGCTGCAATATTTTTTTTAAAAATCTTCTTGTCTGAAACCGCAGTTCTCTGAGCTTAAAGCATCATATACTGGTCCTCTATCAAAGTTGTTCGAAATTATGTCCCTTGGGTAAAAGAATAACCCTACCCCGGGGGGTCACAGTTTTACGTAGAGTTATATAGTGAAACTTCAAACATCTTCTTTCCTGAAACTAAGATTTCCAGATTTTTGATACTTGGCATGGTGTGACTTCTAGAGGTACTTTACCAATTTTGTTCAACGTTTCCGGTCTGTTGCATATCTAGGTCACAAGAGCTAAAAGAACGATCGTTTCATTAAATTTTAAAAAATCTTGTGCGTGAAATCTTCATAAAAATTTATGTCAAATTTTCCAGCTTTCGTCCGTCACAGATTTTCCTAAATTGTTTGCTGTCAATATTGTTCAAACCATTGCCCTTGGCATATACATGTACTGAAGTGATTGGCTAAATCGTATTGTCATAATTTCTCAGCTTACTCAGATATTTTACGCTTATTTCAGTTGTTCCAGGTGAGCGATTTAGGGCCGTATACGGCTCTTGTTTTTTTTCTAACTGTCGAAGTCAACACATTAATTTTTCAAGTGAAACTTGTGAAACATAACACAGCCCGTGCTGCACGTGCTACTTACCCTGGTTCGAGCCTGTGTACGGGCTGCACGAAACGGCTGACTGAACACAATTAAAACCGGTTTCAGTCGATCAAGAACCTCCATGCACACGTTTTGGCCTGTAAACAAAATTTATTTGATTCAAAACTAAATAATCAAAGGATATTTATGTTGGGTACTTAGCAGTTTTGCTGAGTATATATTGGAAACATTCGGCAGTAGCTAATGCGTAATTAACCCTTAGCCTGCCACTCACGACTATAGCTCCATATGCAAGCAGCTTGGATCCGGATGAGACGCCGAGTAACTCGGCGTTTCATCCGGATCCCAGCTGTTTGACACTCGGACAACATTTTCAGCAATTTTGAGCAACTTTGAAGCACTTTGAAACTTGAAGCAGACGAGAAATATAGCAGACGACAATTTATTTGGCGGGCTAAGTGTTAATAACAGACTTGTTTCCAAATGTAAATGTAAATGTTCTTATCATTATGAAGTCTGCCGTTCATGATAAAAAGATTATTATATCTACATATGTCGATCAGCCTAAGCCCGTTTATGTTTGTTTTATGGTCCCTGGAACACCTTTCGATGTGGTACTGACAGATTATCTACTAAGCCAAACTTCCAACGCAATACCCCGGATATTCCCATTACTTCCAATGTTAAACATGTCTTAAGTTAGTCTGGTCAATTCTGTAAGGTGTGCATATCCTGAATAGATTTCTTCTGCAATTCATAGAGTGATCAATGGACAATACTCATGGTAAACAAAAACAAAATGAATTGGCATTTGGTCCCAAAAATATGGAATTTAGTGAAAACAAGTTTTCAGAAATCTCATTCCAATGCATTTTCAATAGGAAATGTTAACCAGAAATTAGCGATACGTTTGGATAGATGGTTATTATTCGTCAAAAATGTCAATGAAAATTCGTTGCCAATATTAACAACTTTGAGGACAGTACGTCAATTTAAAAACACAAATAAAAACATTTAAAAATTTTGTATCAACTTTTCAATCGATTTTAAACACCCGTTCTGATATGAAAATAGAAGGGAACTTGGAGGTGTTGCGTTGGCAGTTTGGCCTAGTATATATTTATCGAAGTGGACTTGTATATCAAGATATATGTCAAATACTTCGTTAAAGTGCTGATCTGATGGGATAAAGTCGGGTATTTGTCCAGTTCTACCATCTGTATCTCCAACTTCAAATACATGCTTAAAGGAAGAACTTTTACTTGATATTTCATTTTCAAACTCAGTAATATGATCTTCATTTAAGGAGCGGGTGTTTTCAGGGGGGGGGGGGGGTATAATGATTGGTTCGCTTAAGTTGGTAAGATTTTCTTGCAGTTTTAAGTTTTATCCATAAAATATGTTCAGTTGACTAATGTATGGCGCGAGATAGTCTATTACATAATTAGCTATGCCATCTTATTTTCTTTTGTAATTTTGCTTTCCACAGCTTGTTAATAATATGAGACCCTTTACGTCAGAAGGGTCTGTAGAGTCGATGTGTGTCTCTGAAGCACAGAAAATGTCAAACATGTTCAGAAAGTTTACAAACTCGGGATAGTTCAATCGTCTTTTCAGTCAATTACATATTTTAATGATTTCACTTTTATTTTCAGATCCCCTGTTATGTATGCGCGCTGGAAGCTGAGCGTCGCGCATTGATAAGTCCCATGGCCGCCTTATACTTGGCTCCATTAGTGGTCTCAGGGGCGAGCGGGTTCTACTCGGTGCGCGACCACGAAATGCTCGTCCGTATGGAGAGAGCGATGTACGCCCGTGGGCCTCCTTGTATGTGAAGTAGCTGACCTGGTGCGGTTGCGATTAGGATTCACGGAGTCTCCATGGTTCTGTTGACCTACGCTAATCTGTGGCTGACCAAACAGGGGTGGACCAACGGCAAGAGCACGAGATTCCTGCGCTTCACTTAGCTGTGTATTTGGAATCCAATTGAGTGTAATTTAAACATTCGCCATTCATTGGGCGATTGCATTTGGGTATCATGTCTCTATGGACTCTGCCATCCTTGATCAACTTAGCAGGAAACGCAATATTAAGTCTGCTCTGTGGATAATCTCGTCTGAGTTGTTTAAGCTCTGGTCAGGGGCTTGTCCTCGCTGCAGCTATACCCTTTGGGAAGTCGCGATTGATACTGTATTCAGTGCCTTTCAACTTATTTGCAATTGATACTACGCGTTCAGTGTCACGTGAGTCTAGAAAATTTGCTATGATTGGGCGTGTTTCCCCCTTTGGAATCGCCCCAGTCGATGTACTCTAGGTAAAGGAGGGCAAGGGTCAATGTCGAGACGTGTTTTCCAAAATTCAGCAATTGACAAGTTGCAATTCTCGTCGACAAATTCGGATATTCCTGAAAATATCAAATTGTTTCTCCTGCTGCGAGCCTCAATGTCAAAAGATTTGCACTCTAATAAAGTGATGTGATTTACGTGATCGCTCAATTGTTTCTCAATAACATGTACTTTGTTGTGTTTGGATAAGCATTGGTCAATTTTCCGTTAAGGGTACATTATCCTGTGAATATGGTGAAACAAATTTACAGAGCAAAATTTCCGTATAGAATAAATAGACTATCTGTATCAAATATCAGCTATAAATAAAACAAAAAAACATTTAAGGAAAAATAACTTTTCAAAACCATGACAAATATAATTACCCGCTCATTAGTTCATATAAGAGTGAAAGCAATAGGCTATATGTTGTTGATTCAAATGGGTAAATAAACACATAACAGTAAGAAGTTGTTGCACATTAATGTCAAAGGTTATTACCACTACAAAGTCTTAGAACTTCAGACCAAACATATGCGTATTTATCAAGAATAGCCACAAAATACCACCACCTTCCTGAAATATTCTCTTCGTCGCCATTTTTTCATTCATCGTAAATGTAAACAAACTGATGAATAATGGTTTGAAATTTCACATGAAGGAAGCCAAAACATTCCTTTCTATGAGTAGTAATAAATGGTTACCGATCATTTGCCATTTACACAGAATTCTGTTTCAAATAGCTCGACCGTCACGGCATTGTTATTGTTGATGTGACAAAATTGAGGCGAATTACTTGATGTTACTCCGCCAAGTTAAAGAAAGACAACTCTTGCTTAGAAAGAGATTCAAAATTTAAATGTGTTTTAATTTTAATATTTCCAGCTATTTACCCACATAGAATAGCCAAAGAAAATGTGCAATCTGTTATGTAAATACGTTCATATATATGTTTCATTTAAAATAAATGGAATTTTATTTTCAATCGTATAATTGTCGCCGGATGTCCTTTGGTTACTTCCGGTAAATTTACAACGAGCGGCGACTGTGTTTTGATATATTTATATGCAGTTTTCTGAGTAATGCTAGCGTGATCAAGGTAAGTGTCATTGCAGAAAGGATCTATTAAAGTTATTATTTCACAGAGTACGGTAAATTGGTTGAACTGCGAACTGTTTTTAAGAACTCGGGTAAGTATTGATGTAATCATGTTCGCATGAATGAAAACAATACCATTGTAGATGAACAGTGTAAACAAGTAGGGTGTAGAGTTTATGCCACGTTGTGAAAGTACAGAGAAATTTATTTGGTGACAAATATTTCACCCAGTGCTACATTGTGATGGGTGTAGAAAACAATTTCCATTGAATACATGTAAAAATCAAAGTAATGGATTATATGATATAAATGTAAGAGATATGTGGGGCACTATGGCCAGTGGTGGTGGTGCAAGTGACCTTTCAGAACATTTGTGCTCAATGACCATCCAACCAATGAATAGTAACATGTTTACATATACAGTGGAGAATCTGTTATTCTTTCCCGTTTAAACGCAAACGTACGCAAACGCAAAGCACTAAAACGTAGAAAAGAACAACTTTTGGACAATTCTGATAATTCTTGTTTGTCTTGGTGGCAAGTAGTTTGGAGCCTGATCAGACGCCGGGTTACCCGGTGTCTGATCTGGCTCCAAACTGTTTGCACTGCAAATAATAGTTTTAGCGTACAAGCGTTTATTGGGAAAGAATAACAGATTCTCCACTGTATATGGAACTGAAAATTGGAAAATGATGGGGTGACCAATTATATGAAGAAATTGCAAAGGCGGGAGCTGAAAAGTGAAGGATAGCAATAGAGAAAGGTGTGTATCTAGAGGGTATTCCTTTAGTAACTGTGATATGTGATGGCGGTTGGTCCAAAAGGACAACACACCTACAACGCTTATGGTGGTGTAGGTGCTATATTTGGTGCAGAGACAAATAAATACGAAAGAAGACTCAAGCAGGAAACGCAACACAAACAATACACCCATCTCTAAAGCAGAACACACACACAGCCATACCATAACAAACACACACATACACACACACACACACACGCAATACCATTCCTTCATCTACACACTAAATAGAAAACAACACGCAAGACAAACATAAAGCTAAGTGAATATAGGAGCCCGCCTTGGTACGGTCAGTAGCAATCAATAATCAATTATAAATTAATTAATTATTAACAACCACTGGGGGGGTTAAACCTGGGTTTAGGGGCGCCCAACCTCACACTTATCTCCTATATTCACCTAAATACCTATTCACCTAAAACAGCTTTTGTTTATGGGGGAACGGAATAAATATTGTATCATCTGCACTCCAGCTAAGAACCAGTGCAAAGAACCCAAACAACATAAGTGTTACAATAATTGGAATGGAAGTTCACAGGCTATGGAGGCAGACATTATTTTGTCTGGTTGTTCTAGAGGCTGAATCTGCACATGGTCTAAGATATGGTAAAATTATTGCAGATGGAAACAGTTCTACAGGAACAGGTGCTTGTGTGGGGTAGACTGATAAACAAATTAGAATGTGCTAACCATACGTGTAAATGTCTAAGGACAAATCTGGAAAACATAGTTTGTGAAAAAACTCAGTACAAAAGTAAAGGAAATTAACAAAAGTTAACAGAGTTAGAATTACAACTTCTTTAAGATGTACGATCAGAATGAGATCAGTGGATAAAAATGTCAAACAGTTAAGAAGAGATACAATCAATTCTGTGTATCATGCTTTTGGCTTTCATGAACGCTGTAGTGATTTCTGCAAAAAACAGGACAGATGTATGTGGCACATTGAACATCGATGCAGATGATGATGAAGATGTTGCATCAAAATGTTTTTATGACGTATTTGAAAGTCAATACCAATATTGGCAATTACCTGCAGAGAAGGAAATGGAAAGTTCGAGGCTTGCTGGAATACAAAGGTGGCGAAAGGAGGAAATTAAAGAAATTGTAAGGGATGTTCAAAAAGTACTTCTCAACCGAATTGGTGATAAATGTCATAGACTAATTGGTAATTTCACCACAAACTAATGTGAAAGTTGGAAGGCTATTCGATCCAAAGTTGATGGTGGGAAAGATATTAACAGGTGTTCACGTGGGTCATGGAAAGCGAGATGTTATGGCGGTGCACTACGCAAAAACATTGGCGTTGCCTGGTAACCCCTAACCTTTCAAAATGTTATACAGGAACCAGCTGGTGACAGTTTTTTCAAAGGTGTTAGAAGACAAGCCCGTGTGCTAACGGTTCTTCAAAATACAAGGCGAAGCCTGAAAGTCAAACATTGAGAAGAAAGCACAAGAGAGAAGAATTGAGAGTAAGAACATCAAAGAAAGCAAAATTACAATATGGAGCTAATTTAGATGATGCTGCAGATGTAAGTAAGGAACAACTACATAAACTTTGTCAGTCATTTTAAATTAAAGACATAAATTACTTACTAGCTCAAATTTTGGCAAATTCATGTCCAGACGACCAACAAATACATCATACTATGGTGTAAAATATACTTCAGCAAATTTCATGGCAACATGTATACGATTCGAGGACTTGCACAAGAAGAGAATACAATAATTGAGTATAAAAACATCAAAGGAAATGTTTAAGTAGCAAAAACAGGTCTCCGTATACGTGGAAGTCACCATTTTCTTGCAGCCTTCATGGATGGAATAGTTACAACGGACTGTAGCACTGGCTTTATTGAAATGAAACACTTACTTCAAACCAATAATTACTTGGTACGAGAAGCTGTTGATAAAATTCCAAACTTTTGTCTTCAAATTTCAAACAACAAGATGGAATTGGAAAAAAACACTCATTTTACTACCCAAATTCAGGGACAACTTAACATATTTGAAGTGGATTGGTGCGATTTTGTATTGCGGAGGACAAACCCTTATGACATACACATATAAAGAATAAAAGAAATCAACAACTTTGGGATTTAAAAATGCTCCCAAAACTGGAATCATTTTACATGATTTTCATTTTACCGGAACTTGCTCTTCCAAAATATGGAACATACACTGGCATCAAAGTACCAGCCAAATCATTGGTATATATATATTGTTACAGCTAGGCGCGCTGCCGTATCTGACCGAGTATGTGTATGTCTGACTGTGTAGTGTGTTCACATTATCTATCTCTCTTTATATATATATATATATATATATATATATATATATATATATATATATATATATACACATTGGCTTTTACGTTAATTGCTAATGTTATGGTATCAAATGTATGATACGCTGTGTGTTGGCACAACAGGGAACAGACCCTCAGCATGCATGGATGATTTGATTATGATATGTTTGTACAGGTTATACAATAATGAATGAAAATGTTATCAAATTATCAATTTCCTCCAAATGTGGAGAACTTGCACACTCCTTGTTATGTGGAAAGTTGGTAATGTTTAGGTGAAACAGGCACCATATACACACCTGAAATATTGTTGAAAACCGCATTAAACATCAAAACATACATTATACTACAATGCAAAAACAGTGTATTTCATGTAGTCTAGAATAAATTAATGCACATTATTGTATGCCCCCGCGACAATCAGTTGGGGGCATACTGTTCTACCCCTGTCTTTCCGTCCGTTCGTTCGTCCGTCCATCCGTCCGTCCATCCCACATTCAGTACATAATTTGTCCGGCTTACTCCTCCTACAACCTTATAATTTGGCAGTCTTTGCACAAATACCATAGATGTGCATGTGAACAGGATTTTGATATGCTGTAATTACAGTCAGTTGAATAAGTCCATTTTTCTAACAGGGACATCATATTTGTCTTGCAGACAAACCAATCCCTCTAGTATTTTTCTAAATTTTTGCATAATTTGAATTTTATTGCAACCCCATATATTTTCAGTTTGATGAGCAATCCTGCCAAAGGAAACCACCGACAGTGACAAATATAATACACCCAGACAGCCCATGTGAAAGTTCCTTAGTTATAAAGAAAGGTGCCTGGCTTCGTGTACACAGAAACCTGAACAAGCCATTGAAAAGCCCCAGACCGTCTGGTGAAAAGCCTGGACCATCTGGTCAAAATAGATATTCAACGTATCAGGTAACTTTTTATTGTACTTCATATAAATTAATTTGATTAGTACTGTAAATCAATATTTTAATGAATTATGCCTGCTAAGAATCAATCTTCATACTTTACTTCCTCTTTCTAGTATTGAAGATAGTTGACCACGTGAAGCTGATTAAAAGTAAAGCAGAATGTGCCTTAGAAGTGAGAAGTGTGCCCCCTATAGTAATCGCCTTGTCAGTCAGTCACATTTCTTCTTGTCCGCTCTCTAACTAAGAGCTTTTATCTGATGTTCACCAAATTTGCTGAAAATATTTATTTTGTGAAAAATCTTGGTCCACTTCCATAAATACTCAAATCGCAAAAGGCATGTAGGAGTTTATTTTCAGCAGTGCATTTATTGAAGTCGTTGGAAAAAAATGATATGTTGCTTGCCAAGGTTCGCAACACAATATTATTATTTTTCCAACCCGTTCAATAAAATGACGACTGAAAACACACTCATTCAATACCCTGATTTGATTATTTAATTAACTGTAAATATTTTGAACTAATTTTAATTATAATGTGTTTCCTATATAGCCCCCATGTACCAATAAAAGGTCTCGTCGACGTAAAGCAGTAAAATTTGTTGGAAGAAAAATCCTGCATGAGTGGGTTATTATATAATATGTTCTGACGGGATTGTTTCATGTTTAAAAGTTTAAAAAAATATATGTAAAACGGTTTTAAAGGTTGGTGGTCGCTTCTGGCAGGCAGAAATATTTTTCCGAAAGGTTCAATCCATACTCAAAATAGGCTATCTTCTTATCAAAAACGTACACTATTCATGTATTTTTAAAACTTTCTGCTTTTTCATCATAATCTTTATCACCAAGTGTTTCTGTTTCTTCATGCCTTTTTCACACTTCCAGCTGTTTCTACACGACATTCTTTATCATCTAATGTTTCTGTTTCTACACTCCATTCTTTCTATTTCGGCTTTTTCCTCATGTTCAGTTTCATCCAGTGTTTCGTTTTCAACAAGCCTTTCTGTCACACGTTCGGCTGCTTCACAACTACATGTATTCTTACAAAGAACTCTCGTAACGAAGCATAGCAAAACATCCGCATTGGACATTATGAGAATCCGCGGGTGGGAATCGAACCCGGTGCTCTGGCGTGACAGTCCAATACAATAACCTCTGAACTAACTCAGAAATATCATTCGCCGCGGCTATGCTATTTATAGTACACACAGAGAAATCAGTGTGTGGGATGTAACAGTATAATCCAATGTTTCAGTTTAATCCAGGAAAAATTCACATTAAATGCGTTTGATACTGACTGTGACACTGTTCTTGTTATACGTTTTATTCCTTCCTCCATTGAAGAAAATACTTCCAATATTTACAGCCAACAATATGTACCTTAACCCATTACCCCATAAATACGCCTTTTTTCGCCTTTTAAGGGTGTATGAAACCCATAAGCGATTCTTTCAAAGTATTAAACTTATTTTCTAGCATTGTGTTTTTGGAAGAGCTGTTTGTGATGAATGAAAAAATGGAAAAAAATACATGGTGGTGTCCTTTTTTTGAGCTACGGCGATTTGAAAAAGGTATGTCAAATTTGGACCTTTTTTTCAAATTTTACCCATTCAGAGTACATACTTCAATAAAATCTATTTCAAAACAAAACAAGCATGATAATTTGGGTTTTCATTATTTATTTCATGTCTATGGTGGTATTTTCACATATCGAAATCAAATTTAGACAAAACAGGCACCAGGTTTGAACAATTTAGATCCTCGAATATCAAACATCTAGACAGCATTTTATAGGGCATGATTTTATTAGAATTTATATTTTTGAAAACAAGTAAAAAAGTTTGGAAATAAAATAGTTCTAGTATTAAACTTTTTTTATATTCTACCAGATGAAATCCAATGCTAAGGCAGTGCAAAATATGACAAGAAATGAAAAGGTCAGTGTTGAAAATTTTGAGTTATTAAAGTAAAAAGAGTTATCTCCCTTTACAATATTTACAAAAAAGTACCATATCGATGATATTTAGAGCCTTATAAATTTCACAGTTGGTGCCTGTTTTCTCTTAAATTAGTTTTGTATGAGGAACTACTACCATAGAGAGGAAATAAATAACAAAAAACCAAATTATCATATTATTTTTCATTTGAAATGGATTTTTTTGAAGCAGGCTTTTGAAAAGGACAAAATAAGGGTGGGGTAAATTTTAGATGGCCGTAGAGCCAAATGTTGTTCACCAAAATGTACACTTTTTTCGTTTTTTTTCATTCATCTTAACTAGCTCTTCAATACAAAACCATCATAGGGCGTTTTCATATACTTTGAAATTTTCCGAAATTTATGAGTTTGATACACCCTTAAAGCAGGCTGAAAGTAATGCAAAGTGCGCTGCTTTACCTTCAACCTTCTTTAAGTGATCATGTTTCTTCAATACTAGAAACAAGCTATGGGTTAAAACTATTTTCTATATCCTAGCAGGTGGTAGCTTAAAGCAGACTGAAAGTAAAGCAGAATGCGCCTTAAGATGCGTTCTGCTTTACTTCCAACCTACAATGTACCTGAAGTGATCAAATATATTCAAGACTAGAAACAGGCTATGGGGTTATGGGTTAATATAACTTTTATTAATTATTCCTGTTTCTAGTATTGAAGAAACTTGGTATCCATCGCTACAAGGATATAAGAGAGAGACTCAAGATTTTCATTTCATACTTCATGCCTAGCCAGAAAATTATTGGCACCATTTATATTTTACTTTTGACATAAGTTCTTTATCGGTTGATATCTAGGCTGTACCGTGATTTGCTGTTTTGTGACCCGGTTTGTTTCGCTATAGCTGTTTTCAATTTCGGAAGCTTGCTGTTCCGATATTTCGAGACCTCGGGATTCTTTGAGTATGTCATCTAGGGACATCTCTGTTCGTAAAGCTTTTCTTCTCAGTCTTGTAGATGAGCAGCTTTGTATTATTTGCGACTTTATTTCTTTATTTCTGTCGGCAAATTTACAATTTTCAGACAGCTTTCTCAGTCTGGTGTGGTAACTGTCCATGCTTTCTGATGGCTCTTGTTTGACTTGGCGAAATTTGTAGACTTCGAACTCCGTAGATTTCTTTGGAACAACGTATTCTGTTAGTTTCTGTTTAGCCGTTTCATAGTCGTTTCCCGTATTTTGCAATGTTTCGAAGATGTCATCTACATCCTCGCCTGCGTAATGTAGAAGTAGTGCTCTTTTTTCTTTTGGTGTCTTTTATATTTAAACCCAGAAGTAAGTTATCCAGTCGGTTGCACCATTTCTTCCATCTCTGGTCAACACCTGGTTCACTGACGCTGAAGCTAGAAAATACTGGTAGTCCTTGTGCCATTGTTTTGTTTAATGTCACTTTACTTTCCAGTTAAGGTTATTGGCCTTAATTCCACTTGTGTGCGTCTTTTGTTTAAACTTAGTTAGCCTGAATTTGCATATTGCACTACATTATCCATTTTAGCACTTCCGTCTAAGATCGCTTTTGTCTTTTAAATCCATTTTAATCCTTTTTATCATTTTTATCCTCGTCACCATTGTAAGATCTGTGCGTTAGTGGGTTGATGCATAAGGAAGGCTCTTTACAGTACTAACTATTTAATGTCTAAAGCTAAATACATTTCTATACATATTAACATCAAACTCTGTGTATCGGAACTCTAATGGGAACTGACCCCTATTAATAACATGCTATGTGAGAGGCATCAGTCTTCTAGTAGGCGGGGCTACATATTTAATTGACAGTTGCATGGTAACAACACTACACAGTGCCTCCCGCACTTTAAGCCCATGGGTACTATATGTTCATGTCATGATATGTGATGACATATCAAATACCGGTACCTGAAAACAAAATATTACAAAAGTCTTATTTTCACAGGCTTACTTCGAAACAGCATCATATACAGACAGTATCCTCTATCACGATTGCTCAAATTATGCGCCTTGGTTAAAAAAAATGACCCTGCCAATGGACATAAATAATTATCTGCATTTTGGCAGCTATTCTCAGGTGATCAATATATTGCACATGGACCTCTTGTTTCACTTCCTTTTCCTAAAATTCTTAAAAATAATCTGTATTTCATTGCCAAAATCATTTATTTAAATGTCAATGTCAGGGGAGGTAATTTCCTATATGTTAAATTATGGCCAAACATGTACACCATACTTTGATAATGGACTCCTTTTTTTGTAAACATTGTGTCCAAAACATTTTAAGACTTTTTCCACATGGTATAGTTATGTATATATTATGTTGCAATTACTTATCGTCACAAATATGCACACATTTTAATGAAAACTCATTTACAGATACTCCACCCCCTTTTTTCATTTGGGTGCATTAATATACCCTTAACTCTTTCCTCCCTGAAACTTTAAATGGACAATGCCAGTTTCCATTTTAGTCTAGTCAATTTCTGACTTTTAAGGATTGTTTTTGTCAATTTTTGGCATTGTGACAAACAGTGAAGACCCTGATCAGAGGGCTCCTTTCGGAGCCCTCTGATCTTGGTCTTCACTGTTTGCATAGGACATGTGTACTATTCACATATACACTGTTTGAAAAGCACGCCTATATGCGGGACTAGGGTTCAAATAGTTAACACAGTCCATTTTATCAAACAAAGATGTTAACTTATCATCAATAGGCAGATTTTAGAAGTCACCCAAGTCTTTCACAGAACTAGCACTACTTGCGCTTTCAGTAATTACACGGGGACGCTTTGGTTTCTGCACTCTGGTCCAGTCGTCTCTTGAACTAATTTCGGACGTATGTGTAAACTTCATCGGCGCCGCCATTTTGGCTCATCTCAGCTAGGGTGGGTGGGGTCTGCATTAACCTTTTATAGTTTAAACATATTTTATTTCCAATTTTTTACAGGAAAAGGGGTTGGGCCACAGGTTCTGCCAACTTCCCCTACAGAATCACAAAATACAAATACTATTGGAGAGAGAAAGAGAAATAGAGAATGGGAGAAAGAGAAATAAATAGAAAGAGAGATAAAGAGTTAAGTTGTTTGCTTTCAGGTGTCTCCACATAATTTGATGAGATGAAACAATAAGTAAGTGAATAAAATATACAACGACAAAAAATCAACTAATCTAAGTCATTCTCTCACCAGTGTATCACTATCAAAGCGAGAGATAGGGCTAAATTGGCTATACAGTAAAACTCCTGTTCAAACGGCCTGTAAAACTAAGCACTGAAATGTGGTCTTGGTAAATAGATTCAGATTAACTAAAAGTAAAGTAAAGGTAATATAGATAGCTCCAACTGGCTTTCTATATTACTTTCGCAACTAGCCGAGAATCTAAGATGGGATGGCTACCTACATTCTGGTATAACAATTTTTAAGATATGCCCATCTTAGACCCTCGAATCGTTCGATAATGTTTTACATAGCATCTAAGCTAAACAGAAGATAACTGTTGTCATAGTCATAATAGAACATAAAGACAGACTCGTCAACTTTCAATTTTAGAAACAAACCAAAAGAGAGAGAGAAAAACGAATCAAGTACTAAAGCGTTTGGTTTCTTTTATGGAAGTTTGTACAACACCAAAAATGAAACACTTTTGTTAAAAAACGAGGTGATTACTTCCATAAAGAAGACTGTTACTATTAATCGGATGGCAAGATATTGAGGTCTGAAATAAGGTATGTCGTGAGTTTATAGAGTTGGGGCATTTGAAAAAGAAATTATCAACATTTTAAATTACATTTTCACAAGATCAATACGGGTCTAGTTTTAATTGATTTAGAAAAAGGTGTTTGTTCAAATTACTACAACTGTTCCTTATTCTTGCATGCAGTACTGATAAATGTCTATTTTCGACCAGGTACCGTAGTACCCAAGAGCTCTCTCTGCCTCGATCTAGAAACTATATTATTTTTAAAAGAAGAAAAAATAAGGACTTGCCTAAGATCAGAACCCAGAGAGATCCAGGGCACTACAGAAGAAGGAATACAAGATTTCTGACAAATGGACGTTCTTGCAGGTAGCACTTCAAAATTTTCTCGGTTTCTCAAAGGATGGTTTGACCATTCACCAATTAATGGAGGAATTACATCACTTATGTACTGTGGGACAGTGTCCTGTGATACCTTGTACATAAAAAAACAGTTTTGATTTTCTCGTCCCTTGGACAAAGACTCCCAGCCACATTCTCTGTACAGCCTCTCAAGGGAAACTGATCTCGTTAGCCCTGTGACGATACGTGCAGCTTCAATTTGCATTTTTTCCAAAGAGACAGTATATACACCAGGGTAGCCATCCCATACATTTGACGAATATTCAAAAATTGGCTGTACATATGACAAGTATATTTGACTCAGAGCAGACATTGAAAGTATAAATTGTACTTTACGCATTGTATTGATAACTTTAGAGGCTGACTCTATGATATTGTCAATGTGATTAGCCAAAATGACCATTTTTAGCTCACCAGGGCATAAAGTTCCCAAGGTGAGCTATTGTGATACCGCTCTGTCCGGCGTCCGTCGTCCGTCCGTCGGTTCGGCTGTCTGTCCGTCAACAATTGCATATTTTACGACTTCTCCTCTGAAACCAATAACCCCAGTGTAACTAAACTTGGTAACAAACATGCTGTTGGTTTGAGCTTCAACAGTTGTTAAAACAAAGTGGGTGGGACGAATGGTCTTGTTGCCATGGCAACCGTGCACAATATCTAGAAAAATATTCTTCTCCGAGACCAATGGTCCGATTTCGATTTGGTTTTCAGCAAAATGTTTCTCAATGAATGGACTTTAAAAAGTGATAAAATAATTTGAGCCGTCAAAAAACATGGCCGCCAGAGGGCGTGGCCATTATCGGTGTTCGGAAATATCAAATTAAAAGTTAAAAACATTCTAGAAGTCACATTAATAGCTATATCTTTATGAGATTTTGTCAGTGTCATGCACTTGATAAAGTTTAGGTCATACTAGAATATAGGTTATATTGGGTCATAAAGTAGGTCAGTAGGTCAAATCGCAGAAAAAGCATTTTTCCACTCCATAGGCAATAATTTTTGGCTTATCTTCTTAAAACCTGCTTAGAATCATTATCTTGACAAAAGCTAAGCTTTGTGTGAATATGGATTACATCAGGTAAATAAGTAGGCCAGTAGGTTAAAACATAGTAAAAGCTTCTATACACTGTATGGGTCATATTTTTAGCTATTATTTCATAAAACTTGCTCAGAATGATCACCTTAACAAAAACTAGGCAATGTAGTAAAATGGATTACTAGGGGTCAAAAAGTTGGTCAGTAGGTTAAATCATAAGAAAAGCTTCGAAGTAGTCTAGGGCCATCATATTTTGCTTTATTTTCATGAAACTCATTCAAGTTGATCACCTTGACCGAATCTAGGTCAAATGTGAATATGGGTTATGTCTGAATAAAAAGTAGGTTAGTAGGTCAAATCATAAAAAGTCCCTCTGAACATTTTAGGGGCCATATTTCAGCCGCAAATTCATGAGACCTGCTCAAAAGAATCACCTAGACAAAATCTAGGTAATGTATGAATATGAGTTTTGACAGGTCAAAAAGTAGGTCATTAGGTCATATCGTAGAAAAAGCTTATGAACCCTCTAGTTCATATAGAGTACACACGTCAACATTATCCTGACCAAGTTGCTTCCTGTGACAAGGTGCTAGTGGGGGTAATAATCACCTTTAGTGATACGTCTAGTTAAATCTGGAAACTTTGAACTCTGGTAAGCGCCTTAGAGCCCAATAAGCTCTTGTTACTGAATGTCACCCCAAAATGTTTATGGTGGTCGACAAAATTCATTTCGGTGTTATCAAAGAGCAGTCTAGGTCAAAGATATGGCCTTTGGAGAATAAATAGAATAGCTTCTGTTTTATTTGGGTTAAAGTTAACTAGTCACTGTTTTGTCCATACTGAGATGTTATTTAAGTCATACCTTAATATCTTCTAATGTACTTGCAAAATAATAAAGAGAGCTATCGTCGGAATATAACCTTGTTAAACTAAGTAATGAATCAGTTATGTCATTAACATAAATGAGAAAAATTAAAGGCCCTAAAACGGAGCTTTTTGATAGCATAATTTGACGATACCTGCGAAGAGTCACTTTCATAATCGGCGGACATACATGTACCACTGTTCATACTCCTTTAACTATACCACACTCGCTTGAACTTAATAGAATTCTAGCATAGCTCAAATCTACGTCGTCACACAAAGATCGGAACCGGTAATCCCCCGGAGGGGGTACAGGTAGACTAGGCTTATAGGCGGAAGACAACGTAAAAAATATGATCCTATATCATTAACAATTTGTTATTTTAAGTTGAACATTTTCATGGATTTTAACTCGCCAGAGCACAAAGTGCTCAAGGTGAGCTATTGTTATACTGCTCTGTCCGGCGTCCGTCTTCCGTCTGTCCGCCCGTTTGTCAACAATTGCAAACGACTTCTTCTCTAAAACTAATAGCCCAGTGTAATCAAACTTCATCAGAAGCATCAGTAGGGTGGGGGATTGAAAAGTTGTTAAAAGTTTGTGGGTGGGGTAATTTGTTTGGTTGCCATGGCAACGATGCACAATATCTTAATATATATATATTTCTACGAAACTACTGGTCCGATTACGATTTGGTTTTCACCAAAATGTTTCTCAATGGATAGACATCAAAAAATGTTCAAAAAATTTCGATCTATCAAAAAATATGGCCGCCAGAGGATGTGGTCATTTTCGGTGTTCGGAAATATCGAATTAAATCAAAAACATTCAAGAAGTCATATTTTTGGTTATATCTATATAAGATTTTGTCAGTGTCATGACCTTGATAGAATATAGGTTGTACATGGATGTAGGTCATGTCTGGTCATTAAGTAGGTCAGTAGGTCAAATCACAGGAAAAGCGTTTTGTCACTCAAGCTGTCATATTTTTTTACCAATCTTCTTGAAACTTGCTCAAAATAGTTATCTTGACAAAAGCTAGGCACTGTGTGAATATGGGTTACAGAAGATTAAAAAGTAGGTCAGTAGGTCAAAACATAGAATAGCTTCTAAACACTGTAGGGCCTTATACATTTTATAGCCATAATTTCACACAACATGCTTAGAATGAGAACCAAGATAAAATCTAGACAATGTACGAATATGAGTTATGTCAGGTTAAAAAGTAGGTCATTAGGTAAAAGCGCAGGAAAGGCTTCTAACCCCTCTTGTTCATTTGGAGAAAGCACAAAAACATTATCATGACACATTTGCTTTTTGTGACAAGGCACTAGCGGTGGTATTAATCGCCTTTAGTGTTAAATCTAGTTAAATATGAGAACTGTGTACTCTGGTGAGCGCCTTAGAGCCAATTTGGCTCTTGTTATTAGTAGTTTACCTTCTTTTATAAATGCGCAGCACGCCCCTGAACGAACCAGAAGGCATCTAAGAATAAAATTTCCTCGGGGGAGCATGCCCCCGAACCCTATCTAGTTAAAGGGGGTATACTAATATGAGAATGAAGGATAGGGGTTGGAGCTTAATATCTGGAAAGCAACCTGTCGAGAAATGTGGTCCAAGATTTAAATACTTGGGATCATTTGGAGTATTTTTACATATACCGAGCAAAAGTAGAAACGTCCCACACGATTACAGGATAAATTGCTGGAAAGTTATATGGTTGATTGAAACACAGAATTATACACTGACGGAATCGAAACCTCGCGCTATATCGTAGATCTCGTGCGGCGGGTACGAGACTCGCGAGACTTGATAAGAGACTGTCTGCCGGTAGTCAATATGATAAATGTGTGTTTTCGAAGCATTGTTCACGGGTTTTTATTCCCGTGAATTGATAGGAATGTCCACCAAGTCGTTTAAATCCTATAAAATGTCAATAAAACACTCGCGTCGGTAAATTTCACGCCAGAAATGGCGGACAACGAGGCAAAAAACTGAAGATGTTGTCACGTGACACATAATCTCGCAAAATTCAACCGCCGCGAGAGCTCAGATACTCGCCTATTCAACTTCGCTTAGTTGCTATTCCGTTTTGTATAACCTCATACTGCTGGGATGACATTTTGTCGAGTGATGTGATGAAGAAGTTGGTAGGGATCAAAATGAAATATCTAAATAATAAAAGTAGTTTTTTCTTAACATTTTAGGTGTTTAATGAATTATCATAAAAAGTCCCAAGTTGTATTCAGTATGATTAATATCGTGAATGGCCACTATTTGCACCAACACACGCTACATTTCTACGGCGTAGCGTAACGTTCAATAAGTACGTTTGTCCTTCACGCTTGCTGTGAAGCCGGTCTCAAATCTTGACTGCTGTGAATGTGATAGATTTGCGTAGCCTACCATCTGCACTGCTCGGTGAGATTCGTCAGTAAAGAGAACTCGGTGCCAGTCAGCCTGCTTCAAATTCAAATGACGTCGTGACCACAATTGAACCTAGTACCACGCGTCAAAATTATGACCAAAATATGGACGTCGTGCTCTGATTGGTTGAGCGTTGGATCGCAAGCAATTACTAAGGTATGTGTGTCTGTATGTGTTCTCGGGTTCACGCTAAATTCAACGTTTATATTTTGCGATTAATATTGTTTGAAATCGAAAGTATCCACGGCATACAGACAGGTACAGACAGACAAACAGACATACATATATCAACTTTGCTGCAAATCATTACCACTCTTACAACATAGGTGGTTTAATTAAGATTCCAATTCAAATATCTGATAAGCTACAGTTGGGAGACGTTATTCTTAGCCAACATACTCGCTTGTGATTAAACCTTTATTCCCATTGTAAAACAAATTGGAACCATTTTAGAAACCGCGTTAACCGCGTCTGGCTAGGATTCAAACTGTTTGCCACTCAGAACTTTAATGACCATTAATTTTCTACATTTTATTACAGTGTTATAGTTCGAATACAGTGGAAAAGGCGTTATGCTTTCCCAATAAAAATATTATTGCCAATGCAAACAGTTTGGAGTCAGATCAAACCCGGCGTCTGATCAGGCTCCAAACTGTTTGCCACTCAGATAAAATTGAACATGTAGAATTGTCACAATGTTGTCATTGCTACATTTTATTTCGTTTCTTTTGCGTTTAAATGGGAAAGAATAATATGTTCTCCGCTGTAACCAGGAAAAATAATAACGCTGGTCAGTCATTGTACATATTGAACACCCCTTGTCAAAACGGTTACATTAGGTATGAAGAGTTTACCCTGTCCCAGCCGGTTATGTTTATACAGGTAGCGTTCATCGTACGGTCAGAAATAAGGCGAGATTTGGTAAAATAAACAAGGCCATTGACGGTCAATAGACTTTGTGTACGATTCAAATTAATGACACTCGTGTATATTGACTCGTTTATTTGGCTGCAGAGCGAAGTTGGTGGTTATATACCCCATATTGTAGCGAGGAAAGGGACTAATACATAAACCTGTCCCCGTCATATGTGACCAGTGACATCTGCAAAACACTGGATCCAGATCAGACGATCAGTAACTCAGCGTCTTATAATGTCTCATAATGTTTATCTGGAGGTTATGATTCATTGAATAAAAAGAAAATATAAAAACTATATTTGAAACTGTTTGCCGACGAAATATTTGCAGCAGACGACATAATGGCAGAATGAGGATTATAAATTTAACCTCTTCACTGCCATGATGTCATCTGCTTTAAACAATTGTCGTCTGTTTTTATTTTTCAAATTCAAAAGTTATGTATTTTGACTTAAGAAATATTTAAACAAGTGTTAAACAGTTTGGATCCTGATCAGACGCCGCGTAACGCGGCGTCTGATCAGGATTCAAACTGTTTGCAAATAACCATTGTAGCTAATACTCGGGGTAAAGACAGTGAACAGGTAAGTGTTCACTGGAACATGACGATGAACTTTAGGCTCTATTCAAAATAAATTGAGATCCAGCGACGCAAAACATACGTGAAAGTTTTGAAGGCAGGGTGACCATACAAGCGAGACGGAAATATACCTGTTATCTCCCATTCATCTCCAGCGTAAGTCATAGTCTGGGTGTGATAGCGGACCGTGCGTCAGTCGTGACAGTGGTGAAACGGATTCCCCAATACAGGTGTAAAATATAGGCATTTTCGGATGTTACCTGATTTCGGATAACAGGAAAAGTTAGTGTTTCACGTAGGAGCCTATGTACATTTCGAGATATATCGTGACAACAGTTAGTCACGTCAAGTTGTGACAGTAACGGGATTTTGGAAATAGTAACCAGTATACACCATGGCCTGGTCGACGTTCGTTACCGCGGCCCTATGGGTAACATGTTTGGCCCTCTTCTTTCAGGCCGTCGGGTACGCCATTCCGTTTTGGCTTAGTTTTATCGCTGGGAGTTCGGGCACGGACTTTGGGGTGTATTTAGGGGTGTGGTATGTGATGTCATGTATCAAGGGAGAGTCTGACTCGTGCAAGAGTAAGGCGATCACGCCCGAGTTCAAGGACGCCGGTCTGTACGACAATGTGAAAATAGATGGCAACTCACAGGAAGATATAGCTCTTCTGGCATCGGAAGTCATGAGTAAGTGTAAAATAGACATACAGTGGAGAAGACGTTATTCTTTCCCGTTCAAACGCAACAGAAACGCAAACGCATTGCAATAAAATGGTGAAAACAACTACATGTAGTTGTTGACTATTCTTCCTATGTATTTTAACCTGAGTGGCAAACAGTTTAGAGCCAGATCAGACGCCGGGTTACCCGGCGTCTGATCTGGCTCTAAACTGTTTGCAATGGAAATAACAGGTTTTAGTGTAACGCGTTTATCGGGAAAGACTAACGTCTTCTATATTGTAAATCAATCACCCCTCATCATCCCTGAAACTTCAGTTTCCAATTAAGTCTAGTTCATTTATTACTAGTTAGGGTTGTTTCTGCTATATACTGCAGAATGACAAGCATTGTAGACCCCGATTTAAGGCCTATTGTAGGAGCCCTCTGAGCCGGGTCTACACTGTTTACAGGGAAAAGTGTACTCTTAACAGGTACACTGTCTGTTGATGACGAAGTCACTCGTCACAAGGGTTGAACGTGCAAACCCTCTGAACACTACATGCGAACTTGTTATTACATGTACATGTACTATTATAAACAGTTTGGATCAAGATGAGACGGCGATGTTACAATCCGAAAACAAGTTGGCATCATACCTGTATACTTATAATACATGTAGCAGGATGTATACTATAGTTCAGTCCGTACATGTATATCTGAGCAACTACATGTATGTCACAGTCCTTTAATCGAAACCCTATCAAGATATAACGTTAATCAATGTTAAGCTGTTACCAGTTAATGATTCGTATTATCGATCAAGTAATTTTAGAAGGCCGCATATACACGTAATTGTGTACATGAAGGACTAGGGACAGCAAGTCTACTTTCGGTTTGGGCTACATGTATATACCAGACGACTGTATAGTGGTGACATGTTAATAAGCATGCGTCTTATTTGTATTGCACATACAGTGGAGAATCTGTTATTATTTCCCGTTTAAACGCAAACGTACGCAAACGTAAAGCACTAAAACGTAGAAAAGAACAACTTTTGGACAATTCTGATAATTCTTGTTTATCTTGGTGGCAAACAGTTTGGAGCCTGATCAGACGCCGGGTTACCCGGCGTCTGATCTGGCTCCAAACTGTTTGCACTGCAAATAATAGTTTTAGCGTAAACGCGTTTATTGGGAAAGAATAACAGATTGATACAGTGGAGAAGACGTGAAAATGAAACTAAAGACAAACACTTTGCAATAAAGTGTAGACAAATTAACAGTTTGAATTCTGATGCTTTATTTCTATCCGAGTGCCAGGCAGTTTGGAGCCAGATCAGACGCCGGGTTACCCGGCGTCTGATCTGGCTCAAAAACTGTTTGCAATTAATATATGTATGAATAGTCATTGTTGATATTAACTACTCAGTGCAGTTCAAGTCGAGTAATCTTCTAAAGTTACGCTTCTTAATACTTCCGCCTTTAACTAGTGCACGCGACTATGCATATAAAATGCACACTTTAGACTCGTATTAAATGACGAACTTACAATCACCTGCAAGATTGCCCCAGTGAATGTTTACTTGAAAACCCCACCCCTCCTTTCTCAATAACCACAGCTACATGTATCTCTTCAAACGGATGCGACTATTTTACCTGAAGCGAGTTTACTGCGGTTTTAACTCTTCCCCTGTCATGTTCTCGTCTGCTTTTAAACAATTGTCGTCTGCTTCTATTTCTCAAATTTGAATCTAAGGTAAATTAACAAAATAACTATCGTTACCAGTTTCCAACAGTTTGGATCCAGATCAGACGCCGCGTTACGCGGCGTCTGATCTGGATCCAAACTGTTTGCAAATCATCTGACTAGACAAGTCTCGATCCGCAGTCAAATGGTTTGACTGATTGTTTTGTACAGTTGCACCTATATTCCTCGACATTCCAACAGTAACCAAATCATAGACAGTCAGTCGAATGCTTAATGCAGAACAGAAGTAATGCAGAACGCTTCCCGAGGGAGCATTCTGTATTACTTTTGTTCTGTAGTAATCGAGTGTGTGGTTTGAGAGCTCTCTTTTATTGTTAATTGAAAGTCAGCTCAGTGTACTGTTCACTGTAGTTTGTAACTTACAGTGGAGAATCTGTTATTCTTTCCCAATAAACGCGTTTACGCTAAACCTTTTATTTCCAGTGCAAACAGTTTGGAGCCAGATCAGACGTCGGGTAACCCGGTGTCTGATCAGGCTCCAAACAGTTTGCCACTCAGATAAAAATGAAATCTCAAAATTGTCAAAAGGTTGTCCTTTTCTACATTTTAGTGTTTTGCGTTTGCGTTTCGTTTGCGTTTAAACGGGAAAGAATAACAGATTATCCACTGTAATTTGTTGTACATTTGTGCATGTATAATGACGGTACATACAAAACAAAGACTTTGAGTCATAATTGAAAAACAATGTCATGTACATGTATATAATTAATAAATGTCATGTTACGTGAAACAGACGTCTATTCATGTGTGTATATGTTTGTGTATATCATACATGTATACACGTACCTACACATACATGTACAGTAGAGAAGACGTTAAGCTCTTCCCCAATAAACGCGTTTGCGCTAAAACTAAAACATGCATTGCAAACAGTTTGGAGCCAGATCAGACGCCGGGTAATCCGGCGTCTGATCAGGCTCCAAACTGTTTACCGCTCAGATTACGGATAGTTAGAATTGTTAATATGTTGTTCTTTTCTACATTTTATTGCAATGCGTTTGCGTTTCGTTTGTGTTTAAACGGGAAAGAATGAAACGTCTTCTCCAGTGTAGCTGTCTGCACGCTACGTAAGTGTCCTCTGCTAAACCATCTGATATGTGATTTAATCACCCATTGCTTAAAATACAAACTCATAAACTCATTGGTTATGTGAGAACAACAAGCTGTCACTCGTCGATCTTTGCGACAAGCTGATCTCAACCTCGTCTAGAATAGTAAACGTTTTTAAGCTCGCCAATGCTTGCTTAGTACATGTAGATGTAACATTTCAATTCTAGACTCGGTTGAGATCAGCTTGTCTCAGATATATGTATCGACTCATGACAGATGCTATATTTATACCTGGGTATCGAGTCATCATTGGAGTGGTCAATACTCATTGATAAGCTTGCCCAAGTCGATGAGCTAATTGCAGGCAATATATAATTCATACTTCTACGGGAAGGGTGTGTGGACTAGCTGAACTCACAAATCAAGGTAGTCAAAGAAAGACATGTACATCAATAGATACAGTAAACCCTGTTTTCAGTAACAGTGGTTGTTTACGACAAATTTTGACAATTAACATGTAGATCTAATGCAGACCGAACGTAATGAAGAGAGCACCTGTAAAAAGTATTGAAAATGACATGCTTTTGACAATTCTCATGACTTATTTTCATCTGATTGACAAACAGTTCGGAGCTTGGTCAGACGCCATGTCACTTACATGTAGCATTTGATCTGGCTCGAACTTGCATGCGTGGAAAAGAACAGTTTTAGCACAACCACGTTTATTTGGAAAGAAAAACTTGTTCCCACTGTGCAATGATATCAAATTTCAATAACATAGAAGTCCTAAATAGAAACTGCCGATCGCATCGTCCTTTTTGTTTTGCCTATGATTAGATCTAATATCGGCTGGACACCACATTGTCTGGTATTTCCAACGTGTATAAACTTACGCACAATATATTACTTCCATTGCACACAGTTTGGAACCAGATCATACATCGAGTAACCCGGCGTCTGATTAGGCTCCAAATTGTTTGCCACTCAGAATAAAATGAATTATCAGAATGATAAAAAATTGTCAAATTATGCGTGTTACTGCAATTTGCCTTTGCGTTTTGTTTGCGTTTAAACGGGAAATAATACCGTTTTCTCTGCCATATTTAAAAAAGAAAAAGATAAACAGACAGATTGACAAACGGACCTTTTGATTGGAGGGATTTAGTACAGGAAGTTTATTCTCACATAAATGTCTTAAAGTTAGTTTGTCTCATTTTATTCGGATTAAATCAAGTTAGAAAAGAAACAAGATGTCCCTTGGGGTTGTTGGTATACTAAAATCGTACATGAATATGAACGAGTCTTGACATGTCCACATGTCTAGACCTAGATATAGATCTAATCTGGATACTGTTTCTGAGAAATTGGAAACTATCTTTATCACAGAATACTGCCCCTAGCCACATAATCTTAGATAGTCATCTTTGATGAAAACAAGGAATATTTGACCTATTTCACGACATGACCATTGAGTTTCACCGCTATTAACAAACAATTTGGATCCTGATCAGACGCCGTATGACTCGGCGTCTGATCAGGATCTTAATTGTTTGATACTCAATATCGGTATATTTTCAGTCATAATGCCTAAAATGTTACTTATATGAATACAAGTACAGTGTAATCTCTCTATTACGACCACTAGAATAACGGCTTATTGATTGCATAAGAGACGTGACAGGTAAAAGCAATGTGACAGTAAAACAGAAAGTTCATTAAGGAGCAAAAATCTGTTTAACTGTCACATTGCTTTAAGTAGTCACCTGTCTTAAACACCTACAGTGGAGAGGAGAATCTGTTATTCTTTCCCAATAAACGCGTTTACGCTAAAACTATTATTTGCAGTGCAAACAGTTTGGAGCCAGATCAGACGCCGGGTAACCCGGCGTCTGATCAGGCTCTAAACTGTTTGCCACCAAGATAAACAAGAATTATCAGAATTGTCCAAAAGTTGTTCTTTTCTACGTTTTAGTGTTTTGCGTTTGCGTACGTTTGCGTTTAAACGGGAAAGAATAACAGATTCTCCACTGTAACAATGAACGCAATTAAGTGGTTGTAATAGTAAGGTGGGACTGTACAGTGGAGACAACGTTATTTTTCCCCGTTTAAACGCAAACGAAACGCAAACGCTACGCACTAAAATGTTGAAAATAACAACTGTTTGAAAAGTCTCCCTTTTCATTTTAATCTGAGTGGCAAACAGTTTGCAGCCTGATCAGACGCCGGGTTACCCGGTGTCTGATCTGGTTCCAAACTGTTTGCACTGGAAATAATAGTTTTAGCGTAAACGCGTTTTTTGGGAAATAAAGTTTTCTCTTCTGTATTTGGGAGCCTCTTGTTTTATCGTAGAGAAAGCGTTATTATTTCACGTTTAAATGAAATAAATCACAAACGTAAAGCACCTAAGTAAGAAAATAAGTGGGCATTCTATTGAAAGGAGTCGACGAATTTGTAAAAATATATACCTGTAGTTGTCAAACAGTTTGAAAACTGATTAGACGCCGAGTAACCCCGGGTCTGATGATTCTCCACTGTTTTCATCGGAAATAATTGTTGATACATGTACAGTGGAGAACGTTATTCTTTCCCAATAAACGCCTTTACGCTAAAACTATTATTTCGATTGCAAACAGTTTGGAGCCAGATCAGACACCGGGTAACCCGGCGTCTGATCAGGCTTCAAACTGTTTGCCACCATGATAAACATGAAATATCAGAATTGTCCAAAAACCGTACATTTCTCCATTTTAGTGCTTTGCGTTTGCGTTTCGTTTCGTTTTCGTTTAAACGGGAAAGAATAACGTTTTCTCCACTGTAGGATACTAGGAGTTGTACAATGTAGGCCTGTTTTACTAAGTTTGTTGCTTATCACAGGCTAGACCATAGTATCAAAAAGTGTTAGTTTATGCCTCTTTTCCATTTATTTGACATACAAGTTGTTATAATGCAAGCTTTGTGTACAACACAGATATCACTTGTACTGACATAATTTACATATCCGACAACAAGGGGAACACTATGTAGAGTCTGCCAATTTAACCTATGTGTGCCCATGACCGCATATAATGGGACATAGGCAAACAGTGTAGACTCTGGTCAGACGCCGCATTATGCGGCGTCTGATCAGAGTCTACACTGTTTTCTGATAGGAATATCAAAATTTTGACCAGGCATCCCTTTGATAAAAATGGACTAATCCAACAAATATACATGGAAGAATCCACTAGGTATCAATGGGTTAACATTTTACGCAATAGCTACGTTTCAGTATTGAAGACAGACGGTAGCTTAAACAGGCTAAAAGTAAAGCAATTTTTGAAAAAAATAAAGATTAGTTATACTGTAAATAGCAAACAGCATAGAGACTAACCAGACGCCGGGTAACCCTGTGTTTGGTGTTGCACAATACTGTTTTCAATGAACATAAGGTATTTGGCATATTGGCAAAGAATAACGTCTTCTCAACGCACTGTACGATGGGACACATGAATAGTTTTCAAATACTGTATTTACTTTGCACGCTAAGTAATGTTCAAGTGTTAGTTTTGCAGCACCGATGTCAATTGTTTGTGTTGGGTTTCAACCACAATTATGCCGAAAGTGGATCGGTGGTCAACTAGTTTGGATCCAGATGAGGCCCCACATTTATTGGGCCTGATCTTGATCTAGAATGTTTGCAAAAACACACCAATAATTGCAATAAAACACTGCAAGCGTGCAAAGTATTATACATAATGCAGGGTTTAAAGGCAGTATGTAAGCCAAAATAGCGCATTTTTTAAACCTGAAAATTCGGGCAGATACGTATTCTAAACACATAAAAAGAAGTAATCCGCGATGATTATGGAGGCAATAAATCTGACAAACACATGAATTTGGTGGAAAAAAGTCGAATTTTAAATCGGTTTGTTGACATCCGATCAACGACGGATATTTTCCGAGTTCGTTCGGCTTGCGCCCGGTAAAGATGTTTTCATACATGTAGCTCATAATTAGTGTTTTCTTCTGACTTGACAGAGTTATTTTAAGATTGGAACATTCTAAAACTTAAAAAGGGATGAGAATTCCCTACATACAGCAAGAAACATTGATAGCTGTATTTTTTGTGCGCAGTATACAGTAGAGAATACATTTTTCTTTCCCGTTTAAACGCAAACGCAATGCACTAAACTGTGGAAATTTACTTTTAGAAGTTTTAACTATTATTTTTTAATCTGAGTAGCAAATAGGTTGGAGCCTGATCAAACGCCGGGTTACCCGGCGTCTGACCTGACTCCAATCTGTTTGCAATGGAAATAATAGTTTTGTATACAAATGCGTTTATTGCATGGGAAAGACTAAAATATTAGTAAAGTTAGCGCAGCGGTCTCGTGCTGCATGGGAACCATATTTATCTCAAGTAGGAAAGTGTACGATGATGTAGTCGATGTTACCTTGCTTACAGTAGAGAAAATGTTATTCTTTCCCAATATACGCGTTAACGCCAAAACCATGATTTCAATTGCAAACAGTTTGGAGCAGATCAGACGCCGGGTAACCCGGCGTCTGATCAGCCACCAAACTGTTTGCCGCTCAGACTAACATGAATGGTCAGATTTGTCTAAAGGTTGTCCATTTATGCGTATTATTGCGATGCGTTTGCGTTTCGTTTGCGTTTAAACGGGAAAGAATAACGTTTTCTCCACTGTTACCTTAATGGTTATGAACTATTCTGTTCTAAAAATAACCCAGACAAATCAGGAAAATCGGATCGATCTCGTGACTCTTATTCGACCTTGCGGAAACTCTCGGAAGCCGACACGAAGATTTATTATGTAAACAAAAAGCTTATTTTCCCAACCATCTCGATAAGAAATCGGCACATTTATGTATGGTTCTTAAAGAAAGGGGCATATTTCAGGCACCTGACAACGGATTTCGCTTAGTTTTAATACATAGAAAATGTTCTTATATAAGAAACTGCGCGATTTAAACATAAATTTGGGCGACATTCTGGCTTTAAATGGAAGTCGACGGTAGTTGAATATCAAACATGTTTATCTTTTATACTACTCATGTCTATGAATAAATACAAAGGTTGAGTGGGGCTTCAACGGGACATTTTAACCCATTTACAGTGGAGAAGATGTTATTCTTTCCCGATAAACGCGTTCACGCTAAAACTTTTATTTACATTGCAAACAGTTAGGAGCCAGATCAGACGACGGGTAACCCTCCTGTTTGCTATTGAGATTCAAATGAATAGGTAGAGTAGGCAACAGCTTGTCATTTTCTCCAATTCATTGCAATGCGTTTGTGTGTTTGTGCGTTTAACGTCTTATCCACTGTATGACTAAAACATAATGTTAAAGTCTATGCATATTTGATGTTTCCTTCATAGCAGTGCTGTGCTATGTGTATGTACTGTAGGTAAAATAACGCTAGATTAATTTTAATTTGAAATTTGACACTGTTTGCAGGTATTCACCTGCAAAAAATTGTAAATTTCACCGTTTCGCCGGCCCAGTCAATATCCTAAACGTTAATGTTGTTGACAGCAGTGGGTTCAACTACCGAATCAACACCCTTCATTTCCACATCCTTCATTTTCACAAATTACAAAAATCCTTAATTACAACTCCTTTCATTTCCACACCGTTCATTTCCACCCTTCATTTTTACACTCCTCACTTCTACACATTTCATTACAACACCCTTCGTTGCCACACCCTTCATTTCCACACCTTTCATTTCTACACCCTTAATTATAACACCCTTCATTTCTACACCCTTCATTTCTACACCCTTCATTTCCATACCCTTTCATTCATTTCCACACCATTCCGTTCCACACCCTTTATTACAACGTAGACATGTTTAACTCAATCCTTCAAATGGACATTTTAGATTCCAATACAGTCTACAGTGGAGAAAACGTTATTCTTTCCCGTTTAAACGCAAACATACGCAAACGCAAAGCACTAACACGTATAGAAAAGAACAACTTTTGGACAAGTCTGATATTTCATGTTTATCTTGGTGGCTAACAGTTTGGAGCCTGATCAGACGCCGGGTTACCCGGCGTCTGATCTGGCTCCAAACTATTTGCACTGCAAATAATAGATTTAGCGTAAACGCGTTTATTGGGAAAGAATAGCACATTCTCCACTGTACGTAGTTCGTTTTTAACTATTAAATTTAGATTATTATTTCACAGTATATTTCCAAATGACAATCAGTGTAGACCTTTTTTCAGAGGACAGGTGTACTATTCACTGGTACGGTGTTTGTGTATGACGAGTATACTCGTCGCTAGGGTTGAATGAGTTAAGCTATACTGGTATTTGTTACAGTGGGGACGACGACGCATACAGTGGATAATCTGTTATTCTTTCCCAATAAACGCTAAATCTATTATTTGCAGTGCAAATAGTTTGGAGCCAGATCAGACGCCGGGTAACCCGGCGTCTGATCAGGCTTCAAACTGTTTGCCACCAAGATAAACATGAAATATCAGACTTGTCCAAAAGTTGTTCTTTTCTACGTTTTAGTGATTTGCGTTTGCGTACGTTTGCGTTTAAACGGGAAAGAATAACGTTTTCTCCACTGTACGAAACGTAAACGCATTGCACTAACTGTATAAAATTACAATCATGTGATAAAGCTCAATACTCATTTTATCTGTGTGGCAAACAGTTGGGAGCCTTGTCAGACGCCGGGTTACCCGACGTCTGATCTGGCTCCAGACTGTTTGCAATGGAAGTAATAGATTACCTGATATAGGAAGAGGAAGTGTTAGATAGTCTGCGAAATGGTTTGGTTAACGTTTTCATTGCCTTGTCTTGAGTGTATTGTCATTTGTAAACAGTTTTACTCCTGATAAGAGTAACTCGGCGTCTTAACATGTTCGAAAACTGCTTCACACTCGCGTCGAGGGTTCCTCAATCAGAAAACATTAAATTTTATATCTTAGTGCACACAGTTTAACCGAATGTTACCATGGCAGTGAAGGGGGGTTACAAATGATATACATATAGGATCTTACATGAGTGTTCATACTTTATTGGATTTATAAAACGAGTCTTTTAGAAAACGATAAAAACGAAGCTTGCCGGGTAACCCGGCGTCTGATCAGGCTACAAACTGATTGCCTCTCATTTTCGCCATTTCATTGCTTTTGTGTTTTGGTGTGATAAGGTCTTCTTCATTGTACGACCGACAATGGCATCACCTGCTTTGAATAATAAAATTGTTGACTGCTTTGATTTTTCAAATTCAACTTGTACAGTGGAGAATCTGTTATTCTTTCCCAATAAACGCGTTTACGCTAAAACTATTATTTGCAGTGCAAACAGTTTGGAGCCAGATCAGACGCCGGGTAACCCGGCGTCTGATTAGGCTCAAAACTGTTTGTCACCAAGATACACAAGAATTATCAGAATTGTCCAAAAGTTGTTCTTTTCTACGTTTTAGTGCTATGCGTTTGCGTACGTTTGCGTTTAAACGGGAAAGAATAACAGATTCTCCACTGTATGTGATGTAACGATAATCAAACAGTTTAGAGCTTGATCAGACGACGAGTTACTTGGCTTCTTATAAGTTGCTCTCGTTCAATTAAACGAAATCTGCACGCAATGTAATAGAATTTAAAAGAAAAAAGATGATGGAAAAGTGTTCATGAAATTATACATCTCAGTTAGAAACATGTTACCCGTCATCGGAGCGGGCTCCAATGGAAGTTTGCAATGGAAGAAACCCGGCGTCTGACTAGGCTCTATACGGTTTGCCACTCAGATTAAAACGAATAGACAGAATAGTCAACAACTTGTCATTTTCACCATTTAGTGCAATGCGTTCTGTTTGCTTTTAACGGGAAAGAGTTACTTCTAACCCCCCCCCCCCTACCCCCGTGCTACATATACAGGGGTAAAATTTAACTTAGTGTCTCCATATAGTGACTAAACGTTGTTTTGATTGTGTCACAACTGATTGTCATATACCCCTACTTTGCCTACGGCGTATTATTTTATCAGATGTCTTTGTTAAAGATAGCTCCTAAATGGATTTCAACACATACATGTACATGTACAGTGGAGAAGACGTTATTCTTTACCGATAAACGCGTTTACGCTAAAACCGTTATTTCCATTACAAAGAGTTTGGAGTCAGATCAGACGCCGGGTAACCCGGCGTCTGATCAGGGTCCAAACTGTTTGCCACTCAGATTAAAATAAATAGACAGAACAGTCTTTTCACAATTTTAATGCAAGGAGTTTGCGTTTCGTTTGCGCTTTAAATGAGAAAGAATAAAGTATTCACCATTGTATATCGCCTCTTGGCAAAAACCATAATATACCGACTACCGACTATACATGTACAGTGCTCCCTCCCTACAACGGCACTCCAACGACTCCTTCCTTACAACGACCATCGTCGCAGTTCCCTACCCGGACAATTATGTAAAACGCTTTTACTGCTGCAATATCGTTTGCTTAAAATTGTCGACTGCCATTTTTTCTCAAAAGTACAAATAAGTGTACATTTCGATAGAATAAATGTAATGACGATTGAGTGACAAACAGCTTGAATCTAGATCAGACGCCGCATTACGCGGCGTCTGATCTGGATTCAAGCTGTTTGCAAATGTAAGCCAAATTTATATTTTCCCTCCCTATGACGACTCCCTCTGAACAGCACACACATGTTGTATCTCCCAGTGGGTGTCGTTGTAGAGATGCAGCACTGTAGTAGCATAATTAATGCATTTTGTCAACAAAAGTAGACACTAGCCAACAGTGTAAACCCGGTGAGACACTGCGATTTGCGGCGTTTCACATAACTCTGCATGTTGATCTATTTCTATATGAAAATATGGATTTCCTGTATGTAAAACCGCAGTGTCTTTTGATCATCATTGATTTAATCAAACGAAATCTTTAAGCAAGCAAAAAGAGGATTTGTTTGTAATCTAAAGGACAGTTGACACGGTTTATAGCAAGGAAAGAAGTAACCAGAAAGCTGCTTTATGTTGCAATACTCTTCATCTATATGAAGCAGTCACTTGTAGTCAAAGATCACAATGATTTCTCCATCAGTTACCGCTTTCTAATAAGCTTTCTTAATAAGAATATACTCTCTCTCCATCTATTCTCTCCATCCGCTCTCTCTCTCTCTCTCTCTCTCTCTCTCTCTCTCTCCCTCTTTCTCGTCCCCCCTCGTTCATTCTATATATCTAATCCCCATCCTTCTCTATTTCTCTCCTATGTCTTACTCTGTAATTCTCTCTCTACTTCCGGCTCATTCGTAATCTGTCTTTCTGCTTCCTCCCCTTATTTCCCTGCCTTTCTATGTCTCTCTGTGTATGTCATTATCTCTCTTTCTCTCTCTCTTTCGTTATCTGCCTGTCTGTATGTCTGTCTGTTTCTATCTGTTTTTCTGTCTATGTCTCTCTCTCGATCTCTCTCATAATCGGTTTGAAAACACATGTCATTCTAATGCAGTATGAAATAAATGCTTATGCCTCTCTCTGCATGTCATGTGTCCTGCATTAATTAAGGATCAATTGTCATTTTATCTAAGTGATATATTGATAAAGAGCGGTACTACGGTATTGGCTATATGTAGTTCGGTTTTGGTAATACTACTGTCAGCTTTACCCAGAGATGCAATACCCCTTTTCATAAGCGGCTTTCTTTATCATCTCGATCAATAGGCTCTGACATCTTGAACACAATAGATCGATAAGCAACAAACAAACAATTACACCCTTCTATGAGCAACACTGAAGTGATAGCCTTACCTGAGGAATGTTACCCTCGTAAACGTTGACGTGATCTAGTGGGAAATTTCAAATGGACAATTCCAGTTTTTATTAGGGGTTTGTTCCATGTTTTAAACTTGCAAACCGTGTAGACTCTGATCAGCGGTTTCCTTTGTTTTCTTAGGACAAATGTATTATTTACATACCCACTGTATGTGAAGAACGCTCCTCGTCATCAGGGTTCAATGGGTTACTGAATTATAAATCAGTTTATGTCTTTCTGATCAGTCCATACAGTCATGCTTAATGCGAATGTCAAAAGCTGATCCCGATCAGATACACGATGACATAGCTTCTGATCTGGATCCAAACTGTTCGCAGCCATTAGCCAAATCGTGCTAGACACAATTGAGAGTAAAAGGCTGAAATAACGCACCCCTTTGCGATGCTCAAGTAAAATATCCTCTGATACAGTGGAGAATCTGTTTATTCTTTCCCAATAAACGCGTTTACGCTAAAACTATTATTTGCAGTGCAAACAGTTTGGAGCCAGATCAGACGCCGGGTAACCCGGCGTCTGATCAGGCTCCAAACTGTTTGCCACCAAGATAAACAAGAATTATCAGAATTGTCCAAAAGTTGTTCTTTTCTACGTTTTAGTGCTTTGCGTACGTTTGCGTTTAAACGGGAAAGAATAACAGATTCTCCACTGTAATAAGATAAAATACATTATCCCCTAAGAATTCAATCGTTATTGTTTGTAATTGTCAAGTTGTAGCTTATTCAGATCAAAACTGATGACAAAGGCGTATATGAACTGAAATTTACACGTGGCTTTAACACATTTAACCCTGCTGGAGACGAGTATACTCGTCATTTACAAACAGTGTGCTAATGGAAAATACACTTGTCCTATGCAAATAGCCTACTTCCTCATCTGATCCGAGGGATCCTTCAGGAGCCGTCTGTTTAGGGTCTGCACTGTTTTCCATTTTGCCATGTAGTGTTAAGATCAACACCAAATATGTAAAAAAGGGACTGGTTTAATTGAAAAAAAAACCCTGAAATTTTCTTTTTGAAGTACCAGTCCTGTGGGAATGAGTTAATCTTGTTATCAGCGGATATTTTACTTGAGCACCGCAAGCGATGCGTTATTTCAGGGATCGTTATTAATGTATTTAAATGTATTTTGAAGAGTGCAAATCGTTTAACCACTTCACTGCCTTACCCCGAGTGCAGTATAGTTATTTGCAAACAGTTTGGATCCTGATCAGACGCCGCGTAACGCGTAACGCGTAACTGTTTGACACTCGTTTCAATATTTCTTTAGTCAAAACTCAAAATAGCAAAAATTAAAATTTAAGAAATAAAAGCAGACGACAATTGTTTAAAATTGATGACGTCACGGCAGTAAAGGGATTAAGTTCAAATGTACACTTGTTCTTTTATGTTGGTCCATGCGGCAGGATAAAGTAGTTCGGATTCATCTATTACATGTAGCCATTCGCCTGCCACAGTGGAAAACACGTTATTCTTTCCCATTTAAACGCAAACAAAACACAAGCACATTGCAATAGAATATAGAAAATGTCAATCTTTAGGGTGACAAACAGTTTTGAGTCTGATCTGGCTATTTTTCTTATATCAAAATATTGTCATTTTCTCTATTTTACTGCATCGCGTTTGTACTTAAGTTTCGTTTAAAAGGGAAGTATTAACAACTTATACGCTACATGTATATGCATCTATATGCATGCTTGTAAACAACAGGGGCCCCGTTTCATAAAATTGCGTACGACAAATGTTGTCGTATGTCAGATTATAAAAGTCTAAATTATTATTTTTTCTCTATCTAACCCTGCCTTGTGACATCTCTTTTGGAATCGTCTTGAAAAGACGATTCCAAAGAGATGTCACAAAACAGGATTAGATAGAGAAATCAGAAATGAAATGTATTTGAAAGTTTTAACTTACGACCGTTTTTGTCGTACGAAGTTTTATGAAACGGGCACTTGAATTTGAAGTAAGAAATAATTGTGGATTGTTGCGTTTCTTTTCTAGTTCTGATCTCCCGTGACGACCTGTCTAAACAAAGTTCTCTTTAGGTCAGGTTGTTTAGAGGTTAATTGAGTTTGTTCTCTTTAATTTCAAGCCAGATACCTAATCAACAACCACCAGATACTTGTGTCACCAATTTAAATGTTGATTTAAAAGTAGGAAAGGGCCTTTAACGTGTTCTATAGATGAGCAACTTTCAATTTTCAGTCTGTATGAAGATAACTTATTCACAGTTATGTTGCTACGCTCGATTGACAAAAGAACGTACAAATGGACAGAAAAGAACAGAAATCAATTTCTTCATTTGATTGTATTCCAGTTATACTTAGTTTCATTTATCCCTTTACTCCATAGCCTGTTTCTAGTATTAACTACGTGTGACCTCTTAAAGCAGGTTGAATATAAAGCAGAATGTGCCTTAAGGAATATTCTGCTTTACTTTCAGCCTGCTTTAAGCCACTATCTACCAGATGATTTCTTTTGATATACATTCATGACTGTATCAATTTGAATTAATTTCTGCAGTTGAGGAATAAATTACGTAAAATGAGTATCTATGGAATAACGAGTTAAACAGGAATTATATTCCAAACTGTTTGCAGCTAAATAATTCTTGCATAAACGTGTTTACTGGGAAATACGAGTACAGTAAAACCTCTCTATTACGATAACCGAAACGATGGTTAATTGATTGTATAAAAGACAGATGACAACTTATCGCAATGTGGCAGTAAAATAGAAAGCTCATGAAGGAGTTTTCTGTTTTACTGTCACCTTGCTTTAAGCATTCACTTGTCCAAACACCTTCTGATTAATACAATTTCGTGGTCGTAATTGAGAGGGATTAATGTACAGGTAATAGCTTATTCTCCACTGTAAGCCTTCCACCTATGGAATCGTTTGTCAAGTATAATAGCACTTTCGCTTGGAACATTGTCTCTGTTTTTGTATGTATATATATACTAATATCGATGCAGATTTGTTCCTGATAACTGTGTTGTTTGGCAAAACCTATGCTGTTCTGTTAAATAAAAACTGTCGCCGTTTTTGGCGTGGCTAACGCCTTGCCCCTGCCAAGATACATGTACCACATGCCTATATAAGTTGTCAAGTTCAGAGTTCAGGTAATTTGTCTACAGAAACATCTACATGTATATGAGTGTCAAGCAGTTTGGATCCTGATCAGACGCCAAGTAACTCGGCGTCTGATCAGGATCCAAACTGTTTGCAAATGGTAGTTGACTCCAGTAAAAGGAGGGTCAAAGCAGCGAGGTGGTTAAGCGTAATGATTAAATATTTACTTTCTGCAGTTTTAGTGATAAACTTTGTGTACAGGAATTTGTACCTTGATATGACAGGTAATGAACAAACAACGTACTTTACCTGAAACAAACATACACTAGACATCACAGAAACGGCAGTCGGCAATGATCGTAATCACTCGTAAACAGTCGGCATGAGTCGGGCTATGTATCGGCAACTTCCGCCAACTGAAGAATTGGGCGTGTCCCATTTAAATTTTTCACTGTTCAGATGTTTTTATGTGAAAATTGCCAAGGACATAACTATACGCCGTCAGTAATATACTAAATTTTACACTTAAGAACAACGATACTCATGTAAGCGATGTAACTTGTGATATGGCCTTGCCAAATGGGTTTCATTGAACATTTGTGACCTTTGAACTATAACTCAACCAAAACCTTTTAAAACATTACCATGTTTGAATGTATCACCTATTTCTAAATTGTTGTATGCATTTTTACGGTATGTTTTTACATCGTTTGGGAATGAAATACAGTACTGACGGCTCATAATTAGGTGAACAATTTTGGAACGAGGGTCTCATGGAGTAAGGCTTTAAGTTTGACATGTTTTCCATTGCCCCTTGTGATCTAATCCATAACAACAGACACTTTGCTGACCGAAATCATTTTAGTTTTCCAATATTGTTTTTTCTCTCTAAATTTTGGTCTGAAAACTGTCTATTATTACGTATGATTCAGATACTTATCACATGGGATCTGAAACAAGGATGTATGTGTGTGTGTGGAGGGGGGTGGTGTGTGGTTTGCGGCCAGAGAGAGACAGGATGCGATTTGTACAGTTATATCACTAGTTAAAGATATGAAGAAAAAAAGCCCCAATCACCGGGTATTATTTAACGATATAAAGCTATACAAATAATTCACCCAATACGTGTCGAAAATACCCGAAATCAACTGCTATAGGCTACATGTATGTCTTAAAAATTGGGTTTTTTCATTATCTATTGGATTTTCCATCGACAAAGCTTCATTTTTATCGTTTTCTAAAACAATCGTAACAAATCCAATAAATTATAAACACTCATGTAATACCCTAGATGTAAAACCTTGGAAGAGACGTTACTCTGTCCCTGTAAACACGTACGTTAATGCGAAAACCTTTATTTCCATTGAAAATAGTTTGGAGTCAAATCAAACGCCGGATGACCCGGCGTCTGACCTGGGTCCATGCCTATAAAGCCTTTGAGTTGAGTCTGAAATCGTCCTCAAACATTTTAGTGGTCAGATTTGAGCCTAGGCTTACATGTAACTCTGACCAACCAAATGCTTGAGAACGCACTCAGACTTAACTTGAAACGCTTTATAAGCTATGGACCAGGATCCAAACTGTTTGCCACTACGATTAAAAAGAAACGTCAACATGTTTCAGTAACAATTCATTTTGTACATTTTAGAGCTGTGCGTTTGCGTTTAGTTCCGTTTCAACGGGGAAATAATTACACCTTCACCACTGTACATTGTCAGTGTACAGTGGAGAAAACGTTATTCTTTCCCGTTTAAACGCAAACGAAACGCAAAGGCATAGCACTAAAACGTAGAAAAGTACAAGTTTTGTACAATTCTGATACAGTGGAGAATCTGTTATTCTTTCCCATTTAAACGCAAACGTACGCAAACACAAATCACTAAAACGTAGAAAAGTGCAACATTTGGACAATTCTGGTAATTCATGTTTATCTTGGTGGCAAATAGTTTGGAGTCTGGTCAGACGCCGGGTTACCCGGCGTCTGATCTGGCTCCAAACTGTTTGCAATAGAAATAATAGTTTATTGGGAAAGAATAAAGTTTTCTCTACTGTACACGTATCTACTGCCTCCTCATACACGATGGTATGCGGAAGAGTCCTTTATTACGATGTAAGATATGTTTTAGGAGGAAAACTATATTTCGCAAACAAAAGGTTCCCCATAAATATGTATTACATATTTTATAGTTGAGTTTAGGTGTTTTTCTAAACGTTCAGTAAACTCGAATATATTCAGCGGCCGCAAAAACTACTGACCAAAACGAGTTTAAACCTTTAACTCTTTGAGTATGTTTCCTGTGCAAAACGTGTCAGATGTGGTAATATAAGTATAGGTTAGAGCATGTTTATTTCATACTACGGAATATAGTCCACGAGGCGCGGGACGCGCCGAGTGGACTATATTCTGTAGTATGAAATTAACATGCTCTGAGCTATTTAGCACATGGCTTGGGCTCGAGAAAAATAACAATACTCTTCGTTTCTGCTTTTTTGTTTTAGACGAAAAAGTCATTTTATTTGTAATATTTTAAGCATGTTTATTCGCGCGCAACCATGGTATAAACTACATGAATTTAGCACTGGTTTGGGCTTGAGGAAAATAAGAAATGACATGACCTTTCGTTTATGCTTTTTGTTTTTAGACAAAAAGCCATTTTTATTTTAATGTTTAACACAATTTGAAAGCCTATTTCAATGTGAAGTTTATTGAAGTACTTTAATGTATAGGCACATTTCATTAGCAATTGTCTTTAAAGTCTAGGTCTCACTGTTCATTTTAAAAATAAAATATGAAGTCATCAAGCGTCTGTCGTTCTGATCTCAACATGTTTTTAAAAGACAATCTAGGCATTTAGATCCCGTGTTTTACATCTACAGCTAAAAAATGCATATATCTAGGTCTAGCGGGACGATGTAGACCTAGATATATTATTGTTACTGTGAAATTCCTGTATTTCTTCACCTTAAATCCTTGATATTTTGTTTATTTCACTTAACTTTCGATTATTTATCGTTACGCCTACAGAGCAGGCTAAAGGTTTTTGCAGTCGCTGGCTCGGATGTTGATGTCAATTACCTTCAGATGACAGAAACGTGGACTATATTAAATAGTCCATGGTTTTTAAAATTTACGCGATATAGTCAACAGTTTATGAGGCCGGTGATTGGTCGAGAGCTCCAAGCCATGTGCTAAAAAGCTTGAGAGTACTTGCTATGTTCTTACATGTAAGAGTTATCCAAAGTGATTAACAATTTATATTCAAAGAAGACGCCGAGTTACCCAGTTCTCGTCTGGTTGAAAACAGTTTCAAACAGTATTCACAACTTAAGTCGTACAGTAGAGAAGGCGTTATTCTTTTCCGTTTAAACGCAAACAAAACGCAAACAAAACGCCAACGCGTTCCAATAAAATGGTGAAAATGTTATTGACTATTCTGCCCTGTTTTTAAAATCTGAATGGCAAACCGTTTGGAGCCTGACCAGTAGCCTGGTTACCCGGCGCCTTTTCATGCTCCAAACTTTTTGCAATTGAAGTAATATATTTAGCATAAATAGAGGATAACTGTTTTTTTCAGTGTAAGATCGAAATTTAATCCATTGAGTGAACATCAGACGTTATATTTTCACGAGTGGCGAAGCCACGAGTGAAAATATAACAGTCTGATGTTCACGAAATGGATTAAATTCGATCTTACACTGAAAAAACACAGTTATTCTATTTATTTATGCTTTAAAGCCACTTTTTAAACGAAATTGTTTCAAAATTGAAAGCGAACGTACATTATTTATCCCGTGTTGAGCCCCACGTTTTATGTCGAACACATGTGGCGTGACAGTTGGCGGTATAATGACGTCATCCGAATTACTTCGTTGCTCCCGAGTTTGGATTCGTGCTCTTCCGGTGAGTAGTTCGCGACAAATCGGACTGCCGGATTTTAACGATAAGACACGATTGACTACGATTCTTGGGGAGCCCTACGGGGAAAATTCATAATAAAAGCGATTGGTGATAATCCACTGCAGTGGATTACCAAGTGATCATCCACTGCTTTTTCGTGGTAATCCACCGAAAAGCATAAATAAACGAGTATATTGGGAAAGAATAACGTCTTCTCCATTGTAGCTCGATAAAAGTCAAACGCTCGAATGAAAGTCCTCTGTTCAACATCAGTCGACTGGAAAGCTGAAAGTCTACATGTAGCTCCGCTGTTCATTTTCCAAAAGGTTACTGGTGTTGCAAACAGTGTGCATCTAGATCGGATGGGGAGATACATGTACTTGGCATTTGATCTAGATGCAAACTGATTATGAAATGCAAGGTATGTATAGTCTTGTAGAAGTGTGTTACCGTAAGGGTTTAATTATCTATCAAATGTTTCGAACACATTCAGTCGAAACCAATGTATCACAATATATCAATTGAACTGACACACACGTAGAGACTAGACAAGTACGACTTGTGATTTGAACAATATAATGATTAATTATCAGTATATAGGTCTATTTTATCCTTTCCCAATTAAACGAAACTGAACGCAAACACAATGTAATAACATCTATAAAATGACAGGTCTTTTGACAGTTCTTACGATTTTTGTTTATTTGAGTGGCAACAGTTTGGGCCTGATCAGGCGTCTGATCTGGTTCCAAACTGTTTGCAATGGACACAGATGTTTTATCATAAACGCGTTTATTTAGAACAAATGTGTTTACCACTGTATCACTTGTAAATTGAATAATGTAACATTTGACGATCTATTTAAATGTACAGAAATATTGTACTGCTCCTTTATTTGTCCCGTTTATGAAGCTATGGAACTATCGTCTTCCGACGATGTCTTTTGCAGCAAGTCTAAGAATAGACAAAACATGTACAGAGAAGAAAACGTTATGCAAATGCATTATAAAATGGAGAAATTGACTTTTTGACAATTCTAAATGTTCATTTAAATCTAAGTGGCAAACAGATTGGAATCTGATCTGGCTCCATAGGAAATAATAGTTTTAGCGTAAACGCGTTTTTGGGGAAAATAACGTTTTCTCTACTGTATCTGTTTTACGTTGCATATTACAAAATACAGCGTTCCCTCTCTACAACGACAACCAATGGGAGACAAAGATTGTCTGCGTTGTTAGGAGGGAGTCGTTATAGAGAGGGAAACATGTTTACATTTACAAACAGCTTGAATCCAGTAACGCGGCGTCTGATCTGGATTCGAGCTGTTTGTCACTCGGCATTATATATATTCTATCAAAATGTCCACTTACATGTGAATTTGAAAAAAAACAGCAGAAGACAAATTTAAGCAGACGGTACTGCAGCCATGAAAAGGTTGGATATACATGTAGATGCCTTTTTTGAACAGCGACAAGAGTCGTTGTAAGGAGGGAGTCGTTGTTTGGAGGGTCGTTGTAGGGAGGGAACACTGTAGTGATCTTCAGATGCTTTTGTATGAACAGTAACTACTGCAGAAAAGACGTTATTCTTACCAAATAAGCGCGTTTACGCCAAAACAATTATTGCTATAGCAACCGGAGCAACGTCATGCAGACTCCAAACTGTTTGCAGCTCAGTTTAAACAGAATCGTCACTATTTGCAAGAGACTAATATTTTCTATATTTGAATGCAAATTGTTTGCGTTTAATTTTGTTTCAACAAGAAAGGATAACGTCTTTTCCACTGTAAGTTAACGGCACACTCAATAAAACCAACTTGATATATGATGACAACATGAAAATTCGCCAAAGAATGCAAACCATTCCCTTAAAACATCCATAATGATTATACTGTGCATATTGGTATTTATTGCACGTACTACTCGTACACGCATGGCGGACATGACACAGTGTTACACAACTTATTTTGTTGGGCACTTAAAACATGTACTGTAAAAACTATATATTATGACCACTTAACCGAATGCTAATTGATTTTATAGAAGACAGGTGACAGCTTAAAGACATCCAGCCAGTCCTTTCATTGATTCACCCCCATTCTTTAGTTGGTGTCAAAATACAGGTATATACCGGTATACAGAGAAAAGTCTTCAGGCAATGGCTCAGCTTTGAATAGAGGCCCTTACATAATCGATATCAATAGGTTTTTCTATGGGTTTTACTAACCAAGCTATCAAATATTAGGTGCGGGCCTCACTTGAGACGCCTGAATGATTCTTTGCCTAGACGCTACCACTGTTAGTGCATGCTCTGCATGCTTTGACTCAAACTTTATACGGGGGTAGGTGTTACCACCCAAGCTTGGTCATGTTATATCTTTAAAGCAAGGCGACCTGAAGGAGCTTTCTGTTTTAATGTCACCTTGCTTAAAGCAGTCACCTGTTATGAACACCTAATAATTAACACAATTTAGTGGTCGTAATAGAGCGGTAAAGATCCGTTATTACAGCGGAGAAGACTTTATTATTTTCCTTTAAAACGAAACAACGAAACGTATTAAATTGGATCAAGAATATGACATGATTTGGGTTCACACTGATTGCGTACATTTAGGAATAGTACAATTTTCACAGGTACAGTGGAGAAAACGTTATTCTTTCCCGTTAAAACGCAAACGAACGCAAACGCAAAGCACTAAAACGTAGAAAAGGACAACTTTTGGACAAGTCTGATATTTCATGTTTATCTTGGTGGCAAACAGTTTGGAGCCTGATCAGACGCCGGGTTACCCGGCGTCTGATCTTGCTCCAAACTGTTTGCACTGCAAATAATAGTTTTAGCGTAAACGCTTTTATTGGGAAAGAATAACAGACTCTCCACTGTAATACACACAATTTAGTGGTCGTAATAGAGCGGTAAAGATCCGTTATTACAGCGGAGAAGACGTTATTATTTTCCTTTAAAACGAAACAACGAAACGTATTAAATTGGATCTAGAATATGACAAGATTTGGGAACTCACTGATTGCGTAAGACAAGTACACTTTTCACAGGTACACTATTTGTAAAGGACGATATAATTCGTGGTAGGACCAAAATTGTTAAGCGGACATGAATTCATCTGTCTTTAGCATTTAATATACGTCCGAAACAAAAGTTGCGTTAATGTCATTGTTTGTACAATGTTATAATGTGACTTTACTACAATGTATATATTCTATTTCTATTACTACATGTACATGTAACTAGGTGTTCTGCAAAAGAGTTTACGCAAACATCCTTTTATAATGTTGGTCTAAATATTTAGTGTGATTATGTTGACTTGTTCTAAGCCTGTACTTATCATACAGTGAAATCAAAGGTTTTTTAAGATGCATGTGCCTAAGATGTAGTTTAAGATAAAACTATTTAATCAGCGACAGTGTCCTGCTCAACGACCATGGCATGTTTAATCAGCGCCGAACAGTAACCATTAACATGAACGACCATTAAAACTAGACTCGTATATTGTGATTAAAACCGGTGGTTTCTTAAAGCAAGCTGAAGGTAAAGCATAAAGTTCCTGGATGATTTTTTTGCTTCACTGTCATTTTGCTTTTTAAAAGCAACCATTGCAATGTGTCTCAATCGCTATCGAAAAGAAAGTGATAACGGTATGTTTCTGAACTTACCCATTCATCTGTCACGTGTTTTTATATTATGATAACACCCTTTAAATAAATAAGACATTTCTGTAGTGTGTCATTTTAGAAACAAACAAACATATAAAAAACCAACATCAACGGAGGTATATACATGTATATAACTTATTCAATTAATAATTAGTATATACCGGAAATATTGATTGCTCTGCTTTTCTAAAAAGATTTTTCCATCCAAGTTTAGATTTAAACACAATGTCATGATGCACGTTACACGAGCTGTTCGGCACATATATGTACGTGCATATATAATATATAGATCGTGTTTGATATGGTTTCGATTGAATCTTCCGTTATGATTCATGAAAGGACATACATATTGTTGAAATAGGCGTTTTAGTATTACGAAGGAAACATCTCATTTGTCTAATAACATGTTTTGATGTGACGGCGGCTGATCTGTATACTTATAGAAGTGCTTACTATCTTCAAACATTACTGAATTTCATATACACTGTACATGTGCAGTAGTGCATGCAAACTCGTTTGTTTGTTATTGATCAGTCGTTATATGGTGTACAATATACATGTTAAGAGGAGAAAATGTTAAATTATTTCCCGTTTAAACGCAAGCGAAGTGTAAACACATTGCAATGAAACGTATAAAGATAACATTTTGTAAAAGGCCTAAATTTGAATATACTTCTAAATCTGAATAGCGAACAGTTAGGAGCCTGATCAGACAAAGAGCTACCCGGCGTTTAGTTATGCTCCAAACTGTTTGTAATGGCAATGAAAGTTTTAGCTACTGCGTCAACGCGTTAACTGTCAAGGAATAACGTCTTCTTCACTATTATTATTATACCAGATTTATATAGCGCTCTTTTCATACAGGGATTGTGCGTTCAAAAGCGCTTAATCTACAGTGGAGAATCTGTTATTCTTTCCCGTATAAACGCAAACGTACGCAAACGCATTACACTAAAACGTAGAAAATAGACAACTTATTGACAATCCTGAACAATTATTTTAATCTGAGTGGCAAACAGTTTGGAGCCTGATCAGACGCCGGGTTACCCGGCGTCTGATCTGGCTCCAAACTGTTTGCAGTGGAAATAATAGTTTTAGCGTAAACGCGTTTATTGGGAAAGAATAACGTTTTCTCCACTGTACATGTACATGCAGCCGTTACATGTACACGATAAGGTTGATCAATTTTCAAAAGGTACATGTACACATCTTTTCGAGTAACAAAAGCACACATTGGGGTACGATCAATAGAGTGCATTTTAGATCTGCGTTAGTCCCTGGATCCATTGAACCATAGTGACGCTTATACACGTGCTTTGCAATCAGTGTATACCTGTGATGAGTTCTTTGCAGGGCTGCAATAAGTTGACATGAAAAATCCGAATATTTCCTTTGCATTTTTTAAGTGCGATTTTACGAATCGTACTTTTACCCCATAGCCTATTTCTAGTTTTGTTGGCATGTGACTACTTAAAGCAGGCTGTAAGTAAAGCAGAATGCGCCTTAAGCCGCAGTCTGCTTTACGTTCAGTCTGCAAAAAAAATCGAATATTTAGGACAAAAGCCGGAGAAATGGCAGCCATGTCTTTGACCAGGATCTGCACTGTTTAACACTAAATTGGACATTGGAATCATCCTTTTGAGGATCATGGAATTTAGGGTTAAACCTTAAACAGCGACCAACATTGTTAACCAATTAATGCATATCGTTTACAAAAAAGTATATACATTCATAGCAAGCAATGTAGACCCTGTTGAGACGCCGCATTACGCGGCGTCTGATCATGGTCTGCACTGTTTGCCATTTCGTATAAAATGTTATACTGTATGCACACCACAGTGTCTTCAGATCACCCTTATTTACATAATAATGTGTCTGCAATGAAATATTCCAGCAAGCACATAGGGAAAGTTCACTGAAAAGTCCATGTTTGGAGCCTAGGCAGATGTCAAGTTATTCGGCGTCTGATATGGGTCCATACCTTGCTACAGCTACATGTACAGTGGGGATACTAGTTATTACAGTGGAGAAGACGTTTTTCTTTCCCGTTTAAACGCAAACGAAACGCAATGCACTAAAATAGAGAAAATGACATGTTTTTATCATTCTGACTATAACTTTCAATTTGCCCGGCGTCTGATCTGGCTCCAATCCGTTTGCAATTGAAATAATAGATTTTGGGTAAACACGTTTTTTGGGAATAAATAACGTCTTCTCCGCGGTATAAATTAAAACCGTCGAAATGTTTAAAAGAACGTCATTTTCTGCGTATTATTAAACTGGCTCTGTGTTTAATGTCTTCTTACTAGGAAAAAGTCACGTTTTCTCTACTGTATCGGTCAATGTCAATGCATGAATGGTTAAAACCGATATTTAGAAACCACATGCTGTTTGTAATAATAGTAGTTGACCATAGGGGTGACTGTAGCAGTTTAATTACACGGAGCTTGCCCGGGGCCTTATCACTTTACTCTTATCATGCAAAGCATGACTTGAATCATATTTACAAATAGTTTTGATTCAGATCAGACGCCGCGTAAAACTGTTTGTCATTTATATTCAACTTTTCTTCAGTTTAAAAAAACCCTCATTAAATCTAGTATTTAGTTGTTTTCGCAGGCGATATATTTGAAGCAGACGACAATTCAACATGATAAGTGTTTAATGTAATTATCGTCTGCAAAACTTTGCCATTTGCCACAATTCTCAGAGTTTATATTTTTGCATTTTATTTAAAAAAAAACCCAAAAAAACCCCAACATTATCAGACTTTCAAACCATTTGGACCCAGATGAGACGCCGAGTCTCACCTGAGTCCGAACTGACTGCAACGGGTATCAGAAAATAGCATGTAGGGCACAGAAGGATAAGTGTCTATTTTAACTTGCTCCAAATTCAGGGCAGCTCAGTGGCGAACCATGTGAAATACTTTTGAAAAATAAATTTGTGTCAAAACATCACGCTATGCGAAAAATTATCCCGTTTATAAATTCGCTGTATATTCAAAATATGCCGTTTGCTTGAAAATGTCACCAGTAAAGGTAGCTCGCTTGTGCTCTTACTTTTCATGAAAGGTGTTACAGTGTATTAAACTTTACTTGAAGAATAATACTAGGCTAAGTAACAATCTGTGCGAATATTGGCAAAACTTATCGTTTGGTTTGTCTTTAAGATACCTTTTTGTGAAAAAAACCTGGAATTTTGGTGAATAAGTATGTCTCAAAATTACATAATAAAAGCTAATGACTCTAAGTATCGTGAAATAAGTTGTTCATATCATTCCTTACAAGAAAATCAAAGTACATTTTGAATAAAGGTGTTTAGAAAGATGTTATCTACTATCTAAATTTTGTAAAATGCTAAATTTTCATTAAAACTTGAATTACAAAAACGTGACTCATTCAATGTTGTTTTTTCCTCAGTCTATTCAAACTGTTAAATGTTGGTGAAATAGTTGGTAAGAAAAAATAAGAAAAAAATACATTTAGGAAATTTGTGTTCTTTTGAAAATTGTGAAATTTGAAAACTAGATACAGTTACCTCCCTTAAAATGAAATTCTGTCATTTAAATGCATTATTAGTTATCCATAGACTAGCATACAGGGTTAATAATATTGTTTAATCATAATGGGCAATATAGATAATGAAAATGTAGAAAACAGACATAAAAGGATTGATAAGCTTCAATTTGCGGCTTTATTGTTCGATCAAATCTTATATTTCGATTTTATTGACTTGTAATCCATTAAACGAAAACGAAAATGGACATACATAATTGGACAACAGATAGAAGACACTGATTCTATCCAACATCGACTAATCATAACATGTCCCTTGATCACTGCGTTATGGAGTGACAAGTCAATAAAATCGGACACTGGATTTAAAAAAAAATGAATCGACTAGGACCCTTGGATTGCTAGTCAATCACTGTACCAACTTTGACATCGTGGATCAACTATTTTCTAGCACAAGCACGTGCGGAAAAGGTCTATATCGTTGAGACGCATTTCCGCTCGCCCACAAGAAAACTCTCTAAATGCGAAGGGGCTTAAAACTGTATAAAGATTTCCAATGGTTTGGCTGCTTCAGCGGACCGATCGATTTAATCCTATTAAATTTGTGTGACCATTTGCTTCTTCTAAACGACTGCACTGGTCCGAGAACAGTGAACATTCAAACAGTTGGAATATGTCGGCGTCTGGTTATTGTCTTAATTGTTTGACACGCATATCGATGTAAAAATTAAGTTAAAATTGCATACATGTATATTGTTACGTCGCTATCTTCGACATAAATGAAGACGAAAATTTTAAGCAAACTTTACATGTATCATACAGTGGAGAAAACGTTATTCTTTCCTAATAAATGCGTTAACGTTAAACCTATTACATGTATTTGCAGTGCAAACAGTTTGGAGCCAGATCAGACGCCGGATAATCCGGCGTCTGATCAGGCTCCAAACTGTTTGCCACTCATGCTTAATAAAATAAAAGTTTAGAATTGTCAACAAATTGTCATTTTCTACGTTCTAATGCAATGAATTTAAGTTTCGTTTGCGTTTAAATGGGAAAGAATAACGTTTTCTCCACTGTACATGTAGCAATGAAGGGGTAAACAAGATTACAACAAATCGCGTTGACAAGCTAAAGATAACGTCGGAAATGTGATTCACAGTTTAAAAATTACTGTACGTTCCGCTGTTAATAAAATAAACCAGGACAATAATACTCATTTCAACCGACAAATAACAAAATAATTCATACAGACTCCACTAATAATGTCGACTGCTGAACGCGTAAAAAGGTATTACAGAAATCCCCTTTTCGGAGCTTTCTGTATTATTTTTGTAATGTATTGAGTCGTCGCCACTCTTTATAAAGCAGATCATACATTTTGCTTTGAATGTGCATGGGGCATATGTTTTATTGTACCTTCTTAACCCGTCATTTTATAGTTTTAGTTAACATTAAATGTGTATCATTTGGAATGTTATACGTGTTGAAACTAACAATTTACAATCATTCCCTGCAACCTTGCGGAACAGATGGCAATCTGTTGCTTAAGGGCAACGTTGCGTATTAGTGAGGGTCGGTCATAATGCACCATACTCGTATACACGTACATGTATAGCAGAGAAAAAGCTATTATTTCCCCAAAAACGCGTTAAACTATTATTTCTAATGCACACAATTTGGAGCAAGATCAGACGCCGGGTAACCCGGCGTCTGATCCGGCTCCAAACTGTTTGCCGTGAATCAACATTCAGAACATGTTGTCCATTTCTACATTACATTACAATGCGTTTCGTTTGTGTTAAAACGGGAAAGAAATAACGTATTTTATAATGTATAGACAGACAAAGACAGACAGACAAAATTGTTTATTAGAGTGTCATGCATCAATACATCATTCATTTGTACATAAACATATCAATAAAAACTAAATGACATTTGGTATTGATACCCGGCCGCTTTCGACCTATAAGACACTGTAAAATCAAATAAAATACTTTATATAGATGTACATGTTTACAGTTACAGAGTCGCGTTAACGGCTGTTCTAATGCATGATTGTTATCGATTTTTTAGGCAGGTAACTGTAACTGAAGTATCCTGATGGCGAATTAAAGATAACATGTGCAAACCAGGACCCAGATAAGATTCCGAGTAACTCAAAACCGTTTGACAATCAGCTGATATTTCCTAACTGAAATTCGATATTATCCGGGGTCTGATCAGGCTCTAAACTGCTTGCTACAAATGTATACAGATTAAAACTGATTGTTATCATTCTTAAAACATACACTTTTCTACGTTTACATGTAGTTGCATTTTGTTCGCGTATTGAATACACGAAAAGGGAAAGAATGCCGTTTTCGCTACTGTACATGTCAGCATTGTCGATGAACGCGTTTATATTTCTATTGCAAACAACTTGGAACCTAATCAAACGCGTCTGATCAGGCTCCAAACTGTTTGCCACTTAGAGAAAAAGAAATCTTCAAATTAAAGAAACCTATAATTTCCTAAATATTTTATAAACTTGTGTTTTGTTTCGTTCAAATTGTAAAGCACAACATCTCCCGTCATTGACTATGATCTAGTTAGTATTGATTGTGTTTTATTGTTGTTAACCATATATGATTTATGTACATGTAGATATGTTGAGGGCCTCATGGAAGATTGATATATATATCAAATGAGCTCTCTCGTTAAATAAAGTCTTTATTATTATTATTATTATTATTATATGGTTTTGTTGTGTCTTTCAGGTTACAATGCGTACTGGTGGGCCGTCCAGTTGGCCTCTACTGTTGGTATCTTCCTGACACTTCTGGCCACGCTGATTCTCATCTGTTGTCGCTGTGCCGGAGTCCACTCCAAGTGCATGTTCACCATAGCCGCATTAACGATTGCCTTCGGAGGTAAGCAACTTAGCGTGGAATTCGGATGAAGTCGGCTATTTCCGGCAAGTCTTTCGGAAATGATCGACGTGTTCTGAATACAGAAGTATAACACCTCACACATGTACAGCACTAATTCGGAAATGGCAGTCTTTCTGCAGCTGGTAGTTTTGCAACATTTTGACAATTTTGACTTTTCATTTAAGTCTGAGTGGCAAACGGTTTTGAGCCAGATCAGACGCCGGGTAAGCCGGCGTCGGATCTGGCTCGAAACTGTTTGCAATGTCAATAGCAGTTTAAGAGTAACATACGTTTATTTGGAAAGAATAACGTCTGATCCACTGTATATGAAATGAATGTGTATGCAATGCCAAGTCAATGGCAAGACTCCTATATGTAAAGAGAAGATTTGTTTAATATTTTGCTCTCTATAAGCTACATGTACATGTAGCCACTTATATTTAGAGAAGTTTTGCTTTTTAGCTCGACGTTTTCGATAGGTCGAGCTCTTGTCGTCAATCTGTGGTCTGCGTCTGCATTGGTTAAGTTTTGTGTTTAAGGTTTTTGTTAGTCTGTGTTTAGTTTTCGAAAAATATTTTTTATGTCCACTGAGGTATTGCTTTCATTGCTGATATGTGTGTGAATATGGACAAGATCTTTCCATGCACTGAAAGATTTGAACCCATTGTGACCTTGACCTTGAACTTAGGGCCCACGTTTAGGTTTTGAAATCTGTGTAATGGTTTCGAAAAATACCTATAACTTCTATGTCCCTTGGTATTGCTATCATAGTTGGTATGTGTATGTTTATGGACAAGACTTTTCCATGCACAGGACAATTTGGACCCCTGTTACATTGACCTAGAATTTATGGCCCGGGTTTAGGTTTTGAAATCTGTGTTTGGATTTCGAAACATACCTATAACGTCTATGTCCCGTGAGGCATGATTTCATAGTTTGTGTATGGACAGGTCCTTTCCATGTACAGACAAATGTGGACACCTGTGACATTGACCTTGAACTTAGGACCCACTTTTAGTTTTCGAAATATGTGTATAGGTTTTAAAATGTGCCTATAACTGCAATGTCCCCTTAGGTAATGGTATTGTTTTCATTTATGGCATGTGTACATTTATGTCCAAGTATGTATTAGTTGTTGTTGCTTACAAACTGCTATTAATAAAAAAGCATCAAACACCCATACACATTCTTTAGGTTTAGAATATATAACAATCTCAAGTATGTGAAAGTCGAGCGTCCAGCACCCGTTTGCGGTGCTCTCGTTAGTTTTTCCTCGAACTATAAAACCCACATGTGAATTAGTGTTAAGCGGGTATTTGTAGACAGCCTACTGTTTGCTACATGTAAATGCAGAAAGGAGTCCAACAAATTTGTTTCTGTACATGTAGTAAGTACAAATCTAAACGTTTGAACCCATTTACTGCCGTACCTCGTGTACAATGGCTAGTGCAAACGGTTTGGATCCTGATCAGACATTGCGAAGCGCATACTGTTTGACAATTTTATTTTACAATCAAACTATTTATTCATGTACAATATAGGAGATGTTATCATTTTTCGATAAATGGAATAAGCCGCAAGTATGTTGACGTGTGCAATATTATGTATATGTACTAAATGACAAATTCTTAAAATTATTTGCGATTTATTACAAACTGAATTGAAAACAGTTTGGAGACTGAAAAGTCACAGAGTTACAGTGGAGAATCTGTTATTTTTTCCCAATAAACGCGTTTACGCTAAAACTATTATTTCCAGTGCAAACAGTTTGGAGCCAGATCAGACGCCGGGTAACCCGGCGTCTGATCAGGCTCCAAACTGTTTGCCACCAAGATAAACAAGAATTATCAGAATTGTCAAAAAGTTGTTCTTTTCTACGTTTTAGTGCTTTGCGTTTGCGTACGTTTGCGTTTAAACGGGAAAGAATAACAGATTCTCCACTGTACGCGGCGTCTGACCATGCTCCAAACTATGTGCCACTAAGATAACATTAAATCGCCAAAAAGTTTAAGAAACTGTCATTTTCCCCATTCAGTTGCATTTGTTTGCGTTTGCATTCGTTTAAAAGGGAAATAATAACATCAATTGTGGCTTTCTGGGCATAAAAGCAAACACCATCTCTCTCAGTGTCCCAATACAGCTCTCCCTCTCTACAACGACACCCAATGGGAGACACGCCTTGAGTGTGTTGTTCGGAGGGAGTCGTTATAGGGACGGAAATTGGTAAACATTTGCAAACAGCTTGAATCCAGATCAGACGCCGCGTTACGCGGCGTCTGATATGGATTCAAGCTGTCTGTCACTCATCAATAAGCCTTTTCTGTCAACATTATTAGAACTATTATTAGTAACTATTAGAAGAACAGCAGACGACAATTTTAAGCAGACGTTACTGCAGCAGTGAAATGGATAGAAATAATTGTCTTGTTTAGGGCCAGCGACAAGGGTCGTTGTAAGGAGGGAATCGTTGTTGGGAGGGCCGTTGCAGAGAGGGAGCGCTGTATTTCAAATAGAGTAAACCACCTGTGCGAACTCGCCTACCACACATGCTGAATTCGTGGTCTTAATATAATTGGCAACAAAAGTAACCTTATAACTTTTATCTTACATTAAGCAGTCATGTTGTTATCACGACTTTGTCTTTCTACATTTTATTGCAATGCGTTTGCGTTTTGTTTGCGTTAAAAACTAGAATGAATACCGTAACACATTCTCCACTGTAGATCATACATGTACATTCCGCTAATGTCATTAAATATAAATTTTACTAGATATATTTTATCTAAAGTAGCCCGAACTTTAGATTAACCCATTCGTAAAGTTCAAGAAAGCGTTTAATGACCATAAACGCCTTGAATACGATGTTTTATCAAAGGTAAAAAAGATGTACCGATTTGACTTTTTAATGACTGACGTTTTAATGTTCCATTCAAGTTATCTTTACTGATTGTACATGTAAGGGGTGTTGATAAATACATATGTAATCCTATTGATTATTCTGTCGCAAATCAAAGTATTTTACTGATATTTCAAACAGTGTAGACTCAGATCTGTTAATGTGTCAGCTCATCTAGGTCTACATTGTTAATAACTTGATGTATCTAAATGAACAGCAGTTGAATGTTACAGTGGATAATCTGTTATTCTTTAGGCATACGGATCAAAGACACATCAAATACAAATGTACAGTGGAGAATCTGTTATTCTTTCCCGTTTAAACGCAAACGTACGCAAACGCAAAGCACTAAAACGTAGAAAAGAACAACTTTTGGACAATTCTGATAATTCTTGTTTATCTTGGTGGCAAACAGTTTGGATCCTGATCAGACGCCGGGTTACCCGGCGTCTGATCTGGCTCCAAACTGTTTGCACTGCAAATAATAGTTTTAGCGTAAACGCGTTTATTGGGAAAGCATAACAGATTCTCCACTGTACATTCAAATGTATTAAATAACTAAAATTTGATAAATCTTACTATTTAATATTAATATGAGAGGCACAGTTTGGGGCCTGATCAGACGACGAGTTGCACGTGATTGTACCTACAACAGAACATTTCATTTGATATAGAAAACAGTGCAGGTCCTGATGAGATGCCGCGTCACGCGGCGTCTAATCAGGATCTGTACTGTTTGTTATCGATTACTTTAGGGGATACTAGGCTTAAATAAGTTAAGTTGTCGTCCGATTTCAATCAATAATATTTAGAAATTTCATACATAACGCGGCGTCTTATCTGAATCCAAACTGAATGCCAATCTTAGTGTTGTCGAAGCTGACTCTTAACCCTTTCACTCTCAATGACGCCAAAAGGTTTGTTTGCATACATTTTGGTATTTTGGATCCAAATTGTTTGACACGAGTTTTGAGATTTCTTTAGTTATACAATGTACTGCCTGAAATTTTACTTTGAAGCGATATTGCAGACAACAATATTGAAGCAGACGAAACTTTGGTGATGAAGGGGTACAGTGGAGAATCTGTTATTCTTTCCCGTTTAAACGCAAACGTACGCAAACGCAAAGCACTAAAACGTAGAAAAGAACAACTTTTTGACAATTCTGATAATTCTTGTTTATCTTGGTGGCAAACAGTTCGGAGCCTGATCAGACGCCGGGTTACCCGGCGTCTGATCTGGTTCCAAACTGTTTGCACTGCAAATAATAGTTTTAGCGTAACGCGTTTATTGGGAAAGAATAACAGATTCTCCACTGTAAAAGTATCACGATAAATTTGTTATGAAACGGTTCAAGGGTATACATTTGTATTTGATGTGTCTTTGAGCCGTATGCCTAGAGTATTAATCTAAGAAAATAAACAGACGACAATCTTGATTAACTCATTACCCCATAAATACACCTTTTTACACATTCAATTTATCCCTCCGCTGAAGAAAATAGTTCCAATTTATACAGTTGTGATTATAAGAAATACTTTTTATATCCCAGTAGATAATAGCTTAAAACAGGCTGAAAGTAAAGCAGAATGTGCCTTCAGGCACATTCTGCTTTACTGTCAACCTGCTTTAAGTGTTCACCTATCTTCAATACTAGAAACAGGCTATGGGATAATGGGTTAAGAGTCATAAAACTTAAAGTTTGTCTTTTGTTTTTCAGGTCTAATAAGTCTGGGTATTTCCGTACTGACTGCCATTGTGATTGGCGTCTCCTTTGATTTCGCCGATTTTGATATCGAGGCTGAAACATTCCCGTGGTCCGTGCTGTTATTCGGAATAGGAGGAATTCTGGCTATTATTGCTTCCGTCATGCTCTTGATAATCGCGTGCAAGTGGCATAGGTATGGAGCATATGAACAAGAGGACAAAGACCGACCATTTGACGATGTACAAATGGCCAACGTTAATGATGGATATGAAAGAGATAGATATGACCCTCATAGAAAGGAATATAACAATTATGACCGGGCGCGACACGGATATGACCGAGAGGTGAGAGGATATGACCGAGGAGAGCCGAGAGGTTACGGAGGTTCACGGAAATACGACGATTACCGGGATACGAGGAATGGTTATAGGGACGAATATAGGGATAGCTATAGGGATAGTCACAGGGACAATTACAATGATAGTAGAGGATATGATTATGATAGAGGATATGCACCATCACTGCAGAGTCAAGAGTACATGTATAGACCTTATAACCAGCGTAGATATTAAAACAATGTTGTAATAACACTAGCGAAATATAATCAGTTTTCGTGGATTTCTCGAACTAATGGCAGGGACACCCCCAAATCAGCGCGGCACTCATGACCTATCTGCATTGAAAACTATAAAAGTAGGCCAATTCGCTAAACAATCTATTTCCAGATGGTTAACTATTTGCTCCAAAAACATATTTATAAAAGTAGTTGTCTACTGTATATTATAGATGTTTTGCGTACGTATAGCATTAGGGTCATTACCATAATTTCATGGTATGAGTGTGAAGCCGCGTTGAGTTTATAATTAAATGGTGATACAGTGGAGAATCTGTTATTCTTTCCCAATAAACGCGTTTACGCTAAAACTATTATTTGCAGTGCAAACAGATTGGAACCAGATCAGACGCCGGGTAACCCGGCGTCTGATCAGGCTCCAAACTGTTTGTCACCAATATAAACATTAAATATCAGAATTGTCCAAAAGTTGTTCTTTTCTACGTTTTAGTGTTTTGCGTTTGCGTACGTTTGCGTTTAAACGGGAAAGAATAACATATTCTCCACTGTAGCTTTTTGTAGCGGCCCGAATAGCTCAAACGGGACAGCACTTACCCAGTAAGCAAGGGGTCCCGGTTTCGAGTCCCGGTCTCGCTGCATATTGTTCTCACTATGTTACATGTGTTTACTGATACAATGAAGAAAACATTATTTCCAGTTTGAACAAAATGGAAAGCAAACGCAATGTACCAAAATGTTGAAAATGAATACTTCATAATGAACTAAGTTAACGATCCTTTTAACCTGAATGGCTAACAGTTTAGAGCCTTATCACGCGACGGATAACTCGGCGTCTGATTTGGCCCAAAACTGTTTGCACTCCAAATGGATATAGATGTTTAGCATACAAGCGTTTAGAAGGACTAATAACGTCACACATTGTACATTTTCAAACCGTATCAGCATCATTTTATGTACAATATTATGTACGCGACATACATGCATTTACCTCATAGATATTAGTTATCCTTTTTGATAGTGTACAACCCGTTGAATAGACTGGCAATGTACAGTGGAGACCCTGTTATTCTTTCCCAATAAACGCGTTCACGCTAAAACTGATCAGGCTCCAAACTGTTTGCCACCAAGATAAACATGAACTATCAACATTGTCCAAAAGTTGTTCTTTTCTACGCTTTAGTGCTTTGCGTCGTTTGCGTTTAAACGGGAAAGAATAACAGGTTCTCCACTGTATAGTGCATGGAGAAGACATTCATTTTTCCAAATGAACACATTTACGTTAAACCTATACAGTAAAACCTCTCTATTACGACCACTAAAACGACGGCCTAATGATTGTATAACACAGGTCACAGCTTAAAGCAAGGTGACAGTAAAACTGAAAGCTCCTAAAGGAGCTCTCTGTTTTACTGTCACATTGCTTTAAGAAGTCAACTGTCGTAAACGCCTAATACTGAACAAATTGTTGTGGTCGTTATAGAGAGGTTTTTACTGTATATATTGGTATATTCAGTAGAACCCCTCTATTACGACCACTAAATTGTGTTTATTATAAGGTGTTTACGACAGGTGACTGCTTAAAGCAAGGTGAGAGTAAAACAGAAAGCTCCTACAGGAGCTTTCTGTTTTACTGTCATATTGCTTTAAGCTGTCAACTGTCTTTTATCCAATCAATCAGTCTCCGTTTTAGTGGTCGTAATAGAGAGGTTATACTGTATTGCAAACTTGTTTGAGTCAGGTCAGACCATGGGTAACCCATCTCCAAACCGTTTGCAAGTCAGGTAGATATAATAGGAAATGTTGTAATTTCAATTATTTCATTTATTTATAGTGTTGAGTTTAGACTAAGTTAAGCGGGAAATGATAACGCATTCCCCACTTACAATAACCAGTGTAACCTATGCCTGTCTGTCCGTCTGTATATGGTTCGACCTGCGTGATAAAAATCCAATATATTTATGAATGAACGTATATGCATTGCAATACAATGTGCGAAATGACGAGTTCTTGAGGGTTCATGTTCAAGATTTATTTAACAATTGATTTGCAAACAGTTTGAAGCTTGATCAGCCGCGAAGTAATTCGGCGTTTGATCAGACTTCAAACAAATTTCAAAGAATATTGTTTTAACACAAGCACGTTTATTGAGAAAGTACAGCGTGTACCAGGCGTAGTTGTCGAGTAATTGGTTAAATAATAGTCATTGCCTATTGCCAAGATGCATACATGTTCATGTATTGTGAGGTTGGTAGAGAAGTGTTGCGATTTTTAAGTTGTGTTATAACGTTCTTTACGAAATGTTGATTATTTGTGCTGTGGTTGCCAGAGCTAAGTTTTTGTCAGTAAATTGTTAAAATGTTTTTTTCATTGAAAATATGACAGACTTTAAGATATTGCGACGCTTAAGGGAGAATAAAAAAGAAGTCCTCTGCCTTATTTTTGTCAAGCGTTATGACAGAAAATTGACTGAAATTACCATTGTGAACTTTATTGAAGTCTTAAAGATAAAAAAAATATGTCATAAATGAAAAAAAAAACAAAAAAAAAACTATAGCAACATAGCATAACAGAAATGATTAAGGTTATAATTATATGTGTTCTCGTATTTCGCGAGACTTTTGCGCGAGTCATTGTTCAGATATACAGTAGAACCTCTCTATTACGACCACTAAAAAGAAGGCTAATTGTGTATTAAAGACAGGTGATAGCTTAAAGCAATGTGAAAGTGAGACAGAAAGCTCATGTAGGAGCTTTCTGTTTCACTTTCACATTGCTGTAAGCAGCCACCTGTCTTAAACGACTAATATTTGACACAATTTAGTGGTCGTAATAGAGAGGTTCTACTGTATGTCTTGTTTATCTAGTGTTGATAAGCACAAACAATGTATGATATAATGTAAACTGTATACTATTAGACTTTTATACTTATCACCATACATAATTATACTGATGTAAATAATATGCAATTACTTTAAAAATAGAAATAAAACAAGAAATTTATGATAATTATGACTTCGTGTTTTATTAGCCTAGATATACAAATATATCAATAAACTGTAAACTACATTGAAAAGTGAAGTTTCAGGGAGAAAAGGACACAGTCGAACTTACCCGTAAGTAAATAGGAGTATGTTCAAGTTATCGAATATCATTTATCTAACTTTTGCGAGCTCAAGTTACATGGGAAAAGAAAGTATTTTCCCCTTTAAACAAAGTGCACACGCATAACAAAACAATGTAGAAAATGACATCCTCTTGCAAATGTGAACGAATTGTTCCTCGAAGAGGCAAACAGTTTTGAGCCTGATCAGACACCGGGTGACCCGACGTCTTATTTGGCTCCAAAACTATTTGTAAGGAATTTAGTTGCTTTTAGTCTTTGCGACTTCAGCGGTGAAATACATCAAGACGTTACAAGTCTCGTAACACCGTGAACAACGTTTCCTTTGACTAATCGAATAAAATAGTTTACATGTTGATAACTTCAGTGGAATAGACATCATCCTTTCCCGTTTAAACGCAAACGAAACGCATTTCGATAAAATGTAGAAACAATATAACATTTTGACAATTCTGACTATTCATTTTCATCTGAGCGGCAAACAGTTTGCCTGATCAGACACCCGGTTACGCAACGTCTGATCTGGCTCAAAACTATTTGCAATACAAATGCTAGTTTTAGCGTAAACGGAATATGGATTAAAGCTGTATGCAAATGTAAACCAAGTCTTAATTCTCCATCCCTATAACGACTCCATCCGAACAATACACACTTTATGTGTCTCTCATTTGGGTGTCGTTCTAGAGATGGAGCACTGTATTGTTTAAGAAATTTCCTGATCTTGTTTCGCTGATTACAAATAGTCAAAAACAGCGTGTGCAAAGCGAGCTAATAATGTCTCTGCAAAAAATCAATAGGCACGTCTGTTGAGCCGAATTCTTCACACTACGAATTCTTCACACCTGTGAGGAATTCGTAGGAATTTCATACGAATATGTCACACATGTGTGAATAATTCGTAATGACTCTCAGTCCCCCCTAACAGTAGATACGAATTCTTAACATGTCGAATTTTTTTAAAAACGAATGTAAAAATTTTGTGCATACGAAAACCTCACTTTCCAAAAAGCTTTTAGCCACCTAGATGGATAAGGGGGCATATTAGGTTTGCTTTACTTGATATTTCACATAATGACAAAACATATGTACTAGACTGCCTGTTTAAATGATAAAAGGTCAAGGTCACACGGTGAGAAATGTAACATTTTTCAGCACTCGATATAATTAATTATAGACACATAAAACTGAAAAATATCATGGTAATAAAAGCACTTTTGGTGACCATATAATTTACTCGATTCCGTCGTATCGGATATTATTTGGTCCGTCTGTACGATGCATTCCAAGAACTTTATAAATGTATGGACCGGTTTCTGTGTCACCAGCTGAAGGCAAAGATAACACGTCGGGGTCGGTCACTTTTCCGTAGTCTATCTGTCCGATCGTCCGACTGTCATGGTTTTGTTTTTTACTCTAACGCCTGTTCCACTGAAGTTTTTAAGCTGAAATTTCATTTAAAGAGTTTAATGAGTAGATGTGTATAGCAAACAAAGTTCATAATTCTTGTATCAACACCGTGAGATGTATTCCCCTTTCTACATTTTTCCGGGAGATTCTGCCATTCCGAAGCTTTTGAAATTAAATTTTATTAAGGACTATCGCGGCAGTTTTTTCGAATTTTCAAACCATTCAGATTGTTTTTCTCTGGATAAAAAACCCAAGCTATTAAAAAAAGAACCAGTTCGGGGACTCCCTATTTTTATTTCATATTTCTGCACAACATGAAAAAAGGAATGTTTTGAAAATTCGAACAAACTGCCGCAATAGTCCTTAAATACCAGACGGGAAACGGTTTTAAGACGGGCGACCATCATCGCCCGATATTGGTTATCGTGGGTTCAATATATGCATGAGGTTTATAAAGACGCGCTGATTTCACTTCTTTGTTATGTTGCTCACTTGTTGCTCACTTTCTTACATGGGACCATACAACCGATTGCCTTATCGTATACATGTAGTCCACATCGTGGGCATTCAGTAATAACGTGCAATACTGTGGGAGACCGAAAGGAAACCGGTGTTATCCGGTTGCCAGACGGGCGCCAGTCTAAAGAGTGACACATGAGGACACTTTTTTATGTAGAAAACTGTCCTTGGGACTTGTTTTGGCATACTACAAGTAAAATGACCCGGGAGGTTAATTTTCTAAGTCGAAAAGTGTCCCGGGTCACACTTCTGCGTGGTGGGGACACTTTTCGTCATTACACCGGCCGGTATAGGATAGGCAAAAGCCGGATGGAGACGGCCTTGCCCGACCTCTGACACGCTTGTATACGTTTGTATATTTGGTCAAAAGCTTTCTAGGGTCCGATCGACGTGTAAGGTGCCCGGAAACGACCGATTTTGTTTCGATGACGGTCGTTGAAACTAGCTTTTAACTCCACTTTAAAATCAAACCGAGGCCAAGAATTCTGAGCTCATACTATGTAAACAGTATTTCAGTCATATCTCGACATAAAGCTAATTGCAGATCGGAGAAGAAACCGGAAGCACGTCAAAAACTGTATCAGGTAAAAATAAGCATCTGTGTAAAAGCACCGAATTTCCGATAGCCAGCTTGAAGGCTTCTCCAAATGAAAAAGCCCAAGTTTTCAGATTGGGATTCGAACCAACAACAGTAAGGAGCTAAGTGAGTGTAAGTCATAGTCACTATGATCACTGGACCACGGCAACGGGTTCCACCCCTCTCCATCCCGTTAAGAATACCAACAATCTACAATGTACCAGCATTCGGCCGCAACCTGTCGGTCGTTTGCCTATTATGCCTCAAAGGAAGCCGAGAACTAAGCATAAACTCAACGGAACTTAAGTTTGATCATGGGATAAAAGGGGATGCACTTATCCACAGATAATTCTTCGGATATAGGTCGGCTGTTTAAGAGCTTTTTTGATCAAATCGTAAAAACTGCATGTAAAAGGGTGGATAACACAGTTTTAGCGCACCCGCTTCTTAACAATGTCGTGACAGTACGTGAGAGGGTCGCCTGTCCGAAGACGTTGGGTTTCCCTAGTACTCTAGTGTCATCTCACAATACGACGCAATACACCATCTTTTGCGCTATGTAAAGTGATTTGCCTAAGTTGTTAGAACTTGTTTCATAAGGAAATGTTAAACGGAATGAATCCGTAGGTACCAACAGGTCGTTAAAAAGGGGGTACGGAAATCTCACACTGCCATTGTGTGACATATTCGTACGAAATCATCACACATTGGTCACACGAGTGGAAGAATTCGTACGAATTCTTCACACGTCTGATTACGGTGTGAAGAATTCGTAGTGTGAAGAATTCGGCTCAACACACGTCTCTTATACCTGCTGGTTTGGTTTAAATAAAAATCCCTTGAGTATATTGAGTATGCCAGGGCCTCTCAAGACAGAATGAGATAGCTTTGTCATATTTTGCACACGTGTCGCATGATTTTACAGGTATGTTCACGCCTACTGAGAACAATGGAGGATCATACACATGCACAATAAAAAATTCTGAAAGTTAGGTTAATATTTTCCCAATTCCTGCCTTTTGTTTATACTTAATCATTGCCTAACCCAACAGGTCCTAGATCTATATCTTCTCTACGACCTTCTACCTCCGCTCTCTTCTAACTTGTCCTGCTCCGACCCTTGTTTCTGGTGTCTCGGCTCTAAATGACCTTTTTGTGTCGATGGGCCGTAAAACACCATTCATTCATTCATTCATTCATTCATTCATTTGTTTCTGGTACCGACTTCCCTTTCTTCGAGCTACTATATACTTATGTACATGTATAGATAACAACTGCCAGTTCAGCATCTTCTTTACTTTTAGATTCACACCGGTGGCTCATTCCTCTTAAGAGTCTCATGAGAGAATGAGAGGTTGTTGTTGGTGTTCCTAATAAGGTTAAGCGTCCCACCAAACATTTTAAAGATGCGTCATCCCAATGTCATTAGAGTTTGACACTGGTCAGCATCCAGAAAATGAGTGGATGTCCCATGCCTCCTTTTTATACTCTAATTGTGCTCTAAACGCAGCACTCTTGGTGAAATCGTGGCCATAAATCACAGGAGAGCTTAACAGAACGTTATAACGTGGTAGATCGAAACAGAACGTGATAAAACGTGATAGCGTATCGTGGTTACCGTAAGAGAGCTTGAGAGAACGCGATGAAATCATGGCAGATCTTCATAAGAATCTTGTTGGGTTCGTAACAAAACGCTACAGAAGGTACATGTAACAAGACATGCAGATAACGTAAGAATGCGTGGTACAGCGTAGAAAAGGAAAATAAATCGTGAAGCTTTGCGCTTGTTCTAAATCGTGCACATCGTAGCTATCGTGGCTGAGTGTAAACGCAGCATAACATTACGTTTGTATACTCAGACGAAAAAGAAACGCAGGGTAAACTTTCAAGGTAATTTTAAGTTGAAAAACTCAATCGAATATTCAAAATGATTATTTTATGTTAACCACTAATTGTTATTGAACATATTGACAGATAGTCATGTCCTAACGTGACGTCGTAACGAACGGACGTCCCGTTCGCAGTCGGTCTGCAAGGCTTTACGTCACTCGTATGCATCTGGTAAGACGTTCTATAGTCGAGAAATGCACGTTGAACTGAAAAGCAAGCTGCTGTCGACCTCAACGCTGCAACAGTTGTGAAATAGTTTGCCCCCTCTGAACTTCGGTTAAGCGTACCATACTTCGAAGATGTGGAAAGAAGTTCTAAATTCCGACAACTTGAAACGTACACCAATCACTGATTTTGACAATTGAATATCTCGTTATCACAATTTAACACGGGTATTTTGCATTTTCACAATTACCCCGCGTATGGCGAACTTTAACGACGTTACGTAATTTTATCTATCGGATATTGTGGACATTGGCCAAGATTTTTAAGTTACCAAATTCATAAATTGAAGCCGAGTAATAAAATAATTGTTGAATATTTAAGGAAACCTGCGTTTCTGTTTCGTCTTAGTATATTTATTTTCATTTAAACTAGGACAATACTGCAATATACAGTGGAGAAGACGTTATTCTTTCCCAATAAACGCGTTTACGTTAAATCTATTATTTCCTTGGCAAGCAATTTAAAGCCAGATCAGATGCCGGATAACCCGGCGTCTGATCAGGCTCTTAACGGTTTGCAACTAGGATTAAAACGAATATTTAGCATTGTCAAAATATTGTTATTTTTCTCCATTTTATTGCAATGCGTTTTCGTTTCCTTTGCGTTTGAACGGGAACGAATAAGGTCTTCTCCTCTGTATGTACAGTGGAGAATCTGTTATTCTTTCCCGTTTAAACGCAAACGTACGCAAACGCACGCAAACGCAAAGCATTAAAACGTAGAAAAGAACAATTTTTGGACAATTCTGATAATTCTTGTTTATCTTGGTGGGAAACAGTTTGGAGCCTGATCAGACGCCGGGTTACCCGGCGTCTGATCTGGCTCCAAAATGTTTGCACTGCAAATAATAGTTCTAGCGTAAACGCGTTTATTGGGAAAGAATAACAGATTCTCCACTGTATCCTTCCAGATGTTTGCTGCAGCAAGAAGTTAATAAAAACGTGTCAATCACCGTTTCATAAAGTTTTATCGATATGCACTGATTCCTTAAGTGGATCTCAACTTTAGCCCGTAGGAATTAAACCTCGTACAGTGGAGAAAACGTTATTCTTTCCCGTTTAAACGAAAACGTACGCAAACGCAAAGCACTAAAACGTAGAAAAGAACAACTTTTGGACAAGTCTGATATTTCATGTTTATCTTGGTGGCAAACAGTTTGGAGCCTGATCAGACGCCGGGTTACCCGGCGTCTGATCTGGCTCCAAACTATTCGCACTGCAAATAATATATTTAGCGTAAACGCGTTTATTGGGAAAGAATAACACATTCTCCATTGTATTTTCTACTTGAAAGATATCAGCACACTGGTACTAAACTGCCTTTCATTCCTAAGTACGCGCTTCCTGCAAACAGCACGGAGACAGATCAGCCACAAGGTAACCCGGCGTCTGATCAGGCCGCACTCTGTTGGAAGTACACTATGAATGTCAAATAGTGTGAGCCCAGATAAGATGCAGGGTTACTGAGCCATCAGTGAACTCTCACCGCATGATTGCTAGAGGTTTGTATTGTAAATGTACAGTGGGGAGAATTTTATTCGGCTTTACCAGTAAACGCGTTGACGCTAATTCTATTATTTCCAATGCAAACAGTTTAAATCAACATTCAGTGTTGTCCAAAAAGTGTCCTTTCTGCATTTTGTTGCAATGCGTTTACGTTCAAACGGGAAAGAATAACGTGTTCTCCACTGTACTGCATGGGTGCAATAAAAACCCTTCTGTGTCTGTCCACACAGCAAATAAGTTCATATGAAATATGAAATAGTGCAGTTACTGATGAGACGCCGCGTCACAACGTCTCTACATGTACCTAAAACTATTTGGGCATTAGAAACAATAAAAAACCAGCAGAATAAGTTTCAAACCGGTTCATAACGTTCGTTGTCAGCAATCAACAATAGGTTTAGCTATGGGGAATTCGGCGTTGTTTTTTTATCTTTTGCATAACAAAATCGTCTCACCTAAATGCATTAAGTCATTGGCGTCGGTGTTTTAGGGGGTTTTGTTACTTGATTTAAAAAAATCGAACCCTAGCGACAAGTATATTTGTCATTTACAAATGACATTCGGCATAATATTATACACTTGTCTTATTGAAACCCTAACCCTGAAGACAATTTTCAGAGAACTCATACAGGAGAGCTGTGCAATATATTGCTAAAATTCTCTTTAAAAGGTAAACAATGGTCTAGTCTAGACTTAATTGGAAGCTTAAACAAAATTTTAATTTGAAATTTTAGGATTCACTGTGTTGATATGTGCTGAAGGTTATACATGTAGCCGATAAAGTCTTTGAATGAGTGATCATGACTGCTTGATTTTACTGTGCGAGTATGCGTTTTGTATTCTCTAACGTCTTTATGGTCCCCAATTATCTTCTATCTTGAAACCTACGTAAATTTTCCTTTAAGAAGGGTTCATATACGTATGTGTTGCCGCAAAGCCATTAATAAAATGCATCAAACCGAACATCACAAACAAGTGTGTAACGCTTCGTTTCACCAATCTAACACTGCCGTGTATTGAGTTCCACACATTGCATGCACAAATTATGGTGAAGCACCACGTATTTCAGAGAACACAGACAAATCCTAAACCGTATACTTTATATCATAGCAAACTGTATATATTTGATATAGACACTGTGTACAGTGGAGAAGACGTTATTTCTTTCCAATACACGCGTTTACGCTATGCGAGAGAGAACAAAAACAAAGGGAGGTAAATGAGACATGATACTACTACATATATGCAGGTAAATACAATCAGTAATTTCCCTTTGATGTTGGTTATGATGATAATATAACGGTGCCCACTTGTCAATGAAATATGTATAAAATGCCAGCTTTTTGACAATTCTGACTTTTTTCTAATCTGAATGGCAAACAGTTTGGCGCCTCATTAGATGTCGGTTTATCCGGCGTCTGATCTGACTCCAAAACTATCTGCAGTTGAACTAAAACGCGTTTATTGGGAAATAATCATTCATTCTCTACTGCAACTACATGTACATGTATGTATACGTGTTAAATACGCTATTCCTACCAATTTACGCGTTAATCTATGCGTAAGAAACGCATTGTGAACGGTTAACGTCTTACGATTTTAACGCGTTTAAACGCGCTAATAAACGATTATACCAATTCAGTCTCGGCTAAGGGTCCGTCTGCTAAGTGATGACCCTTTCATCCGGGCTCTTTTAAACACGTAAAGAAACGGATAGAAAACACGTTTAACGAAACGGATAATAAACGCGTAAGAAACGCTTAAGAAACGCGTAAGAAAAGCGTAAAGTAGGTAGGAATAGCGTATCAATTTTTAGGCAAAGCTGGATTACAATCAGGAGCAACCGGTAAACACTTACTCACTTACTCAACCACTAACTAACTAACACGTCCACCAACAAACACTTGCGCTGAGTTACACACATTGACAAATAAGAATATTGTATGTCAGCTTTATTCCTTTCGAAAAGATCAATTTAGGCATATTTTCATAATTTGCAGATACAGTGGAGAATCTGTTATTCTTTCCCGTTTAAACGCAAACGTACGCAAACGCAAAGCACTAAAACGTAGAAAAGAACAACTTTTGGACAATTCTGATAATTCTTGTTTATCTTGGTGGCAAACAGTTTGGAGCCTGATCAGACGCCGGGTTACCCGGTGTCTGATCTGGCTCCAAACTGTTTGCACTGCAAAAATAGTTTTAGCGTAAACGCGTTTATTGGGAAAGAATAATAGATTCTCCACTGTAGCATGTAATCCTGGCGTCGTTTCAGACAATCCTGTAGTAATCTGCAAGCACACGCTGTTTCAACGACCAACAGCTGCTGTTCCCACACTAAAACGAAAACCAGTCGAGAAAACGTTATTCATTCCGTTTAAATGCAAACCAAACGCTGTTGCATAGCAATAAAATGGTGAAAATGACAACTTGTTGACTAGTTTGCCTACTAATACATGTATTAATTTGAGGTATAATTCGTGGTATAATTCGTGGACAGCTTTCACCATTTTTAATAATGTTATTGATCTTCTATAGAGTTTTTAGTTATGGTCGCATGCTATTATTCCTAGTTATGTTACATTAGATGGCCTGCATTGGGCGCTCTGCTATTATTTCTATTGGTCGGCAATCTTTAGCCGGTTGGTTCATTGCTGATTGATGGGGGTAGTGTGATTGCCGTTTTGGGGGCTGTCTTTTGTATGTTTATTCTTATTTATTTTAGATATAATTATAGTTATTTGTGTTTTGTCGATGGCCTGCATTGGGCGCTCTACCATTATTTATATCAGTCGGCAATACTTAGCCGGTTGGTTCATTGCTGATTGATGGGGGTAATGTGATCGCCGTTTTGGGGGACTGTCTTTTATATGTTTATTCATGTTTTATTTCAGATCTAATTGTAGTTATTTTGTCTTTTCACGATTTATAGGTACATAAGTGTTATTTCATGTAAAGCGCTTTTGAACGCACAATCCCTGTGTGAAAAGAGCGCTATATAAATCTGGTATAATAATAATAATAATAATAAAAATGAATCGCCAGAATTCTCAAAATGTTGTCTTTTCTACATTTTATTGAACTGCGATTGCGTTTCGTTTGCGTTTGAACGACACGACAAGACAAACTTTATTTTGAGTCGGCAAAACAGATAACGTAAACGACATAAGCTACATTAGCTTTTGAATCGACTATAACATAAATCTATAGCACATAATAAAGCGAGGATACATTAAGGCATGCAGCAGACAATCCCTGAAACTAGTTGATTGCTGCACATCTCTTTTAGATGGTTTGCAACAAATGCGGGACACAACTGGACATACTATCGTCCTCCAGTGTACAGTAGAGAAAACGTTATTCTTTCCCGTTTAAACGTAAACAAAACGCAAACGCAAAACACTAAACGTATAAAATGACAAATTTTAATAATTCTGACTATTCATTTTTACCTGAGTGGCAAACAGTTTGGAGCCTGATCAGACGCCGGGTAACCCGGCGTCTGATCTGGCTCCAAACTGTTTGCATTGCAAATACTAGTTTTAGGGTAAACGCGTTTATTGGGAAAGAATAAAGTTTTCTCCACTGTATCAATAAAGTACGGTTCTTACTGTGATTCACATAGCGGTTTGCACAGATGGGAGGAGCAGAAATATGTGGCCCATGTGTAGTCCCAGCCTGGATGGAAAACACCACAGTCGCCGCGAGCAGGATGTCCATTATGCCAGTCTAAAGAGAAACATAACCTCTATACTTACAGTGGAGAATGTGTTATTCTTTCCCAATAAACCCGTTTACGCTAAAACTATTATTTGCAGTGCAAACAGTTTGGAGCCAGATCAGACGCCGGGTAACCCGGTGTCTGATCAGGCTCCAAACTGTTTGCCACCAAGATAAACATGAAATATCAGAATTGTCCAAAAGTTGTTTTTTTCTACGTTTTAGTGCTTTGCGTTTGCGTACGTTTGCGTTTAAACGGGAAAGAATAACACATTCTCCAATCTCCACTGTACATGTGTGACGACTACTTCATTGCGTTAACCCATTTGTGCGTCCTATAAAAGGAACATAGACAAACAGTGTAGGCCCTGATCAGATGCCGCATAATGCGACATCTGACCAGTGTTTACACTGTTTGCTGATAGGAATTTCAATATCAAACAAAACGAAAATGAAAATTCGGACCAGGCAGCACTTACACTTAAAATGTACTACCGGTAATCCAAAACATAAGCATGTTAGAATCCACTGGATGCAATTATGTTAATTATGATATGTTTAAGGCAGGTGGCTGCTTAAAGGTTTGTGAAAGTAAGACAGAAATCTATTTAGGCAGCTTTCTGTTTTACTTTCAACATACTTTAAGCTATTACATGTACCTGTCTGTCATACAGTGGAGAAAACGTTTATCTTTCCCATTTAAACGCAAACGAAACGCAAACCCAAAGCACTAAAACGTAGAAAAACTTTTGGACAATTCTGATAATTCATATTTATCTTGGTGGCAAACAGTTCGGAGCCTGATCAGACGCCGGTTTACCCGGCGTCTGATCTGGCTCCAAACTGTTTGTTATTGAAATAATAGTTTTAGCGTAAACGCGTTTATTGGGAAAGAATAACAGATTCTCCACTGTACAAATAATTCACCTTCTTATTAATGGTCGTAATAGAAGAGTTTTACTGTACATGAAACAGACACTGTAACAGAGAGAAACAACTATCCAAAGAACATTTATTGACAATGTGAATTGTTTTGTTGGTGTATGCAGACCTGTACATGTAGATATACTCATTGTTAAAACAGATTAAAAAAATATTTTCAATAAAAAAATTAAACTATAATAATAGTATAACTAAAACTTGAAATATGAACTGTTAACATTTTTCACAACATGTAATTTTCTACAGTCTGTTACATTGCCTTTGCGTTTGTTTTCGTTTATTTATTTATGCCCATGACACGTCTTATAAAAGAGATATAGTGATGTGTTAGGTGTTTATTTTATGCTTTCAATATTAACCAAACACAACTAAATAGCTTTTTAAACAATTTTTTGTAGCCAGAAACATTAGTTATTTGAAGCAGAACAATAATTATTGTATGCCAAAAGGAATAAGAAAGAATTTGTACTCTGCGTAAATGACGTAACGCGTCCTCGTTTTCGATTAAGCGTTAGTAACGCTTAATCGAAAATGAGGTTGAAGTAAAATACAAAAAGCAAAATATAAGGTGGACTATACAGACTCTTGTATTTTACTATACATTACAGACACGCTTGATATAGTTAAAAGGCGTATGATACATGTAGTTAAAAGGCGTATGATATAAAGCAGATAAGGGTTACCAAATATAGTTACCTACCAGTAAATGTTGGCGGGGTGTTGCTGTCCTGCCACTGCCACTTATGGCTTGGGTTGTTAAAGGTTAGACCCATCCAGTAGCATTCCGCTTCGGAACAGAACGATAAAACGTGGTTTTAAAATTATATCTACATGTTCTTTCAAAGTACCATTTATGTCACTTAGAGCAAAACTCACAACTTACAATGGAGAAGACGTTATTCTTTCCCAATAAACGCGTTTATGCTTAAACTTTTATTTCCATTGCAAACAGCTTGGAGCCGAATCTTACGCCGGGTAACCCGGTGTCTGATCAGGCTCCGAACTGTTTGTCACTCAGATTAAAATCAATAGTCAGAATTGTCAAAAATTGTATTATTTTTACAATTAAGTGCATTGCGTTTGCATTTCATATGTGTTCAAACGGGAAAGAGTAACGTCTTACCAGGGCTGCCATTTTTCCGGATTTTTCCGAATTCTTCGGATTTTTATTCCAACAGATGGAAGCTTGAAGCAGGCTGAAAGTAAAGCAGAATGCGCCTTTAGGCGCATTCTGCTTTACCTTCAACATGCTTCAAGCATCACGTGTCTTAAAACTAGAATCAGACTATGGGTTAAAGGAAAAAATCGGAAAATTAAACTCTTACCCGCTGTATCAGATCTAGTTTGATCGCAGTATAGGTTTGCCCTTTACTTTCCCAATAAACAAACGTGTGTGGAAACAATAATTCTAACAGCAAATCCTTTAGAGCCTGGTCAGAAGCCGACCCACTTGTTATCTGATCAGGCTCCAAGCTGTTTGCCACTCAAGCATAAATAATTCGTCACTACTTTAAAAAATCATCATCATTTTCTACATCTTCATTTCGAAATGACATCAAATCTACATCTAATGACGTTAACATTTGAAATAGGAATGTTTTGGAGCTTTAGAATATCAATTTGTTAATAATCATGGCTAGTTTTAACCGAATTACGATGAGGAAATACTAGTTATTTAAGGTTTCGGAACACCAATAGACCGGAAATGCTACATGGTCACCGGAAATGCTTCATGGTCCAGTCAAAAGTAGTTCCCCGAGATGTAATGCGAACTTTTGGCCTCAAAATGGCATTTTGTCACTTGATATGCACTGTTTTTTTGCTTTTGATGTACTACAGTGGAGAATCTGTTATTCTTTCCCGTTTAAACGCAAACGTACGCAAACGCAAAGCACTAAAACGTAGAAAAGAACAACTTTTTGACAATTCTGATAATTCTTGTTTATCTTGGTGGCAAACAGTTTGGGTTACCGGGCGTCTGATCCGGCTCCAAACTATTTGCACTGCAAATAATAGTTTTAGCGTAAACGCGTTTATTGGGAAAGAATAACAGATTCTCCACTGTACATAGGTGCCAGAATACATATACAAGGCATTTCGGTTATCCTAGAAGGGGTTTATGTAGAAATTATGTAGGCTGAAGTGACAGTCCCTGTTTTAACCGCACCCTCTGCCAAAAGGTAGCAAAACACCAGTCATGTCATTGACGTCATATTATTTTTCTTACATTACACATGGCTCCCTGTATTTTCTTCATTTTTCAGTTGTGCATAAATGTATCTTTGGGGAAAATAATTATATAGAGTTGCACCTGGGTAGGCTGTAAAAAATGAATCATTGTGACCTTGAAAATGACACATTTTATATGAATTACATAGGAGAGCCTTGTTGAGCCGAATTCTTCACACGACGAATTCTTCACACCTGTGAGGAATTCGTAGGAATTTCATACGAATATGTCACACATGTGTGAATAATTCGTACTGACTCTCAGCCCCCCTGACAGTAGATACGAACTCTTCACATGTCGATTTTTTTTAAAAAACGAATGTAAACATTTTGTGCATACGAAAACCTCACACTTTCCAAAAAGCTTTTAGCCTCCCAGATGGATAAGGGGACATATTAGGTTTGCTTTACTTGATAGAGGTCTTATATTTCACATAATGACAAAACATATGTACTAGACTGCCTGTTTAAATTGGGTCATAAGTTAAAAGGTCAAGGTCACACGGGGTAGAAAAGTCACATTTTTCAGCACTCGATATAATTAATTATAGACACATAACACTGAAAAATAGCATGATAATAATAGCACTTTGGTGACCATATAATTTACTCGATTCCGTCGTATCGGATATTATTCGGTCCGTCTGTACGATGCATTCTAAGAACTTTATAAATGTATGGAACGGTTTCTGTGTCACCAGCTGAAGGCAAAGATAACACGTCGGGGTCGGTCACTTTTCCGTAGTCTATCTGTCCGATCGTCCGACTGTCATGTTTTTTTTTTACTCTAACCCCTGTTCCACTGAAGTTTTTAAGGTGAAATTTCACTTAAAGAGTTTAATGAGTAGACGTGTATTGCAAACAAAGTTCATAATTCTTGTATCAACACCGTGAGAGGTATTCCCCTTTCTACATTTTTCCGGGAGATTCTGCCATTCCGAAGCTTTTGAAATTAAATTTCATTAGAGACTATCACTGCAGTTTGTTCGAATTTTCAAACCATTCAGATTTTTTTTTCAAATTCTGCATGTTGCTAGTATAAACCCTGTTGTGCAGAAATATGAAATAAAAGTAGGGAGTCCCCGAACTGGTTTTTTTCTTAATAACTTATTTTTCTGGTATACCCCTAATTATCCAGAGACACGTGCTTTTGATCATAAAATCTCAGAACACCCCTCTTCAGCTTTGTAATTTTCCTTAGATATTGGGTTATTGATATGTTTTCATAAAATAGAAAAGAATAGGAGGAAGTAGCAATAAAAACATGGAAACAACATTTTATTCGTCAATATAGGGAACACATCAAATCATTGTTATTTTTCTCTTTTTTTTCTCCTACAGTTCTTACATTCAGATTTTGCCAATATTTTTCACAAATATTGATAAAAGCCTTAATTTACTGAAATCACTAATTAAAGTTATGGGTACCCGAACTATTTTTCTACAAAATACAAATGTCTGCGTAAAGATTAACGCATGTCTTTCCAGTTACATATAGGGCTATTTATAAATGATATATGTTAACCACTTTTAAATGCTAGAATGTGTCCAAATCCACAGTTTAATCGTCAACGATATATCACTATACAAGCATTATTAGTATATATTATTTATCGTGGACGCAAAAATATATGACCACACAATTAAGCTTTTTGAGGTAGGAAAACATACAAATTTCAAATATAAACTATATAATAGAGAATTGGTCAAAGTGAGACAACTCATCAGAAGTTTGGCAAAAGTTGCTTCTCTTTGACTGTAAAAAATTGAAACTGGCTCGATAGTCCTTAACTGAAAGAGATGGATGTATAAATGTGCATTGCACGAGGATCATAACTCCTGCATCAGTATACGGTGAGAGTAATTCCTTCAATATATGAATGAGGTTTGCGCTGATTTCACTTCTGTGTTATGTTGCTCACTTTCTTACATTGTACCATACTACGGATTGCCTTATCGTGTAGTCCACATCATGGACATTCAGTAATAACGTGCAATACTGTGGGAGACCGAAAGGAAACCGGTATTATCCGGTTGCCAGACGGGCGCCGGTGTTAAGACGAAATGTGTCCCCCTCTAAAGAGTGACACATGAGGACAATTTTTGATGTAGAAAACTGTCCTTGGGACTTGCTTTGGCATATTACATGTTAAATGACCTGGGCGGTTAATTGTCTGAGTCGAAAAATATCCCGGGGTCACAATTCTGAGTGGTGGGGACACTTTTCGTCATTACACCGGCCGGAATAGGATAGGCAGAAGCCAGATGGAGACGGCCTTGCACGACCCCTGACAGGCTTGTATACGTTTGTATATTTGGTCAAAAGCTTTTTCGGGTCCGATCGACGTGTAAGGTGCCCGGAATCGACCGATTTTAAATCGATGTCGTTTCGATGACCGTCGTTGAAACTAGCGTTTAACTCCACTTTAAAATCAAACCGAGGCCCAGAATTCTGAGTTCATACTATGTTAACAGTATTTCAGTCATATCTCGACATAAAGCTAATTGCAGATGGGAGAAGAAACCGGATGCACGTCATAAACTGTATCAGGTAAAAATTTGCATCTGGGTAAAAGCATCGAATTTCCGATAGCCAGCTTGAAGGCTTCTCCAAATAAAAAAGCCCAAGTGTTCAGATTGGGATTCGAACCAACACCAGTAAGGAGCTAAGTGAGTGTAAGTCATAGTCACTATGAGCACTGGACCTCGGCCACGGGTCCCATCCCTCCCCATCCCGTTTAGAATACCAACAATCTACCAGCATTCGGCCGGCAACCTGTCGGTCGTCTGCCTATTTTGCCTCAAAGGAAGCCGGGAACTAAGCATAACCTCAACGGGACTTAAGTTTGATCATGGGATAAAAAAAGGCTGCACTTATCCACAGATAATTCTTCGGGTTTAGGTCGGCTGTTAAAGAGCTTTTTTGATCAAATCGTAAAAACTGCGTGTAAAAGGGTGGTTAACACAGTTTTAGCGCACCCGCTTCTTAACAATGCATCCCGAGTTCGATCCCGGGTCGTGACAGTACGTGAGAGGGTCGCCTGTCCGAAGACGTTGGGTTTCCCTAGTACTCTAGTGACATCCCACAAAACGACGCAATACACCATCGTTTACGCTATGGAAAGTGATTTGCCTAAGTTGTTAGAACTTGTTTCATAAAGAAATGTTAAACGGAAGGTGATGTGTGAAGAATCCGTAGGTACCAACAGGTCGTTAAAAAGGGGGTACGGAAATCTCACACTGCCATTGTGTGACATATTCGTACGAAATCTTCACACATTGGTCACACGAGTGGAATAATTCGTACGAATTCTTCACACGTCTGATTACGGTGTGTGAAGAATTCGGCTCAACAGAGTTTAATTGGTGTTCCATACCATAAATATTCGCAATAGCCAGATTGATTTTAAACTTTCTGCGCATTGTTTTTGCACATGAAACAGTTGGTCATAGAGGTAAAACAGTAAAACTGTTTGTCCTTGATAAGACAATGCCAGCATCACGCAACAAAACAGTATAAAAATAACGAATTAGAAATTCTATAGAAGATTAGTAATACATGAAATGCCAACTATTCTTACCATTTGTATGTCGCAGGTGGTCCTTGATGTATGTGTTTTCAATGGCAGTATCGACCTCCACCATATGGCTACCATGTTGCTGACAGTAGGCCTGTAACAGGTAACATTTTCAAATTTATCGTGGGGTGTTTACCCTTTCACCGCCCCATTATCGTCTAATTCAATATTGTTGTCTGCAATACCGTTTCAAAGTCAGATTTATGACAGTATAATTTACGTTATTTCAAAACAAGAGTCAATCAGTTTTGATCCTGATCAGACGACGCGTTACAGGATCAAAACTGATTACAAATGCGCTCCACGACGTCATCGAGAGTGACATGGTTAACAAAGCTAGATGCGCATTTAAATATCATATATCACATGTACATTTCATCGCTGGATTTGATCCGCATACATGAAACAAGGCATTTGAACAGGATCCAAACTGTTTGTATATACCACAACAGTCGGTCGAAGGTAAAAAAAGCTACCCATCTGCCTGACTATAGTTGAACGCAAAACATATTGAATGCATATGCAATAAAGCATTGCGTGTGATAAGCGGCTAAACTGTTTTATTACACCTCGCTTTGAGTTACAATGTTAAATTCCCATATACCTACAGTTAACATTTTGCATGTCTTTTACATCTATTCAAAATATACTGTCACTCTTTATGATATTCTTTTTGTGACGTCACTCTAAAAGACATTACTTTTTTACTCCGTCCGAAAACGTACTGTCAGCATTGACATTGAGTTCGCTATTGGATACATTGGAACGTTATAAAGAGTGGTAACATAATTATAAACAATGTGACGTCATAGACGGCGACGTCGTTTCCCGCGTTACGTACATGTCTGCGCTAAATTAGTATTCACAACACATTTTATAAAATACAAATGAGACGATTCTAAAGCTAGAATTGATAAGCTCGGTGTAATAAAATAAATATTAGATGTCAGTTTGCGTGACATTCAAATTGTCAACCCTCGAAAACAAGAATGTCACCCTCGGCTACTCCTCGGGGTGACATGCTGTTTCTCGGGCTGACAATTTGAATGTCACGCAAACTGCCATCTAATATTTATATACTGTACTCGTTTTAAAAAGGACAATAAGCGTCTATGGCTGTTACAATGTAATAAGTTGAAATAAATAAAGAACATAAAGGAAAATACAGGGCTGCCATAAATTGATCATAAAAATCCTAAAGTTTCAAATTTTTCAGACGCAATTTTACTAATCGCATCTTTACCCCATAGTCTGTTTCTTGTTTTGAAGACACATGACTGCTGAAAACAGGTTAAAAGTAAAGCAGAATGCGCCTTAAGGCGCATTCTGCTTTACTTTCAGCCTGTTTTAAGCTACGATCTGCTAGGACAAAAATCCGAATACTTATGAAAAATCCGGAGAAATGGTAACCCAGAGAGGAGAGTGAAACATATATAACAAAAAGACAGCATGGCAGATATTTGTATATAGGCCTTACCTCAGCCCCTGTGAAATCCGTTTTGCTCTGTCCCAACTTGTAACAGCTTCCATTAAAGGAAAGCAATCCACTCCCGCAATCTTTAAGTGCAACTGACTGTATTCCTGTCAAATGAATCAATTTTTTTTTATACAAATTACAGTAAAACCTCTCTATTACGACCACTAAATTAAGTTAATAAACAGGTGTTTATGACAGGTGAATGCTTAACGCAAAGTGACAGTAAAACAGAAGCTCCTATAGGAGCTTTCTGTTTTACTGTAACATTGCTTTAAGCTGTCACCTGTATTTTATACAATCAAATAGCCTTCTTTTAGTGTCCGTAATAGAGAGGTTTTACTGTACAATAGGAGTTTAATTTATTGAAAGCTACCATTAACACATGAACAAAGCAAGCACACATAATTAGAATTATTGAACAACATTTGGGTTAGTATGAAAAGAAAAACCAACAACAATAAATCTAAAAGAATGTGCCAAAGCATTAAAACATTAACATAACTAAAGGGACGACATTTGCTATTTGACAACACTAATTCCATGGCAATACAATTCTCGCAGCAATAAGAAAGTGTGGGCGAGACGAAGATATCGAGATGTCTGAGATGGAAATTAGTTTAGAGTCGAAAACTTAACTCTTATACTATCGATCGCGACTAGACTGGTATAGACAAATAATTTTGATCTAGATCAGACGCGGCGTCTGATCTGAGTCCAAATTATTTGACATTCACCGATAAAAATTGCATAAATCTTATGAACATATTTTGCAGACAACACTTTCAAAGCAGACAATATTTAAGACAGGCTTAGGTTCAACGCGTGAGCTCAATCTAGACGTTTCACGTCCATAGTCTATGCCGTCGTCGGCGCCAACGGAATATCTATTATATCTTATTCTCGATTTCGCTCCTTCGACAGCGCGAGAGAAAAGTTCGTCGACAACTTCAGAGGCTAATACAGTGGAGATGACATTATACTTTCCCGTTTAAACGCAAACGCAAACGAAACGCAAAACGCATTTAGATAATTCTGAATATTTACATTTGCGCCATTCAATTCTATTGATCAAAATGACGTTTATTTCGTATCAACTCAATGTTTTAAGGGAGCGAGACTTGTGGATATCCTAGCAATGAAGGTGAGCTAATGGATCTGCTCTCCGCGAATCATTTTGTTGCATTTCCCGAGAAATGTCGTTATGGCTGTTCCTTTCAAGGTTCACATTATTCGTGGTAAAAAAACACTAATATGGATTATTAAACAAATGTTCATTTAATATTAGAAAGTACATAAAATATAATATAAATATAAAAAAAATGAACTGATGTTTTTCGACGTTTTAGTGAATTAAACGAGATAAAAATGATCGACAGGTTTACCATGAATCAATTTACATGAATTAAATTGAATAGCAAAGCGTTTGGAGGCTGATCAGACACGAGTTTGATCTCGTTCCAAACTGTTTGCAATGGAAGCAGTAAATTTTGCATCATCGCGTTTATAGGGAAATAATTACGTCTTCTCCACTGTGTCAAAATTCGTGCCAGTGACCGTAAACGTCTCTTATAATTACAGTTAGCTCCCTCTACTATTACAAAATTTTGAAAGAAACACGGCAGCTTGTTTTAAAGCAAGTTAAACGTAAAATAGAAAGTCTTTAAATGTCCTTAAATGAGCTCTCTATTTTACACTCACCTTGTTTTAGCGACCACCTGCAATAAACACCTAATGCTTACAGCGGAGAATCTGTTATTCTTTCCCAATAAACGCGTTTACGCTAAAACTATTATTCGCAGGGCAAACAGTTTGGAGCCAGATCAGACGCCGGGTAACCCGGCGTCTGATCAGGCTCCAAACTGTTTGCCACCAAGATAAACATGACATATCAGAATTGTCCAAAAGTTGTTATTTTCTACTTTTTAGTGTTTTGCGTTTGCGTACGTTTGCGTTTAAACGGGAAAGAATAACAGTTTCTGCACTGTATCACAAATTAGTGGATTTAGTACATATATATTACCTTAATTGGATATAGAATCCATTTGACTAAATGTCGAATACGTCTATAGCTCGTTTAAAACATAATCATAATGTGATTGAACTTTCCATAACTGTATACTGTGTTACCACAATGCCAGTTTCGGAAATGGATAAATTCTATCCTCCCTCCTTCCTACTTGGGGTCACATAAACTGTCCAAATTTGTTTTAATGAATAGTACGATTTAGAATAAAGTGTGCAGCTCTGGGGCCCGTTTTACTAAAAAACTTACGCACAATTTTTGCGCAAATCAAAATCGTTTAACTCTTATTTTTCGACCATAAACGCTTGCAAACAGCAAATAGCCAGATCAGAGAAAGCGCTAAAAGCGCGTCCTCTGATCTGGCTATTTGCTGTTTGTAGCAAGTGATAATAAAAAAAATATAAATTAAAATTAAAATTTTGACTTACGCAAAAAATTTGCGTAAGTAGTTTAGTAAAACGGGCCCCTGAAGTACAACATAAGTCTGTGTCTAACTTTCGGCCCATTTTGGCTGACAAAGTTTTCACCTTAAACAATTATCTGCTGGACAAGTCATTTTCAACGGGTTTATAGTTTTTTTACCATTCATATAGTAAATGACAAATAATTCTTTAAATGTGGCATAACTTACCTGTATCGAGGATGATACCAACACATAACAAAGCCACACAATAACGAACCATTCTTTGCCGTGTCCAAATACTTTATGACGGTCTAGACACGAATGTTAGATAACCAGAAAAGTTCTACATTAATGTGACTTTTAAACTTTTATGATAAGGAATCCAGAACGCCTGCGATGTAAACGTGCTTCATATAGATTACCTCTGCTTAAGAAAATGTCAACAACAATTGTTTTGACTAAATTACAGTAAATAATGCATATTGACTATATAAAAGAAAAGTTGCAGTTTAAATCAATGTGAAAGTAGAAGAGAAACCCCCTTTTTACATTCAACTTGCTTTAAACAGCCACCTGCTTTAAAATTTAATTTTAATAACTGATCATTATAGAGATGTTTACATGTTACTGTAATACATCCTAGTGACACATAAAGGTATCCTTTACAAACAGTGTACTGTTTGTAATTTTATCTGATTTACATCTGTTTCTGCCAACCTTAGGCACATTCACGTCTCAAAGAGAAAGAGAGAGAGAGAGAGAGAGACAGAGAGAGACAGACAGACAGACAGAGACGGAGACAGAGATAGACAGAGAAAAATAGAGCGACAGAGAGGGAGAGAGACAGATTAAAGAGAGAGAGAGAGACAGACAGAGACAGAGAGAGATATACAGAGAGAGAGAGAGACATAGATGTGGACATAGAGAGAGAGAGAGAGCGAGAGAGAGAGAGAGAGACAGACATACAGACAGAGACAGAGACAGATAGACAGTGACAGAGACAGAGAGAAAGAGAGAGACAGATACAGAGAGAGACACACTCACACACAGACAGAGAGACATAGAGAGACAGATAGAGACACACAGAGAGACACAGAGACACAGAGAGAGACACAGAGAGACAGAGAGAGAGACATAGTTAGAGACATACACAGAGATAGAGGCAGAGAGACAGTGACATAAAAGAGACAGATAGAGACACACATAGAGAGTCACAGAGAGACAGAGAGAGACAGAGAGAGAGCGAGAGAGACAGACAGAGAGAGAAAGAGACAGAGATACAGACAGAGACAGAGAGAGAGAAACAGAGAGAGACATAGAGACAGAAGGACAGAGACAGACAGAGAGAGACATAGAGAGACAGAGACAGAGAGAGAGGGAGATGGGCAGAGAGAGACAGATAGACAGAGACAGAAACAGACAGAGATAGACATAGACAAATAGAGACAGACAGAGAGACAGACAGAGAAAGACAGACAGACATACAGACAGAGAGACAAAGAGGCAGAGACAGAGACAGTGAGTGACAGAGAGACAGAGAGAGAGAAAAAGGTTTTACTGTAATTGTTTTCACGTTTATCTGTGGAATAAATACGTCATCTCAATCGTACGGGTAAAAAATCAAACACATAGGGATGTTCAGTTCCTAATTTTATTTAACTTTTTTTTACAGACAACTCTTGTAAAAGATGTCAGTGTTAGATATGGTACATGTATGTATTTCGAAAGTGTACTTTTCACCGTCCAACGACTGTTGATTCACTCGGCCCACTGGAAGAAAAAACATACATGTTTATAGATAACCCCTTCTGTGACAGCTTGACAACACTAAATTATGCAAACAGTTTTTATTCCTTTAACTTTAGGAATAAAAGAAGAACTCATTACGAACAGGTAGTATTATAGCAGTGGTCGTGGTCGACTTGTTATGACGTCATAATGACATCATGTTGTGCTTAAAATATCTTAACTTCAAACAATTTTCGATGTATTCTGGTCAGGCTCAAAGCTATTCGCCAATACAAACAAGCTGTCATTTCCCCCCATTTTATTGCAAAGCGTTTTGTTCGTTTAAACGGGAAAAATAAACGATTTTCCAATAGTGCAAATTGTGCGTCTCAATAAAAGAGTGCTGGACGCAATAAATACCTGTTCAATAAACAAACCGCTCATATCAGTCTGTAAGTATACAAGCTTTCAATACAAATATGGAATGAACAACACGTAACATTTTTTAAGTATCTTGGTATACACTTCTATAAAAGCGACTGATGATACAGAACACAAACAAGAAACTCTCAACATGAATCATATGTCATGCACTACCTATCCTGTATCTTCAGTCAAACAAATATATTGACGTCTGACAAATGTCAGTTGTTATTAAATCGCAGCTACGTATTTTAAACTACAGTGCTTCCTCCTTACAATGACATGCCCACAGTTATTCTTGACGCTGTTCCCTAAACAAGAGCGAAAACGGGAAAAATAGCGTCTTCTCCACTGTATATTATGTACAAGAAACTTTTTACTATGTTTACACATAGCTGCTGTTTTTTAATTTTAGACTTTACCATGATAATGACGTACTGTTGCAATAATGACGTAATTTTGAAAACAAAACTAAAGAAAACGCCTTACTGTGTTTTACATATAGCTGCACAGACACTGTAAGCACAAGGATAGTCGCCCCATTTGTAGTCAAACCCTGGCCAGAACACTGCACAATCACCATCACCATTGGGCTCGGTCGGATAGAAGTCTAAAATAGTACAAAATGTAATAGATTGAGTTGGGGTTGCCAGAACACTGCACAGTCTCCATCACCATTGGGCTCGGTCGGATAGAAGTCTAAAATAGTACAAAATGTAATAGATTGAGTTGGGGTTGCCAGAACACTGCACAGTCTCCATCACCATTGGGCTCGGTCGGATAGAAGTCTGAAACAGTAATAGATACTACACCGCGACACATAAACTGGTCATATTGACCCGAATAAAAACTACGAATGAATGTCTTAACGCTTTACTCCAAATATCGTCGTGCAGTTAATAAAGGTATACAAGGGAACTTTCTGTTTTTTCATATTTCTTGAGCTACTAGATAGAGGTTGGTTTTGAAGAAGTTACAGTCGAACTTCGATATCTCGAAATCGCTTAACTCGAACTAACCGATATTTCAACACATGAATTACATTATTTCATGTTCGGTTAAGTCGAACATACCCGTAGTTCAAAGTTAAAACGTGGCTGAGCCACATTGTAACTTTCAACTACGGGTATTGTCGACATAACCGAGTTCGAAATATTGAAGTTCGACTGTATATTGGTCGCTGTACGGACACGTTTCATGTATCCGAAAACCCCGTTTTCCTCTCACAGAAAATGTTAACACATGACTCCATTTGAGCGATCGGAAGTCATTATTTCAATTTGATAATCGATGTAAAACGAATAAAGTTAAACCAAAGAATACCGAACTGAATTTACTCCTAAAAAGTCGCTAAATCTGACATTATCCGAAACTTCTTTGAAATAGTTTTGAGACCTTGCAATGCACAGAGGATAAGACGTTATTCATTTTCGGTTCAACGCAAACGAAACTCAAAACCATTGATATAAAATGTAGAAATGACAATTCTGACTACCTATTTTACATTGAGTGGCAAACAGTTTGAAGCCTGCTCAGACGTTGGTGTACGCGGCGTCTGATCTGACCCCGACCTTTTTGCAATGGAAAGTGTATGTTATTGAAAACCTGTATAAGAATGTTCATGGTGACAACATATACATGAAAAGGTTTAGACAAGACATGAATACACTTACAGTGGAGAATCTGATATTCTTTCCCGTTTAAACGCAAACCTACGCAAACGCAAAGCACTAAAACGTAGAAAAGTACAACTTTTTGACATTTCTGATAATTCATGTTTATCTTGGTGGCAAACAGTTTAGAGCCTGATCAGACGCCGGGCTACCCGGCGTCTGATCTGGCTCCAAACTGTTTGCACTGCAAATAATAATTTTAGCGTAAACGCGTTTATTGGGAAAGAATAACACATTCTCCACTGTAATTGTCGGGATGAGCATGGGTCTGTATTAAGAGACACCCTGTCATATGTGACCTTTTTCATGGAATCACTTTGAAGGTCATGTATGGCAGTCTTGACCTTAATTGGTTCAGCATAAGCGCGTTTATTTTGAAAGAATGAGGTTTTCTTTACTATTCAATTCATTTGAAATAGTAACTTTTCTTAACCGGAAATATCTCTATGCTGAACCTTATTTTTGTTCTTAAAGAGGTTGATTGACAGAGTATTAACTGTACCTACCAGTCATGTTTGGCTTCGTGTTGCTGTTAGACCACACCCATACAGATTCAGTCGCCTTGTCTGTCAGACCAATCCAGTAGCAATGCGCTTTGGAAAGATCATATAAGAAGTAAGTATGCATATCTTAAGGCATACCTGCAGAAGCGATCGTCTGAATTTAGCATTTGCACGGAGTGAACATGTTATATTGGTATAAATCAATGCAACTGTCTCTTTTAAGGCCGCCATGGAATTTCAAATAGATTCGGCCATTACTAACTCCGTGAATAAATATACGTGCAGAGACCCTTATATGACTTAAAGTACTCTGCATGTATTGTACATGTACTTCGTTTTAACACATCTGACCTGAACTGTTCGTTATAATTTGCATTAAATATGGGACGACCGTGTTACAGTCCAATAGAATAACCACTGAGCTAAAGAGAAGAATCCTTTACACAATTGTTAAAAATTGGCTTTATAACTCGACTTATAGAACACACACGGAGGTGTGCGCATGTGATGTAACACATCCCTCATAACAAAGTACTCATTTATGACGACGAGCAAAGCTTTGTCGATATTTCAAAGTTTATCCATGACGAGTCCCAATTTTACGAGAAACTCTCGTAAAAAAGAATAGAACCCCATGTTGGTATTGATGCATTAAGATCTACGTGACCGTTCAACATCATAACCACTGAGCTAAAATAATCCCTAACACAGTTGTTAAAAATCGACTTTATCACTCGTGGCTTTGTGTTTTATATAAGACACACAGAGGCGAGCATATGGGATGCAACAGAATGTATCCATTAAAAAAATGTACTGTAATAGTACAGCACAAAATACGTTCGTTTTCCCCGTTGAAAGGAAGCTAAACGTAACAACAAGAACAACATTATGGTTTCTAGTAAATGTTGACGACTTAAGTTTCACCCGAGAGGCAAACAGTTTTGAACTTGGCGAAACACCGATTCGGCATCTTATCTTGATATTGGCAATGTACACAACTATTTTAGCGCACATACACATAGACATTTGTATTGGTTAAGAACACCGTCTTCCATGGCGCAATGTGAACTCACCTTTTAAGTCCCTCAGTCGGTCTTTGATGAAAACGTTCTCAGGACTACTTTCTAGCTGTATCATGTTACTAGTGTGTTGTTTACAAAAATGCTGGAAAGAAACAGTAATGACGGATCTATACAACTATATTATCAAACATATTACTCGTTTTAATATATAGACTACATAATGCTGATAGACAGGTATGCCTTTTGCGAAATAAAACATAACATATCGAAACTATTACTATTGTGTTAAACGTCTCCTCGGCGATTGCCGTTTTCTAAAGTAGCTTTCAATGTTTTTAAGATTAATGAGACGGTCACTTTTATTTTGTCCCTAGCCATGAAAAACTAAAGTATTGTAAATGTGTTTTAAGTTAAAAAATCATTTCCATGAATAAAATGTGTGTAAACAGAGTTAACTAAATACCCAAATCATGGTGTTCAAACTTTCAAATCATTACATCAATCTTACTCTATTGATACACAACAAAGATTAAACATCCCGAAAGGAAAGAGTGACATAAAAAAACACACGACAGTGTAAAATTAAAAAGCACAATCAAAGATAGGGAATAGAAAAAGAGAAAGGAAAGGATACGGAAAAAATGAAAACATAAGTAGGATATAGATACTACATGTAATATGCAGACATTTACACACATATTCATAGACAGGGATAGATAGAAGTTGAAACAGACAGACGAGCATACGGACAGACATAAAAACAAACATAACGTCAAACTTGAAAGTAGAGCTAGAGATACTGAGGGGATGAAAATATTTATCATTTAACCTCCGCTTCGGTGAAAGGTATATTTGTATGGCCAAACAAGTAGCAGTTTCCCTCATACGGCAGCCAGCCATTCCTGCAAGCTGTAATGCTATCAGATGTTGCCGGTGTTCCTGTTATATAAACGAAAATTGAAATGAACACATGCCAGGTGTTCATATAAAGTTTCAGGGTGAATGAGTTATTCTGCTATTTACACTTGCAAAAAACTCAGGTTATATAAAACTTTTTAACACCAGATTAAAAGTAGAACGAGAACGAACCGATATTTTCGGTGTTTGTGCGAAATGAGCTACATGTATATAAAATGATCGGTAAAACATGACTCACGTTAGTGATACTTGTTTGCTTTGCCGATCATTTTCTGTCGTTCTTTTCACTTTAGCACCGATAATTCATTTCATTTCTTATATTGTCATGCCATTTTCTGTAACTTACAAAGTTAATAAATGTTTTTTGATATGCAACTTTTATATATACCTATCGATAAATGTAGAGAGATTTCGAAGTTAGAAACATTTCTCACGCGTCACAGTTGATATCACCACTGAACATGTTTATGGTTAAATTTATGTCTACGACAAACCATAAATCGGCGACTGATCAGACTCCAAACCTCTTGCTACTATGATAAAAAATAATCGTCAACATCAAGTATATATCAAATGAAAAATGACCCATAAGTAATATATCACTCAAATAACAAAGTCATTGTTTTTATTGGCTTATGTTGAAAATACAAGTATTGTCGTTGCACTTACCTGTGCAAATAATAATGCAAATTAGTAACAAAGCAACACAAGTACGGTCCATTATTTGTTAGTGTACATATACATGCACCTGTCAATATGTAGATATCAGACACTGACCTTTTAATGACAAATATGTTAACTACAGTACAACTCCTCTATTGCAAGAACTAAAATAAATATAAGTATTTACATGAAAGACGGGTGATACCTTAAAGCAAGGGGAAAGTAATACAGAAGGTTTCTAACGGAGCATTTTGGTTTACTTTCACTTTGCTCTAATCATCTACCTACCTTAAACACCTACTAATTAACAGCATAAGTTATCATAATACAGGGTTTTACTGTATCCATTTAAAGATAAGATAAACCATTGAAAATGCCGCCTAACATGACAAACTTGCGCAATCGTTGCGGCCAATTTTAGCATTTTCTGACAATAATAACCCTTTTGCTCTCAATGGCACTTAAAAGCGCGCTTGCCAACAGTTCGGGTCCTGATCAGACGTCGCGTGATGCCATCGCCATTATCACACCATACATTCACAAATCATCATCAGTAACCTGGGAGATGTTGTGTTTGTACATGTACAAAGTGGAATGTAAGGCTCTTTAAAGCAGTTTACTTTAATGTCTGATATAGGTAAACGGGATATTCTAGATTTCCCACCAGAACTAAATTGTAAGCAGACATGATATATCCGAAGAGGTATCCATTTCTGACTGCTTACAGCTCTGCACAGCTGGTTAGAAAGCAATGAAAGATTTTCCACAGTGCAACATTATTCTTTCATCATTTCGTGTGAGTGTCGATGATGTATGCATTGCCAAGCTCAAGTCTTACAAAGCAGTGAACTCTGTGTGGAGACATTCAATGTTCCTTTTAGGACGAATTGTGTAAATATACGCTAGTCTTTTAGATCTACAGACGGAAATTTACTACATAAACTAATAACATTATACTTTTTGTACTTTTAACTCATTCATCGAAATAGTTACCGATACAGTAACCCAGAACCAAACGTCGTACGCATACGATACTTGATTTCCCTGGCACAATTTGGTTTATCGTCTACTGTAAAAATTGCCGCATGTAAAACAAATTTCGATGTTCTGCTGTTTCGTACAGAACATATCAGCAGACTGTCTAACAGTTTCGAACAAGATGAGACGCCGCGTCATGTGGGAGTTTTGTCTGGATCCAAAATGTTTGCTACAGTAATCAAATCATCACCCGTAGTAACCAGAAGGTAAACCCGTTACTCCACCGAAACTCGTTTTTACGAATTTAATTTATTCTTCCACTGAAGGAATTAGTTTCAATATATGCAGTGAATATATGAAAATGTATTATACAAATGTTTTTTAGCAGACAATAATTCGTCGCGTGAGTCTTACAACGTTCTATGTCCATTTTGTAAACAAATAGAGTTCTATATACCGTTGGAAAGCTATTTTCAAGAGCTATCTCCTGGTGCAAATCATATGTTTATCCGAGCTTTCTATTTGAAGTTATCGCCAGTATTACAATGTTCTATCTCCATTTTTAACGTTTTGTTCAGTCTTACAATGATCTATGTCCAAATTATCCAGTATTATGTTCCAACTGGATCACGTGACAGAAATTTCCAAACTTTAACAGATCATGGGGTGCCCACTGCAACACTACAACTCTACTCCTAGTCCAATGGACAAACTCATCCATTGCATATTGTTATTTATGAAAAAGTCGTGGTTCCTAAAACAAGAAACAAGAACTGATAACATGTATTTATATAATCCTCTTCATTCTGTCCGCTCCATGCATTGTGTCCCCTGCTGGGATAATGATTAGGCGGTAAAGAGAGTAACTTACTGTACATACTAAGTGTAAAAACATAAAAATTGCCTATAAGGAAAGCAGGGTAAAAAAAACTCGATCTATGATAAAGTGAAAATTTGCTCATGGTGGGGTGCAGTTAGGAAATCCAACACATCTACGTGACGTCATTGTCACGGTTCTCCAGACATTGGAGGGATCTACTACAACAACAACAACAACGGCTGCGATCTCCATGGTTATTGGCGTACAGTGTAATAGGCGAAATACCCATGTATCTTTTACTACATGTGTAGTTCAAAGTAAAGTGATTGATTTAAAGCAGATGGCTGCTTAAAACAATATGAAGGTATTGACAATGTATATCCCTTTAAAGAAGTCCCACCAAGCCAAGTCGCACAAGGGAGACTTTATAAACCGAAGTCGCATGTACGGATGTTAACAACAACAACAAACCAAACCCAATTCTTAAGAAGTATTCTGTTTTGTCTGCTTGTCAGCGACCTGTATTTCTTGGCCGAGGGGATAATTTCATCAAAATAAGCAAAAATATCCCCTATGAGGAGTATTTAGAATGGACAAAGAATATTTGTATAATGTAATTGTTCATGCAATTGTCTAAAACGTATTGTTAATAATGTTCTATCTCCACAAAATGGACATAAAACATTATAATAATGCGTGAAATTGAAGGTAGAGTTTGAGAAATGATCTATCTCAAACCGAAAGTAAGATATATCTAAATCAAAGCGCTGAAAGCACTGAGGAGACCCGCGATTAGTAAAGTATTATAGTTTAATTGAACCCTAGTGAAGAGTATACTCGTCTTATGAAAAAAATGTATATGTAAAGAGTTTATTTGTTGTAAGACCTTCCTACCTTATTGGGGTTCTATTTTTTTTTTTAGAGAAAAAATATTTTAAAACAAGAGGCCCATGCGGGCCTAAATATCCCTCACCTTGAAAAACCAACACAAGGTCACATGACCCCTGGGGTGGGATCATTTTTCAGCGGAGCTGAATGGTTTCTATTTAGACCTATCCTTAAATTTTGCAAATTCTTAACCAATGATAACTAAACAGAAATCAAGGTTGAAAGTCACATGCTTAAAACTGAATGGGCTGATTGGATAGTAACCAGGGCTCCAGAAAAGGGTTGTATTTCAAAACTTAAAATCTTTATTTCTGCATTAAACCCTATGGTGGAACTACTAATTTGAATCGTCTCTTCGAGATGATCAAAATTAGTAGTAACACCATAGGGTTTGGTGTTGAAATGAGTGAAAAAATGTGATTTGTTCAGTTTACTCCCTCTTATCTGGAGCCCTGTAGGCTGGTCTATGCACAATTACAGTTTACCCAGATATGAATGGTGAGTGTAAAATTTAGAGACACAGACTGATTGTGCTGATGCAATCATGCTTCTATTTTAAGATTTTTTCTAAGAAACTCCATTCATGAATTAAGAGTGATAGAACAGTAAATTAAAGTGAGGATCTCCTACCAGTAGCTAGGATACGGTTTTTAAAGAATTGTTTTGTTTTAAATTTTCTGTACATGATAGTTTTGCATTTTAAATAAAAGTTACTGTAATTGAATATGAATTGTTAGTGCAAAGAGTCTGCAATTGCTATGACAGCATGTTTCTATTTTTAAATATGACATCTTTGTTTTAAGAAACTCCATTGATAGAACAGTCGATTTATGCAAATATCTTATGAGCAGCAGGATACGGTTTAAATTATTGTTTGGTAGTATTGTAGAGGACAGACCATTTAGTAGCTATATTTTACATGAAAGTTACTGTAATTTATTGTTTTGCTTTTTAATCCAAGATATTACAATTCTTTGAAAACCTCAATTTCATTCAATTTTGCACACCCATCTATATCATTAGTTCAACCACTCATTCCGCTGAATATCTTTTTTAAAGATATTTCTTGTTTACCCCAGAGACATAATTTCAAAAATCTTGCTGATGAACTTGAAAATTAAGTGTGCTGTCAAATATTTTCTACATGGATGGTTTCAGACAGGAAGATTTTTCATTAAAAAAAAATCTATTTTTAGCTAATATGACCCATATATGCAACAGACCTGAACCATTTCAGCAATATTGGTAAAGAACATCTAAAAGTGTCACTATGCTAAATATCAAAGCTCTTGCCATAGTGGTTTCAGAGAAGAATATTTCACTACATAACAGTAAACGCTATGTAAAATTGGACCCCTAGGGCCTTGGCAGTTTGAACCCAAGGGGCATAATTTGAACAAACTTGATAGAGGACCTGTAGATGATGCTTTGTGCCAAATATCTAAGCTCAGGGTACTGTGGTTTCAGACAGAGATATTTTTAAGTTTTCATTGAAAAAATCTATTTTTAGCTCCTGTGACCTAGATATGCAACTGACTGGAACCATATTAACAATATTGGTCAAGGGCTTCTATAAGTGTCATCACGCCAAACATGAAAGCTCTGGCCATATTAGTTTCAGAGATAAAAATGTTTGAAGATTTCACTATATAACTCTATGTAAAATTACGATCCCCGGGGCGGGGTCATTTTAAACCCAATGCAAATAATTTGAACAATCTTGATAGAGGACCTGTAGATGATGCATTGTGTCAAATATCTAAGCTCAAGGTACTGTGGTTTCATACGAAAAGATTTTTGAAAATTTAATTGAAAAAATCTATTTTTATCTCCTGTGACCTAGATATGCAACAGACCGGAACCATATTTACAATATTGGTTAGGGGCTTCTAGAAGTGTCATCATGTCAAATAGCATAGCTCTGGCCATATTAAACGCAGAGATAAAAGATTTTGAAGATTTCACTATATAACTCTTATGTAAAATTACGACCCCCAAGGGGTCATTTTTTACCCAAGGGACATAATTTGAACATTCTTGATAGAAGACCGGAAGACAATGCTTTGTGCCAAATATCTAAGCTCTAGGTACTGTGGTTTCAGACAAAAATATTTTTTAAGTTTTCATTGAAAAAATCTATTTTTAGCTCGTATGACCTAGATATGCAACGGACCGGAAATGTTTGTACAACTTTGAAAGAGGACAATATAAGGGTCATTCAAGCCAAGTTTGGTAAAAATCTATCCAGTAGTTTCAGAGGAGATGTTGTTTAAAGAAATTGTTGACGACGAACGGATGGACGGACGAACGACGACGGACAGAGGACGATCAAAATAGCTTACCTTGGCATTACGTGCCAGGTGAGCTAAAAACTGACAGAGGGTCACCAATAGGCAGTTGTGTAAAATAATTTTATTATTTACAATACTGACCAGTAGATTTTTAAGTGTTTTTGTTTTCAATTAGTTTCCATGGCAACCACAATTTCGATTGGATGACCTACATTCAAGGAAATCTTAGAGAGTACCCTTCAAGGAACAATCCTATATACTTTTGAAGAAATTGACCCAGTGGTTTCCAATATAATCTTTGAAGAAAAAGTTGACGACACATGACAGACAGACCCAGAGGACGAACACATGGGGATCACAATAGCTCACCTTGGCACTTCGTGCAAGGTGAGCTAATATGAAGCTAGCAGATTTAATAGTTCAGTAGTTATGACCAACGTCAGATTGGTACAACGTGGATGCTGAAAGTATGACAATAGCTTATTGCTTTGTCAACGCCGATGTTTGACTGTTTTGTTATCCTAATAGATTAACAAAGATGTGAGGTATTCTTATTGCCTTTGTCTGTCTTGACTATTTGTTTGACATTCTACTGTGGGGCTCTAAATGATATTGACTTTTGTATGACATTACCAAACGTGTACCGAGCTCAAGAACTACTTAGGCTGCGTATAAATGACAAATGTAAAGTCTCTTATCACATGCAGTTCCAAAGTAATAGGCAATGTTAATTCAACCTATTTGACCTCTGAATGACCTTGAACTTTGTCTGCCATGGCCAAACTTATACTAAACTCAGGAGCTTCTTGCGTTGTGCAGATACCCAAATACGAAGTGTGTATCACATGTTATTTTAGAGTTATGGGAAGTGTCCTATTTGACCGTTTAATGACTTGACCTTTGTCTGACATGACTCTAGTTGTGTTGAACACAAGAGCCTCTTCAGTTGAAAACATATGGCAAATGTCAAGTCTCTATCACATGCAGTTCCAAAGCTATGGCAAATATTAAACCAACTCTAGTTTACCTCTGAATGACCTTGACCTTTATTTGAAATGACCCAAATTTTACTGAGCTCAATATCTGTTTAAAGTAAGTACATATACAAAATATGAAGTCTGTATCATATTTAGTTCTAAAGTTATGGCTAACTTTAAGATTTTGGACAACAACAACGCCTACGATGACAACGCAGATGCCGAAGTGATGACAATAGCTTGTAGTTTCTTCAAAACAGACAAGCTTAAAATGGTTTTGACTTTATCAGAAACTGGAATTTACCATTAGATGGATCTTGGGGGAATGAGTCGATGCATTTGTCCCGGAAGTTAACAATCTACTGATGTAGGAGTACTCAAAACAGAAGATTATATTAATATAACTAGTTTTATTGCAAATTGCATAAAACAGTATTCAAAGTACCCAAGCTATGCTTAAAGTGTATCACAACTTTAACACTAACACAGGTGCTGGTCGCATGCTGATGGCTATCCATGGAGAGTATTATTGATGTTAAATACATGCAGCAGCATGAAGCAAGAAGACAGTAAAGTTGAAAGGAGCTTTCTGCTTTACTTTCATCTTGCTCTATGCAATAGTCTACCTTATACTTAATTGGATACAGGCAATTCTCTCTTCTGACTATGGAGAAAAATGTAAATGGTACATCTGGTATGAATAATTCTAAATGAATTATCCAAGTTCAAAATACAGTAATACCTCTCTAATATGACCCCTATAACGATGTTTATTATGTTGTGTTAAGGCAGTTGGCTGATAAACAATGTGAAGCTTTCTGTTTAACTTTTACATTACTTTAAGCTGCCACCTGTCTTTAAATGCAGAGGCGCTCCTGCTGAACTATTTAACCCATTAATTACTCCATAGATACATCTTTTTACATATAAAGGATTCACAGTCATAATTGTGTATCACCAGTAAAAATTCTTCTATATTCTAGCAGCTAGCTGGTAGCTTTAAACAGGTTGAACGCAATGCACCGTCCGCTTCACCTTAACCTGATTGACGTGGCTACCTGTCCTCAATAGCTCAAGAAACAGGCTATGGACTCGGAGTAAAGGGTGATGAGTGACTGTTTGATACTGGATTTAACAATTTTTTACAAAAGCTCAAATAATAATTTGAATCTGCAACAGTTCCATTCTTAATAGTTATATCTAATTCCTCCTGTTGGTTAAATTGTCTAATCTGAAATTGTTTAAGCTCTTCTTCAACAGCAGTCGTCTTGCCTCTTTTCTTCAAGCTCATACAAGTAGGCAGAATTAACATCTTTCTGCATATCTTCTTTACTGCAGATCTGCTTTAGTCTGTTGATAGAAATCCTGCAAAAAATATCATACAATGTAAAATGCTATATAAAAATGACACCATCAAAAACTATAGCTGTTAAAAAATAAAAACATTTTAATGTGTTGCTTATAGCACATCATCTAAGTCTTGATCTAAGAACTTATGACCATATCCAGTTTATCCAAGTTTAATCCAGATCCATTCCAATTTGTAGATGCTAGAGTGTGAACAATATTTGAATATAACGAGAGCACCGCAAACGGGTGCTGGCCGCTCGAGTTTCATATACTTGAGATGGCTACATTTTCCAAACTTAAAGAATGTGTATGGGTGTTTGATGCTTTCTTGATCATAGAAGTTTGTAAGCAACAACAACTCAAACATAATTGGACCTAAATGCCTTAGTATGGTCATATAAGAGGAATAGATAACTGCATATACATTCCATTAAAATTAAATTCTAAGTCAAACAAGGGTACTAAATCTGCAAAAACAATCAGAGAGTTAGCTGCCTTGTTGTAACAAATTACTCTTTTGGTAGTGAACAAGTACTGTACATGTACATATATTCCAAGTTTGAATTTCATACCTTTGACAGTCAATGATAATATCCATTTAAAGTAAACAATAAGTCAAAACAAGGACAATATCTTTGCCTGCCTTACCTGCCTTGTTGTAATGAGTTGCCATTTTGATACTAAACAAGTATTGGAAGTTTCAAGTTAATACCTTTGATAGTTATTGAGAAATTTCAATTTACAAGTTTTATGTAAATAAAAACAAGGGCAACTACTCTGTTATGACACATCCCAGAACAACCTCCCTTGTTTGAATGAGTTGCCCTTTCGATATTAAACAAATATTTAAAGGTTCAAATTCATAACTTTCTACAGTTACTGGGAATTTTCATTTAAAATTTTTGAGTCAAATCAAAAGCAACAGGAGTTGTCAGAGAGACAACAAACCTCGCCACCGGCACCTTTAGCAACTTAAAAGCACACTCAAGGTCACAGAGGTCAACCTTTTTGCCTGCATGGAAAGGTCTTGTCCATATACACTGGCAAATCAAATATAAAAATAACACCTCAAGGGACATAGGAATTATAAGCATTTTTGAAACCTAAATGCAGATTTCGAAACCTAAAACCTTTCGCGACCTTAGTTCAAGGTCAAGGACACTGGGCTAATTTTTTTGCATGCATGGAAAGATCGTGTCCATATACACATGCATGCCAAATATGAAAGAAATATCTCAATGGATATATGAGTTAAAGAAATTTTGAGAAACCTAAACGCAGACTTTGAAACCTAAACGCGGGTCCTTAGTTCAAGGTCAAGGTCAGAGGGCTCAAACATTTTGCATGCAAGGAAAGATGTTGTCCATATACACATGCAACTGAATATGAAAGGAATATTTCAATGGACATAGGAGAAATAAAAAATTTGAAAAACCAAAACACAGATTTCGAAAACTAAACATTGGCCCTAAGTTCAAAGTCAAGGTCACAGGGGTCTAAAGTTTGCAGTGCCTGGAAAGGTCTTGTCCATATACACACATAAACCAACTGAAAGCAATACCTCAAGGGAAATAGAAGTAAAAGGCATTTTTCAAAACCTAAACACAGGCCCTAAGTTCAAGGTCACAAGGGTCCAAATTTATCTGTGCATGGAAAGGTCTTGTCCATATACACACACATACCAACTATGAAAGCAATACCTCAAAGGATATAGAAGTTAAATGGATTTTCGAAACTTAAACGCAGATTTCGAAACCTAAACACAGGCTCTAAGTTCAAGGTCAAGGTCACAGGGGTCTAAATGTTTCTGTGCATCAAAAGGTCATGCCCATATACACATACATACCAACTATGAAAGCAATACCTCAAAGGCCATAGAAGTTAAAGACATTTTTCTAAACCTAAACACAGGCCCTAAGTTCAAGGTCAATGTCACAGGGGTCTAAATTTTTCTGCGCATGTAAAGGTCTTGTCCATATACACATACATACCAACTATGAAAGCAATACCTCAAGGGACATAGAAGTTAAAGGCATTTTTCGAAACCTAAATGCAGATTTCTAAACCTAAACGCAGGCCTTAAGTTCAAGGTCACAGGAGTCTAAATTTTAAAAATAGGGTTAACGTCCTAAGGTCTGCCATAAGTTGATAAAAAAATCCTAAGATTTCAAATTTTTCAATTTTTCAAGCCCAGTTTTCCTGATTATAGAGAATATTTGGTGACTAGCTTTGAATGAGAAATGTTATCTGGCAAGGCGTATGAATATCCTTGCTTCTTGTCATTTCGCCACTTCTTGTCAATTCGCCACCTAAGCAAAACTTGGAATTCCGTCACGAGCAGGCTACCGAGGATGTCCGAAAACTACAGAGGATATCTGAATACTAGGACAGTTTCACTAAGGAAGATTTCAAGCGCCGAAAATGCGAAAGAAACAGGTAAAATAACAATAATTCATAAAAAGTTTCAAATCAAAGGACATGTTGGTAATTTTTACTCTATATGCCCATTGTTACTTTTTATTGTAAAGTTGTAAAATATATTATTTACTTTTAAAAAATTAAATATTTCAAAATCATTAAACCATGTTCAAATTTCATGAAACAAACTATAACATACTGCCAGAGCCTACATTGACCTAATTATCGAACGACCAATCAGAGGTGGCGAATTGACAAGAAAGCACCCCGGTGATCCAGAGCAATGACCTCGTTCAAAAACGGTACAGTAATTTACATTTGTGTTTATTTCACAAGTTTTATTTGTATATAATCGTGTTATTGAAAGTTCAGTCCAGAATTAGATCCGTGAAAAAGTAAGAAAGGTTACATCAGAAAGCGCATGCGCGAAAAAATATAGCTAAGGGTGGCGAAAACACAGGTAAACAGGCTATATCTGGTGAGCCGCAGGCGAACCTGATATTTTCAGAAGCCAAGCCAGATCTATAACAATTCTCATTCAAAGCTAGTCACCAAATATTCTATTTATCCTTGTCACAATATCAAAATATATAGAGAATGGTTTTTTAGCACTAGAGCCATTTTTGCTCTAAGATTCTCGCTAAAGAGCTAAAAATGTTATTGTAGGAAAGCGCGCTATTATATAGATGACATCGGTGACGTCACATCCTGGTAACGTTGAACCTGTAACAATCTAGTGTATTTTTACTCAGGACATCTAAAAGGTGGACGATTATAGAAGTAATGCAGCAAGCGACTTGTTGCGCGTACTCTCAAACATTTGATTGCAACAATACTTCGAATAAGCGTCGTTACACGTCAGGATTCTGTTGATAAGAGTTTTAGAACAATTTTACTAACAGCGGGAAAAATGAGCGTCTCTGTGTAAAAATAGTTCCGGCTACAGGTCATGTGACCAACTGACATAAAAACATCGGTCATGTGACCAACTAGCATAATAAAGCAAAGTTTATCTGTCACCCCTTTATCCGTCAGGAAAATAGGCACGTGACAGGATATATACCTTTATCCCTTGGTCTGTTTCTAGTTTTTAAGACATGAGATGCTTAAATCAGGTTGAAAGTAAAGCAGAATGTGCCTTTAGGCGCATTCTTCTTTACTTTCAGCTTGTTTTAAGTTTCCATCTGTTGGAAGAAAAATCCGGAGAAATGGCAGCCCTGCATCCTCGCTATAAACTATCTGTCCATCCATCACTAAACCTGCCATGTAACTTGAATATAAGGCTCTTAGAAACAATGCCCTATATCTCTGCGCTTTTTACTTTATTAAATGTGACCGTTGGCCTAAAGCCGGTGCGTATACAGAGGTGTGCCGCCGTTCTGCACGCTTTCTCTTTGTCTAACATCATCATTTTCTCAAACAAGAACTCCTGATGGATGACATTCAAATATGTGCTATTCTCATAAAGATAACGACCAAAATCTTCTGTAATAACGTCATAATGACGTCATGTTAAGCAGACGATAATTTGTCGCGCTTGATTTTAGTGTAGTTTGAATGATATCACTTTATGGAACGCACAGATAGCGGTTTTCTATGCAATTTCTGGGTTGTGCCGGATACGCCTACCATGGCTCTGTGAATCACGCATAATAATCATCTACTGTACATTGGATTTTATTTTCATTCACCCATTTTATTGAAATTGAATGGCTCAAGGTATCAGTAGAATATTATGGCCATTGAACGTCAGATTAGTAAAGTGTAAGCAAAGTCTATGCTTTACTGGGACAACCCTCGCATATACATTCCTATGGACTCCATATAAGAGTGATTAAAATGAACATTACAAATGTTTCCCCTGATGCACACCAAACCCAATGTTGTGACTACTAATTAGAATATTTCAATTATCTCTGTGAGTATGAGATTATTCAAATGACTGAGTTGTCACAACATAAGGTTTGGTTGAGACGCAGTCGTTATTATTTAAAATACTCTTCTTATTTAACACTCTGATACAATTTATCTGACTATCTCTCACAACTCCTTCATTCCATCCAAACTGTCTCTTCTGCTCCATACTTGATACTTACAGGTAACTTCTTTGACTGTACTAGGCAATGGTTGACAAGCTGGATCTATAGATGTAGCCTTCTGACTCCTTGCCAGGAGCTGTATAGGAATAGGGCATGTGGAGTTTGTCCAACTTGTGTCCATTACCATAATCCTGAACTGGGTTGTTAATTGGAGCTGAAATACAAGTATTAACCTATTTAACTCACAAAAGTTTAAAAAACTTCAGATCAACCATTCCATTTTCTAATAAATTAAATATCAGTCAATTTGATACTATTTAGGGATGTATTTTATAATTCATAATTTTCAAAATGACAAACAGTGCAAATTCTGATCAGATGGATCTTTAGGTGTCCTATGGTGTGAATATAACCTGCCTGCATGGGACAAATGCACTCTTCACACTTTCAGTCTTTGTAAAAGACGACTTTACTCTTAAAGGGACTCGCAACCGGATGGTGTACTTGTCAAAATAAAATAAAATGCTCAAATAAAAGCACATTCGTGGCATTGTTTGGCTTCTGACATTAAAAAAATATGATCAGTCCAAAAAAAGTATCAATAATCGTCACCGAATCTTAGTTATTTTAGATATTTTCCATCGTTTTTCTATAGCGTCAGCTGACGGTATAGTTGTTGTTGTTGCTTCTCTACACGGACTCAGACTTAAACCCGAGCCGAATAAAGTATTATCGATCGCTACCAGTGAAGTACGTTAATTCGCTACCATATATATAGAGAGCGCTGGTAGCCGAGGTAGTAAAGGTGCTTCCTCATTTTTCATGTTTGTCTCCGCATGGAGGGTCACGGGTTCGAATCCTACCAGAGATTCTTCTTTTTCTTTTTTTAGCTCACCTGAGCTAGCTCAGGGTGAGCTAGCTCAGGGTGAGCTATTGCAATACTTGAATGTCCGTCGTGCGTCGTCCATCGTCAACAATTTTAGTGTTTACACTCTAGAGGCCACAATATTTATCCAATCTTTCTCTTACTTGCTCAGATGGTATATTACCATAAGAGTTCAAATGAGTTCGATTATGGTTGAAATCGGACTAATAGGTCAAGAGTAATCTACCTTTGAATTGCTGAAAATGCCATATTTAAGGGTGTTTACACTCTAGAGGCCACAATTTTTATCAAATCTATCTCAAACTTGCTCAGATTGTATATGACCATTAGAGTTTAGATGAGTTTGATTATGGTTGAAATCTGATCAATAGGTTGAGAGTTATCTACCTTTGAATTGCTGAAAATGCCATATTAATTTAACAGTGTTTACACTCTAGAGGCCACAATTTTTATCCAATCTATCTCAAACATGCTCAGATTGTATATAACTATAAGAGTTCAGATGAGTTCGAATTTTCTTGAAATCAGACTAATAAGTTGAGAGTTATCTACCTTTGAAATGCTGAAATTGTCATATTTAAGGGTGTTTACTCTCCAGTCCAGGGGTCACAATTTTTATTCAATCTATCTCAAACTTGCTCAGATTGTATATGACCATAAGAGTTCGATTGAGTTTGATTATGATTGAAATCTGACAGATAGGTTGAGAGTTATCTACCTTTGAATTGCTGAAAATGTCATATTTAAGGGTGTTTACACTCTAGAGGCCACAATTTTTATCCGGTCTTTTTCAAACTTGCTCAGATTATATATGACCATAAGAGTTCAAATAAGTGTGATTATGGTTGAAATCTGACCTATAGGTCAAGAGTTGTCTGCCCTTGAATTGCTGAAAATGCCATATCGAACAGCGTTTACACTTTTGCGACTACAGTTTTTAATGGATTTTGATTTTACTTGCACACAAAGTATATACATGTACATATAAGTTCTCAAAGGAGTGCAATTATTGTTGAAATCTAATCATTGTAGCAATAGTCATCTGCCCTTGATAGACTTTGAAATGCTAGAAAAGGCTTCATTTCAGTATTGTTTAGGCTCTAGTTATCTGCCCTTGATGTACTCTACCATACTAGAATTATGAGGTTATATCCAAAATTGTTTACATGCTATATTACAAATTTGAATGGATTTAAATTAAAACTGATGAAACAGTAAGATAAAGCTATCAAACTTCAGTACAACAGGTGAGCGATATCAGGGCCTTCAGGCTCTCTTGTTTGAAATGCATTTTTTAACAGAATTTATTATCCTTAACTAAATCTTACCCATTTATATTTAAGCATTTGACATATATTTACAAATTACTTTTTTTTATGCTAAATCTGGTTGCGAGCCTCTTTAACTCTTTGCATGCTAGCGATTGCATTTGCAAACAGTTTGGATCCAGATGAGACGCTGCGTAAACTGTTTGACACTCTGACCATGTTTTGAAAAGAAATTTAGAAATGTCTTATTTAGAACAATAGCAGACGACAAATGTTGCAGATGGAAAAAAATTACCCAACATGCAAAGAGTTAATACTGTATTATAGGCTCTGATGGGTTAAGCCTAGTGTCTACTATTATAAAGGACATTGAAAAACAGTGTAGACTAGAGCCTGGACAGACACCTTATTCACATATTCATGACTGTACTATAAGAACCTAATTTCTTCAATTCGGGGATAATTATGCATGCATTTAATTAACTCCTATTCCATAAAAAGAAACTGATTGTTATTCCATTTTTTGTATATTTCCTTTTCAATTTATTACAACCAATACATAAAAGGTGGAAATATATATTTTTACAGAATTAGGGACGATGTGAACCACCGCCGATGTGAACCACCGCCAATGTGTACCATTTTACCAGAAGATGTGAACCACCCCATCAGACGATGTGAACCAACATTTTATTTTAAAATTTATAAGTGCACTATCAGAAATAGTTGTAAAAATGGAAAAAATATGTCAACTTTAATGGGTTGATTAACCTGTTATTGTGCTATTTTAGCAACTTTAAGCTCATATTGGACCAACACTGTAGATTCTGGGTGGATTATGTGATGCCATGAAGCATGAGAATAAATTGTCTATGAAAGAAAACAAATGCAAGAAGTCTTCTATGATTCTTTATAGTCCTTTAATCAGGTACAGCACGATTACTTAAGTAATTTAGGGACTGGTTTAAGGTTCTTGCTTTTGTTTTCCTTCATAGACGTTTAATTCTCACGCTCCACAGCATCACATTATCCTATGATATTCAAAAATCTTGTCCTGAATAAGAGTTTAGATAATACTATCAGAGAAATAAAGTTAACATATTTTCAGTCTATATAACTTTTAGAACAGTAAGTTAAATGCAAGAAAACTTATACAATTTTTTTAAAAACAAAGTGTTAGTTCACATCTGATCATCTAATAGGGTGGTTCACATCCCCTGTAAAAGTGGTTCACATCGTCCAAAAAAACTGGTTTACATCGTCTAGGTTCACATCGTCTATTATGTAACATGGTGAGAAAAATATGCAACCAGACTGGGGCTCGAACCCGGGACCCCTTGCTTACAGGGCAAGTGTTCTACCGACTGAACCACCGGGCCGCTTACATTATAAATCTTTCACCATTTAATCATAAACTTAACCCGGCTACACACACACCCTCTACACAAGAATTCGTCCCGAATTCTAACTAAAGAACACTCCACGAGTTTCTTATTATTATTTCTGTACACTCTACGAGTTACATATTATCCTACGGGTTATTTACGTTGGGCGCCAATTTAGCCGCCAAATGTAACATGGTGAGAAAAATATGCAGCCAGACCGGGGCTCGAACTCGAGACCCCTTGCGATTAGGGCAAGTGTTCTACCGACTGAACCACCGGGCCGCTTACATAAATCTTTCACCATTTAATCATATACGCAACCCGGCTACATATATACCTTTTTTACAACTGTTTATGAAATTATTACCCATTTTTATCCACAGATACGCCTTTTTACTTCATTTATTCCTTCACGAAAGAAAACAGTTGTTCCACTTTATATGTCATTCGCAGACAGCTACCTGTGAGGAGTACACTTGTCCTATATGCAAACACAGTAGTCTAGACCCTGATCTTAAGGATCAGGGTCTTCACTGTTATCATTTTGAAGAAATATTGTAAAAATCTTCCCTAATTTAGCCTAATAGTAAAAGATAAAAAATGGACTGGACTAAATTGAAACTAAAATTGTCAATTTTGAGCTTTCAGGGAGGAATTAAAGGGGTACGCTGAAAGTATGTGTCTTAAAGCTTTCTACCTGGTTTAAGTGGATTTATAACTTCAAAAAAGGCAAAGGCAAGCTTTATTTAACGTCGGATAATCATATGGTAAACAATCAACATAAGCTCTGTAGAGCTTTTATTGCGACAAACAAGGTATCCATTAACATGCATACTTACCTTGGCATTACATTTACCTTCCTAGAATTACCCTTACAATGCCGAGCGTCAGGCAAGGGAGCTACTAGTACCGTTTTTATAATGGTCTTTGGTATGACCCGGCTGGGGATCGAACCCACAACCTCCCGCCTCGAAAGCGGACACTCTACCACTGAGCTAACGAGGCGGTAAACTTCACAACTAGAAATTGCCAATCGGGTAAAGGGAATATAGTTACTATATATTCACATCGACTACGGTGGATTCTGTTTGATTTCGGATTAACTTTTCTAGTAACCCAGCTGAAAGTAAAGCAGAAAAACGCATTCTGCTTTACATTAAATTATCACGTATTCCAGGGATATTTTATTCCTGCGTATTCCGAATTGGAGACATGCTATGAAGTAAAGAAATAATCCGTTATTCAAACACGCAGAAATCGTCATTCCATATCTATCTATGAAAGAAAAATTTAAAACAACTCACCATTTCAGTTTGACCATCGACAGCTGAGCCTGTCACATCTCATCGATTTCTGTCCAGTTCGCCTCACGAGAAATTTTCTGAAAGGCATGCTTGGTTTGTTGGGTAAGCTGGACAACGGCGAGTTTCTTCGACTTTCTCGCCATCTGTACAGTTACAAATCCTCTTCTTTGGGTCCATTATTTACAGCAAATGCTTGAAAAAGTCATGGAGTTTCCCGATTTTTCGGTTTTACATCCTCCGATACGAAAGAGTATTCAGCAGATTGGGCCGCTCGAATCATTGAAATAACATCGCGCTGGCTCAGCTGATCTGTTAGTTGATCAGACTTATCGTAACAGGCTCAAGAGATACAGTTAAATAATTTAAGCCCGTTGTAAGAGTTGAGCTGATCCCAAACTTGAGCCTTTTCGTGAAAACGGCTTTTACAGGTAAGATAAAGTCACGTGATAGCAGTGTGCCATCGGCTTTTCCCGTTATACTTGTCGGTGGTAACTATTGCAATACGGAAAAGGCCGAGTATTGCTTCGTAAAACGAACATCGCCGATATTCGCGAATGAATACTTACCAACATTTTCTTTGAAATAAAGCAAAATACATATTCGGACCTTCCAACAAACATTGACAATCTCATAATAGATACATCAAAATAGGTAAACTTACTTTCCCAATTGAAAGTGCTATAAAAGCGTAGATCACAATGAGCACTATTTTCTGGCACAGTCCTTGGCGGTTGTCAGATTTGCGCTAACGGATGTAGTATTTTCCGAAAACCATATTCATAGACCCGCTACCGCTTCGCTACGCTCCGCTACGCTCCGCTATCGCGGGTCTAAAAACCATGCTTACAATCCTCATAAAACTTTAAATGGATCCCTTTGCATTCACAATTCATCAGGTAAAGTCGAAAGCATTTTCAAAATCCATCAAAATTATGCTGTTTAATGGGTCCGATTTTCTCAAAACAACCCTCATTTGAGATAGAACGTTGTAAGACTAACACGAAAGCAGACTGAAAGTAAGGATAATGCGGATGAAGACGCATACTGTTTTACTTTGAAACTACATAAGCGGTCACATATATTCAATACTAGAAAAAGGCTATGGAGTAAGGGGTTAGACCGTACATACACATACCACCAAATAATAAAGACTAGACTAAATTTGATAAGTTTGATCGACGTTCTCTGTACCTTTGGTTAATTACTCTTATGATTAATAGGAATCTGATACTTTGCATTTGGCGTTTCAAAGAACGAAGCTTTAAGGTGGAACAAGTGTTTTTAACCAACTGTTTCTATGGCTGCATTGGGACCATTTATTGTAACAACATTTCATTATATTCCACTTTCCACAGGTCTGGCATTTAAATTGGATCATATTATCAGTCACATTGTATCCCCATCTTGTTCAGTAAGGGGTCAGTAGCTGACCCAGTATTGGCTCTCAGGTACACACTTTGAAACCACCATTGTCCTCTTTTAAATAGTCCATCTGGTAGGTTAATCTATTTGAATATAATGTTTTTATTACACTACTCGAAACTGTTTAGTACGTAAAAAGCTTTTAGTAGAGGTATAAGAACATTATATTCAAACATCATTACCCTCAACATCCTTACAAATATTCTCTCTTGAACAGATTGCCATATTTTAAAAAGGTTTATTTCCTTGGACCTTTTTATAACTACAATAATTAAAACAACTAAATAGGTTGTTTCCAAGCTCAGGATTGGACATTCTGATTTGTTTTTAATAACTCTGAGCTGTTATTTACCTGGTGTAATTTTCGGAGATCTCTCATCTCCTTCGTCAGCACTACTGGCTAGTAGGGCTGTTTTGGCGGGTCACGTGACAAATTACACCAGGTAAATAACAGCTCAGAGTTATGAAAAACAAATCAGAATACAATAATTAATTTCGACCTTTATCTTCTAAATTCACCAGCAGACAACAAAAATGTAATACAATGAAACCCATCTAGGGGTTTTAAGTCATGGCTTGTCTCTAGTATAGAAGATAGCTGATCACTTAAAGCAGATTGAAAGTAAAGTAGAGTGCGCCTTATGCCTTTACTTTCAACATGCTTCAACCTGTAACCGAAAGGGCAAGCGGTGTGGAGCCCAATCAGATGCAGAGTAAGTTTCTCTCCTACTTTTGTTAGAATGGATGTACAGTGGAGAATCAGTTATTCGTTCCCGTTTAAACGCAAACGTACGCAAACGCAAAGTACTAAAACGTAGAAAAGAACAACTTTTGGACAATTCTGATAAATCTTGTTTATCTTGGTGGCAAACAGTTTGGAGCCTGATCAGACGCCGGGTTACCCGGCGTCTGATCTCGCTCCAAACTGTTTGCACTGCAAATAATAGTTTTAGCGTAAACGCGTTTATTGGGGAAGAATAACAGATTCTCCACTGTATGCTTATTGTTAAACAAGTGCGTTTATTGTAGGGACAATACGTCTTACCCACTCTAAACACAAACATATAAATCTTTGGTTAATACAACATATGAATTTTATTTGTCTATGGTTCACAGGCAATGTTTTGGAAGCAGAATATATTAACCCTTATCAAGCTGAATTGGCGTCTGCCTCAAATGTGACGTCTGCGAAAAACTTCAAAAATCAAAATTTGAGCTACAATATATTTAAAGTGAAGAAATTTTAATAATGAGTGTCAAACTGTTTGGACCCAGATTAGACGCCGCGTTTATGCGGCGTCTAATCTGGGCCCAAACTGTTTGCAAAATCTCATCACGTCGCGCTTAGCGCGATAAGGGTTAACAGATCTAACTTATAAATTTAGTTTTTGTCCATGTCATATATGTTATGTATCCCGAATAAGTCATGTTCATCGTCCGACTACTTCCGGATTACTCGATCCACTGGAAGAAACAAAACAAACATGTACATAGTTAACTCGCTCAGTGCCAACTGGACACTACTAATCATACTTACAGTTTGGATCCATATTAGGTGACGCGTAACGCGGCGTCAGAACAAGATCCAAAGTTTGACACTCAACCTGCACTTAAATCAAACTACTTAACTATAGAGATGAAAGTCTACTGTGCTCCCTCTCTACAACGCCAGCAATGGGAGACAAAAAAGTGTGCGTTGTTCGTAGGGTGTTGTTATAGGGAGGGACAATTAAGAATTGGCTTTCATATGCAAACAGCTTAAATTCAGGTCAAACGTCGCGTAGCGCGGCGTATGATCTGGTGCCAAGCTGTTTGTCACTCGTCATTATACATGTAGTTATTCTATCAAAATGTCCAGTTATATATAACTTTGAGAATAACAGAAAGCGGCATTTTTAAGCAGGCGATATACTGGCAGTGGACGTGTTCAATGGGTTATGACTTCATAATGATTCGTTCCAGCTTAAACAATATAGTTTTTCACGGAGTCTGGTCCGATTTAAAGCTTTTTGCCATTCAGAAGAAGCAATCGTTTTTCTACATTTATTTCAGAGCGATTTGTTTCGTTTAAACGTGTAAAATTGAACGTTTTCCCAAAAGTACAAACGTCGGGAAATCAATTAAAATGTATTAGACGAAATAAGCTTGCTTAAACTATCATGAGTAAGGTTATGTCACAATATCCACAAAAACTATATACGGTTACATTTAGCAATGTCAAATTCGAACTAAAATCCAAACTTGTTTTTAATGCTACCATTAAATAAAGCAGCCTGGTGATCTTTAATATACAGATGCTCGCCTTTTGCAAGACACAATTTTAAGTCAGGAAACACAATCCTATTTCTGTCTTACTTATGTCTCATCTGTCATAAAAAATCCAATAAATAGTTTTTTTAACATGCGCCTAACCCTTTCACTACCATATACAGTATTTCTTCAGATCTTTACCCCTTCGCTGTTTCATTGTCGTCTGCTTAAAATTTGTTGTTTAAAAGATCGTTTCAAACTGATTTAATATAGTATGACTTAAAACATATCGATGCGAGTGTCAAACAGTTTGGATCCTGATCAGACGCCGCATTACGCGGCGTCTGACCAGAATCCAAACTGTTTGCAAACTCGCGTTCAAGCGTCATTGAGGGTGAAAGGGTTAATACAGTGGAGAATGTGTTATTCTTTCCCGTTTAAACGCAAACGTACGCAAACGCAAAGCACTAAAACGTAGAAAAGAACAACTTTTGGACAATTCTGATAATTCTTGTTTATCTTGGTGGCAAACAGTTTGGAGCCTGATCAGACGCCGGGTTACCCGGCGTCTGATCTGGCTCCAAACTGTTTGCACTGCAAATAATAGTTTTAGCGTAAACGCGTTTATTGGGAAAGAATAACAGATTCTCCACTGTAAAACATATCGATGCGAGTGTCAAACAGTTTGGATCCTGATCAGACGCCGCGTTACGCGGCGTCTGACCAGAATCCAAACTGTTTGCAAACACGCGTTCAAGCGTCATTGAGGGTGAAATGGTTAATACACGTTTAACAGTAATAAAATATATAATCATAGCCTTACTGTGATTTACATATTGGTGCACAGGGATAGGTACAAGGTAGGTCTGCCCATCTGAAGTCATACGCTGGCCAGTATAGGGCACAGTCTCCACCGTTAGGCTCGCCCGGGTAGAAATCTAAATACCAATGTATATGAAAGAATAGATATATAATAAACATGTATAATAAACGTTAACAGAGATTTACATATTGGTGCTCGAGGATAGGTACAAGGTAAGTCTCCCCATCTGAAGTCATACGCTGGCACAGTCTCCACCATTAGGCTCGCCCGGGTAGAAATCTAAATACCAATTTTTATAAATGAACGGCTTAAAAACTTTCTTCCATATCCAAATATACAACACATCTACATTGTATATCCAACTGCAGTCAATGACGATAGCGTTTAAAGCAAGATGAAACTAAATTAAATTTTCCTTTAGGAGTCATTTTCCTTTCTATCTTCTTTCTTTTACAACACAATTAATAAATATTTACTGATGGTGCCAAAAGGAGGGCGAAACTTTAGAGAAATCGGTTAAAATATGTTTCTAATTCGTTGCAGACAACATAAACCAATATCAACACCTAGTGGTATACGATATACGCTGTTTGTAAACAGATGAAGTGCTTCAGAGGTTCTAGCGTAATAGTTAAACGTTACCAACACGGATAGCAATATTGAAAACCCAATTCAGTCCAATGCAATATTTTATTTCCTCCTCTTCAGGAGATATATAGACATCAGGCATTTAGACGTTGATATAAATACAATATGTTGCAAATATAGAAGTAGTAATTCAATGCTATTGTCTTGATTTACCATGGCCCCCTCTCTTCTAATTCGCTAGATAAGTACACTTATAGATTAGGTAGTACATGTACATAAAGTGGATGAGCATTCTACTTTGCTTTAGTTTAACCAATATGTTATTCAGAGACAAGGATTGGACAACAGGCAAAGACTATGTGAGTCCTCTCCTTTGCTTTCATTATGCTTTAACATACCATCTGCTAGGATAGAAGAAAATGTGTTTAATGTGAATATTTATTATTGTTTAAGTCAGAACTATTTCTTCAGTGGAGGAATAAATAAACAAATGTAAGGCGTACACATGCGCATTTATTGTGTAATGATGTAAGCCATCTGAATCACCTCTCTTTAACTATTATCATTTAAATGGTTTTTGAACAGCTGATAACTAAAAAACTCTAAGATGAACCTTTTTCGCGTTCTAGACGGGTTTGGTTTACAGAGTGTGGCTGTACCTACCAGTTATGTTTGCCTTCGTGTGGCTGTTAAACCACACCCACACTGATTCGATCGCCTCATCCGTCAGACCAATCCAGTAACAATGCGCTTTGGAAAGATAAGAGAAAAATCTGAATAAGAGGAGGTCCTTTGAAAGCACAGAAAACAAAGCAAATACTGAACATTGCAGACTCGGTTTAATTGAGTCTGTTCATGAGCAATACTGAAATGTGCAACAGTGCTCATGCCCCCTAGCACCGGCTTAAGTGGAATTCAACTTCCAACTGTAAATGCGCTGAAATCAATGATTCCAAAGGACCAGAAAGTATAACAACACTGAGAATGAAGTACGGGGCGACTTTTTACAGCCGCCACACGAACACTTAACATTTGCTGTTGTGAATTATATAAATCTGAATAAGAGGAGGTCCTTTGAAAGCACAGAAAACAAAGCAAATACTGAACATTGCAGACTCGGTTTAATTGAGTCTGTTCATGCATAACCATGCACATTTAAAGGGATAACTACTGAATAGCCAACAGGTAATATGATTGTGTTCGTTTATTTTAACGCACTCATTGAATTTCTTAATAGATTTCATCAATAATGCACTGTATGAAATATACAGAGACCATTCTATAACTTTAAACGCTATATATGGAATAGTATAATGTATGACCTTTATTTTGTATTGATAATATATACTGAAGAAAACAAAGTTTAGTCATAAGTGTAACATGGTATCTTTAGTATGTTGTGTTTTCTGGAGAGCTATATCAAAGAGATATGGAACAGTAGAAAATTACTTTAGGGGGCGCAATGAGAGACATCAATTACCAAAATTGGTTTTCGAGTTTTTTTTGACAAAGTTTAGGTTCTTTCATTGCAAATAGGGTAATTTGACAAATCGTTGCACACAAACTGAAGAATAATGATCCTCTAGATTTGCAAGTGAGTGGTTGCTTGTTACTTTTACAAAACTATTGCTAACTTTTTATGAGAGAAAAACATTACTGACATCTCGTTTGTTATTTTCAAGCATTATCATGGAATGGGAGTAACCTCCCTCTATACAAATGTTTAGAGCATCGTTACTATCTTTTTGTGTTTTATTACTTTTTGTTGTGTATGTCATTAAAACATGAGTGATAAGATATACTATGCAGACATGGTTTCATATTTTTTGTTATCTTTAATGTATGACTAAACATTTTATGTTCAGTACATAATAGCTGCTATGTCTAAAATTGAGAGAAGGTTGAATGTAGTTTAATAACAAGTAACGATGTTCAAACATTTTATCTCTTACTCTATAGCCTGTTTCATTAATTAAAAAAATCAAACAGGTGACCACTTTAAGGAGGTTGCAAGTAAAGCGGAATGCATCTGAAGGCGAATTCTGTTTTATTGTTATTCTGTTTTAAATTTCCATCTTCTAGAATATAGAAAATAGTTCTCATGATATATATATATAAGTGACTCTATAAATTGGAACTATTGTCATCCGCCTTTAACTTTCATTTGCCTTATAATAATAACAAATGTAATACATATACTTTTATAAATGATCAGGTGGCAAACACTAAGTATTTCCCGTAAGAAGAAACAAAACGCTAAAAAGTGCAAGAAAATTAAGAAAATTGTCGATTCTTGGCAATGTTGACATTTTATGTTTCACCAGAGAAGCAAACAAGCCTGGATTTTTGGGAAACACCGATTAATCCAGCATCTCGTCTGGTTCTAAACTGTTTGCGGTGTATATAATTGTTTTAGCGCAAACATGTTAGTGTGAACTAATAACGGCTTCCTTATCTTAAAGAGAACTTACATTTCAAGTCCCTTAGTCGGTCTTTGATGAAAGCATTCTCAAGACTACTTGCTAGCTCTATCAAGTGACTCGTGTGTTGTTTACAATAATGCTGGAAAGGAAATATAATGGCGGATAAGTGGTGCTACATATGGAAAATGCGTGTGCTTCCTAATTATTCTATTTATTATTTTGTTAAACGTTTCGTCGCAGATTGCCTTATTCTATCATTGTGGTTTTAAAGCAGCTTACCATAAACGTGCAATTGATGACACGTTCACTTTTTATTTTATTCTAATCATGAAAGCTATAGTATAGTACATAAATTGAAGATGGGTGTTTTTCCCCAGAATCAATCAATGTATGCCATATATGTAGATATATATCAAACAGAATGACACATAGGCATAGAAGCATGTACATCAGACAAATTCATACAGAAAATAGTCGAGTGTGTTATCTACATGTTATCTACATGTCTATGTATCTTCACAGAGACATAGACAGACAGGGACAGACATACGTGAACGGATAGATGGAGACAGGGCTCCAGATAAGAAAGAGTAAACTGCACAAATCCAACATTTTTTCACTTATTTTAGCATCAAATCCTATGATGTTACTACTCATTAGAATCGTCTCTTCGAGGCGATTTTAATGAGTAGTGACACCATAGGGTTTAATGCAGAAATAAATATTTTAGTTTTTAAAATATCCCCCTTATCTGGAGCCCTGTGGAGATGATTAAACTGTTAATAATTTAACCTCTGCTTCTGTGAAATGGACAGGTGTATGCCCAAATAAGTAGCAGTTTCCCTCATACGGTAGCCAGCCATTCTTGCAAGCTGTAAATCTATCAGACGTGGCCGGTGTTCCTGATAAAAAAAGTGTATAATCAAACAGAATACTAGATACATTTAATAGCGTATACATTTAACTATTTGTCAGCATAAATCAACTTTGAATTGGTAAAGTTTAGAACGTTTCATCCACGTAGGTTAACAGCGATCACATACAATAAATTATCTCTATTACGACCACTAAAAAGAGATAGAAACGATGAAAATGTACACCATTTAACCTCTGTTTCGGTGAAATGGTCAAGTGTATGCCTAAAATAAACGAAAGTTGAAATGAATCAGAAGGGCCGTTATAGGATAACCAAACAGAATACTAGATACATTTAAACGCATATAACTGTTTGTCAGCATAACACAAATTTGAATTCGTAAAGTTGGGAAAGTTTCATTTATGTAGGTTTATAGCGATCAAATACATATAGATCTACAATAAATCCAATGAAAAATGTATAAGAGTAGTATGATAAAACCAAAATGACATAAATAAAATGACCTGATATCCAGAGTGAAAAACCCATGCGCCAGTCTACATGAAAATAATAAAAAACATTCCAGTACTTTATGGAATATATATAAGTATATGACCTTTCACACGTTCAACCCTAGCGACGAGTATAATCGTCATTAACAACGCATGTAACCGCGAAAAGTTCATTTGTTCCTATGCAAACAGTGTAGACCCTGACCAGAGGATTTCTTGCCAATTTGCAATATTTGTTAAAATCAACCATATATCTTGATAGCTATTCTGCTCAGCGCACACATTCGTTATAAGAACCTCCAATAAAATGGTCGACAAATTGAATATGAATCACTAGCGCGATTCATGGTCCGTGCCGAGCATTTCTTGTCGTTCATATAGTACAAAATCCGAAAACATCAGATTGCCTGTGCAAGTAGCAGATTAACTCATTCGCCTCTGAAACCATTTAATGGAAAGCTCTAATTTCCAAGATTTTGGTCTGTTTCATTTTTGACGATAAAGGGTTGGTCGGTCATTATCGGAACTCTGCGGAGAGCGATCTGCTGTTTTCGCCAACTGCCAGCCCATTCTGAACCATGCTTTAGCATGATTCGGAACGAATTGACGATTGACGAAAATGGCCGATCGCTGTACGTAGGGTACCGATCTTGGTCCGATCATATTAGGGGTCCACTACATAAATGTCTGTTAACCTGCCTAGTTTTGTTTCTTTCGGTCCGTTGGAAGTTGGTTAGAGGAAATTTTGAACATACAGTGTCTTTTGCAGATAAAAGGTTTAAAGAGGCTCGCAACCGGATTTAGCATTAAAAATGATAATTTGTAAATATATGTCAAATGATTATATAAATGGGTAAGATTTAGTTTAGGATAATAAATTCTGTTAAAAAATGCATTTCCAAAAAAAAGAAAAGAAGAAGCTCTGGTGGGATTCGAACCCGTGACCCTCCATTGCGGAGACAAACAAGAAAAATGAGGACACGCCTTTACCGCCTCGACCACGGACGCTCTCTATTTATATGGTAGCGAATTAACGTACTTCACTGGTAGCGCTTAATACTACATTATTCGGCTCCGGTTTATGTCAGAGCCCGTGTAGAGAAGCAACAACAACAGCAAAACTGTCAGCTGACGCTATTGAAAAACGATGGAATATATCTAAAAAACTAAGATTCGGTGACGATTCTTGAGACTTTTTTTGGACTGATCATATTGTTTTTATGTCAGAAGCCAAATAATGCCACAAATTTGCTTTTATTTGAGTATTTTATTTTATTTTGACAAGTACACCATCCGGTTGCGAGTCGCTTTTTAAAAACCAGACGTTAATTTTGTTCGGTCTGAATTATTTGAGCCGTGCCAAGAGAAAATCTTATTGCATTGCAAACAGTGAAATCAAGTATCCCAGTCAAAGATGCGGATTCTGGTCTTGGTCTACACTTTTTGACACCCACGTGAATCTAAAGCATGGTATGTAGTATGTTTTGTACGGCATTTGGCGGCGTAGACCAAACTCAGATACAGAGCCTGGGATGACAAACCGTGTTTGGGCTGTACAATGTTACAATCATCGGCAATAACGCTAGGTTTGTCATTACACGGCTCATTTGTAATTTTGGCAGGGAAATAGTCGCATAGAATTATACTAGTAAATCGAAACCACAAACCAACAAAACACAAGTAACACAAAACCGATATTATCAAATTTATACATCACATATATTATATCAAATCAAAACATACGCCATGAGAAATAGATCACATAAACTACAAAACTATTGATTTCGTTGGTTTAGGATGAAACAATAGGTATTGTAGTCGCACTTACCTGTGCATATAATTATGCACATTAGTAACAAAGCAGCACACGAACGGCCCATTATTTGTTAGTGTACATATATATCTACCTTTTCATATGTAGATATTTGACACTGGCCTTTCAATGACACATTGACTTATAGCATTTAACCTTTTCGCTCTCAATGACGCTTAAAAGCGCGTTTGCAAACAGTTTCGGTCCTAATTAGACGCCGTGTCTGATCAGGATCCAAACTGTTTGACACTCGTTTTACAATTTCTGTAGTCATACTGCCTTTTTTCACTTTGAAACGACATTGCAGACAGCACAATTGAAACAGACGCCAATTAAACGGTAAAGGGGTAAACATCTCACTAAAGGTTGACAGTGAAAGGGTTGAAGATAAGATAAATCATTCGAAATGCCGCTCACCGTTCATAGAATACTTGCCTTACGGTTCTACAGTGGATAAGACGTTAAACGCAAACGAAACAACGCAAACGCATTCTGCCTATTCATTTTTATCTTAGTGCCAAACAGTTTGAAGCCTGGTCTGGCTTCAAACTCTTTGCAATGGAAATAATAGTTTTAGCGTAAACGCGTGTATCGGGAAAGAATAACATCTTATCCACTGTACGTCCAATTTTTACAGCCTTCTAAGGTAATACAGTCAAACCTGAAAAGCCCAAGCATGTGTAGCGTTCATGACAGCTAACAGCTTACTGCAGGGTACAAGCTCCTATAGTTTCTGAAAGACTATTGGCATGCATTAAGCGCCCACGTGTGTTTGAAGATCACCATGCAACTTCACGTTACGTTGTCGTTAAATACAGGTTTGACTGAAACGTGTAGTATACGTTATTCCATTCCATTGAAACGATACTTAGGGCGAAAAGAATGCTATATACTGAGGGCGAAACTATGCAATAAACTTAAGGCAAAACGAATGCAATAAAGTGAGGGAAAACATAATGCAATAAATTTATGGCAGACAGAATGCAATAAAGTAAGGGCAACTGAATGCAATAAAATTAGGACATACAGAGTATAATAAAATGAAGGCAAACAGAATACAATAAACTAAGTGCAAACAGAATGCACTTAATTTAGGGCCAACAGAATGCTATAAAATAATAGAAAACGGAATGCAACAAACCTTGAGTAATCAGAATTCAATAAAGTTACGGCAAATTGAATGCAATAAACTTAGGACAGACTGAATGCAATAAACTTAGGGCAAACGTAATGCAATAAACTTCGGGCAAACTAAATGCAATAAACTTAGGGCAAACATAATGCAAAAAACTTTTGGCAAACATAATGCAAAAGCTTAGGGGAAAAAATCAATAAACTTAGGGCAAACTGAATGCAATAAACATAGGAAAACATAATGCAAAATACCTTTGGCAAACAAAATGCAATAAACTTAGGGCAAACTGAATGCAATAAACGTAGGGCAAAACAGAATGCAATAAACTTAGGGCAAACTGAATGCAATTAACTTTGGGCACACAAAATGCAATAAACTTAGGGAAAACTGAATGTAATAAACTTTGGGCAAACATAATGCAATAAACTTTGGGCTAACAGAATGCAATAAACTAAGGGCAGACAGAATGCACTTAATTTAGGGCCAACAGAATGCTATATACTAATAGAAAACGGAATGCAACAAACCTTGAGTAATCAAAATTCAATAAAGTTACGGCAAACTGATTGCAATAAACTTAGGGCAGACAGAATGCAATGAACTTAGGGCAAACAGAATGCAATAAACTTAGGGCAAACAGAATGCAATCAACTTAGGGTAAACATAATGCAATACACTTAGGGATAACAGAATGCAATAATTTTAGGGCAAACTGATTGCAGTACAACTAGGACAAACACAATTCATTAAACTTAGGGCAAACTGAATGCAAGACACTAAGGGCACATAAAATACAACAAACTTAGGGCAAACATAATGCAATAAACCTAGGGCATACAGAATGTAAACAAATATATAATATTTTTGCCATTGTTGACGATATATTATTATTTGAAAGTTAAGCAATTAAGTGCTTCATCAGACGTCGAGTCATTCTTTGTCTGTACTCAAATGAAACTTTTATGTTGTCAATGTATCTAAAGACAATCGACCAAGGTAACATATTTCAAAAGGGTGAAGACGTCATATAAATATACACCCAATATACTCAATTCTGCTAAAACAGTCTTTTGAATAAACAAGTTGCTGTTTAGTGGTCTGATCAGACTCATACAGTGGAGAAGACGTTGTTCTATCCCGATAAACGCGTTAACGCTGAAACTGTTATTTCCAGTGCAAAACGTTTTTGAGCCAGATCAGACGAAGGGTAACCCGGTATCTGGTCAGACTACAAACCTTTTTGCCACTGCGATTGAAATGAATATGGCCAACAACTTGTCATATTCATCATTTTATTTCGATGCGTTTCCGTTTCGGTTGCATTTAAACGGGAAAGATTAACGTCTTCTCCACAGTATACTATATAAATGTTACAGTGGAGAATATGTTATTCTTTCCCAATAAACGCGTTTACGCTAAAACTATTATTTCCAATACAAACAGTTTGGAGCCAGATCAGACGCCGGGTAACCCGGCGTCTGATCAGGCTCCAAACTGTTTGCCACCAAGATAAAAATGAATTATCAGAATTGTCCAAAAGTTTTTCTTTTCTACGTTTTAGTGCTTTGCGTTTGCGTACGTTTGCGTTTAAACGGGAAAGAATAACAGATTCTCCACTGTAGATGGCAGTTTGCGTGAAATTTAAATTGTAAACAGAGAAACAGAATGTCAATCTGAGCAAAGCGTTCTTAATAATACAGAAAGAAAATCAAGAAACAGCTTCCCCCTAAGTGACATTCCAAAGAATGTCGCATAGCAAGAGAATGTCGCATGGCTTAGACAACTATGTCATAGAGCGACAGTGAAGGTTTTGGATAAATCTTAAAAAACGTATCAAACAGCTTTCATACACATGTCATTTTCAACATTTAATTGCATTACGCTTGCGTTTACTTCCATTTAAACGCGATCCAACTGTAACATGGCTTGTCTCGATAAGGTGGAAGAATCACAAGTGCAAGACATCGACAAGTATAACAATAACTATATAGTGTTATAACTCTTTATTTTGTTCATGTGAACAGTGATAACAAACAATGTATGTGCATTTCAACGCCGACCGAAAGCCCCGGAAGATGCGCTGAGACCTCTGAAACAAGAGCGATATTTAGTTATTTACCACTTCACTGCTGCACCCTTTATCCCTTTCCCTTATAGAAGCGACTTTTAGCGAATCTGATTTATTCATCCGCTGAAGAAAATAATTCCAATTTAATAATTCAAAATATATTATAGGGAAAATTTTCAATATATTCTAGCACAGGATAGCTTAAAGCAGGCTGAAAGTAAAGCAGAATGCGCCTTAAGCGCATTCTGCTTTACTTTCAACCTGCTTTAAGTAGTAACCTATTTTCAATTCTAGAAATAGGCTATCAGGTAAAGGGTTAAAGACAAGTACCGATACATGTACATTAAACCTCACTATTACGTCCCGATACATGTACTTTAAATCTCTCTATTACGACAATGAAGGCTAATTGGTTGTATAAATGGTAGGTGACAGCTTAAAGCAAGATGACAGTACAACAGAAATCCCCCAAAGAAATGTTGTCACACGTCAAGTTAGTGTTCGTAATAGATACGTTTCACTGTATTATTAACCCTTGTCACCACCAAATAGTGTCGTGTGCGATTCCGTTTGTATCAAAAATAGGTATGCTTTATTTTTACACAGCTATATAAATGTACCAGGCATTATGACTGAAGACGACATAATTGAAGTGTATGTTAACGAGTTTAAATCCTGATCAAACGTGGCTATACACGGCATCTGATCATGCATAATCTACAGTTGAACGCCTCTATTACGACCACTCAGTTGTGTCAAATATTAATCGTTTAAGACAGGTGACTGCCTAAAGCAATATGAAAGTGAAACAGAAAGCTCCTACAGGAGCTTTCTGTTTCACTTTCACATTGCTTCAAGCTGTCACCTGTTCTTTATACGGACACTTAGCCTTCTATTTAGTGGTCGTAACTGAGGGGTTCTACTCTACACTGTTTGCAGATTCGATTATGGTCACCTATGGCCGGTACTTCGTAATCAGTTACTGGCTGGTAAGCGGGAGTACAGCAAACAGTGTCTCGAAGATACAGTTGAACTTCGATATCTCGAACTCGCTTAACTCGAATTATCCGATATTTCGAAACATGAATTTGCCTTATTTCAATCTTGGTTTAGGTAAACATACCGGCTTTTGAAAGTTAAAACGCGGCTTAGTCGCGTTTTAACTTTGGAATACGGGTATGTTCGACTTAACCGAGTTCGAGATATCGAAGTTCGACTGTACTTATCTAATGAGTAGTCGCACTGAGGAATACTGGCGACTCAGAGGTGAACATCTTCAGGACATACATACTGCTCACTCTCAACCGTAGTCCTCGCCCTACCATTCACTACTTCATTGTCGTGACGTCATCACTTGTAAACAAATGAAGTATTTTACGTTTAGTTCTTAAATTTAAATTCTACGCAGTGTGGCTGAAGAAATACCAGTACATGTACAACATTGTGTACAACATTGAGCGACGTCTGGTCATGATCCGATTGTTTGCCAATATTAATTAGACTCGGGTTGAGGCAGTTAAGTGATTAATGCTCCTTTATACATACCTAGTCTTGCACATAGGTGCGCATGAGTTGGTACAAATGAAGTCTCCCCATTTATAGTCATACACAGGCCAAAACACGACACAGTCACCACCGTCAGGTTCCGTCGGGTACCAGTCTTTACAAACACAAGAAGACAGACGTATATATTAAGGCAATTTGTACCCAGTGGTTTCTTTCAACCTATTATAAATTGGGTTAGTCCTTTTTAATCTAAGTGCTGCTTGGTCTGAAGTTTCGTTGGTTTTATATTGAAATTTCTATCAACAACAGTTTAATCATTTGAATTGGTCATATGCATTTCCATGTGTATGCATTATTTGTTATATCTATTACGATATATTATATTGTATTTTTACATTTGTATTGCAATGCTATGCCACTGTTGCCAAAATGAAATATAGTAAAACCCCTCTGAACCGGACATGTGTGGGGACTACAAAAATGTCCGGTATAGAGGGGTTTCCAGTTGAGAGGTGTTTTGACTTGTTTCTAGTATGGAAGATAGCTAACCACTTAAAGCAAGTTGAAAGTAAAGCAGAATGCGCCTGAAGGCGCATTCTGCTTTACTTTCAACCTGATTTAAGCTATTATCTGCTAGAATGTACAAATTATTTTCTTCAGTGTAAGAATAAACCAAAGACGTAAAAGGCGTATTTATGTTGTAATGTGTCAAAATAAAGAAGGGTTTGGAACGGGGACCAACGTTTCTGTCCGGTTTAGAGAGAATTCCGGTATTTAGAGGTTCCGGTTTAGAGGGATTTCACTGTAAAATCAAATCATACGCGGACCACCAATAGGGATCAGGAATCAAGAACCTCGTTACTAACACCTCTTTAAAAGTTTTGCGAAACTGATGTTTTCGGATATGTTGGGTTGCACTGCAATCGATACGGAAATCGCTTTTCTAATGAGTTGAAAACAGGAGGCAGATTAAACAATTATGAGATGTGTTTAGGTTACATTCATCATGCCTTTAGTTGCCATCTGTATTCAACGTCATTATTGATTTTAGTGGTAGTTACTGATTGAGCGTTTACATGCCTGCTGTGGATGTATGATGTATGCAGGAAAGACTCTATACACGGAGTTATACGTACCAGTGAAATTTGTTCTTGTGTTACTAGTATGCCACATCCAAACACTTTCTATAGCTTCATCTGTCAGCCCAGTCCAGTAACATTGGGCTACAAAAGACAACTACAGTTAGGACAAGGCCATTTGAGGTCCAGCAGAGATGGGTACTAACTTGGGTAAAAACTGAATGCTCTGCACACGATTGTAAGATAACAGTCCGGTAATAAATCGCATCACATCAGACACCGAACAAGGCGGCGTCTAACAAGACTCATCACTGATGAGTCACTGATTCAGGTCCATAAAATTGCTTTTATTTTCGACATTTAAAAACATTAAGGTTGCTCTTAGATTCGTTAGAAAAAAAAACAATAATATATTCCACGATGCAGTTTTCATAAAATGACTAACGTTTGAATACTCTCAGGCGGTCTTTGATGAAGGCATTCTCTAAAGAGTTCTCAATTTCCACTAGATAGCCGTTCTGCTGCCGACAGTAGTGCTGCAAAAGAATATCAATATAAAATTACAATAAAACCTCCATAATACGACTACTGAAATGGAAGCTAATTGGCTGCATTTAGTGCACTTGGTTTAAACATATTTTATTTCAGATATTGTACATGAACATAATACATGGATATAATGAAAAAGGATTGGATCGAAAGCTATGCTTAAAGAGATCCTTTCCTTTGCAGTATTTGAAATACACTATAGACAGTAGATGTTTACAATTGCATCTTTATCATAATTGACATTTAGAAAAATATACATTTAGTGCACTTGGTATCTCCAAGATAGATGACAGTAAAGCAGAAAGCTCCTACAGGAGCATTCTGTTTTACTTTCATCTAATTTTAAACGGCCACCTGCCTAAATTTTGGAACCCTTGGTCGTTATTGGTGTTACTGTGTACAGTTACAGTGGGGATATGAATTAATACCTAACTCAATACAACATAATGTAGACAAATACAGTTTATTGAAATGTCTGACGATGAATAAAAATTAAATGGCAAGCCTACTCTGAACTTGATCAGGCGCTAAACTATCCTGTATTTTATCTGTCTCAAAAATGTTGCAATCAACTTGTTTTTTCCAGCTCAAACACGTTTATTAGGAACAGATAATGTCTACCTGTAGTTACAGTATAAACTTTTCATCACATCACATAACATCACATTACAGATATGAAATTGGAAATCCTATTTAACAATTTCAACACCATGGATCTGTTTAAATTATATTAAAATGACATTTGCAGACCCAAATCAGAGGGCTCCAATAAGAAACCTCTGATCAGGGCCCACCACTGTTTGCTGAATTAGAGCAGTATTTGTTGAACTACCTAGAATTCAAAGTATACTTTTTATGTTTTGGTAACTAGGGAATCTAAACTAAAAACCCACAAGAGTTACTTAGTTTTGAAACGGTTAACATCTATTGCACGGATTATGCTGGGTTACCAGTTAAGTTTTGTCCATTGAAAACTACGTATGGCTGTTTTACACAGTATTGCAAAAAGGTCAAACAGTATTGACCCTGATCAGATGATTCCTATAAGTTGGACTAAATGAAACCAACTAAAGTATACAAATGATAGTTTCTAAACTAAACTAATTTAACAATGTTTGTTTTCATTTCGTTTGGTCAGCTGTGATTAACTGTATATACATGTACATGTTTTCAAACCCCAATAAAACCAAACACTATTCAATGTATTCCTTAAATGAGCTTATACAAATTAGATATAATATTGCCCAAACCAGAAGAAGTAAGTTTAAAAGCTTAGTAATCTAGGTAACAAATTAGATATAACATTGCCCAAACCAGAAGAACTGAGTTAAAAAGCCTAGTAATCTTGGCCTTAATAATACGGAGTGTAACCCACAAAGAACTTCAGAACGAAAAAAAACCCCAGAGAAATGAGCAACGAATTTAGAGATATAGCAGAGATGTAAACAAATATAAAATATCGATAGACAGATGAGTGAAACTGATGACAAAAAGGAGAGATGTAGAAAGCACAAAAGCCAAACGTTATTCTTTCCCAATAAACACGTATACGCCAAATTCAGTTGTTTCTTTGCAAACAGTTTGGAGTCAGACAAGGCGTCTGATCAGGCTTCAGACTGTTTGACACTCATATAAAAACATTGTAATAATTGTCAGAAAGCTGTACGTTTCTCTATTCTATTGTAATTTGTTTGCGTTGCGTTTGCGTTGAAACGGGAAAGAATAACGTCTTCTCCACTGTAATAGGGAACTATCTAATTGCCTCAGCTTCAGTGAAATGGACATATTTATGTCCAAACAGGTAGCAGTTTCCATTGAATGCCAGCCAGCCATTCCTGCACGCAGTAAATGTATCAGCACCGACATGAAGCATTAACACTGTAACAAAGATGAAAACGATACATTAACATGTCTACATTAATATAAGCCAGTTATTCAAAATTAATACTGCATTGGGTGTCGATCTAACTGAAAAAGTATCTTTCAATTTTTCAGAAAATTTCAGTGAAGAAGAAAACAATAAATGTATTTCTCCTTAAAACCGAAATTCTATGATCAGTCAGAAAATGAATTACGTAGAACAAGGAACCAATAATGTACGTTCGATTTTACAAACATGGTCTACATTACATGTATGTACCAATTTGTATACTGGGATAAATAGTTCTAAATAAGGCACGGTTAGAAATGTGTTTCTACATTCTATTGCTATTGCGTTTAGCTAAGTTTAAGCGGGAATAAATTAATTATTTCCCACTGCTATACCTGAACTGAAAAGGACTCCAATAGATGGTAACATTTTGATGACGCCAGCCATTGCCGACATAACGTATCAGTATGCCGTTCGAACTATCTTAAGTATATACGATCCAACTCTGCGATACAGTGGAGAAGAGAAGACGTTATTCTTTCCCGTTTAAACGCAAACGCAACGCAAACACAATGAACTAAACTTGACAAAAGAACAGATTTTTGACAATCCGTACAATTTATTTTAATCTGAGCGTCAAAAAGGTTGGAGCCTGGTCAGACTCCGGGTCATCCGGCGTCTGATCTGGCTCTACACTGTTTGCATTTGAAAAACTAGTTTTAGTTACACGCGTTTATTTGGAAACAATAACGCCCTTTCAACTGTAGGTACGACCTTTTGGCTTTCAGCGATAAGATAAGAATACATATCCGTACAATTGGTCTTGCAAGAAATAAATCTTATCAAATTTCGGAAATTGTTATGTCTGCATAGGCAAGTCAAGACACTACACATTTGATTGTGATACAGGCCTCAGACCCTTGCACAAACACATAATAAAACGTATCAATGCATGATTAGTGTAAGAATATATTCAACAGTGTTTTAAGCATTATTTAGTCGAACGATAACTGCCTGAAACTTTATTAATTCAACGTTTCGATAATATGTCTTTAAGTCAAAAAATGGTTTTCGTCCGTTGACCCTTTAACTGACATGACATCATCGACTGTAACCATTTGTCATCCGCATATAGTTATCAACTGCAATTGTTGGTTTAGATGTTTTGACTTAAGAAATATTTAAGTTAGTTTCAAAAGGTTTTGATCCAGATCAGAAAGCCTTACACGTTAAAGTGTGTTCCTAATCAATTATTAAAAGTACTTTACTCCTAACCAATTCGCAGTATTTAAGTGTCTGAGAAGCTTATCAGGTTTGCTTTTTATTAGTTTTGCTTTTTCTGAAAGAAATCGCACATGTTCTACTTATTGGTAGTAACAAGCAAAAGGCTATGCTAAATATAAGGAAGTAGCACGTTCCTGTAATAAGTGGCTTTCTGCTCAAAACGACAAGGCTTTTGCCTCAAAACTTGTTCTGGTACTAACTTAATAACACGTACGACCCATTTTGCCGCTATGATATCATGCGTGATGGTTTATTTTCATAAACTATTCTAAAATTCGACAATATTTACCAAAGAGGTCACGTGTCCTTAAATCTTATCGGGTTGGAAAGTCAGTCAAGCCATTTCGAACACCGTCTGAGTTGCATAAGGTTTACGTTGCGTAATGCGGCGTCTGATCAGAATCCAAACTGTTTGACATTTGTAAAGCAATTTTTGTTGTTTCACTATATTAAATCTAGATTTGAATCGATCTTCAAAACAGCAATATTGAAGCAGATAACTTGGCACCGAAAGGGTTAAGGGATTCAACAGTTTGCATCTCGTCCAAGTACTAGACCAATGAAAAGCGGGACATTTACTGGTCGTACAACGGGTATAGCTTAGAAGACGAACAGTTCCCGTTAATGCTAGGTTCACACCAACGGCGAATGCCGCGCTTTAAATCGGCGAGCAAAGCGTCGTCATTTTCGTTAACTTTTCCAAAAGCATCACGATCTCTTACGGTCTGATAAGCTCTAATACGCTCTGATACGAATTGGTTGCCGCTTTGGGGCGAATCATTTCCCGACTTGTTACGGTTCCTCGCGCATTGATCCCGCTTTGACCAGGCTTTGTTGCGCTTGAAATCACGCTTTTATAAGCTTTATTACGCTTTATCACGCTTTGATGCGATTGTGGCGCTTTAAATAAGGCTCTGATACGGTTATCGCGCTTTGTTGTGTATTGGCACGCTCTGTTCAGCTCTGTTACGCAATGGAAAATGTCAAGATCGCCGATTTAATACCGCTTTTTATCCAGAGCCCATATAACGATGCAGTAGAACCACAAAATCTTTGTACATTTGACTCAAGTATACGATGGCAAAACAACAAGATCCAGAAGTTCCAGATGTACCAAAGCATTATCTATCTGAAGAAGACATGATGTTTGTCTCCCAATTGTATAACTACATCCTAGCCCTTGAAAGCGTGAAAGAGCGTGAGAGAGCGTGAGGAAGTTTGCCAAGCGTAACAAAGCCTAACAAAACGTGTCAAGCCTTGATCGAAGCGTCTCAATTCGTGGGAAATCATGAGAGTCCTTCATGAAAACGTAATAAATCGTAACAAAGCGTGTCATATCTTGATGAAAGCGTCTGACCTCGTGTCAAATCTTCATGCCAGATCGTAACAAATCTTGAGATATCTTAACGAAGCGTGTCAAGTGGTGACAGACCGTGAAGAATGGAGTCCCCGCTTTGAACCAAGGTCTGTTAAGCTTTCCTACGCTTTGAGTCAAGCTTTGCTGAGCTTTGTTACGCTTTGTTAAGCTTTGATAAGCTTTGATACGCTCTAGGCGCTTTAATCAAATCGTGACAGAGCGCCCAAAATTTTTAAACAGTTTAAAAAAATTGGGCGCTCTTGCCGAATGTCCCGCTTTACTCCAAGTTTTCCCACGATCTATTACAACACTGACGCTTTCATCAAGCTTTGTTACGCTTTGGTGCCGCTTTGCACGCCGCTTTAAAGCGCCATCAAAGCGCCGTTGGTGTGAACCTAGCATTAACGAAGCAAATGCAAACGCAATTCAAGAATAGCAGAAATGACATTGTTAGAAATAATTATTGAAATTTGGTCTGAAAAGAGCTTGGAGCCTAATCAAACGCCGGGCTGGCCGGCGGCTGATCTGGGTCTAATTACTTTTAGCAATTGAAATAACAAATTTAGCAGAACTGTGTTATTGGGAAACTATTCGTAGTGTCTTCTTAACCGTACATCACATTAATTTGCCAGAATAGCAACGAACCGATGGATATAAAAACTAAAACTGAAACATGTAGTAAATGAATGGTTTATTATTCAATTTACACTGGCTACGGTCAATAGTAAAACTTCCGGTTCATAGGTCATCATCCCGAATTACCGACGACAGTCAAAACATCATTGGCACTAAAAAAAGAAATATATTATCAAAGCACCACTCGGCAAACAGTACAACACCATGACAATATACCGAAAGGTTTGAATCTTTGACCAAAATAGTTTGCAAAGGTATGATTTAAGTCTTTCTTTTTTATGGTGATCTATTTTTCAAACCAAAATGCATGTTATCATTGCTTTGAGAGGACGTAAATCCCTCTTAGAAACAACAATATTACAGTTCTCCCTCCCTACCACGGCCCTCCCAATAACGACTCTCCTAACAACAACTCCCTCCTTACAACGACTCCCATCCAAACAACGACTCCTTCCGTACAACGACCCTGCCATCAACGAATCCCTTCTCCCAACGACCCATTGACGCAGTTTTTGAAACAGGACAAGTATGTGGAACACTTTTATTGACGTTATATCGACTGCTTTACATTATCGTCTGCTATTTTTTCTCACAATACATATACGTGGACATTTTGATAGAATACATAATATAATGATGAGTAACAAACAGCTTGAATCCACATCAGACGCTACTTTACACAGAGTATAGTCTGGATTCAAGCTGTTTGCAAATGTAAGCCAAGTCTTAATGTTCCATCCCTATAACAACTCCTCTCGAACTAAATAGACGATCTGTGTCTCCAAGTTGGTGCCGTTGTAAAGAGGGAGCACTGTATTCAAATGAAAACCTGCACTGGTGATATAATTATGTTGTATTATTAAGTACAATAAAAAGGAATAAAAAAAAAAAGATTCTCCGCATTTAAGACTATACAGTATTCTTTAAACACATTCATGCCTATCGCCAATAACAATAGAAAACAGCACACCGTGTAAAATTGATAATGAGTTGAGGGTACAGTGGAGAATCTGTTATTCTTTCCCAATAAACGCGTTTACGCTAAAATTATTATTTGCAGTGCAAACAGTTTGGAGCCAGATCAGACGCCGGGTAACCCGGCGTCTGATCAGGCTCCAAACTGTTTGCCACCAAGATAAACAAGAATTATCAGAATTGTCCAAAAGTTGTTCTTTTCTAAGTTTTAGTGTTTTGCGTTTGCGTACGTTTGCGTTTAAACGGGAAAGAATAACAGATTCTCAACTGTAACACCAGGGCCTGCACAGTTTGCAATTTCATTTAAAATGATCTAATTAATGGACAAAAACTGCAGTGTCTTTAGTAGATCACCTTTTTTATTTCTATAATAAAGCTTTGCAGCAGTTACAGGGATAAATTGGTTAACACTTTCAACCCCAATGACTAGCATACTCGTCATTTACAAAACACACACAGTGAATAGTACAACTATCCTATGCAATCAGTGGAGGCCCTGATCAGAGGGCTCCTGTTTGTCATTTTGATATAAATTGTAAAATGCAACCCTAAACAGCAAATGATGGACTATACTTATTTAGAAATTTGAAATGTCCGTTAAAAGTTCAGGGTGACGAATTTACAATTTCATGATCAAATTCATCGTGAGATCCACACAGGCAGTATAACTGATGGAACCTCAAAACAAGTGGCAATAGTATTGATCCTGTTGTACTCACGCCAGTTTGCAGATGGGATAGCAGCATGGGTCGTTACAGTTATAGTCACCCCAGTGGTAGTCAAAATACGGTGGCGCCACCATGCAGTCTTCGCTGTCACCTACGTTAGGCTGGCCTGGATACCAATCTTAAAAGCAAAATCAGCATAATATACAGGATATCAATCTTACGAGAATACAAAACGAGCAAATATTCAACCGCAAAAACGGAAACGAAGTGTAACTGTAATTCATTAAAGTGTAGCAAACAAAAGTAATGGAACATGTTAATGATTCTAATCTGAGAGGCAGACACTTTGGTGCCTGATCTGGCTTTAAACTGTTTGCAATTTAACTAATCGTTTTGGCACAAACGCAGTCATTTAGCCGTAAAAGGGGGCAAAGCATAGTTGTAAACGTGATATTTACTGTACATGTAAAGTTGATATAATATATGTCTACTGAACCTATGATCGTCAATTTTTGAATTACAGGATTCCCACTCTTCAACGACACCAAACGGAAGACGAACACTATGTTCGTTGTTCTGAGTGAGTCGATATAGAGAGGAAAATTTGCAAACATCTTGAATCTTGATCAGACGCCGCGTTACGCGGCATCTGATCTTGATTCAAGCTGTTTGTCACTCGTCATTAAGATTTTATCTGCCAAAATGTCCATTATGTAGCTTTGAGAAAAACTGCACACTACAATTTTGAGTAAACGACATTGCAGCCTTGAATATGTTGGAGATACTTGTCCTGTTTTGGGAACTGCGACAAGGGTCGTAGTGAGGGGGGAGTCTTTGTTCGGAGGGCCGTTGTAGGGAGGGAACACTTTACATGGTAAAGTGGAGAATCTGTTATTCTTTCCCAATAAACGCGTTTACGCTAAAACTATTATTTGCAGTGCAAACAGTTTGGAGCCAGATCAGACGCCGGGTAACCCGGCGCCTGATCAGGCTCCAAACTTTTTGCCACCAAGATAAACAAGAATTATCAGAATTATTCAAAAGTTGTTCTTTTCTACGTTTTAGTGATTTGCGTTTGCGTACGTTTGCGTTTAAACGGGAAAGAATAACAGATTCTCCACTGTAAGCAAGTATATTTTATAGACATACGACGTACATATGCAAAGACAATAGTCACAAAAAGACATTCGCATCATCTGTTTAACGATCTATACCTTGGTTTATGTAAAATATATTCGCCTGTATCAGAAACAATTAAATGCATTAATATAACTTATTTAAATTTGATGTCCTGATGATATCCCAGTCTCGATTGAGGCCGAACTATTATTTCAATGTCCAGTCGTCCACTTACTGCTACATGTGTAAATGTTCTGCTGTAAATGTTGTAAAACAAATGACTATTAAAAGTAAGATTAAAGTAAAGTAAAATGATTATGCAGAAGTTTTCAGCTTTTATATCACTTTCTTGAAGTTGTCACCAGCCTTCAGCATCTCAAATGGGTACAGTGGCGAAAACGTTATTCTTTCCCAATAAACGCGTTTACGCTAAAACTATTATTTGCAGTGCAAACAGTTTGGAGCCAGATCAGACGCCGGGTAACCCAGCGTCTGATCAGGCTCCAAACTGTTTGCCACCAAGATAAACATGAATTACATGTATCAGAATTGTCCAAAAGTTGTACTTTTTTACGTTTTAGTGTTTTGCGTTTGCGTACGTTTGCGTTTAAACGGGAAAGAATAACAGATTCTCCACTGTATTATTGTGTAATGCGTATATGAATGAAAAGGTAGAACGTATAATTGCACATTGCTTAGTCTGCTAACTGATTTCGTGACACTATGGTGTAATTTGTCGTAGTAAATTACCACTCTAAATAAACACTGGCTAATACTGACCGGTAAAATTCATATTTCGTCCTAAATATGTGAACCTCCAGTCTCCTTCCCTAGCCCTATCTTCAAGTCCAAGCCAAAACGTCTCACCAGCTACAACAAATTATATTGATTTATTTACAATACTTAAGTATGCACTCCAGTATAAATCCTCTTTAAATTACGAGCGTAATTTCGAACCTGAACGATCTTTCTTAATTTTAGCATATTTCGTCTTCAAGCTACCGTTTCACTTAAAAGATTATTTCTGAACAGGTCTTATCATTAGCCATTTTACTATCCATGCTACATGTAACATCAATGATACTTGCATACTTTTTTATCCTGATCAGACGGTGTCTGGTCAGGATCCTAAACGATTGACCATCGTGTCAACACTTCTCGAAGTAAATCACATACGAAAACGCGATTAAATTCATTGTAAGTATAATCAACCGAGACACAATTTTGACCATATGTTTAAAACTGTTAGCCTCACATTTTAAAATCAATATCTCGATATTTTTTCATTTTCTATATTTTCTTGAGTTGCCTTTTCGTTTAGTTTCGTTTAAATTTTAGGATATAAACTAATGTCTTCTCAGTGTACGTACATTTTGCGAGGGACATCTTCCTGTGAACAGTGCTAGATTTTCTAAGTATACTCGTTAATATAAAAACTTTAGTTTGCATGGTTATTTACTGCATTTTAGTGATATACAGCGCTTTGCAAATTGATGTGCAGTTTGAACTCGTTCCTTAGAGCTAGCTTAAGTCTATTTTTCCCGTATTTCTTAAAATAAATTTCGATGACTCGATTTCATTTAAGTTGAACTTATCCGTACTAAGTCACGTTTTAACATTGACGTGCGGATGCGAGTTCGACTGTAATTTGAAACATTAAAATTATAAAATTATAAGTATGAAATGACGACCAGCAAACTTCCATATCTCCTGAAGAAAGAAAACAAGACATCCAGAAGATACGTTTGTCCGTCTAACTAGGGTAGGTACATGTACATGTATTAGAGTAATGCTTATTGTTAAATTCATAAAGTTTAATACTATATGATTTAACATTTTCACTGCCAGAATCGCCGAAAGTCGAATTTGCAAACAGCTTTGACCCTGATCAGACGCCGCGTTACGCGGCGTCTGATCAGGATCAATACTGTTTGACACCCGTTTCGATATTTCTTATGTCATACTCTCTTAATTCTAACGTTGAAATGATATTGCAGACACTAATATTGAAGCAAACGACAGAATAACGGTGTAGGGGTGAACACTCAAAAACAATTTGGCGTTGAAAGGGTTAAGTCGGACATACTATTCAACTGTTTCATTTGGTCCCTGATGAACGAGTTTTCCCCCAGCGTTCTCTACGTCAACTAGATGGCTGTTCTGTTGTACGCAGTGCATCTGAAGAACAAGAAGACAACAGTCACCAATGGTAAAATGTTATAACGTACGAACGGCCAGACAGAATGACAGTCTGACTTCCTCAAAACGTTTGCCTTTGTGTTATGTAACTTTTCTTTGATTGTTTTGCGTGCTTAGCCACATAACGTAATGTTTCGTTGCTGTAACTGATCTAGAACTTTAGGGGCAAAATATGGATGCTTGGCGTCACACAAAGTAGTTCTGAAGCAAATATGATAATGAAAAAATGCATATAATTAACCATGGTACAGGTACTTAATCAAAAATAAAAATATATAGTACCTCGGCATCAGCAAATACCATTTTCTTTTCATAAAATTGGAAGCAATTGCCCTGGTACTCCACCCAGCCACTTGGACAGTTGAGGAAAAAGCCACGTGCTGTGTAAATATGAAATAACTTAAAAAGTGGAGAAGACATTATTCTTTCAAAGAAACGGAATTATGTCAACATTGGTAAAGCTGCTTAAACAATAAAAGACGTCACGTGGTATTGAGGATAGAGTGATTACTCATGGGGAATATTTCTATCCCACATGGACAAAAATGGGAGAATAAATGGATTCTTTATTCCAAGAAGCTTTCATTTGTCTTCATTGAAATGCATTGTTTTCTCGTATAGCTATCTTCATACAGTGGAGAATGTGTTATTCTTTCCCAATAAACGCGTTTACGCTAAAACTATTATTTGCAGTGCAAACAGTTTGGAGCCAGATCAGACGCCGGGTAACCCGGCGTCTGATCAGGCTCCAAACTGTTTGTCACCATGATAAACATAAAATATCAGAATTGTCCAAACGTTGTTCTTTTCTACGTTTTAGCGCTTTGCGTTTGCGTACGTTTGCGTTTAAACGGGAAATAATAACAGATTATCCACTGTAAGATAATAATAACGTCCTTTTCACTGCATAATAAATGGTGCGGTAATTCTGGGCTCCGGAATAAATAAAAGATTTAATTAAATCTAGATAAAATATTAAAAGAGTATCGAAATATAAAACATAAAAATAAATTACATCATATAAATCATAATGAACTTGTAAGACAGGCTCAGATAAACGCTATACTAAATAAATTCATACTACAGTGGAGAAAACGTTATTCTCCCCCGTTTAAACGCAAACGAAACGCAAACGCGTATCAGTAAAATGTAGGAAGTTGCAATTTTTCGACATTTCTCGCGATTTATTTTAAGCTGATTGGCAAACAGTTTCGAGCCGGATCAGACGCCGGGTTACCCGGCGTCTGATCTGGCTCCAAACTGTTTGCAATGGAAATACTAATTTTATCGTAAACGCGTTTATTGGGAAAGAATAACGTTTTCTCCACTGTATGTCTCAAGTTACAAGGACATTGTATAACCATAAGTCATTTCACCGTACCTGATGCACATACACCAACCAAGAAAACAGCAAGCAACTTCATTTTGAAAAACGAAAATGCCACGAAAATACTGATGAATATAGCTGCTAGAAACGATAATGACCAATACCGACGTAGACGATTGGTCGACCTAAAGTTCAATGAAGTCCGTATATTACGTCAAATCAAAATATATTAAATAGGTTTAAGTGCAAGTGTTTGCTTAAGGACAGACAAGATAAACACATAGTCGTTAATAACATGTGTAGTACAATTTATATAGCTTTACTTTTACACTCTGGTACATTTCAATCTGTGTTGAAACTGAAAAAGACATGAGAGAGGGGATAAATTGTAGGTCAATATTACGTTAAGCGACCACTAATTACCGAAGTACATTAACATCTGAAGACAGATAACTGACAAATACAGGATCAAAATAATACAGAAAAGTCCTGTATGCAATTTTCGCATGGGTGCTGTTCTTCATTCAGAAACTATTTTTGTGGCGTTTGTCGTCAGACAACGCCACAATGTCAGTACTGAATTTCAACAATCGTATCACATGCTACAGTCGGTCTTTAACGACCATCAAAATGAGGTTATCTAGGTTTCAAAGACAGGTGACTGCTTACTGCAGGTTGGAAAAAATGCAGACCGCTACCATAAGACCGTTATTCACTACATCTGACCTGAATAAAAAGCCATCTGTCTTTAATGTGCACTTTGCTTCCTCATTGCATGCTCGCTTAAAACAGGCAATATTGTGGTCGACTTTGATACCTTATAACAGCTATAATATTCCGAGCATGACGTAATAACAAATAGACCCTGAATATATGGGCGATTGCTTAACTAATTTATCACATAAAACGTAGAAAGTAGGTCTGGAGCATAAATCCACTCAGGTACGCTTAAAAAAATTTGTTTTTGTGATAAAAAACAATTACAAGAAAAACTCAAATAGAAATTATGCTAAGAAGTGGGGTCGCGCCGTGCGCGGAGCGATACAACAGGACGGGGCCCGTTCGATTCACTGTCCGGAACACGATCCAAACCTGTTCCAGAACAGCTCTCAATCGAACGCAATTTTTCTATTTAGAACAGGAAGTTGAAAATTCAAAATGGCGTCAAAATAAAATAATGATTGCAGTTAACCCAAAGTTGTTACTGTTTTTCTTGCTACCCCGTCCAGAGAATAGTTTTGAATCAAAGAGCAGCACTAAATTAGTACCACTGGCTAAATTTCTTAAAATAATCACCATTTTCATCCTCATTATACTGAAGAACATTTGTGCACCAGTCAAATTGTAGCGCTTATAATGTAGCCACGTCTGTGTCGGAGCACAGGAACTTGACACATTTATTTTTGTAAAATAATGTTCGTTTTTTACTATATCATATAAAAAAATTGGTATAACCAACAAGAAACCCGGTATAAAAATTAGATAAAAATATGTCATGTACTTGTGCATCGGGGTTGGTGTCAGTTAAGGTTTTGATGCAATTGTTGAAATTCCGCTGGCCAATTTGACCCAAAATATTACTATGCGGGACGGGGCTGATACATTTAACTGAACGTGCACATTTGTGCTTGAATGTTGCTTCAGGAGTGGTGAAAAACACCCCAAAGCAACATTTATAAAAAATCAGGCGTCTCCAATTGCTCCGATTGCCGCCATGTTGATGACGTCACTGTTCCGACTGCACCACCTCGAAAACCAGAACAGTTGGAACATGTCCGGAACACTGTTCCACTGCATTCGATTGATGTTCCGTCTGTCAACAGTGAATCGAACGGGCCCTTTAGTTCCAAAAGTCGGCAGCAGTTCGTAAGTAAAAATGTCAAATTTTCGTAATTTACTCCAACATACACAATTTCAACTGATCAGTCAAATTCTCTATGTAATTTATTAATGTTTTATGTACTGAATTTCGTTGATGAATCAGTAATACGGCCTTATGAAAACTTATAATATTGCCCAGCCTTAGCTCGTTACGGAGTGGGTGGGGGGGAAAGTGACAGTCGGTAACCATCTTTTCACGGATGCAACTTGTCAAGCCTTTTGGATCCTTATCAGAAGCCGCGTAAAGCGGCATCTGATCAGGATCCACAATGGTTGACATTTTTTTATTAGTTTAAACCACAGAATTATACACTGACGGAATTGAAACCTCGCGCTATATCGCAAATCTCGTGCGGCGCATACGAGACTAGCGAGACTTGATAAGAGAATTTCTATCGGTAGTTAATTTGATAAATGTCTGTTTCGAAGCATTATTCACGGGTTTATATTCCCGTGAATTGATAGGAATGTACACCAAGTCATTTATATTCTATAAAATGTCAATAAAAACACCCGAGTCGGTAAATTTTCACCCCACAAATGACGGACAACGAGGCAAAAAGTGAAGATGTTGTCACGTGACACATAATCTCGCAAAATTTTACCGCCGCGAGAGCTCAGATGCTCGCCTATTCAACTTCACTGAGTTGCTATTCCGTTTTGTATAATTCCGTGTTTAAACTTTTAGAACAGACGACTTTTCAAGAAAAGCTTGTTGATCAAAAGCCACCTTTTAGTTTTAACGGATGAAAGATTTGCTTTCATACATTTTAGATCGTTATCAGAAGCCGTGTAGAGCTTAAGATCCACAATTATTGACACTTAGTTTTAGAACAGACTATATTTGCTTTAATGCTTTTTAGCTCACCTGGCACGAAGTGCCAAGGTGAGCTTTTAGGATCGCTGGATGTCCGTCGTCCATCGTCTGTCCGTCCGTCTGTCCGTCCGTCCATAATTGGTTGTGAACACTCTAGAGGCTACAAATTTCATCCGATCTTCATGAAACTTTATGACAATGTTTGTCTTTATGAAATATAGGCCAAGTTAGAATGTGGGTTATGTCGGGTCAAAAACTAGGTCACTAGGTCAAATTATAGAAAAACCTTGTGAACACTCTAGAGGCTACAAATCTCATTGGATCTTAATGAAACTTGATCAAAATGTTTGCCTATTTAATATCTAGGTCAAGTTCAAATATGGGTTATGTCCGGCTAAAAACTAGGTCACAAGGTCAAATCATCGAAAAACCTTGTGAACACTCTAGAGGCTACAAATCTCATTGGATTATTATGTTTCTTAGTCAGAATGTTTGCCTAATTGATATCTAGGTCAAGTTCGAATATGAGTCATGTCGGGTCATAAACTAGGTCACTAGGTCAAATCATATAGGAAAACCTTGTTAACACTCTAGAAGCTACAAATCTCATCCGATCTTCATGACACTTGGTCAAAATGTTTTCCTCATTGATATCTAGGTCAAGTGTGAATGTGGGTCATATCTGGTCAAAAACTAGGTCACTAGGTCAAATTATAGACAAACATTGTGATTTCTCTAGAGACTACAAATTTCATTGGATTTTAATGCAACTTAGTCTGAATGTTTGCCTAATTGATATCTAGGTCAAGTATAAATATGGATCATGTCTGGTCGGAAACTGGGTCACTACGTCAAATCAAATAAAACAGTGTTAACCCTCTAGAGGCTACAAATCTCATTAGATCTGAATGAAATATTTTCAGAATGTTTCCATACATCGAATCTATACTGAGCAAAAATAGAAACGTCCCACCCTATTACAGGGACATTTTCTTGAAAGTTATAAGGTTGATGGTAGTAAAACCTATACAGAAAATGAAGTTCATTCATTTTTGAATCCATATCAGTTGACCTCATATTGCTGAGAAAAAAACTTTTCGAGTGATGTAGTGAAGAAGTTGGTAGGGGTCAAAATAAAAAATCTGAATAAATGTTTTTTTTTTTAAAAATGTTTAGTTGATTACTGAATTCTCATAAAAAGTCCCAAATTTTATTCAGTAAGATTAATATCGTGTACGGCCACCGTTTGCATCAATATACGCTTCATTTCTACAGCGTAACGTAACGTTTAATGAGAACGTCAGACATTCACTCTTGCTGTGAGGTCTGTGTCAAATATTGAATGCTGACTCTTAAATGTAATCAATTTGCGTAGTCTACCATCTGAATTGTTAAGTATGAATCAAGATAAAAAGAACTTGGTAACAGCCAGTTTGCTTCAATTTCAAATGACGTCGTGACGACAGATAATTTAGCCCACGGTGACGTGTCGTCCAAATTTGACCGGATTATGGGCTTCATGCTCTGATTGGTTTAGCGTTGGATTGCAAGCGATTACAAAGGTTTGTGATGACTCACCGTGTTCACCCAGCCGTTCCGGTGGCTGGAAAATGACGTAGACGTTAATGCGTTAACGTGCCGTAGTGATCAGTTCTGACGGAGGAAAAACGGGATGACCAAGGCAAAAACGATTGTGAATAGTCCCAGTCTGATGGTACCGGGTCGCAAACCTCCGTTTGGTTTCTCTATAGCAGCCGAACCAGCGGGCGACGTCAATGGCCGTCATTGCCTGATTTCTTTCAAATTCAGACGAGCGTGGCATGATGCAATAATTGAATTCATATGGGTTTTTTTCAATTTGTTTATTACCATGTGTCGTGTGTATTTTACGACGGTGACATAATTACTTCATTGAAACGCGTGTACCGTGCACGTGCAAAACGTGCAAATCATCATTCCGTTACGTTAGCGGTTTTTATCTGTGTTATTTTGTGAAAACTTTACACATGTGTAACTCCAACTAACCAGTATCCCATAAGTACATTAACTTGATGTATAACTTAAATAACGTCAGAGATATGTCCGTTCAAAATGTGGGACGTTTCTATTTTTGTTGAGTATAGGTCAAAATCAAACATGGATTCTTTCTGGTCAAAATCTAGGTCACTAGGTCAAAGCTTAGAAAATTCTTGTTTACACTCTAGAGGTTTATTGTGAGTCATGTCCAGTCGTAATCTAGGTCACTATAGGTCAAGTTTTATATGGTGAACCAGGTGAGCGATTTAGGGCCATGGTGGCCCTTGTTAAATATATCTGGTAGTGACTATTACTATTACTTTTTGATCAATTTGGATCCTGATCAGAAGCTGCATAAAGAAAGACTATCTATTGCATGATAGGTGCTCAAATTATTTTCAAGCAATTTGGATCCTGATCAGAAGCCGTATATGGCGGCATATTCTCTTTTCCAGTCATCCGTGGGCATTTAATGTCATATGCATACTCTTGGTCCTTCATTCGGATGGCGTCGGTCTTACTTGGAGAAAAAATTAAATCTAATTTTCGGTAAAATCACGCTTTTGCAACTTATGTAAGACCTTTGTAGTATTCATAGGACCTATTCAGATAATAATGCGTAAAAATGAATGAGATGAAAAGCGACGCTGTATACTAGCTTATATGTAGATTTCGGGTTTGTTGTCCCCGAGTGCGCATGCTCGCTAAGTGTAAACAGACAGAGTATGACGTAGCACTGGAAAACAGAATTGTCAGGATCAACATAATTGTTGACACTGACACTAATATTAATATTTTGAAACATTGTGAACTGATGACCATAATGGCAAATGTGTTCCTAATTACTAAATTTTCAAAGATAATGCTTTGTCTTCGCATCAACTTATAACAAATTGAATGTTTCCCTATATGTATATCCTTTTATCCTCTATGTGGTACGCTTCGACCAAAAATGGTATGTTTTGAATCGGTACGCTTTGACCATAACCCGCTTAACCCATTGCCCAATAGCTTGTTTCTAGTATCATGATACAGGGATAAAAGAAATGGAATTTGTCACTCGTCCTCAAGTTAAAGTTTTGACCCCTTTGGGTTTGAGTTTGACGCTAACAAAAACTATAAAACTGGAATGACATTTAATTTCTATGGCAGCCCAGTTTTGTGACATTTCGGGGGTCCGGTAAGCGATATTCGGCCCCCTTTCCCAAGTAAAAAAACCAACTTTTCCTAACATTTTGTAAAATACCACAGTGCTTAAAGATTTCTTTGCAAATTACATTAAAACTACTGTTTTTACATATTTTACAGATTTTACATCACTCTTGAGGTAGATGGTGAATCTACAACATACCTTGCAGATGCATCATTAGTGGAGAAAATGAATTCAGAGGGTAAATTAAGCATTAGATCTTTTCTAAAATGTTGTTAAAATGGGTTAAATCAGGGCTCCAGATATCATAAGATGCAGTACTACGGTACCAGGGTCGTGAGTTCGATCCCACGCCGGACGAGCGGTCTGACTAGGGGATTTTTTCTGAGTCCCCGATGATGTACAGGAATGTCCTTGAGCAAGACATGTACCGCGAATTGCTCCTCTCCACCCAGGGCTTAACATGGGTACCTGTGAAGGGTCTGAGTCGGTACTGCGGCTGCATTTGACTGCGCCATATGTTAGCAGTGCTCAATATTGTAGGCAAGATGGCTAAATGATCAGGGGAGTAAATGTACAGTCGGTTGAGCGGTCATTCGGACTGAATGTAGACTATAACTTGGTATATTACTCTTTTTTTGTCCTGCAGGAGGAGTGGAAAATAATGTGTATGATCTATTAAATTTTCGTTTTCCCCCATAAATTAGCTTTGACATGTTTGATTTTTTTAGCTCACCTGGCTACAAATCTCATTGGATCTTGATGAAACTTGGTCAGAATGTTTGTTTAACTGATATCTAGGTCAAGTTTGAATATGGGTCATGTCTGGTCAAAAACTAGGTCACTAGGTCAAATTATAGAAAAACCTTGTGAACACTCTTGAGGCTACAAATCCCATTGGATCTTGATGAAACTTGGTCAGAATGTTTGTTTAATTGATATCCAGGTCAAGTGTGAATATGGGTCATGTCTGGTCAAAAACTAGGTCATTAGGTCAAATTATAGAAAAACCTTGTGAACACTCTTGAGGCTACAAATCTCATTGGATCTTGATGAAATTTGGTCAGAATGTTTGTCGCATTGATATCTAGGTCAAGTGTGAATATGGGTTATGTCTGGTCAAAAACTAGGTCACTAGGTCAAATCATTGGAAAATCTTGTTTACACTCTATAGGTTGATTGTGGGTATACATGTCCAGTCATAATCTAGGTCACTATAGGTCAAGTTTGCCATGGTGTACCAGGTGAGCGATTTAGGGCCATAGTGGCCCTTGTTTCATAAACCTTTTCTGTCGGTTAATCACGCTCAAATCGGATGTTGACTTATCTAGGACCCCATCGTAACATCTTGGCCAATTCCAAATTCTGTTGGCAAAGCACTCTGAACAGGAGTATAGCAGAAACTTGTGAGGTGTTCCGACTGAGCCAAAAAGACCTAGGCCATTGTGTAAAACACGGACCTTTCTTGCTACCAGCGGATACCGTAATAACGCCTACACTATATCAACAGCCACCATTAATGTATCAAATCTGAAGTAGTTTATATTGCTTATTTCATTTATACAAACTTAAAAAGTCTCTCGATTTCATACTGACCAATTATTAACGTTTTATCACAAGAATAACGTGACCGGACTGGTCCGCCTTGAAGACACTACCGCCATTTTGCGAAAATTACTTCTGTACGTCTGTATAACTGTAAAAATGACCGATCTGTAAGAAGGTTTTTGACACAAAAAGGAGTAGTGTTCTGCCATAATACTTTGCATAAATGTTACTCAGGTGTAGTAGATGTGCAAGACACATATTTCAGGTCTCTGTGACCTTGACCTTTGGCCTTGAAATTGGTCTTGAAATTGGCAGTCAAAATCTTGTACTTTGAACAACTCCTTCAACTTCAACCTGATTCACTTGATATAAATGTTACTTAGGAGTAGTATATGTGCAATACACAAATTTCAGGTCTCTGTGACCTTGACCTTTTTCCTTGAAATCAGTCTTGAAATTGGCAGGCAAAATCTTGTACTTTGAACTCCTCCGTCACTTTAAACCTGATTCACTTGATACTTGGCATAAATGTTATTCAGGAGTAGTAGATGTGCAAGACACAAATTTCAAATCTCTGTGACATTGACCTTTGGCCTTGAAATTGGTCTTAAAATTGGCAGGCATAATCTTGTACGGCGACTTCCTCCTTCACTTTCAACCGGATTTACTTGATACTCGGCATGAATGTTACTCAGGAGTTGTAGAGTGTCATATACCATTTTGAAATCATTATGACCTTGGCTTACACCTTTGACCTTATTGTAAAACCTTATTGAAAACGTCTGCAGAGTGTGACAGAGTGCTGTATAGTGGGGGTATTTTTCACCTTTAGTGATAGCCGTTCTAGTTTTGAAAATAGGTGACCACTTAAAGCAGGCTGAAACTAAGTAGAATGCGCCTTTAGGTACATTCTGCTTTACCTTCAACCTGCTTTAAGCAACGACCTTCTAGGATATAGAAATACATGTATTTCTTATATTGATACTGTATTCAGGACTTTTTTCTTTATTGGAAGAATAAAGTAAAGGCATTAAAAGGTGTATTTATCTTATTCAACACTGAATAACTGCCATATGAAAATGATGAGTGCTATACTTCTAAAACTTGGCTCAACCTTTATTTTATAGAAACAGGAACTTTGTGACATAGTTTGGATTCTGATCAAGTCTCAAGTTCAGTGGGGCCTGGTCTGGATCCAAGCTGTTTGCAAAAGTTTTTGATATTGGTATTTATTGCTGGAACCAGTAAAGCTAGGTTAACCCCAACCCTCCTAGCTCTGAAACTATCGCCGTCTGCTACTGTTCTAAAAATAGACTTTTCTAAATTTCTTTTCAAAACATGGTCAGTGTGTCCCACATTTTGGATTCTAATAAGACACCACATTACCTGGCATCCCATTAGGATCCAAACTGTTTGCATAGGTTACTATGGTTACAAGGTGTGCATTCTAAGAGCTAATCAGGTAAAAATGGTATTGATGAGTTTTGCAAATTGTTATGAGTTGTCAAGTAACTCTTATCTACCGGTAGATGAAAAATGTGTGACAAATTGTACATGCATATCCTATGTCAGAGCTCCAGACAAGGGGAATATTTTGAAAACAATTTTTTATGCCTGCTCAAAAATATATGGTGTGACTACTCATTCTCGAAGAGACAATTTTATTGAGTAGTCAAAACGAAGTTTAAACGTTAAGGAGGAAATGCTGAAAATATTTAGTTCAGTCACTCTTATCTGGAACCCACTGGTACATTTAGGCATGGGAAAGTAAATTTCAGATATATAGAAGACTCTATCTTTTCAGACACCTTTTAAAAGTGCATATCAAAGTCAAAAGTCAGGGCTCCAGATAAGAAGGAGTAAACTCCAGTTTTTAAACATTTTCTTCTTCATTTCTGCACCAAATCCTATGGTGTGACTAAAAGAGACACTTCTAATGAGTGACACTGTGGGGTTTAATGCAGAAAAAAAGATTTATGTGTTTAAAATACTTCCCTTATCTGGAACTCTGAAAAGCTAATTTCACAAATTGCCTTCATTTATTTTTTATAGGAGCAGAAAAGAATGCGCAAAGACTGGAGGATGAGGGCAAAGCTATGAAATCTCTGGAACACTTGCTGAAGAAGTTCCTCAAAACACAGCATCAGCAACAGACAACAAGTCAGGTTGACATGTAAACAGAAGACAGTCACTCTTGAAGGCGTGACGACAGTTTATAGGTGTAATAGCTAGACACTTGTTTGTATATGAGGAAAAGAAAGGAACTGAAGCATTTATTTAAATACCCGAATCACTTTCGTAAGACTTTCGTGATAATGGGATGTGTAGTATTTATTACAGTTAAACCTCTGAAAATCGAATGCCTCTGGACTGAGAAAAAAATATCGGATTAGATAGGTGTACCCGAATCAATGACATTCGTAAGACTGTCGTGATAATGGGATGTGTAGTATTTATTACAGTAAAACCTGAAACTCGAATGCTTCTGGACTGAGAAATAAGATCGGGTTATATAGGTTTCTGGACTGAGAAAGTTTAGCAGCCACTTGGAAGGAGTTAAATCGTCAATTATATGACCCTTTCCTTCACATTGGAGCGCTTTAACCCATTACCCCATAGCCTGATTCTATTTTTGAAAATTTGTGAAAATAAAATATTCAGTAATGTGTTGAAATTAAGTTTCAGCTTAAAGCAAGATGAATGTAAAGCATGCTGCTTTACTTACAACTAGCTTTACGTGGTCACCTGTTTTCAAAACTACAAAATGTACTGCCATGCTATAGCTACTAGCCATTAACATAAACCTATGGCAGAAGACTATTGAAGCATTTGCGTGTTTACACGTTTTATTGATCTTATAATATCTATTACTTTACATGTTTTTTTGGCTGACTCAATACACTAGTTTCATGTAGAATTATTACTTTATTAAAATTTTGAGAAGACATATGATCTTGTTGTTTAGTAATGCCAATATGCGTTTTCCCTGTATGAGTTGAAAAAAGCATGTTTATGCCACGCTACAAAGTAGTGCATGGCATATAGTGTTACCCATATTTGTACATCTGAAGCTTTAAAAAGAGGATTTAACTTTAGCTCTGTTGTTGACGTTGACATGATACATTGCAGGTTAGTTCAGATTTTATCCCTTTGACCTTCACTAGCTTTGTTTTTAGCTCACCTGAGCACGAAGTGCTCATGGTGAGCTATTGTGACCGTGCTGTGTCCGGAGTCGGCGTCCGTCGTCCGTAAACTTTTCCTTGTGAACACTCTAGAGGCCACAATTTTGGGCCAAACTTCATCAAACTTGCTTCAAATGTTGGTCCTGACATAATCTAGGTCAAGTTTGAAAGTGGATCATGTGGGATCAATAAATAGGTCATTAGGTCAAATCATAAAAAAACTTGTGAACACTCTAGAGACCACAATTTTCGGTCAAACTTCATCAAACTTGCTCCAAATGTTGTTCTTGACAAAATCTAGGTCAAGTTCGAAAGTGGGTCAAAATGTAGGTCACTAGGTCTAATCATAGCAAACCCTTGTGAACACTTTAGAGACCACAATTGTGGACCAATCTTCAACTCACTTGCTTCAAATGTTGTTCTTGATAAAATCTAGGTAAAGTTTAAAAGTGGGTCATGTGGGGTCAACAGGAAGGTCACTAGGTCAAATCATAGAAAAACCTTATGAACACTCTAGAGACCACAATTTTCGGTCAAACTTCATCAAACTGGCTCCAAATGTTGTTCTTGACATAATCGAGGTCAAGTTCGAAAATGGGTCATAACGGGTTAAAAAGTAGGTCATTAGGTCAAATCTTAAAAAAAAATTGTGAACACTCTAGAGGCCACACTTTTGGGCAAATCTTCACTAAACTTGCTCCAAATGTTGTTCTTGACAAAATCTAGGTCAAGTTCGAAAGTGGGTCATGTGAGGTCAAAAAGTAGGTCACTAGGTCAACTCATAGCCAAACCTTGTGAACATTCTAGATGCCACAGTGTTTACACTCTAGCGTCTAGAATCAGTGAAAGTATGACAAACTATATATTTATATATGACTTTAAGTCCTCAGATGATTTGGGTTATGGGCGAAATCCAAATATAAAACTATTTAGTTCATTTTACTCAGGGGAGGGATAAAGGGTCATCATGACCCTCTTGTTCTTTTAACCATTTCACTGACATGACTTCATCCATTGTTAGTTTTTTATTTCTCTAATTTAGTACTTATGATTAGGATACAAACTGTTTGCAAATAAACATAACTTTTGGTAAGGCAAAGAAGCGTTTAATATTATGGACCAAGTATTGCAGTTGGGGTTCAGATATTGAGACATCTTCGTGATTTTAGTTACATGAATGACCCCATTGGCCCAGTCATTGTGACAATCTCTCATCTCTGAATTCCAATTCCCATGAGAGTAAGCCTTCCAGCTGACTTGCAAAAGATTGGAGGTTCTACCCAGTTGTTGATTTGTACCCATAAGTGTATAAAGGACATCTTAGGTCTTCCTCCACCTGTATTTATCTGGATGTTTCGATATGACTGAAATCATGGAGAAATGATTTGTTATTTCTCCATGCTGAAATAGAAGCGACTTTGAATTCTAGGTTTTCGAGTTTTTATCACTTTTGGACTGATGGTAAATTCCGCAACTTTACAGACAAACGCCACATCAGTACTATCAGTACTTTGATTTTTATAAAAGGCTGCCAAAGATCTTTTTATTAACTGGTTGCACAATACACTGTCGTTTGAAGGTTTAAATAAGACACTTCCGCGTCGAGCCTCCTGGTATTACGACCTTTTTCACTTCTCCTAGGTTTGGGGTTAGGGTTATCTTGGCTGCGTAGTAGACGAAATCAGTTTTAACATTGTCATGCTAAATTGTCGTCGGCTTCAAATACATCATCTGCGAAACAAATCAAAATTAGACTAATGATTTTTAAACCTGAAGAAAATTTGAATATGCGTGACAAACTGTTTGCTTCTAGATCAGATGCCGCGTTACGCGGCGTCTGATCTGAATCCAAACCGTTTGCAAAGGTTTGACTTCAAAATATAGAAATGAGTGTCAAACTGTGAAATTCGACACTAAATGGGTCACAAGTGCCTATCTTGACTTAGCAAAACAACTAAAATGCACAATGGGATCTAATGAACCCCAAAAGTTTCAATAAGGTCCGGATGAGAGTTCAACAAAACTAAACACAAAGAGTAGAAGACGATAAATAGGTTTTTTTATATAATATATAGGGTCATGTTTACTGTGTTTCTAATCTGAGTGGCATATGATTTAAAGCCTTGTCGAACGCCGGATTACCGGCATCAATTATTGTTGCAACACAAGAAACTGTAACAATATTCCCGCTGTAAATATGAGGTGGGTTTATTTCAAATTTTACATTTCGCCTTGGTTGCCATTGAACAATGCACAGTAAGCATCTCATCAATTTTGTTAAATTGTTTCTTTCTATATTTCTTCACACATTTGTTTTGAAAGAACAGAAGTTTCCACGGCACAGCAACTGTCAATTTATTTAAATTCAGCATGTCAACTTGTCAATATATTATATACTCGGCGATCCGTGCAGAATTAAATGTAAGCCTTTAACAGTAAAATCCCTCCAAACCGGAACATCTAAATACCGGAATTCTCTCTAACCGGACAAAAACCTTGGTCCCGTTTCCAGCCCTTCTTGATTTCCACCAATTACACCATAAATACGTAATTTTACGTCTTTGGTTCAGTCCTACGCTTTAGAAATTAGTTTATACATTCTGGCGGATTATAACTTAAAGCAGGTTGAAAGTAAAGCAGAATTCTCCTTAAGGCGCATTCTGCTTAACTTTCAACCTGCTTTAAGTGGTAAGCTATCTTCCATACCAGAAACATATAGAATGTCAAAAAGTTGTCAATGTATATTTAAATGCGATGCGTTTGCGTTCCATTTGCGTCTAAACGGGAAATAATAACATTTTTACCATGGAACATGTCTAGAGCACTATGACCCTATACAAACAATATAGACCAGTAAATTACAGAAAAGCAGTAGAACCTCGAACTCGCTTTACTCGACGTCCTGTTATTCTATATACAGTAAAACCTCGCTATTACGACCACTAAAACGAAGGCTTATCGGTTGTATAATAGACAGGTGACAGCTTAAAGCAAGGTGACAGTGAAACAGAAAGCTCCTAGAGGAGCTTTCTGTTTCACTGTCACCTTGCTTTAAACGGTCACCTATCGTAAACATCCTAATAATTTACATAGTTTAGTGGTCGTAATAGAGAGGTTTTACTGTAGTTGGATTTGATGACTTCTACTTCGCTTAAGTGGGACATATCCTTATTTCAATAAAGATTTCTTTATGTATACCACATTGTGTTCTCATTGTTTGTCAACATAGTAAACCCAATCATTATTATGAAATGTCGAACAGTGCAGACTATCGTGATTTTTAGAAAAGGGGGCTTTGCCTTACTGATGCTAATAAGCGAATTGAAACCATTTAACTGTTACATTAACAATTATAAAAAAGTAAATATACAGAGACACAAATATTAGCCAGCCAGGCTTTATTACTGATGAACAGTTCATTCCAATTACGGTGGCGCTGTGTTTATCCGATAATTTCGGCTGTTTCGTCATGGAACCCACTGAAATAGAATAATGCGAGTCTTAAATGAATAACTTCAGTGCAGTAAAACCTCTCTATGACAACCACTTAAGTGTGATAATTTATAAGGTGTTTTCGACAGGTGACTGCTTAAAGCATGGTGTAAGTAAAACAGAAAACTCCTTTAGGAGCTTTCTATTTAATGTCATCTTGCTTTAAGATGTCACCTTAAACAATATATTTAAATAATAACATACATGATAATTTTGTTTTTCATTATGTATTTCATGTCTGTGGAAGTAATTTGACGTAAAGAAACTAAATCTAGACCAAATCGGCACCATATTTGGAAATTATGAATCTCTGAATCAACAACATGTATTTTATGGGTAATGATATTTTTTTAAAACAAAAAATTATCAGAAATAGTAAAAAAATAAATATTTCCAGTATTTAACCTTTTCTTATCAGATGAAAATCCATACAAAGGCAATTAAAAATAGGAAAAGAAATTAATAGGTTAGTGTTGAAAGTTTTGAGTTATTGAAGAAAAGGGAGTCACTTCCTTTACAAAATTTACAAAAAAGTACCATATCGATGATATTTAGAGCTTTATAAATTTCACAGTTGGTGCCCGTTTTGTCTTAAATTAGCCTTTGCATGAAGAAATACTACCATAGACATGAAATAAATAACACAACACCAAATTATCATGGTTGTTTTCATTTGAAATGGATTTTATTGAAGCGGGCTGTTTGAAAAGGACAAAATAAGAGAAAGTTGATAGGATAAATTTTACACCTTTTAAAATGGCCGTAGAGCCAAAAGTTGTACACCAAAATGTACACTTTTTCTATTTTTTCATTCATCTTAAATAGCTCTTCAATACAAAACCACCATAGAGTGTTTTCATATACTTTAGAAAATTCCCCAAATCATGAGTTTGATACACCCTTAATAACCCAGTCCCCACGTGAACACAACCGTTATGAATTTACTAGCAAACAATATATAGCTTCATTTTCTTCAAATGCTTCGATTAAATACATATCAAATCATGTGTAAGGTATCATTTAAAAGAACGGCATTGCGACTTGAGTTCTGCATTAATGCTAAAGAATAAACGATGGAAATTTAGAATCACACCCAATTACGCATTTAAAGCAGTGCATGCTATAGCAACAGAATATAGAGAAACATCTTATCTGTTCAGTGGTTGTTTTTAACATTATGTTACTATATCAAAATATTACTAAATCTACGTCACGCCTTCTCAAATGTGCGGGAGATTACGAAAGGTCAAACTACGTCACTAACTAGTAAGAATTTGGTAACTCCCCTTATCCCGCAATAGGCAATTCTGTCATCCCACGCTTCCGTTATGCAAATTGCATAACAACGGATGTTACGTCAATCGCTTAGGTTAATTATATATTTTGCGATCGACTCTGGTAGAATGCCAAATTAGGGACAGGGACCGTAAGATTACGCCTGGGTTCGTTGCTAGGACGTGGCTGGAATATATATATACAGGTCCTGGAGAGATGTAGGGGTGACGTTAGAAATGCTGGTTAATAACGTGCCTGGGAACAGTTTAGTTAAATAAAGTTATAGACAGAAACGTTAGCCTTGTTTTAAAACAGATCCATGAACCTGGGTTACACAACGTGAAGTGGATTAAAACATCGGACTATGCTACACTGATTTAGAACATCTTATATCATGCAGCTTGTTCGTCGACAAAACAATAAAATGAAACTGTCAGTGGACTTCAATCATTTTAAATCAAAGTAGGAGTCTATTTTATAATTGTCGGCATATATCACACCTCTTAGATTGGTAGTGAATGTTCAATATCTACAGTGGAGAAAACGTTATTCTTTCCCAATAAACGCGTTTACGCTAAACTATTTTTCCAATTTAGGCAGTTTGGAGCCAGATCAGACGCCGGGTAACCCAAACTGTCTCCAAACTGTTTGCCACTCAGATTAAAATGAACAGTTATAATTATCATTTTCTCCATTTTAATGTGTTGCGTTTGCGTTTCGTTTGCGTTTAAACGGGAAAGAATAACGTTTTCTCCCCTGTATAAAACATTGAAGTACAATTGAAGCAATTGGATGTCGACTTATGTCGATCTTATTTCAAACGAACACGATGTTAACCTTACCGAAGTTTACAGACGGGTATCAAGTCAGCGGTACATTTCACATCATCCCATTTGAAATCATGGGGTTGATACGAACATGCACAATCTTCGGAACCATCATGACCAGGTTGACCTGGGGCCCAGTCTGAAAATGTACTCACACTCGTCTCATGCTGTCTCCAATGACTGCTTACCGAAACAGTTTTTTTATATAGATATCTACGTGTTCGACACATTTAGTGTTTATATCAATAGGCAACAGCACAAGGGACATTCAAAAAGAAATAATACGAATAGGAATCCGCAACACAAACTTGTAATACAGCGCTCCCTCTCTACAACGTCACCCAATGGAAGACAGCAGTGTGCGCGCTGACCGGACGGAGTCGTTCCATGTTTTTCAACACCAGCAGTATCAATTTTGAAAGAAATATTTGTTGAAAAAAAAATAAATCAATTTTGCAAAAACACTATTTTTACCCTCAAAATACAAAATGTTGTTACCAACATATCAAATGATGTCCACATGATGCATCATGAAAATTTCAAGTGTGCCGTGTGTGTTTACGAGGCACAGTGAACTAAACCGATCATACCCTGAAAAAAATCCATTGCTTTCGAATGGTAACGAATTCTACAACTTTTGAGAATTCGATAGTTGCTAGAATTCGGTTATGTAAACAAATGCTAATAAACAAACACATCTGTCGTACTGATCGAAATGACTTTCGACAAAAATAACATTTTTTTCCAAATTACAAAAAAATATCAACCCATTTGTTTTTTTTTTTGGGGGGGGGGGGGGGGGGGGGAGATATTTTTTGAAATTTTAGATTTTTTCAAAATGTAGTGAAATTTCAAAGACTTTTTCCATTCGAACATTTTCTTGAAAGAGGTTTCGATCAGCAAAACAGGTTTTTTCATAATTGGCTGTAAGTTTGCACCAAACAGAGGTTTTAAAAAACGCCGAGTTGAAATAAAGAAGGCATGACCCTTTAATTATTTTGTTGAGTATTTGAGGACATTGTGGCAGCTATGTCGAGCTCATCGCAAGTGGACCCGACAATATAACCTCATACGTGGTGTTTTAGAGGAAGTATTGCTTATAGATCCTTGCAATATGTGGAAATAAGTCGTGTTTTGGATTGGTTGTCTTAACGTTCAACACACGACGAAATCTTACGGAAATGACCCGGTTTGCACTCGGTACAACTAGTATATGTTTTAGCTTATAACAATATCATGTGTACACACACTGATACCATCTAAGCTATTTGTGGTAAATACACATGTTTTACAACAGATTTAAAAAAAATTGTATGCTACGGTTTCCGACCCAGGACGTTCTGACGTCGACGTCATGTCACTGTAATCTGGCGACGTAAACCAGCAACTGTGCTAACTCTTTTTCAGAATATTCCCCATTTACCATAAAACACTTTCTGCATCGCTGTTTCCACAAGTTGACACACATCCCCGGAATGCTTCAAAACTGATGTTAGCTATAACTGCATGTACTGCGACAGAAAGCTGATCTGTATCGTCAAAATGTATCCCGCGGAGATAGCTTTTCCCGACGGGAAACAGGAAAATGTCACATGGCGACAGTCAGGGCCGTACGGAGGATGATCTAAGATCCCAAACCCCAGCTGATCGAGTGTTTTCATCGTGTCACTGCCCGGTGTGTTGTCCTGCTGAAATACTATTCGCGGCAGGTGCATCTTCCTCACGGCCCTCAGAAAATGTCTTAAAGATAAAGTATTAAACGCTATGAATAATTTGAATATCGTAATTTATTTGTATCTTAACTATAAAACTTAATGCAAACAGTTCGTTTAACCTACCTGTGTGTAGTACGCTGCCTTGACTGTCTGTCCCTGAGGAACCACATGCACTAGGACCACCCCTCTGGCATCCTCGAAGACGATAAACATCTGTTTCTTGGTAGACTGGGACTGTTTAAACTTCTTTGGGGATGAGGAGCCGGGGATTTTCCACAAAGTCGATTGCTGCTTCGTCTCGGGCGCGTAGAAACTGGCCCATGTCTCGTTTACTGTTACGATTCTTTCCATAACGATAAATCCCTCGCTTTCAAACTGACTCAATATCCTCTGGCATGATACTGTCCGCATCCGTTTTTGATCATCCGTTAATATTTTAGCGATCTAACGCGCACAAACCCGTCGCATGTTCAGTTGTTCATGAATAATGTTAAACACTTGCCCATAACTACAGTCAATTCTTCCTGCCAGTTCTCTCACTGTGATCCGTCTATCCTTGTCGATCAGCTCCTTGATGACAACGACGTCTGATGACGTCAATGTTACTGGGCGACATCTGCGCTCGTCGTCAGTCAAGGTTTCCCGTCCTTCTTCAAAGCGCTTAAACCATTGTAGATTGAAGTTTTTTCGGAGCAGCAACCCCATAGGCATTTGTCATATATTCTTTAATCTTTAATCCGAGAAAATCCGTTTTTGTCACAAAACATGATAGCAGTTCGATGTTCAACATTCTTTATCGCGTATGTTTAACGGAAACACTGCTAAAATACGGAAATAACGCCATGCATTCGATAAAACGTCACTAACGTCGTGCTTTATGTTTGTGGCATTTCTACTGTTAACCTTGTTGGCGTACTTTTTAAAATTGAACATCATGGTGGTATAAATTGGATTTTTGGGCCGCATACGCAATGATGAGGTTGCTATGGAGTTCATCACAATTTATCCAGAGAAGATATAAATTTTAAATTTTAACATTTGAATAGCAAAAGACCAGTTCTGCACGTGAAAGTTTCATTGCCATTTAATGTAAAATGGTGAAGTTAGAAAACGTTTTCCGCGAACTTCTGATCACCCCTCGTACAGTGGAGAATATTTTATTCTTTCCCGATAAACGCGTTTTACAAACAGTTTGGAGCCAGACCAGACGCCGGGTAACCCTGCGTCTAATCTGGCTCCAAACTGTTTGCCACCAAGATAAACAAGAATTATCAGAATTGTCAAAAAGTTGTTCTTTTCTACGTTTTAGTGCTTTGCGTTTGCGTACGTTTGCGTTTAAACGGGAAAGATTAACAGATTCTCCACTGTATGTCTTCAAGTTTTTTCAACTCCAGAGAGACCGATATGAAGAGATGCAAGGTAAAGAGGAAGGGCTGGGGCTAGTATAAAGGCCGCATGAGAGGTGGGCGTTTGTCCACTGGCACAAATGAATACGGTAGTGTACATGCGTATCGATCACATGACCTTTACACAAGATGAATCGGAATATGTAGTGAAGCTCACTTATAAAGAAGTCCTCGGGTCATCTGATTATTTTCAAATTTCTTATCCAACCTTCGTTAAATCAGGTCCATTTAACTATATGTTAATTAGAAATGGGGAATCTGTTTTGTTTTGTTGTATCCACTATTTCGTTATATCCGATTGCGTTTTAAGAGTTTCACTGTATTAACTACGAGCTATAATTTATGAGCATACTGTTCATTGGGTTGCATTTAAATTGAAGTGTCTTGAAAGTGTTGTATATGTTGAACTAGAATTGGGTTTTGAGAAAAATGCATGTCTCCCTGGGATTATTGTCCGGAAACCAAAGCGAACTCAAAACTCTATTTTTTAGTAACAGATCACGTGACATTCGACGTACCCAGCTGAAGTGCAATCCCACACATCCCCTCCTCATAAGCTACCAGTTCACAAAAATAATGTGATCTGGCTATTAGAACAAAAGTTATTGTCCGGAAACCGAAGCGACGTCAACATATATTTTTAGTAACAGATCATGTGACCTTTGACCTACCGATCTGAAAAGCTATCCAAAGCATCCACAAATTATTCTAAAGTAAAAACAAACAACGCCGTAAGTACCCGTGAGTCAAAATATAATTACAGGCAATCCTATCTTACCGGTAAAGTTGACGACCTGTTTACTGTTGTACCCTCTCCATGTGCCCTCAACGAGTTCATCAGTAAATCCCAACCAATATGTGTTAGCTGCAAATGTACATATTGTCTCGTTCAATATACTCGTCATTAATAAACACTGTACTTGTGAAAAGTCCACTTGTCCAACGCAAACAGTGTATATCCTAATCAGACGGTACTGGCATGCGGCCTCTGATACAGTGGAGAATCTATTATTCTTTCCCGTTTAAACGAAACGAAATGCAAACGCAAATCGCTAAAACGTAGAAAAGTGCAATTTTTGGACAATTCTGATAATTCATTTTTATCTTGGTGGCAAACAGTTTGAAGCCTGATCAAACGCCGGGTTACCCGGCGTCTGATCTGGCTCCAAACTGTTTGTAATTAAAATAATAGTTTTAGTGTAAACGCGTTTATTTGGAAAGAATAACGTTTTCTCCACTGTAAGGATCTGCACTGTGTGACATTATGCAGTATATTATGGCAGAAGCAAACTTCGATAGTATAAATCAGACTAGATTGAATTGGAAACTGAATATTTCTATTAAAGGTTTTATGTTTGAATTAAATAATTTATAGATATACATTGAGCGTTAAGTGTTTGACAATGATTGTATTACACCGCTCTATTACAACCATTAAAAGAATGCTAAATGATTGTATAAAATACATGTGTCAGCTTAAGGTGACAGTAAAACAAATAGTTTCTACTTATTTTGCCACTTTGCTTTAAACAATGACCTGTCGTAAACACCAAATAGTTACAACAATTAAGTGGTCGGAATAAAGAGGGTGTACATACAGTGGATAATCTGTTATTCGTTCCCGTTTAAACGCAAACGTACGCAAACGCAAATCACTAAAACGTAGAAAAGTACAACTTTTGGACAATTCTGATAAATCTTGTGTATCTTGGTGGCAAACAGTTTGGAGCCTGATCAGACGCCGGGTTACCCGGCGTCTGATCTGGCTCCAAACTGTTTGCACTGCAAATAATAGTTTTAGCGTAAACGATTTTATTGGGAAAGAATAACAGATTCTCCACTGTACATGTAGCCAAACGAACTACTAAGCATTGTTTACAACAACAACATTTAGGAAAATACCATAGCTATGTGATACAGAGAAAAGTTATTGCCGTATGTTTCTCGCTTCGTATTTACCATTAAAAAGAAAATCTGAAGTAGACACCTTTCAAATCGCATCATACTAAACTCAATAAAATAATGTTTAAAGAAAATGCAATCAGCCCTTAAATGTCCGAAACAAACTAGAAATCGTTTCAGAATCACTTGATCAAGTTCTGTGCAAGTAGCAATAGTCGGCAAAGTTCGAGTCTGCAATTTTCAGTATTTGCTTTGTTTTCTGTGCTTTCAAAAGATCTCCCCTTATTCAGATTGATATAATTCACAACAGCAGATGTTAAGTGCTTGTTTGGTGGCTGTAAAAATTCGCCCCGTACTTCATTCTCAGTGTTGTTATACTTTCTGCTCGTTTGGACTCATTGATTTCAGCGCATTTACAGTTGAAAGTTGAATTCCGCTTAAGCTGGTGTTAGGGGGCGTGAGTACTGTTGCATATTTCAGTATTGCTCATGAACAGACTCAATTAAACCGAGTCTGCAATTTTCAGTATTTGCTTTGTTATCTGTGCTTTCAAAGGATCTCCCCTTATTCAGATTTTTTTCGCATGAAAACTCATTCTAGCCGACTTCTCCGGTGTCCAAAGCGTAAAAAGTATCGACAATTCCTGACAATTGCGGGCGTAGATTCAATGATATTCGAAACCATACTACTATCGTATTATATATGTAGTTAAATGTTTTTTAACAAAATGTTGATATATAATCATATACAAGGTTTATATATATCGTTTTTCTGATTCTAAAGCTGGTGGTTTTTAACGCAAATGTTCGTTAACGTTAGACATATGGCTTGTGTTTGTTTACATTGTATCAATCATTAACTTTCTGCATAGTATTTGCGGCTTTGTACATGTAATAGTTGTTACAAACTATTTAGATCTAGTTGTTCAACTCCATCGCCTTATCTGAATTCAAAACCTGTGAAAGTTTCGTACCGAAATTACTAATTTATATTTATAGACATTAAATCTTACAGACAAAAGTAGTACAGCACGCTAAGAACGTCTTCACTGCCATCCTTGAAGAGTCGAAGTCTGCGATTTGCATTTAGAATATTAGGCATTTCGACTGCAAAAACATCGATACAAGTACCAAACAGTTTGGATCCTGATTAACCACCATATTTGAATAGCCTGACTAGGCTCCAACCTGTTTAGAAAGCACCAATGTACTCGAGAGAACGTAGTGAAAGGGTTATGCCGCCACTCTCTATTAGTTCTCGAAGTTTGGGAATGTGACTGTGGCTGATAGGTACTAATTAAGTTGATACTTGCGTAAAAGGTATCTAAATGTTTCTTTTAAAAAGTTGTTTTCTTCAGAAGACAGCGGTTCCAATACGTGACCTCCATGTTGTTTACAATAGTGCTGAAATAAACAAATGATATACAGTGAAACCCCTCTAAACCGGACATGAGTGGGGACAAAATATTTTTCCGGTTTAGAGGGGTTTCCGGTTTAGAGGGGTTTTAAACCATAGCTTGTTCCTAGTATGGAAGATAGCTGATCACTTAAAGCAGGTTGAAAGTAAAGCAGAATGCGCCTTAAGGCGCATTCTGCTTTACTTTCAATCTGCTTTAAGCTATCATCTGCTAGCATATAGAAATTATTTCTGATGATACATGTTCAGTGTACGAATAAATCAAGATCGCAAAAAGGTGTATTTATGGTGTAATTGGTTAAAATAAAGAAGGCTTTGAAACGGGACCAACGTTTTTGTCCGGTTTAGGGAGAATTCCGATATTTAGAGGTTCCGGTTTAGAGGGGTTTCACTGTATTCTAATCAAATGTATTGAGACAAGAGAAGATGTTATTATTTCCCGTTTAAACGTAAAAGAAACACACACTCATTGCAGTAAGATTAACATGACAATTTGTCGACAATACCGACTATTTATTTCAATCTGAGTGGCAAACAATTTGTATCGTGATCAGACACCGGGTTGCCTGGCATCTTGCTCCAAGCTGCATAACAATAATGATTTAAGCGTAAACTTGTTTATTAGGAAATTAATGTCTTCTCCACTGTGCAAGGTGCAATGAGTGTTGTAAATTCGATCAGTCTTAAATTGAATTAGATATATGAGTATTGAATTGTGTTGTTTCGATTTTTTATTTTTATGATTTTACGTCGCTTTTAAAAGTATTTCAGTCATATCGCGACATCCAGGTAATTACAGGTGGAGGAAAACCCCAGAAACCCTTTATGCACTGTTTTAGGCACAAATCGGCAACTGGGTAGAACCACCGACCTTCCACAAGCCAACTGGAAGGCTTCTCCACATAAAAATTCCGAATGCCAAGACCGGGATTCGAACAGGTGAGGAGCTTAGTGATGTAATGTAAGTCACAGTGACTATACCACTACGTTACGGAGGCCCCGTGTTGTTTCGATGTTGTTTCATTGTATTCAAGTCGACTCTATTGTGTTTGTGTTGCAAAAGGAACACAGCGTAGTTATTTGGAAATAATCACGTTTCCACGGTTCATGTTTTATTTATGTTTATGTACAAAGCGATCAGAGGGGACAAGTTATGTGAACTGTTTCTCACAAGTTTCTCTAGCTAGTATTTGTAACACCCCTGCTAAGAAAATGTTTGTTTTATTTTAATATCGCATTTAGCTGTAACGTGCCTTTAATTCTTCTACTATTATAAGGTCGTTACCTCATAGTAAGGTTTTGCTAAATGAAAATGTATTGCAAAAATAATATCGATTTCTATTGAAATGTTCAATTTTATTGATTATTGATTATGATAGGTAATCGAAACATCACCCTAGGAATATATGTTTTGTGAGTGATGAGTCGCTTACCTCTGCCTCCACAAATCTCAGTTTGTAGTGACCTATAAGGTAACAGTAGTCTTCAAACGCCAGCCAGCCATCATCACACGTAGTGTGAGTCCCAGAGCAACCTGTGTAAAACCACAGCATTACCTCGTATACATATATTTATTTCCAGAAGTACATGTATATATGATTAAAATTATACAGGACATGCTAACGTACACTAACAAAACTTAGGAAAAGGATTGAAACAAATATAATTAACGTATTGCATTTCTCTCCTTGCTTATTTGCTGAAAAGTTATTCTTGTGTTTAGCGGCCTGTCAGAAGAAAGTATAATTTCAAAATTGTTTTACTTTAGTTTCTGGTTTACTTCTGCAATACACCACTTTTTCATGCTAATGACTGTATAATTGTACTTATTTGTTTCAGTGGAGGAAACCTGTAAACGTTGAAAGGCGTTTCCTTTGGAGGAAGGGTTAATTAGCTGCAATATGCTGGTTACAGTAAACGGTATACAGCATCAACATACAGTGGAGAATCTGTTATTCTTTCCAAATAAACGCGTTTACGCTAAAATTATTATTTGCAGTGCAAACTGTTTGGAGCCAGGTCAGACGCCGGGTAACCCGGCGTCTGATCAGGCTCCAAACTGTTTGCCACCAAGATAAACCTGAAATATCAGAATTGTCCAAAAGTTGTTCTTTTATACGTTTTAGTGTTTTGCGTTTGCGTACGTTTGGGTTTAAACGGGAAAGAATAACAGATGTTTCACTGTATCTAAACGAGAATTCACAGACTTATTGTCAAAACTATACACACCAAAACACTACACGTAAACGGACTAGTCTAACAAAACAATAAATATAACGCGACAAAATATAAAAGGTACGGAGCGTAGTAATACAGTGGAGAATCTGTTATTCTTTCCCGTTTAAACGCAAACGTACGCAAACGCAAAACACTAAAACGTAGAAAAGTACAACTTTTTGACAATTCTGATAATTCATGTTTGTCATTGTGGCAAACAGTTTGGCGCCTGATCAGACGCCGGATTACCCGGCGTCTGATCTGGCTCCGAACTGTTTGCACTACAAATAATAGTTTTAGCGTAAACGCGTTTATTGGGAAATAATAACACATTCTCCACTGTATGTAAAATTAGAGAAGCAAAGACATAGAGAGAAAAATACAAATACAGTAAGCCATCTGTACTACAATCACAAAAAACTCGCAGCAAAAACACAGGTGTTACTGCTTCGAACTAAAAGTAGAATACTTGATGGTGTCAAAGACAGATGACAGATTTACTCTCTCATTGCAAAGTTTTATCGTCTGCTTTAAGTTTGACCCTCTTATCACTTAAATTCTTCTGCAGTATTGATGTCGTCTGCAATATTTTTATAGTCAGCTTTAGGCCTGTGTAGACTAACGAAATGTCGATACAGTGGAGAAAACGTTATTCTTTCCCAATAAACGCGTTTACGCTAAAACTATTATTTGAAGCGCAAACAGTTTGGAGCCAAGATAAACAAGAATTATCAGAATTGTCCAAAAGTTGTTATTTTCTACGTTTAGTGCTTTGCGTTTGCACACGTTTGCGTTTAAACGGGAAAGAATAACAGATTCTCCACTGTACGAGTGTCAAACAGTTTTGATCATGGCCAGACGCCACGGTACGCCTTTTGGCGACGTTGGCAGTGAAAAAGATAAAGCTAGATGAAAGTAAAGCAGATAGTGTAGCAGATGATAAAGAAACATGATATTATTGAGACAAAAAGGAAATAAAGTAGCTTACCATGTAATGTTGCAAAGCAAAGAACAAAACACGAAAACAAATTCGACATCTCAGAATGACTTCTCTTTTTCCTCCTATTAGAATAAAAGTTCGGTTTTTATGTGACGGAACTCGCGTTAAAATTATAGATAAGGAAAGGCCACGCGTTCTTTTAAAATCGTGATAGTATGTCTTAATTATTGCGTGAGAGAACAAAAACAATTACGTCGATTTTAAACAAGTTACAGTGGAGAATCTGTTATTCTTTCCCAATAAACGCGTTTACGCTAAAACTATTATTTGCAGTGCAAACAGTTTGGAGCCAGATCAGACGCCGGGTAACCCGGCGTCTGATCAGGCTCCAAACTGTTTGCCACCAAGATAAACATGAATTATCAGAATTGTCCAAAAGTTGGTCTTTTCTACGTTTTAGTGATTTGCGTTTGCGTACGTTTGCGTTTAAACGGGAAAGAATAACAGATTATCCACTGTACCTGACAGCGTCAACATTAATCAATGACCACATATTGTAAACCTTTTTTTGCGGTTGCTATTAATTTCGTTTAAACAAAAAAGGATTGAGTTATCTTCTCTGAAACCTCTGTATAATACGATTCGTTTTTACCAAATTGACGTATAACAAATCCTCCTTGAACCCTTTCCTCCCTGAAACCTCAAATAGACAATTCTAGTTTTCAATTTAATTCAGTCCATTTTTGAATTTTTAGGGTTAATTTGAACAATATATGTAAAAACGACAAACATTGTAGGCCTCTGATCAGGGCCTATACTGTTTGCATATAACAAAAGTACTCCTCACAGGTACGCTGTTTGCAAATGACGCATATACAGTGGAGAATCTGTTATTCTTTCCCGTTTAAACGCAAACGTACGCAAACGCAAAACACTAAAACGTAGAAAAGTACAACTTTTTGACAATTCTGATAATTCATGTTTATCTTGGTGGCAAACAGTTTGGAGCCTGATCAGACTCCGGGTTACCCGGCGTCTGATCTGGCTCCAAACTGTTTGCACTGCAAATAATAGTTTTAGCGTAAACGCGTGTATTGGGAAAGAATAACAGATTCTCCACTGTATGCGTGACTTGGGTTGAAAATAAATGGATTGTCAACCAGATATAGGAAACAAAATGGTAATTGATAAATGTATGACAAACGCTATATAAACAGGTAAATATTAATTTTGTTTAAAAATGCATTTTAAAGAAAATAATAAATATTAAGCTTTGGTGGAATTCGAACCTGGTGCCTGTAGGGACGGATAATGCAAATTGAGTCAAACGTATTGTCAGGACGGGCCGGAGAGTGGATGTAAATCAAAACACAAATAAACATTTCAACATTTAATTATCTTTACCTGTAAAGGTATATCTATATTTAAATTCAATTTACAATAATAAATAGTTTAACAACAGTAATGAAAATTAAACATAATTACCTGTGCCATGGTATTTAAAATACTAAAACTTTAACTGTTTTCTAGCCTTTCAAATCAATCTATCTATTTCCAATCTCTTTCCAATTATCTTTATACTTTTAAAGTCTGAGCTTTTTATATACAAAAGTCATGTGACAAAAACAAGATGTGGGTTTCCCGCATTTCCTAAAATAACGGCCATGACGTCACACATAGTAGCATGGCGGGGAACTCATGTCTTATTATAAGGGAATCTGAATAAAGAAAGTGTGGAATAATGGTATTAAATCGAAGATTAAACCTATTTATCTGTCCAACGAGGGAGAATGCGGTATTCTTTCTCGTTTATGTATGAGCGTGTGCAAAAGATGCGAATTGAGTTGTATGATTTCAATTGAGTAAAGAAGACTCAAATGCAAAAGAGATGGAAAATATTTAAAACAACTTTTCTTGAGGATGTTTTTCGACTGGTTATATATATTTTAACGTCAAAAGCACGATTATGCTACACATTTGCTTTTGAGTATTTGAGGATTTTCTTGTATTTTTTCAAATACACCTTTCGGTTTTCAGTCGCTTTAACCTTAAAGCAGAGAAAACAAGCAGACATTGAACATTGTAGATTCAGTGTCCATGAGTCGGCTCATGAGTCATACTGAAAAGTGAAATATTTTTCATAACCCTAAACCAGCTTAAGCGGAATTCAACTTTAAATTATAAAAACTTGTAATCAAAATGATTCCTAAGGATCAGAAAGTACAACAACACTGATTCTGAAGTTCGGGCGACCTTTAATGGATGTCACACAGGCAAATAACACCTGCTGTTTACAAACGATAAGTTATGATATTAGGGGAAGTCCCCTTCTTAACCCGTTTACTCTCAATAACGCCTAAAGGCGCGTTTGCAAACAGTTTGGATCCTGATCAGACGCCGCATCACAAAACTGTTTGACACCCGTATTGATATGTTTTACGTTATACATGTACTACATTGAATCTTTCTTTGAAACGATATTGCAAACAATAAAATTGAAGCAGACGACAATGAACCGATGAAGGGGTAGAAATATATCACGACAAATTTGGCATTGAAAGGGTTAAATCAGCAAAACAAAACAAACATAGAAAGGAGAGGTTCGATTCATTTTTTTCTGTTCAAGAGCAATACTGAAAGGTTTAACATTGATCACGCCCTTTTGTGAATTCAACGTTTAACTGTAAACGCGTTGACTGATCCAAAAGGACACGAAAGTTTAGCAACAATGAAGTACTTGGCGACGTTTATAAAAACGCTTACACGTGAGTAGGTTATACCTAGTGTTTAAAACATTTTTTGCCGGTGTTGTCTTAAATGAAATGCAACATTTGCAATTCAGGAAATCTAGATATTGGTGAAAAGCAATTTGGACTAAAATCCGACAACGAGCTTCTCTGCACGGCTTTGGAATCCAAACTGTTTCTACACATCGGAAGGCAAATGGTTAAACGCCCGGTACCTCTATGTATGTCAAGTATCGAAAGTCAGCTTACAATTTCAACTGATAGCCGTTCCCAAACACAATCTTAGGTCAAGTTTATGTTCATTCAGCGTTATCGTCTCATATCGATGTGATATGCGTACAGTTGAGAATACGTTTTTCTTTCCCGTTTTAACGCAAACGAAACGCAAACGTTAATCGCTAACATGTAGGAAATTACCATTTCTTGACATTTCTAATTATTCTTTTTTAATCTTATTGGCCAACAGTTTTAAGTCTGATCTGAAGCCAAACTGTATGCAATGGAAATAAAAGTTTTAGCGTAAACGCGTTTATTGGGAAAGAATAACGTTTTCTCAACTGTATTACAGCCCACTCGTACATGCATGTGTGTCACAGCGAGGTTCCTATTTGAAGCCACTATATCGACACATGATGGTTAAGATGTTTATTGACATACACCTACTTGTAGTTGGTTTTGTGCTTACATCTGGTGAGTAATATCGATGTTACTGTTACATACAATGCATTCATAAGGGAAGACTATAACAATCTACCATGAGTGTTGATGTGGGATAGGAATTTCTCCCCCGAGGGTAAGAACATTCATTCAGGGGCGAGGCCGACTTTTTCTGACCCGAGGGGGAGACATTCCTATCATACATCAACAAAACAAATGGTGAAGTTTTTTCTTCAATTTTAAAAAAAAGCATGATACAAATAACACAATAATTGCAGTTTGTTTGCACATATTCTGCCAAAACATGACGTTGTTTATAGCAACGTCATAAAAATGACTTCATTTAGTTACCCACGTCATGCAGCGCTTGTGGTAAAGCTGGGCAAACATTTGACGTCACGTGGTATGAATGATAATAAGACTCCACCATGAATGTTGATGTAGGATAGGAGTTTCTCCCCCGAGAGTCAGAAAATTCACGCAGGGACGAGGCTTGCAGAGCCCCTCTGTGAATATTCTGACCAGAGGGTGAGAAATTCCTATCAGACATGAACAAAACGTATTGCGGATTTTTTTCGCCGGTTTAAGTCATTAAAACATGATACAAATAAACAAATAATAGCAGTCTGTGTGCATTTTTACCGTCAAAACTTGACGTTGTTTATAGTAAGGTCATCACAAAAGACTTCATTTAGTTACCCGCGTGATGCAGCGCTTGTGGTTAAGCTGGGAAAGAATTTGACGTCACTTGGTATGGAGGATAGAGTGATTCCCCGTAGGAAAATACCTATCCTACCGAGGCGAAAATGGGAGAAAAAGTGAATCTAGAACCACCGTGAGTGTCCGTTAAGGATATCCCACCAAGCTTTGAAGATATAGTAGGAACACGAGACTTTGCCGAGTTTTCCTAAAATATCTTCAAACCGAGGGTCGTATATCCATCTGGCATTCAACTGTGGTAATAGATTTATTATCTCACATCCCCTAGTTTTCGGGATATATCTGTCCGCGATGTGAGAAAAAGTGAAACTTGTATATACATGTATTATAACGTTGCTAATGAGGCGTATTTGTATCCAAACTCTTTAATTGAATATAGTTTATTTTATTTATCTTTAAAACGGTCCAGTTTCCCAAGAAAATGTTAAGATTCGGTGCAAATCCAAATCTAAACGTGTTTTCATCACTAAATATTTTTTCCGCTGTTTGGTAAAATTATTTGCCCTTGAAACGAATTTTCATCTAAAATTTGTTCATGTAATGAATGAATAATAAATGCTTAAGAATCCTTTTTAAATTCGAGGTACTCTGGGATTACATCGTACATCGTGTGATGACGGTTGGATAGCAGAGGACGGCTACTGTTACTGGTTTGGATCAGATATCGTGAACGCCACGGAGGCGGAGGTGCCATTTTATTTTTACCCGTTCATGATCAAATTATTCGGCAGATATTTACCCCTTTACCGTTTTATTGTCGTCTGATTCAATTGTGTTGAGAAAGAAATTCCAAAACGAGTAGTGTCAAGCAGTTTGGATCCTTACCAGAAGTCGCGTTACCCGGCGTCTGATCAGGGTCCAAACTGTTTGCAAAGGTGCTTTATCGCGTTTTTGAGAGTAGAAGGATTATATAAAAGAACATAGAAATGCGCCATGGGAACACAAAACCAGATTTAATGCATTGCACACAGTGTATATTAAGCCAATGACGCGACGGCTGGTATAGTCCACACAGAATCACCTGATGTGTGTGTCCTAAATAAGCATAATTTTAGACTAATATAGCTGCGGAACACTTCGTTATCGTTTATACGAGAACACACATGGTAACTACATGTACCTAGGTACATGTACAACTACATGTACCTCAGTCGGTAAATATGGAATGCAATAGCATTGTCTGGTTCCTAAAATTACTGGAATTTGTTAGAAAAGGCTTTATTTTATCATTGTTTCACTCTATTGTCTACAACATCAACTTGATTTTAATGACAATTTGTAAAACTATATATGACTGTAAGTCATAGACCCAGTTTGATTATGATTAAAATTGGGCTATTTAGTCAACAGATTTCCCTGTATTACTACAAATGTCATCTTTTACATTGTTTTCACTCTATCAACTACAGTAGACCCTCTCTATTTCGACCATTAAATTGTGTTAAATATTAATCGTTTAAGACAGGTGACTCATTAAAGCGATGTGAAAGTGAAACAGAAAGCTCCTACAGAGCTTTCTGTTTCGCTTTCTCATTGCTTTAAGCTGCCATCCGTATTTTATACAGACAAGTAGCCTTCTTTTTAGTGGTCGTAATAGAGAGGTTCTACTGTACAATGAATGTTACTTGTACTGAACGTATATAAGTATAAGTATGATTACTTTAATGTATTCATGCATAAAGGTCAACGTCATGTGAATTTGTCTGGACTATAAGGGTATACACTCTTTATAACCCATCATAATCTACAGTATGCTTTAATCTCACTTGACCGTCAGTATTGGCATTGCAGGGCTACCACATGGGATGGCGACCAAACCTTGTCTTACCAGTTTTGCAATGCGAAAAGTCAAGTTTTCTAATGACAGTGCTCATAAATACTTATTCATATAAAAACTATTTATGATGGTTGCATACGGAAAACTATATGAGAGTTTCAAATTTGCTTTCATATTTCTATAAGAAGTAACTTAACTATGGTGAATAATTTTACATAATTTCCTCAGTTAAACGCCATTAAATGTGTAAAACAATGATCTGAAATTCGATGGTCCTGGTATTCCAATTGTATTCATTAAATCTGCATGCATGTATGTATATGTCTTGCTTCGGTAAAGGTTGACCAAAGAGATTTATTAATATATATAAACCGTCTTGAAATGAAATTATCGTTTTGTGTATACAGTGGAGAAAACGTTATTCTTTCCCGTTTGCCCGCAAACGAAACGCAAACGCAAAGCACTAAAACGTATAAAATGACAAGATTTGATAATTCTGACTATTCACTTTTACCTGAGTGGCAAACAGTTTGGAGCCTGATCAGACGCCGGATAACCCGGCGTCTGATCTGGCTCCAAACTTTTAGGGTAAACGCGTTTATTTGGAAAGAATAACGTTTTATCCTGTCACAGACCGCAAAAGCAACCGTGAAACAGGGGGCTGGATATTTTTTGTCATATCCTACCACTTCCTTATATGGAGTGCAGTTTCTCTGGTCCAGGACACTATAAGCAATGAAGCTAGGAACAAAAATTTGATATCCAGTCACTTCCTTATAAGGGCGCGTAGGAATACGGAACTATGTTGACCTATTTCAATTTTAAGAATGACGTCATTATTTTTTATGAAGACTGCTGAGTACAGATCAAAACAATGATGCTCCAGATAAGAGAAAGAAAACTGAAAAAAAATCTAGCATTTCTCACTCGTTTTAGTATCAATTCTGATTGTGTAACTTACTAACTGCTCATCGGTATCGTCTTGAAGAGAAAATTCTGATGAGTATATCTAGTGACAGTATTGGGTTTAATGCAGAAATAAAGATTTAATGTTTTGAAAAAGAATCTAGTCCCCTTGCCTGGAGCACTGATCCAGTGAGAAAATATGATGCAAAATCAGTAACAAATTTGATTTTTTTATCTTTATTTTTGTTGCTTAAACATTTAGAAAATAATAGATATACATGCAGATCCGTAACAACATGTTATACCCTAACTTTATTTTTTTAAACTGAAAAATAACAGTATTTCATGTTGTTGAATAAAAGAGACAGAAATGTGTCATATTATAGGCCACATAGAAATCTACTAAGTTTTGAATTCGTTTGAACAACTCCAAACGTTTAAGAAATAGTTCAGAAATTGAGAAATGCTAGTGCAGCTACCATGCAGATGATTAGCCACAGAAACAAACATTCTCTTTAACATTTCAGTCTAAAGTTAATGACTGAGGGTAAACAAATGACCTGTTCAAGTCTGCTTTTCAGTTTAAAAACTCTTCTGCGGTTCCACATATCACTTGTATAAGAGTCAAAATGAAAGCACCAATTGAACATCAACCTATGGAATCTTTGGCTCTGTGTTGATGTTGATTGAAACATTTCACCAATTCAGCAATGGGTAGGGAGTCCTGATACAGTTTTGTCATTCACCAGTTCTGAAGTAACAAATAAAAAAACATCAGGCAAATGCAATTTTCAAACGAAACGTTTCAAAATCAATATACAGCCCCCCCCCCCCCCCACACACACACACACCCCTTAGAATGACCCTCTGAACAACGATTCCCTCCTTACAAGTTACAACAGTGCATGCCGCTATTCCCTAACAAGACATATTGTCCAAACTTTTCACGGGATCAACATCGTCTGCCTAAAATTGTCGTCTACACAACGTCGCACAATGGACATTTTATAAACAGAAAAGTGTGAAAAACAGCTCCAATCCAGATAAAATGCCGCGTTCCACGGCGTCTGATCTGGAGTCAAGCTGTTTGCAAAAGTAAGTAAATTTCCCTCCCTATAACGACTCCCTCCGAACAACTCAACAATGAAGGTACACAATTTGTGTCTCCCATCGAGTGTCGTTGTAGAGCTGGAGCACTGTATATCTATGTGCAGATGCAGCAGTAAAAATCACCTAACCATTAAGAAGACTACAATAAAGACACTTGAATTCAGTACTTTATAAATAGCCTACGATTTTCTGACAAATCGAGCAGGGTGAAAGCCGAAAGGAGCTTCCCTACGTGTCTGATAGATAGAAGATGAAAAAGAAAGACAGAGAAACAGACAGACATAGACAGATAGAAAGACAAACATAGACAAAGAGACAGAAAGAGACTGAGAAACACAGAATGAGAGACTAAATACCTGATAATTAACAACAACACATCTGAAACCGACGCTCTGTCTGCACAAGTGTCTGCCGTCTTCGCACTTTCTCCATTTCTCGACAACCAGTGAAGCACTCGTTACCCCCTCCCACCGATATTCTCCATTTCGACATGAATTTTCCATTTTCTCCCAAGTTTTCGATTAAACATAGTTATTGCATCACAAGACAAAGCCACTGTTGAGAAAGCAGATCTAACGTGAAGTCCATGAATGCTGTGTAATTCCAAAATGCGTTCATTTGTTAAAATATTTCCCCCATTCAGCAATGACCTCTGAATCTGGCCGCCTAACGAAGGTGCAGCTAAAAACATGTATGTGCGAACTTTTAAACCGAATTGACATGTACTCCTTTTGGTCTAATTCCATTCAAAATAGGTATATTCCGATTCAATTTTTTATTTCTAGCCTTTATGCTTCTTTTTGGGATTATATCAGCACACAATGGGAGGACTATTTTCTTTCCGTGATGTGGTATTTAAGTAATTTGGTTAGATCTCTACATTTCTATTTATAGAACATTCTATTTTAGGAAAATGAAACGAAAGAAAGTTAAGGAAAATTCAATTATAAACCTTTTAATTTCTTAAAACCTGTTTAGTGACAGGATAAATAGAATAACCTGTCAGTGTCGGATATCTTAAAATTTATCCGGTTCAGGACGAAAATGAAAGTCTCGGCAAGCCTCGACTTTTCATTTCCGTCCTGAACCGGATAAAGTTTAAAATATCCGCCACTGACAGGTTATTCTCTATTTCTCCACTGTATAATTTCTCGCCATATCAAGAATTACTGCAAACGACACGAGAGTCACCTGATTGAAGTGTTCTCCTCCACTGAAAATGTCTTTATCAAGGACCGAATGCGGAAACTCAAACGTAAGTCGATCAACATGTGCACGCCCCTACAGTGGCAAAAACGTTACATCCACATAAACAACTATATACGGAATATACCACTTAAACAAAGGCTAATATATTGTGTAAAAGACAGTTGACAGCTTAAACAAAGGGAATAGTAAATCAGGTTTACTGTCACGTTGCTTTAATGAGTCGTAAACACTTTATAATTAACCCAATATAGTGGTCGTTATAGAGAGGTTTTCTGTATATTGGCGACTGCTGAAAATGGTTTCATTTTTTATATTAAGAGAATCATGATCCACGTGATATGCAGTTTGGATCTAGATTAAATCACGCTTTATGATTCGGGGTCAAACAGTTTGGATCTGCATTAGACGCCGCGTTACGAGGCGTCTAATACAGATCAAGACAGTTTTCCTAGCAGTTTTCCTAGCCGCGCGTACCATGATAAGGATACGAAAAAAGAAAACAAATAGAAAACAAAACAAGTCGACATAAAGTTCACACAATTTAATTATGATCGGAATGAAATTCATAGTGCTCATTTATTTTATTTCAACAACGTAACATTAGATGGACATTATTATTTTACACTTATAGCGTTTAATCTACAAGAATTATTTTCATTGCAAACAGTTTTGAGCCAAATAAGACAGGTAGGTCTCTTCCTTTCTTTAACCATACTGTAAGCAGCTGTACGACTAATACTTTTTTTGAGTGTCTACTGTAAGAGTAATTAGTGCAATTTATTTGAACCAGCTCATTGTTATTGGATGGGGCTGACAGACAAATTAATTGAAGGACAATGGAAATGGTTAAACACGAACAGCATCAGCAACTTTACAGGTAAACATTAATTTTGGATACTAATGTTGTAAGATCCTCTGACCAGTGATACAGTGGAGAAGACGTGGTTCTACCCCGATAAACCTGTCTTCGCTAAAACTATTATTTCCCTCGCAAACAGTTTGGAGCCAGATCTGACGCCGGGTTATCCGGCGTCTGATCAGGCTCCAAACTGTTTACCACTAAGATTAACAACAACTACATGTACTACCACTATCCTCTAATACTACTATTACTTCGACTACATCTAGTACTACCACAATCACAAAAATAATGTAGCGATATGACTTCTTACACAACTGCAGCAACTATCATTATTGATACTATCTGTACTTATTTCTGTACTATTTTATTTACTACTACACCCACTACTGGTGTTTCTACTTATTATACTAATACTTCAGTTACTACTACTTCTGATACTACTTTTAGTACTAATACGATTACTTCTACTACTTCTAATATCGCGTCTACTACTATTACAATTGCTACATGTACTACTATTTCTTCCACAACATCTAATACTACCACAGCCACAAAAATAATGTAGCGATATGACTTCTTACACAACTGCAGCAACTATCATTATTGATACTATCTGTACTTATTTCTGTACTACTATATTTACTACTACACCCACTACTGGTGTTTCTACTTATTATACTAATACTTCTGTTACTACTACTTCTGATACTACTTTTATTACTAATACGATTACTTCTACTACTTCTAATATCGCGTCTACTACTACTACAATTTCTACTGTTGTTGATGGTAATACTGCTAGAACTATTCGCACCAGTACCTCCTATAGTGCTTCGACTACTACAGTGGAGAATGTGTTATTCTTTCCCAATAAACGCGTTTACGCTAAAACTATTATTTGCAGTGCAAACAGTTTGGCGCCAGATCAGACGCCGGGTAACCCGGCGTCTGATCAGGCTCCAAACTGTTTGCCACCAAGATAAACAAGAATTATCAGAATTGTCCAAAAGTTGTTCTTTTCTACATTTTAGTGCTTTGCGTTTGCGTACGTTTGCGTTTAAACGGGAAAGAATAACAGATTCTCCACTGTACTGTTGTTAATGGTAATACTGCTAGAACTATTCGCACCAGTACCTCCTATAGTGCTTCGACTACTATTACTACTAGTATTACATACTGTAGAACCTCGTTCTTTTCTACTACTACTCATTCTACCACCCATAATAAAATCAATTTGAGTACGTATACATCTATTCCAAAAATCTTGAATATTATTAAAACATATAGTCTTCTACTTATACTAAAATTTATCATTATTATAATAACACTCATGAATACACAAATTTATCATCTGTCAATCCTTGATAAAGTTCGAACCAGATCAACGGCTTCACCGTTTTTCCCAAAGTACAATAGGTATTTAAAATCAACTGTTTGGATAATTATGAGACGTCTTGCAACCTGACAACCTGACACTTATTATGATACGACCTTCAAGGAAAATTATATTAAAAACTGAACTCTCGATTTTAGTCTTTGAAGATACACATCAAGCATTGTGTTTGTCTTTTGACATGTTCGTATACCACTGTATTGTGTTAGTGTACCATGATTGCCATCAGCATACGATGTCTGATTTATGCAGTAAAGAGAAATTGAAGAGAATCAATGTTTTATTATCTGCACGTTAGACTGGTACCCTGGTCAGCCTGGTCATGACGGCGAGGAAGATTGTGTCGTGTTTTGGACACGCTTTAACTATCAATGGGGTGATTACTCATGTGCCAAGCACTGCGTACCAGTCTGCAAACATAGGTAATAGTTTAGTTTAATACGTCCGACTGGTATCCTGGTCAGCCTGGTCATGATGGTGAGGAAGATTGTGTCGTGTTCTAGACAGGCTTTATGGGAGCGATTACCCATGTGTCCTGCACTGCGTATCAGTCTGCAACCACAGGTAATACAGTGGAGAAGACGTCAATCTTTCCCAATTAACGCATTTTTAGCTGACAACAAGTTTAACCATTGCAAACATTTTAGATCCAGATAATACTACAAACCGTTTACCACTCAATATAAAAGGAATCTTTTAGAAATTTAGAACACTATTCATGTTCATGCGTTTGCGTTTAGTTTCGTTTAACCCTTTAACCCATAACCTGTTTCTAGTTTTGAAAATAGGTGCCTACTTTAAGCAGGTTGAAAGTAAAGCAGAATGCGCCCTAAGGCGCATTCTGCTTTACTTTCAGCCTGCTTTAAGTTACCACCTGCTATAATTAAGAAAATATTCCTTCTGATACATATTCATGACTGTATAGATAGGAATTTTTTTCTTCCGCGGAGGCTTAAACGGAATGCGCTAAAAGGCGCTTCTATAAGATAAAGAGAAATAACTAACGTCTTCGTCACTGTATGTATATATTATGTGATCGTATTGTCATTTTTGTGCTATGCTCACCCTCGCCAGCTATTCAAACAAACACTAATTTATGATAGAATGCAAATAAGATTGAACGTCCATACAGGAGCATTATTTCAGTTTGCATTAGGTCTTAGGGTGCCATTTATCTACATCAGGATATCATTAACATAATAGTTATTTGCAAATACGGCGTCTGGTTAGGACACTCATTGTAATATTGCATGTATTTAAGCCATGCTTTTGTCAGCCTGTTTGCCAGTCTTTTGTAAAACGTAAAACAATACTGTAACCATTGTGTCCGTTCGATTAAATGTCATTTATAAGATATTGTCTTCAAAGTTACCCTATTCTCTACCAACTGAAATGATGGTAAGACAATGTTTAAACCGTTTTGACGTCACATACATGTTCATCATTTACTTTACAGGGGATTTGGTGAAGATATTTCGGAAATAGTCGGATAAATTCAACGGAGCCATGCTAAACAAACATGATGTATGGAGTTCAATTTGTTCAGATATAACTACACGAGTAAGGTCAAACGGGTTTACAACGACCATTTAATAAATCTGATATCACGATGTTAAAGACTAAGAGCTGCTTAACCCTTTCCCCCATAGGAGCGCCTTTTAGCGAATATGATTTATTCCTCCGCTGAAGAAAATAGTTCCAAATTAATCAGTCATGACTATCTATTATTGGGAATATTTTCTATATTCTAACACATGGAAGCTTAAAGCAAGATGAAAGTATAGCTGAATGCTCCTTAAGGCGCATTCTGCTATACTTTCAACCTGCTTTAAGTAGTCACATATCTTCAATACTATATATAGGCTATCAGGTAAAGGGTAACCCTTACAGTGGAGAATCTGTTATTCTTTCCCGTTTAAACGCAAACGTACGTAAACGCAAAGCACTAAAACGTAGAAAAGAACAACTTTTGGAAAATTCTGATATTTCATGTTTATCATGGTGGCAAACATTTTGGAGCCTGATCAGACGCCGGGTTACCCGGCGTCTGATCTGGCTCCAAACTGTTTGCACTGCAAATAATAGTTTTAGCGTAAACGCGTTTATTGGGAAAGAATAACAGATTCTCCACTGTATCAACCAATATATTATTGGGAATATTTTCTATATTCTAACACATGGAAGCTTAAAGCAAGATGAAAGTATAGCTGAATGCGCCTTAAGGCGCATTCTGCTATACTTTCAACCTGCTTTAAGTAGTCACATATCTTCAATACTATATATAGGCTATCAGGTAAAGGGTAACCCTTATCATGCTAAGCACGACTTGACTAGCATTTACAAACAGTTGGGATCCAGATCAGACGCCGCGGATCCAAACGGTTTGCCATTCATATTCAACCTTTCTGCAGTTTAAAACGCATAAATTCAATTTGGAATCTATGTCACAGAGAATATAGTCAAATCAGACGATACTTAAGCATGGTAAGAATTAAAGCAGGATTAAAGCAGTATGAACGTTAAAGCTTTATGTTCAGCTTGCTTAAAGCTAACACCCGTCTTTGACACCATTAACTTGCATTGAACGAGATATTTTACTGTACGTATGTGAGTTATTAAATTTTTCAAATGACTGTTGTCATGTTCTTGAGTCCACCTAAATATTTGCTTCGAGTTGCACATTGTGGTTATACCATTGGAAAGACGTTATTATTTGCCACTAAACTCGCTTGTACTGTTGAGCCTAATCCGGCATATGATATGTCGCAACACTGTTTGACATTCAGACTAAACACAATATCAACATTTTTTCGATAATTTATTTTTTACAATGTTATTTCGGTTACACGCTAAAGCATAACGTTTTCTGTATTGTAAGCATATTTTTAAACTCCCATGTTATTTAAACAGTTTGAATGTGCAGTTAGGATTGTATCAGTATATGCCAGGCGTTTCAAATTAGGACTAATAAAAATATATCGGTCTTAGGTAACCCGACTGTCAATAGTTTTACTCTCTGAGCCTATATTTATTTTCATGTTTTGAAAACATGTATCGGTTTTTTCGGTGCATGTGACAGTCTTTTTTTGAAGAGCGTGTAATAACGGCTATTCTCCATTTAATTGTTCAAAACGCTTATTTATAGACGTTTAAGTGTTTTGAAAAGTGGTTGTTGAATAAGATTTAGCAAATAATTTTTATCTAAGTGACATATTCTCTGAATATGTCATGAAGTACCTTCCTTGCAGATATCATCTGCTAGTTAATTAACCATTGACACATTCAACGTGCGTTTGTGCTAAATCAGTAATGTCGATTAAAATGAAGTATTTCATTACAAATATTGTATATCAAGACCGGCCGCCGCGTCAAAGACGCGGTGACTGGTCTTGATCTACACTGTTTGATACTGACGTGCGTCTAAAGCATATTTCAGCGATACATTTGAAATACATAAAACACATTTTAAAACTTAATACATTCCATATATAAGTCACTACTTTGCCGTTTTGATATACCAATATTGATCGACAATGACACCAGTTTAGATTTTTAAGGTAATTTTGGTAATGGGATCTACCGAGACAATCAGCAATTTGTATATATATTATTATTTATTAGAGTTTTTTATGTATAATCTCAGGGCTCTGCACAATAAAATAGTTCCATATATTTTCATATATGAATATTATCACCGATATATACCACCGATATATATACTATTCTCCATCAAAGAAATGTATTAGTCTATGATTGTGTTGAAAAAAACAACCGTTTCTAATTATTTTTGGCATGTAATATGAAAGACGGGTAATTTATTTTGGCCTTAAGGTGTACAGTGGAGAATCTGTTATTCTTTCCCGTTTAAACGCAAACGTACGCAAACGCAAAGTACTAAAACGTAGAAAAGAACAACTTTTGGACAATTCTGATAATTCATGTTTATCTTGGTGGCAAACAGTTTGGAGCCTGATCAGACGCCGGGTAACCCGGCGTCTGATCTGGCTCCAAACTGTTTGCACTGCAAATAATAGTTTTAGCGTAAACGCGTTTATTGGGAAAGAATAACAGATTCTCCACTGTAATGTATATGCATCTTCAATGGAACCAACTATCAAATATACAACATACTTAAATACATTGCTTATAAAGTGAATACTATTTTATTTGTACCATTTTAATTGAAATTAAACGCAGACGGAATGTTTTGAAATGATAAAAGTAATAATGATTTGTAACTATTGACGATTCATTTGTATTGGGATTACAATCCCTGTTTGATCCTGATAAAACGCCGGATTACCATTCGTCCGATATGTCTCCGGAGTGTTTGCAATATATATAGTATTGTTTTTGTACAAACACATTTATTGGTAACGAATAAAGACACCCCGCTGTAGTATATACTTCTACAACTATTCCAGTGGAGAAGACGTCACTCTTAAACGCAATAGAAACGTATTGCTATAAAATATAGAAAATGACAATATTTCCAAAATTCTAAGTATTCGTTTAAACAGTTTGGAAACATTTCATACAAAGTAGCAAAGAGTACAGACCTTGATGAGACACTGCGTAACACGGCGTCTCATCGGGGTATATAATACACGTTCAAGTATAACTGACAATAATAAAAGGGTTCTTTACAGAGACGTAAATACAATGTATCAATCAGAAATTTAATAAAGATACACAGTTCAATCCAATCAATAGGTCTGCTGTGTCTATCCGACAATTTCTGCTGTTTCGTCGTGAAACCCTCTGAAATGTCTCATACTGTTTCCATTACCCAAATACTGCTTACTAAAGCGCTTTATGGACATAGGAAAAACAGTTAACCTACATAGGTTTGCAACACATTGTCTCTGTAGTGTTTATACCTGTACATATACACATATTTCTGGGCACAGCATACGAGAAACATTCATTAAAATATGGCACGACTAGAAATCCACAAGACGCATACTACGGACCTCTTTAAAAATGGCGTCTTTGACATGTGTGCGAATCGTCGAAATTAACCGTTCATAAATTATCAATATTATTATTCATACACACTCTTCACCTATTCACCCTGTAATTTTAATGGACAATTCCAGTTTCCAATTAAGTCCACTTCATTTTCGACTGTTAAGGGGTGTTCTTAAATAATGTAAAAAAATACAAACAGTGCAGTCTCTGATCAGACTACCCCTTAATGAACCCTCTGATACGGGTTTGTACTTTTTGTGAAGGACAAGCTTATTTTCATAAATTTACTGTTTGTAAATTTATGTTCTATTGTACGGTAAGGTTGAATGTTTTAAACCTTTCAGGTATAGGCTTAACACCACTTACGTATACAAAAAGCTTGGAATCGGGTCAGATACAGCATTTCGCGGCGTTTGTTGTTTGCTTATAAAACTGGTTTAAGTCAAACTGTATATGATTTAATTTTCTAAAATAATCAAGCGATATTCGTTTCGCATACGGCATTGTATATTTAGCGATATATGTGTAAGTCGGGTAATGAAGTCAGAATTGCACTGAAGGTAGTCCAAATAAATAGGAGGCATGATAAATAGACTTGGAGCTAGCGAGCCGATTTTCGTTCAAACCGGAAACGAAAATTCGTTTTATTGTTTGATACATGACCTTCATTTTAAAAATGGCTTTTAGTAACAGAAAAAGCGTGTAGTGTTTGGATTTAAACGTTGGAATAAGATGCTAAGGTATTGTCATTTTACTTTCTGTCAATAAAAAAATGAACATAACAGCGTAACGTGGTGACCACTACACAAAATGTGTGCAGACAGTGTTCAAATTACAGTGGACAATCTGTTATTCTTTCCCAATAAACGCGTTTACGCTAAAACTATTATTTGCAGTGCAAACAGTTTGGAGCCAGATCAGACGCCGGGGGACCCGGCGTCTGATCAGGCTCCAAACTGTTTGCCACCAAGATAAACAAGAATTATCAGAATTGTCCAAAAGTTGTTTTTTTTCTACGTTTTAGTGCTTTGCGTTTGCGTACGTTTGCGTTTAAACGGGAAAGAATAACAGATTCTCCACTGTAAGAAGAAAACGTGTTTAAATTTCAAGTTTGATTTTTAAGTTTGATATTTAGGTGTAAGTTGCTGTCCCAAAATGGAGGGATCGTGAAAGACCCTGGTGTCGGTGAAAATGAAAATTGTTAAAAATCACTAGACATATTATAAAATGATAATATTTCGAAACACCGTGTCTTTTTAGAAGAGCTACAGTGAAAGGTTAATTTAGTAACAATGTTTCAATGTCACAACGGAAATGAGATAAGGGCTGTCGCTAACAACCACCATTGTCATTTCTGCGGATATCTGAATTATGTCAAATAAAAATATGAGTGTTATACCTATCATACAATTGAGCAAGATATGTAAATGTCAATGCAAAACATGTCCATTTCAACAATGTTCTGGGTTGAGCATTACCCATTTCTTACCAGTAAAGTTGACGACTTGTTTACTGTTGTACCCTCTCCATGTGCCCTCAACTAGTTCATCAGTAAATCCCAACCAGTAGCTGTTAGCTGGAAAGGTACAAAAACATTGAAGTTATAGATTTACTCACGATTTGATACCGAGACAAAAATTAGTCAATATTGATGTAAGTTTAATTTTGTATCATATTCTCTTGTGTATACATGTAATCCGCATTATCTCATGTGAAACGCATATCAGACTACAAGTAACAGGTAACCCCTTCACTGCCATGACGTCATCAAATTTAAACAATTGTCGTCTGCTTCTATTTCTAAAAATAATTCTTTAGGTATTTTGACTTAAGAAATATTGAAACGAGTGTCAAAAAATTTGGATCCTGATCAGACGCCGCGTTACGCGGCGTCTGGTCAGGATCCAAAATGTTTGCAAATAACCTCTGCACTCGGGGTGAGACAGTGAAGGGGTTAAAACCGTTGGGAAACAAATATTTCAATCAATTATTTGTTTACGACTCACAAATTGTGTGTTGTGTGCATTTAGCAAAGAATTATTCGACCTTAAATTTCTGCATAAAATTAAGAATTCTTTAGATGCAGATGAGACACAGCGTTAATCTTCGTATTATTTAATTCATTAATTGTTCGACATTTTGATGAACAATTCCTAAACACATTACAAACACTGAAATGTATCGACATTTGTTGCAGGCATTATTATTATTATTATTATACCAGATTTATATAGCGCTCTTTTCACACAGGAGTTGTGCGTTCAAAAGCGCTTCACATGAAATTATATAAATGTACCTACAAAGCGAGAAAGACAAATAACTACATTCACAATAAAAATGATACAATATTGAGATGCATGGAAACATGGAAATTCTTCCAATATTATTACCAAGATTATAAAATTGTTATAGTAAATTTGTAAAATCATTTTTAAAATGAGTCAAATAATTAAAAGATCGATAGAATCCGATCAATACATCCGATCGATAGAATCCGATCAATACATTTTGGCATTACATGTTTCAAACAAGATTTGTTTAGCACGCAACCATTGCCAGAGCGTCATCTATTGTAACTTGTAAACAATGGTCGGCTTCTTTTATTTCTCATCAACTACTGATTAAAATGCAAACTGCTCAGAACAGTCGATGAGTTCTGAGCAGTTTGCATTTTGACCAGATGCCGTGTTATGCGGTGTCTGAATAGGATCCAAATTAATGCAAATGACCTGTACTCAGGGTATATCAGAGAAGGGGTTAAAACATTCAATTCCCTTAAAAGTGCAGTAGTTTGTGAATGTTTCTGTATCCGATGTGTACTTATAATATAGTTGATACTTGCATTTGAGGTATCGAAATGTTTCCTTTATAAAGTTGTTTTCTTCAGAAGACATCGGCTCTAAAACGTGACCTCCATGTTGCTTACAATAGTGCTAAGATAATAATGGATACAGTAAAACCTCTCTACTAAGACCGTCTATGCGCTGTTACAGTGGAGAATCTGTTATTCTTTCCCGTTTAAACGCAAACGTACGCAAACGCAAAGCGCTAAAACGTAGAAAAGAACAACTTTTGGACAATTCTGATATTTCATGTTTATCTTGGTGGCAAACAGTTTGGAGCCTGGTCAGACGCCGGGTTACCCGGCGTCTGATCTGGCTCCAAACTGTTTGCACTGCAAATAATAGTTTTAGCGTAAACGCGTTTATTGGGAAAGAATAACACATTCTCCACTGTACTAGGTTTTTATAAACTTTCTATTTCAACGTCTCATTAAGCTGCCACCTGTTCTTTATACAAGCAATTATTCTTTTTTTAGTGGTCGTAAAAGACGTATTTGTTACAGGTGCACTGTTGATAATCAACTGAGAGGTCTTAAGTTTCATTATATGTCTTTAAGGTGGTTCGACAGCGGGCGGCCCGCATCTCGAGTTCCGGAAATGCTGATGACTTTCACCTGATCTTTTCGGCACGTGCTTATTGTAGAAAATTTAGATAAAGAAAAGTTGGATGATATTCAGTGTCTTCTCTGTTAGCGCAGTTGGTTACGGTGGTTGACTAGCAGTCCAAGGGTTCTAGGTTCGATTCCCACTCTCTTCAAAACTTTTTTTTAAAATAATTTGTCCGATTTTATAGACTAGTTAGTCCATAACGCAGTGATCAAAGGACCGGCTATGTTTAGTCACGTAATAATGAATAATATCACATGCAAGTATAGTCAAGTGACAACTAAACTTTGTGAGGATTTATAGCCTACATGACAGATGGCAGCTTAACACAGGGCAAAAGTAATGCTGAAAGATAGATCCTAAAGGAGCTTTTATGCATTACTTTTGTTCTGTATGAAGGAGTCATCTATCTTCAAAGATCTACAGGCTACCGTATTTAAGGTCGCTTTATAGTTTCGATACTGCAAGCGGATTTTTCTTATTTATCATCATGATTTATAATTTATTCCCCCATTTTATAGCTGAATGGTTTAAGTGGTACACATGTCACCACAAAATGTCTTTTTTAAAAAAATATTTTATTTTTTTACGATTTTATAAGACAAATTTAAAAAAAATTCAAACAGCGATTTCAAAGCCGTCTTAATTTGTAACGCCTTTAAAATTGCCCATAATACACTTCAGTAACATATCTAGGGATCCCTGTCTCAGATTTTTAAAATTCCCCTTCCAACTATTTTTAAGTAACATCAAAGTTATTTTACCGTTTAAAGTCGATTTCTATTACGTAATGCTTTGCTGTAAACAGCTGGAGAACCTCATCAACATTCTGAGACACGGTTCACTAGAGAAGATAATACCCTTTCATCTGCTTTAAACCGCATGAAAATCGGACCCCTACCGCGAACACAATCGTTGTCCAAAGATGCGGCGTGTTTGAAAATAAGGAGGTGCCGAAAACGTCAATTAACTGATAAGCGTGTCATTTTGACTGTCTGACACAGTGCGAATACCCCCGGGGTTCAACTATGTCCTTTTTGTTTCAACCAATAAGAGTGACAGATATTTCATAAGTGATTTTCCTTAGCTCCACCCTTAATAAAATATACCAATCATAATTCAATAATGATTTTAACATACGAGACCCATAAATCACGCAACAGCAGCTGGAGAACTCCTCTAGGTTGTCACGTGGCTGGACTACGGAGTGCTTAATGAGGTGTGATTTATTGATCAGATAGCCGTGTAATGCGTTTGGTTTGGTTTTTGAGATTTTGGTAAAATGTAGAACAGAATGTCGGCTATCAAAATCGGAAAAAAGGTTAAAAACACAATTTTTGCAGTTTTAAAGCTATAAAGACACCTTAATGGTCCCTTATAACAGGTTTGACTTATGGTATTATTTAGAGCTGACGGCATTTTAAAGTTGAACTCAAGGGACGTTACTCGTTTTGTGTTAACATTTTGTCAGAATTTCTGGAAATCATGTATAAAATGTAAATTCCACTGTAGATTTTCATAAAACTTTTGCGACTAGTAGAAATAAGTAATATCTATCTAATAAGAGTAAAATTAGTGTATGTTAAACGACTAGATTTTTTGTAATTTGAGATTTAGTGACTTTTTTCCGAATTTGACTTTTTTAAAATATTGATATTTCCAGAAAATATGTCATGAAATATTTTTTGTTTGCACAATATCTTATAGTCTCTGTACAGTTTACTTGAATGTACAGAAATTATTGAGTTATATCATTTTATAAAGAAAATATTCCTGTTTATTAAAAAAGGAGCTTTTCTCGACAAAAGGTCCTGTCAGAAAAAAACGGCACTGTAACTTTTTTTTATTTTAACGATTTTTCACTCTCCATATGGTATATTTCAATTTAATCAAGGTTTCAAAGAATTCTGACACAGAATAAGCTGACCCGCGAACCACCTTAAGTACTAAACTGTGTGTAAAGCGATGTCGTTTCATCATATTATAATTAAGTCCACTGAGCTTTAATTGTGTTGACGTCCGCTGATATTATAGCGTCTGCTTATCATTGGTGTCTGCTTCAATCTCTCAAATAATAGTCAGATAAGAACTGTTTGTTTATTGTCATTCCACTTTAAGTAGTAACTTGCCTCTTACACTGAAATGTAAACTCTGTGTAGTTGTTCAGGACATATGCATATAAATCGTTCTCAAGTATTTTATTGGTTAGATTTGAGACTAGACTTGAGAATGAAGACAGACTCAACTCAAAAGCTATATAAGCGTTGTGACAGGACTGCTGTTGTTATACTGACTGGAGTTGAGATGCGTAGTAATTAAATCACGAGACCGAAGGCTGAGTGATTTAACTACCAGCATCTCAACGACTACCCGTGTTTTATTGAACGATAGAACACTGGCATGCATTTATAATTTCGATTCTTACACTTAGATTCAACCACAATTTGCACCAACACAAGGGCATTACACTTTTTAGCCTACGCATTTTCGAAGCCAACTGACGTCACGTTTAGACGTTGCAGTGCGTGTGTGTTTTATTGAGAATTAAACACATATACTTTCTTCTTTGATTATATAGGGGCGTTTGCGAGGTGTGTGAGAATGAACTGTATAATTCCATTGATTATCGATTATGAACAGTGGCTTACCTCTGCCTCAACCAATCTCAGTTTAAAGGGACATATAAGGAGCTGCCTACCTCTGCCTCCACAAATCTCAGTTTGTAATGGCCTATAAGGTAACAGTAGCCTTCAAACGTCAGCCAGCCATCATCACAGGTAGTGTGAGTCCCAGAGCAACCTGTGTAAAACCACATCACCATGTGTAACGCAATACTCTGACAATATCGTTTTCAATCGTAAATATATAAATTATAAAGAGGTCTAATAAATTTAACTCTAATTGAGCAATGTTGTGTATAAGTCGGCGAAGATATGTTAAAAGTTGAAACAAGAGTGCTACATCGTTGCAGCATCAATACATCTGAACACGAATACATATCGTTAAAATTTACAAAAACTAGAATTATACCTAATCTGAATAGTTAGTGATAGTCTCATGTGGGCTTTGGGACACTCACTGTTCGAACTGGCAGCTTGATAAGACTCCAAAACGTGACACTAATACATTGCCACACATGCATACACACTGGCGCTATATAACCATCTCATGTGTAACCCAACTCAATTTATCAGGGGTAGAGTTATGTTGAGAGAACTACATGACTGTATAGAGACAGAGACTGTCAGAAACTGTCAGAGAGAAGGAGATGAAAAGAGACGAGATTAAGACACGGAGTAAGATTCTCAGCAAAAGTTGATATTCGGAGGACGTACGAGTCAAAGTCGCATACAATATTATTCAAACAAACGAGAAATGAAATTGCTTACCGTAAAATGACACCAGACAAGCAACAAAACATGAAAACAGAATCGACATCTCCGAATAACTGTTCTCTCTTTTCACTTATTTGGGTTCAAACAAACTCGCGATCCAACGAAAGATAAGGAAATTGTACACATATAAAGTCGCGATGCCATGACATTATATGGTATTTTCTAATTATCGCGTCTGTGAATACAATTATCTCCATTTTAAACACTATTTTGTTTACAAATATGTAATTAGCCATCCATGTCATGACAAAACCAGATTAAGCACCGTTATAATCCCAGGCTCTCTATCTAGATTTAGTCTAAACTGCAAAATACCGTCTAAAATACAGCTACATAAAATGCTTTAAACGCATGTGGGTATCAAACAGTGTATATCAATACCAGCCGTCTAAGACGCGGCCACACTGTTCGCAATGCAATAAGGTTTTCTCATGGCACGGCTTATAAATAAATGCACACATAACAAAGGTTTATATGTACAAATGCTTATAAATGATTACGCTGTACTGTAACACCCCTGTATTGCGACAGCGAAATAAAGTTATCGTATTCGGTGTTTAAGCGGCTTGCTGCTTCAAGCAAAATTATAGTCAAGCAGAAGGAGTACTCTGTCTTACATTCATATTGTTTTTAAAAGATGTCGCCTATCTTAAACACAATTATCTCGTTTTCTTTCGATTGGTCGTAATAGAAGGCTTCCTTTGTATATACACATAGTAAATGAAACGTTCTTTTGTCATTGTTGTCGTCCGTAACATTAGTCAAAACAAATACAAGGCAGTTGTCAATTCCAATAACCAAAACATTGCTTACAATCAATTTGGATTGAGATAAGCCTCAGGGATATTGGCGTCGGAATGCAATCCAAACTGCGTGTACTCACAACAAGCAGTCAAATGGTTGAAAGTTATGCACTACAATACCTGTTAAAGATCAAGTCAGCTAAAATCGTCAACTGAAGGTCGTTCCCAAACACAGTCTTAGATAACTGTTACGCTAATTCAGCGTTATCTTCTAGTATAAATGCAATACTATAAGGGGAACAGCATGTGTCAAAGCGGTGCTCATATTTAAGCACAACCATATTTACACTGGCCACGCCTAAATTGTATGATGGTTACCTACTTGCAGCTGTTTAAGACTGGTGTTGTTATTATATATAAAGAATGCACGTGGGAATAAAAAAACAAGCCATATGTTCCATCTGCAGCTACAATGGTGAACAGATGATTCCTGACACCTGTGTTTGCTTCTGATGCCTCATATATACCTAAAGTTTAATACAATGTCTTGTAATTTCATTCATGCATCACAATTAATGCAATTGCTGGTGAGAGCACAAAACCTCAAATCATACTTCATTAAAATGATACAAAAAGTGGAGTGGACCATGTGGCTAAACCAGCATGTTGTTACACTTGCAAATGCGTGTAGAACGCATACATGCAGCTCATCAGACATGTAAAGCAGACGGTACTAAATACATTGTCTTACGCAATTATTAGTTAAAACTATTATATCTTATAACCATTGGATGTTGTTCATTGTATATGTGTTTGCCAAACTAGTTCTCTCACATGCATTTGATCCGTCATTGTCTCAGTGCCAGCGTCATACTAAATACTGTACGGAGCTTTAACGTGCACCCTAACAGATGGAATGAATTGGGGAATTCTTGCTATGAAATAATTGGAAGCAGATATAAAGCTTGAGAAATTGACTAGATTGAATAGCTAAGAGGTTGTTTGGTGACATATATTCAACTCATACAGTTTCCAAATCAGTCATAGTTGAAAATTGCATGATAGCTAATGTTAATATGCATTATTATTATTTGGGGTCCACTGGATCCCAACCATATTTTGGCCATTGTTTTTCAAAAACTTTACATATTTCTGTAAAAGGTACACTATTAATATAACAAAATGTATATCTAGTGATTAATATGTACACATCTTGCCACCTGTACATTTTGTGCAAAAGTTTTTTGATAAAAATCGATTTTATTGCAAAAACACTGAGTTTTTTGTTACTATGGTCACTGGTTGCCATGGTAACAGTGATATTTACGTTTCGGTGTTATCGCTACAATACAACATAACCAAAGTCATTAATAATTCAGCACTTATGTCATCAATACCTATCTTGACTTAGAAAAATATCAAAATTACAAAATGGGGTCCAATGGACCCCAAACGTCTCAAAACGATAGTTTGTCCAAGGTCAGTATGAGGGTTAACGAATGCAAATAATATCTTTCTACAACATTGCATGCACTGCAAATTTAGTGCGAAACCAAGGAGTCATAAATAAACAAACTACATTTGAACTTTGGTTTACATCTCGTCCGACACAATGTTGTTTTCCAATGTACTACACCATTTAAGTGGTATAAATACTTATGGATTATAATATCATATAATGTGTTTCTGCTCGTGTTGATTGTACCACTTGAAATAACGCTGACCTCGGAAGGGCAATATTCATTATGTTATATAATTGAATCTAATATACTGAAAAATCGACGTCTAGCGTAGACATAGAGTGTTAAACTCTGACCGACATTACCTCGTTAACAAAAGTTCAAAAAGGTCAAGGGCAATGGTCAAGGTCAACTTTGCTCACAAATGCTATTGAAAATTCCAGTAAGGACAAGAACCAAAAGGAATGAAGTACTACACTTATTTGCTTCTTGAAACTGCTTGCCAAATTTGCGGTCTGGTATAATTGTATTCCTTTCATAAAGTGTGAACTCCCTTGGATATTGCATCTAGGGATCTAATATCCAAAGCGAATAACTCGATCATAAGATGATGAATGATATATCTTGATAGGTACATATGAGAAACATAACTGTTGTTGCTTTCTAGTATTCAATACATGCCATTAGTATGGTTGTAAATAACAAGGCATGGTTTTAAAATGACCTGATTTACTATTACACAAATATAGAATCATGGGGTCCGGCTGGACCCAAGACGTGTTTTGCGTATTAACCCTTATGTAAATTGACCTATTTGGTACGTTTTTCACATAAGTGTCAAAACCAACCATAGGAACAATGTCGAAAAGCGACAAAAGTGTCATTATGCTGATTAGGTTTTTTTTCTGGCAAAAATAAAGTCCCTGGTATCCGATAGACCCCAAAGGTCCGGATGAGGGCTAACCCACGCATCCATTCACCGTCTCTACCCGTCCGTCCGCTCCCTCATTAGTTACAGTTGACAAGACTATATTCTAATCCAATAAACACGTTTCTGCCAAAACTACTATTCCAATGCAATGAGTTCCGAAACAGATCAGACACCTTGTTACCAAGCATCTGATCAGGCTTGAACCATTTTATTTTAGGATTAAGATGAACAGTTAGAATCGTAAAACACTTGTCATATTATGCATTTTATTGTCGTTCAGATTGGTTCAATATGAGCACCTCAATCAAACAAGGTCTACAAAGGGGCTCTGATCTGTCTGCCAGGGGCCCCGGTTGATCAAGGGCGGTCTGCATTGATCGCATTTTGGTCGGCCTTAGAACCCGATATTTTGAAAATGTCCAAAATGCTGTGTAGAATTCGAGGAAAGTGGTGGTCTGTAAATGGTCTGAAAACGGTCTAGTAGTGCTCGGATCAACTCGTTATCAATGTGTTTACAGTGGAGAATCTGTTATTCTTTCTCAATAAACGCGTTTACGCTAAAACTATTATTTGCAGTGCAAACAGTTTGGCGTCTGATCAGGCTCCAAACTGTTTGCCACCAAGATAAACAAGAATTATCAGAATTGTCCAAAAGTTGTTCTTTTCTACGTTTTAGTGCTTTGCGTTTGCGTACGTTTGCGTTTAAACGGAAAAGAATAACAGATTCTCCACTGTAGTCAAACCGGTATATAGCGACACAGTTAGTGTATTAACTCTTTCATGATCAAATTATTAGGGAGATGTTTACCCATTCACCTCGTTATTGTTGTCTGCTTGAAAATGTTGTAGGCACGATACTTTTCAAAGTTATATTTTATGTATGACTTTATAAATATCGATAGGAGTGTCAAACAGTTCGGGTCCTGATCAGACGTCGCGTTAACGGCGTCTGATCAGGACCCAAACTGTTTTCAAACGCGCTTAAAGCGTCATTGAGAGTGAAAGGGTTAACCCTTTCCCCAATAGAAGCGACTTTTAGCGCATTTAATTTATTCCTACGCTGAAGAAAAGAGTTCCAAATTATACAGTCATGAATATAATTCATAAGAATTTTTTTCAGTTTCCTTGCAGATTATAGCTTAAAGCAGGCTGAAAGTTAAGCAGAATGTGCCTTAAGGCACATTCTGCTTCACTTTCAGCCTGCTTTAAGTAGCCACCTATCTTCAAAACTAGAAACAGGCTTTGGGGTAAAGGGTTAATGGCAGGTGGAAGCTTCATGCAGGAAATTATCTTACATAAAACAGCTTATAGAGAATTGAGTATGTCTTTTGCTATGTATTAAGTGTTCGACAGTATTTTAAGATCACCGGCAACTTTTACTTTTCAGGATCAAATTATGTTGATAGTTTTACCCCTTCACTGTTTTATTGTATTCTGCTTTATTTGTTGTCTGCAATGCCGTTTCAGATTTGAAAATAAGACAGTATGCCTAAAGGAATTTCAAAACGAGTATCCCACATTGACGTCTAATCAGGATCCAAACTGTTTGCAATCGCGCTCTGAAGCGTCATTGAAATGGGAAAGGGTTAATTCAGAGGTCACTTAATCTAGGTTTGACTGTTCTCAATTAAAGCGAGTCTACCCTATAGTGTACTCGATCGCCATATTAATGTTCGACCGCCCTTGAATTTTTCTTGATTCCATTATGTGTTCCTTATTACAACACGTGTGTAATCGACATCCACATGATATCGCTCGACCTCTGCTCAAGAGTACCTGTTCTTTTTTTGTGGTTGACAAGTTAAGCGGGAACATAGTTGGTTGCTCACTATTTTGTACTTTGAATCAGTTCTAATATATTCAGAAAAATAATTTGCGTAACATCGAACAAAACAATATAATTCAGATCATTCAAATTTATTTAAGAAAAAACTACAATGGTGCAGCGGTAGGTGAATAGAAGATAACTGTATTTTTGTTTACGATCGAAATATAATTCATTGGCGAAGTTATTCTATTATTTAGGCTTATAAAACACACTTATTTTTCTGCAAAGAAAAGTGAATTTATATCCCGCGTTCAGACCGCTTGAGATGTCGGTAAACGTAAACTACCGTATTTGGTGTAGGCCTGGTCATCAATCACTTCAGGTTCGTTGTTGTTACAGAAGAATATAATTTCAAAGACGTGCAATGTTTGAATTGTTTTCTTCATGAAAAAATGGTTATTTGTGGTCATTTCCACCATAATGGCATTTTTTAGGGATCTTATTTCAGAACCTTTACAACAGGTGGATGCATATAGAAACAACGTAAATGGAATGAAAGTGAAAGTTATTTATATTTATTTTGACAGTGACCTTAGGAAATCAATGATAGCAAAAAAGCAATTGCCAATGTTATGGGTTTACTGGCCTCAATCAGCAAAGACATGTCCCTAAAACTAAAGAGTATGTCTTTTATAGCCTGAGTCCTTTTCTGGAGGGATGTGCTGGCTCTGAAAATTAGGTATTTTACTATAGATTATATAGGGCGAAATAAGACCGGGCTGACACCTATATAAACATTTTTATTTTCCAAAGTACTAGTCAATACTACCTTAAACTTCACATGCAGGTAGCTTTGAATCAGATTAAAGACATTTTCTGGCGACCTTTTGATCATAACGCCTTGCCAGACAATTTCCTTGCAAAAATCATGTCGATAGCAAAGAACCATTGGATCGTCTCAAGTGCGACCCGACCTTTATTTTTGATAGTTTGGTTAGAATTAACCATTGAAAAGCTCTAGAGCATGATTATAATCTGGGCCTCACCAGGTAAACTGAGATTGGTATATCCGCGGGCAACTTGTGCTGCACATGCTGTGACAGTTACATTGACACCTCAAATACAATGGGGGCGACTCCCTGAATGGACTGAGGAAAAGTCTTTAAGCACTATTTAATTTTCTTTAGACTCCAAGCTTAAATTTAATTTTTTCACCAGGACAATTGAAGGATATATGCCAAACAGAGTAGTCTCCCTTTTCTAAACTATTGTCGATATTGCAATCACTCCGGTGCCTGTGACGTATTCCCTTATTTTACTGTTTATTGTACTTATCTTCAAAACAGACTAGCGTTGGTACTCGCATGCGTTGCTCTGGTTTAAACATCTTATTTTCTCATCTTCAATACAGTCATGCCAATGAGGCTATCTTGGGTAAACGTTAGTTTTATGTGACATTCAAATAAAACTCAATATCAAGATATGAAAACTCGCAGCTTAGACATGTGTTTGGCATAGAAAGAGGGACTACTCTGCAGACACTAATTTTGTGAACAATGACTTTGTCCCCTAGGTTACTTGGCACATTGCTACATTAAATGTATAGGAGGTATGTAACTAAGAAGCCAATACATTTATCTATTTACATACATAGACAATTGATTATATGTTGTTTCGGTGTTCCTATCTGTTTTAACCTTTTGTTGAGTCTATGTCGTTTGAATTTAATGGTTTGGGAATTTTTTTTAATATTAAAGAACCGATTTCCAATGTGTCAACAATATTTAATCCATTTCAAAATTCTCACTATAATTTCATTAAAACAACTTAAAAATGTAAAAAGGGTGAAAAAGCATTGAGTTAGGAATGTTTTCATTAAAGTATGGAGTTGTTCTGATATCGAACAGTCTCGTTAACGAAATAAGAACAATTGAAACTTTTACACAGTTTTTGAGTCTGTTGCATGTCTGGAATTGCGATGTTTTGTTTTACTTTTAGTGCTTTATATTCTTAAATGTACTTGACTGCGTGCTCTTATGTTTAAACCTCTACTCAATGAGTATAATTTGTTATAGACTATATCCACTACCAAATTTCATTATTTGTTTCACTTTTTAGTATATACATGTAACTACATGTTATTTAGAAATCCAATAATGCTATTTTTTACCAATCATTATTCTATATGCAAACAAGAGTAGCCCCTGATCAGACAACTCTTTACTTTGTAATTAATTTTATTTCAGTCAAATGTACAATGCATAAGAAATATACAATCATCACGATGTACATCAGTGACACAGACCATACGATATATCGTCAAGACATGACATCTACATGAATTAGTGTCATTTTATGATAATTATGAATTACCGAAAAACCAACAATAAACATGCAAATTGGATTTTAAAACACATCGGCAGATTCTGACGGTCAAATTTGTTTAGGATAGATATGATATAATGGTAGTGATTAGAAAAAGAATACAAAATACTAAAAGATTATCAGATAAATCTTAAATAAACTTTGTGATCTAGTACTATTTTGTTTTAGAAAGTGCAAGAAGGCATGATTATGAAGTAAAGGGGATAAACATGCTAACTGTACTATGTATTTTGTATTATTGCTTTGTACTTTGCTACGCTTTATGTTTTAGATGTAACATTTGTGTTTTTCTCATATGCTTTATGTACTGTTGTTTTGTTTGCATGTACTTTGAGGAAGTTGCTGATACGTTTTTTTTTCCTCCCAAATCGGAGTTGGAGGATAAATGGGTTTACTCATCTCTTATTAGTCGCCTTTTGGTGCTCATGTTGGTCTTAGGCTTAGGTAATTTGAACGTTAGTATATGCTCTTTTTTCACATTTATTCATGCAGTTACAGGTGATCATATGTGGCAGCGTCTCTAGAGTTGTTTCTTATTTCTAGTCTAGTAGAGACTGGCCATGACATACCGTTAGTTTCTAAAACATTCATCGGACATATGTGCTATATGTGTGTAGCTAATAAGTCCTGGGTCCATGCCTTTAAGTTTTTAATATGCTCAAATCTGACTTATCAAGTGCTTGAGGACGTACTCCAACTCAACTCAAACGCTATATGACGTTCGGTCTGGACAGCCTCTAAACAAACTGACGATCTATGACTAGTGATATTGAAAACTCTTAATTCAAACTTCAATCAATTATTCCAACGTCTTATGTTAGCAGGCGGGTTAGTTTATCTAATTTCAAAAACAATCACTGAAAAGTATTGCGATAGCAGATTCATATTATATAGCAAACTTATGATACGTATATGAGATTCCTCTCAACAAACACTCAATATCCAACAAGGTCTATACGCATTGTCGGGTAGTTGTGCCAAGTTTCCGGTTGAATGTAAAGACACCTGGTTAGAACTGATGGGGAAAGAGCCGTTATCGCCACCGATTTTCCATTTTTGTTTCCCGCAAGTGTCTGAAAAGGACATTGCAATAGATACTAAATTATGGCATTATAAACAATATTGCATATACTGTTATTGTTTTATTGTGTCATCATCTCTTAACACGCTGAATTGTCGTCAGTTTCAAATATATCATATATGAATAAATTCAAAACCAGTGAATCCCTTAATTTAAACTGAGGAAATGTTAGCATAAGTGTCAAACAGTTTTTTAATCAAGTTTAGACGACGCGTTAAGTAGCATCTGTTCTGCATCAATAACTGTTTGCAAGTGTGAACGAGGTCGTGAAGAGCACGAGAAGAATCAAGATTGATACTCTTTACCTCTACCGATTATAAATCATTTGTCATTCGAAAATCCATTTTATTAAAACAACAGATTATAAGAACGGGGTTGACACTTAATTATGATATTGCGATTCGCCAGGATCAGACTTATTCTATCCATTTGTATTTGTGAAACTGCCAAATGCTTATTTTGAATGCGATACTTAGGCTGAGTCTAAACTTATTGCAATGCATATTCGATTTTCTTAGCTCGCTTTTGAAATATGAGCAAGTGAGAAATTGTACCTCAAGGAAGTTCTTGGTGACACAGTCATTACTATTGTAAACAGAATACGTCTTCACATATTCTTCCACTTGACCATATTTCCGTCCTTGTGTTTTGATTTTGTTCACCCGCCTTTTTTGGTTGAAATCAATCTATTAAATATACGTGAATATTAGGTGAGAAATGCGGACAACACAAATTATGGATCAAGTTCAAGACTAATATGGTATTGCATGAATTGATCTGCTAATATCTCTGAAAATGTTTTACTAGCTTTGTGATAACTGTAAGAACAATAACGTAGAATGAATCGACATTAGATGACAGTCTTCTAAAATTATGCGAATTAAAAAGAAGTTAGACAAGATCTTTTACATTTAGTTACACGTCCACTGTAAAACAACAAGGACACTCTTAACATTAAATGTTTACCCGACAGTAATAGTTTAAACACTTTTTATATGTCTGCCCTTATCGGTTATATTTCTTTCCTCCTATGAGTGATAAAGATCATTGGAATAACGTTAAACAGTTCCCACAGGTCAACTAACTAACCTATTGTGATCTGTTTCTAAATTCGATGGCTTTGACAATAACCGTTGCTGATTCAAACATGTTTACCAATTATATCTACGAAAATAATTGTTTAAACTTCCCCACGCTAATGGTGAATTGTGATACTAAAGGTATCTAAGGAAAAGGCAAAGAAAAGTTTTGTCTCTGATAGAACACCGAGACACTTCGCGTAATATCTATCTCTCATATGTTTGTTACTTCGATATAAATGTATTTAACAAAGTTGAAATAAATCTATTTTTCAAACAATTTCGGACAAAACATTTGCGGACAGGTATATTGTTCATTAAAGCATACAACCTTATGGTGATTCCAATTATAATCAATCATTGAATTGAATTTATAAACCACAAGTCTTTTAAGGTTAAAACAAGGTGTTTTACTGTGAGCTCGCTGAATGCACACTTAACCACATGCAAGCTATTGATATAGATAAGACGTACCCACATTTGAAGCTTAAGTAAACAAAGTCTTAATTATTGTTATAAGTTTTATTAACATCGTAATTATTAGCAATGATCGTTATTAGTCTTATTCACTTTTCATAATGTAGTAGCATAAGTAGTAGTAGAAGTAGTAGTAGTAGAAGTGGGTGTGCTAGTAGTAGTAATAGTAGCAGTAGTGGTAGTAATAGTAGTAGTAGAAGTAGTATAAGTAGACGAAGAAGAAGAAGAAGAAGAAGAAGTAGTAGTAGTAGTAGTAGTAGTAGTATAAGTAGTAGAAGTAGAAGTTGTAGTAGTGTAATAGTACATAATCAAATAACTGCCGTTCGATTGAATACAGTCTATTGTTATTTTGTTCTTAAGTTTGCAGATGTAATGCATTACAATTTTAAGAGTGACAAATAGTGCATCAAGGTCAAGTTTTTCTTGCTTTTTTGTTCTCTTCATTTCTTTTCGGTAAAATTCGTCTTCGTTCGGTATGGTTTGTGTTTTATCGTCATTCGGTGTTGTTAATGTCAACCGGGGAAAGTTCAAAGATCACTTGATCTTGAACGAAATTTACAATTTTGTCAACGTTTGTCAGGGAAAGAGACGTTTGTGTATTGAACCCTTCATTTGGAAATTGTATTGTAATCTCCGACCTATTTCACAGAACGGAGAGCTTGGGTTTGTACAAGTACTTGGTTCTACAAACTGGAACAGGGGTTGTTGAACATTCTGAACTGAAAGTATTGGTAGCTTTGTAAATGAAGGAGATAAGTTTACACAATTCTTTATCCGATTATGATAGCCGGCCACGACAGGTTAGGTGTTTTTTTTTTAAATAAAACATGAAGAATGTTTTTAGATATGAACATTGTATGATTACATGTTTTAAAGGCAGTTTTCGTTGTGAAACATATGTGTGTACTTGACATATAATCAATAATCATATTTCTTATCCGTTCATTATCTAAAATCAGATACTGTGTTGTTATGGAATTATTAAAGATGCAAACAATATGACGTTAGAAGATGGTATGCAATATAATTTACATGAAAGTGTGCCTGGCTACAAATGTTTTTTTTTCCATTTTATTAATATTTTCTTCAAATCCATTTCTGGTCTAAGTAATTGATATCTTAGAGACCTTTGTCAGTGCAAAAGTTATATTGTACTTCTATGTTATATACATAGATTTATAAGGTGTGCAGGAGGATGACTCCTCCAACACACCTATGACGTGGAGAAAAAATGAAGTCCTGCTTTTGACAAGACCTGATATTTTTAGTAAAGATGGCTTGTACCAACCAACGTGTACCTCTAATTCAAGACTTAAAGTATGGTTTAATGAAACATTTATTAATCAATGATTTACCTTTATGAAGTATATTTCCTCTTCAGGCATCCAAATTGGCCATATGTTTGGGTTAACGATTGGATAAGGCTTGCTACTGTAATTTCCGTTGTCCGTGTATTCCACTGTGATGTTATCTATAGAACCACATCTACCTTCAAACATCGTCGAAATATCTGTTATGACGAAAGAATAAAAGAGTAATTACAATAAAACCTCATAATTACGACCACACAAGTATGTTCATTAGTAGTTGTTAAAGACAGGTAAGTGCTTAAAGCAAGGTGACAGTAAAGCAAATAGCTCCTTCAGGATATTTCGATTTAATGTCACTGTGCAAGTTGTCACCTGTCTTTTATACAATAAATTAACCTTGGTCGTAATAAAGTGGTTAAACTGTACTTTGCAGGTACTTTGCAGGCCAAAAGCTATTGGTAATTTTCTTTCATTACATATAATTAAAAAGGCAACTTTATTTAATACATGAAATGTTTTATTAGGGCAAAATTTGGCGTTATATACAGCTGGATATAAGAAATAGTATCGTATAAAGATGTTTGTTACAATAAACAATTAAACCCTCATCCTGACTTTTGGGTCCCAACGGCTTTATTTTTGCTCGTAAAAAGTATTCAGCCTTATGACGCTTATATAAATGACGTTTTTAGACATTGTTTCTGACACTTTTAGTAAAATAAAGTACTAAATACTTTATACTAAATATACTAAATAGGTCAATTTGCATAGATTTTATTTTCAAAACACGGCTGGGGTCCAGCCGGACCCCAGTATTCTAAAGGTTAGTAAAAGGTATTTCAGGCCATTTTAAAACCGTTCCTTGTTGTTTACAACTACAAAAATGGCATTTATTGAATACTAGATAACCCCGATAGTACTGTTCCTCAATTGCACATATAATATTTAATATATCTTTCACGATCTTGTGATTGAGTTATTTCCCTAGGATATTATAACCCCGGAGCGCCAACCGCGAGGCCAAGGGATTCACACTGTATTGAACGAATACAATTCTATCTGAACTCAAATTATGCAAACGATTTCAAGATTCAAATAAGTGTACTGTATTATGATTGGTTCTGGCCCTTTCTGGAAGTTTCCATAGCAGTCATGGGCCAATATTGTTGACCTTGACCTCGACCCTATTGTACGTTGGCCAACGAGGTCTGGTCAGTCGGTATATTACGCGTCTATTTCAATGCTTCATTGCCATTCTTCAGTATATCAGATTCAACTATATAGCTACATGGGAAGAAAGACATACAACAGGCAAATATGCTCCCATCAAGATGTTTAGCAAAGGCTTGTTCAGTAGTAGCTTTACCTAATGTTTGGTACCGTTTCTTGTTATTTCATTCATGAATGAAAATTAAGGTAATAGCTGATGATCGCAGGAAACCTCAAATCATAGTTCATTACAGTGATACAAAAATCTAGTGTAAACCATTGACCCAAACGGACCAAGGTTACACCTGTAACTGCGTCTAGGACACTATCATGCAGCTCGTCAGAAATTTGATGATGTGACGAAGACATAGTTACGAGAACGTACTCAAGACATGGTGTTAAGCAATTGATATTCAAAACTCTTATATCTTTACCATTTGAAGTTATGTGTGTGTTACTTTCATTACATATGTTTACCATACTTAGTTTTATCATATATATTTGACATACCACTGTCTCAGTGTCAGCATCATGAATCCTGCACGGAGCTAAGACATGCACGGTGACAGGCCAAACAAATTGGACAACTATTGGCATAAAATAATTGGAAGCAGAGACAAAGCTTAATAAATTGACAATATTGATCAGCTTGGAAGCTGTTTTGGTTACATATGTTCCATTAATAAGGTTGTATAGTAACCCATGTAAATATGCAAAAATATTATTTGGGGTCTATTGGACCCCAACCATATTTTTTTCATTTTCTTCTAAATGTTTACATAGTTCAGTAAAAGATACACCATTAATGTAACAAAGGGTATATCTAGTCATAAATATATCCACATTTCCCCATCTGTACATTTTCTGCACAAGTTATTAGATAAAATTCGATTTAACAGCAAAAAACGTAGTTTTTTGTTTTGGTCACTGGTTGCCATGGTAACAGTGATATCAACGATTCGGTTGTACCATTACAATATAGAATAAACACACCCATTTATAATCCGGCATCAGTTATGTCACAAATGCCTATCTTGACTTAGAAATATATCAAAAATGCACAATGGGGTCCAATGGACACCAAAAGTCTCAACACGCAAGTTTTTGCAAGGTCCGGATGAGTGTTAAAAGGAACATGTATTTCAAGAGAAGTATAGTTGATGTTTTATCATATGACCAGATATGGCATTTAACTGACCTAAATCTAGAGACATATATATATAAATGTTCGATGTTTGGTATATTGTATAGAGAGGTTAGAATATGTTTACATTCTAAATTGATGTACGATATCTTATGTGAACAATTGATATAAACCTGTAGGTCCAATAATGAATTTAGGTCCAATAAAAGAAATAGCGTGTTACATGACTCATATGGACCTATTGTAAATTATCTCACAAACTTATTGTCTTATATTGTTTAACGCTAATTGTTGAACTTAAAATATAGGCAACATTTCAGTTTAAAGATGGCGACAAGCCCAATAATACATGCTAAAATAATTTGTCTGTGAATACTTTAAAACGTGGTTTTATATCCAAATATGTTTTTAGAAAAGAAATTGTATCATCACATATCTAAAAACAGGTGTTTTATAGCCTTTAACATGCCTAACATTGTAGATGGCGTGTTAAAGCCGCGATGTTATTCGGAAATATCCTGTCGATTTGCTGGTTACCTAACTAATCCAAAGTTAAATCCATATTCAGCAACCACTGAGATAGGTAATGTGCAGACTGTGCCCGGGTTAGTGACTACCTGTATGCTAGGTCCATCGCTGGGAGTTAAATATTCATTTTTACTACTATGTTCAGTATAGATAAACAAACAAAGAGGGACTTAACACACATGTAGTCACAAACTACGTGTCGTGTACCCGGGTCCTGATCTTAAAAAGCAGAAGATTGCTTAATGTAGGACTATGGTAGCTTTCTGTATTGCTTATACCCTTTCACTGCCAATGTCGCCCTTGCAAACTGTATGGATCCTGACCAGACGCCATGTTAAACGGCGTCTGATCAGGATCCAAACTGTTTGGCACTCGTTTCGACATTTAGTCCGTCAAAGCAGATTTAAAGCTGACTTTAAAGATATTGCAGATGATACTATACATGCAGACGATATTTTGGCGGTAAGAGGTTTAAAGCAAACGATAAAACTTGGCAGGGAGATGGTTAATATGCCATCTATATTAGAGAATATAAATATACCAAAAAGTCCATGGTCGCTTAACGCCTTCACTGCCATTACATCATCACGTTTAAAGAATTGTTGACGACATCTATTTATCACTTTTAATGCTTTATTTTGATTTGAGAAAAAGATAAAATGCTGTCAAGCAGTTTTTGGTCCTGGTTAGAGGCCGCGTTTAACGGCGACTGATCAGGTTCCTAAATGTTTGCAAATAAGCATTGTACTTGGGAGTAGGATTACATTTTTGCTGTACATTCGATATAAGAGAGGTTTTGATTTCTTACGTGTACGTATTTTGGTAAGCTTTTAGTGCAGAACGTCATCATGACGTCATTAGTGTATGCGTACATATCTTCTAAGCTATACGCTGTAAACGTGAAGATGCCAGCCTAGACGTAGCAGTAAAACGTATAGGTTTAATGTCGTTTTATTCCTATTTTTCATATTATTTATAATATTGTTTGTACCAACTTTTCTTATCTTGCTGCGGGTGTTGCTTTATTTGAGAAATTTAAAATTAAGATGTTTAGAAGCGTATTACATGACATGGTTACACGATAAAACAAGTGAGCGCACAGTCGTATTTAACCATTTACAAATGTTGTTCTTGGCATAAGTAGACCTGTCCTGATTTGTTTTTGTTGTAGCTAATAAGATGCTAGGTCCCTCCCAGCACCTTAACAGTCAGCAACGGTTGATTCAACGTGTCTTTGTTTGGCATGTGTTATAGTTCTGATGTGATAATTTTTGCTAAATTATATTGTTCTGTTTGGGACCGCTCGCTCATTTCTAGCGTCGGCTTTGGATACGTGTGTTACAGGTTCGTTCCCCGGCCGCGACATACCAAATTCGTTTGAATGTTTTGGTTTGTTTGTTAACGTTCATTTGTACCATTTATGGGCTTCGTGTCCCTGCGAAAAAAGAGAATTCCCAGGCTCGATGCTCAACCAAACGGGTGGACGTGTCCCAGTAGTAAGCGCTCGAATTCGATACTAGGGGTCGTGAATTCGATCACCCGCCGGACCAAAGCCTTCTGATGAGACTTTATAAACCATGGTCCGCTGTACCAGTGCGTTACACTGACAAACATGGTGGAGAACATCTCTCCCCCACCCACCTACCTCCAACCCCAAGCTTGATTGAGTCGAAAAAGGTGAGTTGCCTACTAGAGCGATCACATGCCGCTGCATTTCAGAGTAATACACCAGTAACAGTAGTTAGCCAAGTCACTGTTTTGAACACGTCATGCGCAAGCATCGATATGGCCCGGGAGGCCACATGTAAGTGGTGCGAGCTCCTAACTCTACAGCATATTACATTATAACCAGATATAATACGCGTTCGGAAATAATTTCCCTTTTTCAGGACTAACTCCCTCCCTTTGACTTAATAAAGTTAATTGTAATTATATGTATTTGTATTTTTCACTTTGTAGGTACATGTATGTTTGTCTGTCTGCCTGTCTGTCTGCCCCGCTACCTATCTCCCATCCATCTTTGTATGTCTGTCTTTCTCTCGGCCTCTTTATGCGGTGTGTCTTGTGTTTTTGTCTCTGTGTGTGCCTCTCTCTGTCTTTGTTTGCTGTCGCTCTTCTGTCTCTCTCTGTCCATGTTTCACTTTCAGCATATTTATTGTATGTCTGTCTTCCTGTCTTTTTCTGTCATTGTCTGTCATATCTGTCTGCTAGCTCCACATTCTCCCCGTTTATTTATTGGGGACATAACTGTCCCTATAAATCATCGTTGAATGTTGTATTATCTTCCAAATACATTATGGTATGGTGTAAATTAACTGATTTTACATTTTGGTAAATTACACGTATGCGTACATGTTATGTATTTTCGAAACCTAATTTTGAAAATGCTTGAACGTGAACGTGAACGTGTAGTCACGCGTACACATACAAGTTAGAAACCTCTCAATTTTCGTATTTATCTCTGTCTGCACAGCTGATATTCATGAGCTGATATGATTTTGATTATGTGGTTGTTTGTTGTTGTTTGTTGTGCCAGAAAAATAAAATACTTTGAGGATTACCATTGATCAGAAGAGAAATGCATATTGGAGGCTGAAATACTGACGCCGTCGAGTTTTCGGCCGTCATTTTTGCAAATATCTGAATGCAGAAACAAATTGATTCATTTATCAGTATAGGTTTGATCAATATCACAAAGAACTTTGGACATTACATAGCAAGCAACAATGTTACACCTTATGTTCGCTATACGCTTATCTTTTTCACATAATCTGCGGTCTGGGAGTTGCCATTCCATAAATATCGTAATCCACTATTGAAATATCGTTTTTAGGGTTTCGGTCTAACTTGTTCGTCAACAAACGCTGCATGTAGTGGGACACCAAATGATGTCATTTGCAATGACATTACCGTAAACAACGTTACGTTTTGGCAAAAATAACTACAACCTGTAGCTTACCATAGGTAAAAAGGTTTTCAAAATGTTTATGTGATAAAAAGAATCTCAGATTCGTGCTAATTATTTATAATTTTTAATCAAATCGTTGACTTACATACACATGACGCTCGGTAAAGCTCGCGTCATATTATTTTAGTCAACTCATTTATTAAAATATAATGAGCACTCATGTAAGAACCTCGATGTATATACTTGTCGCCTACTACGATTCTATGCGTCTGGTTTGGATCCCGAAAGCTTTTGACTGCTAGTAAATAAGGGCTAAGACAGTCAATATATTCAGAAGACAATGTCTGCTGCAATTTGAACACCATGATTGATCGGGACCTACACTAGGCCTAATTTCATACTATAATTTATTATGTTACTCGATAGTCCTTTAAGATGTTCACCGATATATAGTAGAATAGCTATTTGTAAACAATTTGGTTCCTGACCAGACGCTTAGTTAGGTTTCGGAAGAATTTTACACATTTTAAAATACTTCGTAAAGAGACTGAAAGACAACTAGTGTATTTGCAAAAAAAAATACTCGAACAAACGCGATAATTGCGGCATTATCGTACATAAATCAATATAATAAGTTATGATCAGTATAAAACACACTGCATTAAAAACAACTAAATCCTAGCTCTTTAGACGTTTTCCATCGATTTTCTACTCCGATCCAAGGTGGAGTAGAACATTGAACGTCTATATATACAATTCATATATGGAAATGACCGCTGGCTAAGAATAAATATGTAGTCGGGATCGGTGCAAAATCATCTGCACAGATTTATTGTAGGTTTTGTTTTGAATATCTCCACAGTTTCGATCCCGACCAAGCACAGTATTTATTTTCTTTGAAATATATTTTCATCAATTGTTTTCCGTATGGGTGTTCAAATAGTTTTGATATTGGATCAATAACTTCAATATAATAAGTGCAAAATGCATGTGTGATATATTATTTTAAAGAACAATTCTTCGCCTACATGATGTTATAATGCACGATAAGATAACATAACTCGATGAGTCACAGCATGAACCTAAATGACCCCTACTCGAGGACACTGGAACATAGCACTTTGCAGACATTACTTTTTGACGTAATAACATCTTAAAGAGTACAATTTCCAGGTTTTTTTGGAAATATATCAGTTTATGTCTAAGTTTTAATGTAAATAAAATTGTATTTCTATTGAAAGGGTTAACTGTCTTAAATCTCGTTTTTTCAAAATCAAACATTTCTTATTTTGCTAATGACGAAAGTGGACATGTTTTTTTCGAACGCTATGAAAATGTTCTAGATCAGTATATCTACCTTTTGATTTTAAAACATGATACCATTTTTCAATGGCTTCAATAATAGCCTGGTTTGATAATAAAAAAGAGTTTGTAGTTTCCCTAACTGCTTTTATACATAACAGGAGATCAAGTTTTTATTATATTTTCAGTACGTGTTTAGAATTAGCTCTATTTTGATATTCTATGTAATAATAACATTTAAAACTGTGATGTGCTTGCATAATTGTCTTATTGTATATGACCGAAAATTTCATAAACTTATTCAAAATAATAAAGCCGTAATAATTATAGTATCAAATTGTGTTTAGAAAATTAACTCAAATATACACAAAAAGGTCCAGTGTCCTCGAGGAGGGTTCATTTAGGTTCATGTTGGGGCTGATTGAGTAATGCGATATTATCGTGCATGATATCACCCTGTCGGCAAAAAATGAATCTTTAAAATGATATATAACACATGCATTTTGCACTTATAATAATGAAGTTATTGATCCAGTATCAAAACGTTTTGAACTACCCTCGTACCATTTCATTTAGTGTATACATATAGGCGCTTGATGTCATATGCTAAAATGATTATGCTTAATGTGTGGGTTTTTTGTGTTTTTTTTAAACATAACAGTTCAAGTTGAGGAAGAGTATCAGACGGCAATTGTCTAACGTCATGTTAGTAAAGTGATCCATATATTTGAATGGACGACATGATTGCAATACTATCGTAGCAGATTACATATGCATCTATATGTGGAGAGGACAGTAGCAATACTCACAATGAAGGTAGAATCTGGCCCCATTAAGATGAGTTCGTGTACTTTTATCGCGCAACGCTTCACATGGACATCCGATACACTGATTGCTTTCTTCCACGAAAATAGACGCAATACAATCGTAATTTGAACTGCATTCAAAGATACAGCTGGTAACGCCTGGAGTTATTCCATCAAATAGTCTCGTTTCTTCATTACACACAAAACCTTTCAAGTCAATCCTCTCTTTAGATGTAAAATAACTTACATCAAAACAGCTGTACATGTGTATTAGAATTGCAACACAGAACACGATATGATGTGGCACAAGAAAAACTGAAGAACACATCTGAGTATTTACCACCATTGTACTTCTACCATTGAGTCAAACACAGTTATCTACAATACACGGTTGAGAAGACGTTCCCAATAAACACGGATATATTACAACTAGAATGTCCCTTTAATAACAGTTTGGAGCCTGGTCAGACGCCAGGTAAAATGAATAAACAGAATTGTCCGAATGTTCTCATTTCAACATTTGTTTGTGCAATATGTTTGAGTTTCGTTTGCGTTGAAACGGAAAATAATAATATCTATCCACTGTATTTCTTTTGTTTGGCTTCTATGATTTTTTTCACAGCCACCTTTTTATCGTCTGTTTATCATTTAATCACATAGTTTTCAGTAAAACAAGTAATGTCTGCTATAATTTGCACAAAATTAGATTTAAGGTACTTTGACCAAATATAGCGCTATATCAACAGTTTTATGTCTGTATATACGCAGATTTACACGGCAGCTGAATACAATCCAAACATTTTGCAAAGAAACATCATTGTCCATGGTTCAAAAACAATTGCGACAGTCTCTTCTTGCGTGTGACCAAACTTTACCCTTTCATGATCAATTTTATAGTGATGTTTTTACGCATTCGCCGCCATACTGTCGTCCGCTTTAATACTGCTGTCTGCAATCTCGTTTCAAAGTAATATATGATACAGTATAATTGTCGTAATTTCAAAACAAGTGGGCAAACAGCTTTGATCCTGATCAGACGCCACGCTACGTGGCGTCTGATCAGGATCAAAGCTGTTTGCAAATGCATTTTATGACGTCATTGATAGTGAAATGGTTATGATACCATGTCACGCGGTGAATGGTAAAGTTCTAGATAGTTTACAAAATATACGTTCGCTTATGGCGGTGAATATGTTTAAATATGGATTAGGCTAATGGGCCAATCACCATATCAATTAAATAACTGTCAATCTTTCTTTCAATTAATGAATAATTCCCAAGTATATCGATTTACCACGTTGGTGGTTGACTACTCGCCTACTCATTGGAAGTATTAACTGTAGACTGCTACTTAATAAAGAAGACAATTATCTAATACTGCAGCAATTTTAGGCAGACAATCAGACACCGTTTGATGATAGAAAATACCTGAACATTCGATGTTTCCGAAATATCGCTGCCGCATATCACATGGTAATTAGTTATTCTTTTTTTCAGCGGAGCTTCTGATGAGCCAATTGTTTATAATTGTTAGTCAAGTTGTCACCAGACAGTCTTATTTTACAACTCTCAAGAAAATGTCTAATTGGTCACCTACGTTAGTCGGGAATTGACAGCAACAAGTATAATGTCTTGCCTGATTCTATTTGTACTTAGTTGTTACATGTTCAATAAATGAATGTACTAGATTCCATGATATCACCAGCAGTAATTACCATTTTATGATGAAACTTGTGAAAGTTTGGAACAAAGTAAAAACATATAATATGCTAGTAGCGTGTCCCAAACCAACATCAATAACGCCACTAAACTGGTGTCTAATTGAAGCAACATATTTCTGCAGGTAGCTATGTGGTATGTTGTTCCACTCCTGAATGGTGGCACGCTCCTGTAATATCGTCCTGGCTATATTAAAAGTGCCTTTGTCCAGCATATATCTACAGACTCCAGTCGTATGAAAAGAACACGTGTTTGACAACGCGCTTGTTATGCATATGCAAATCATGGATAACATGCTTGCATGCAAAATCATCGAAGTTAAAATTGAATTTCTCGGGCATCAAAACATCGATTTTATCAATTTATAAACAGCCAGTGAGTCCTCCTTGAAACCACAACCTGATATGTGTTTAATGTTGGGAATTATAAGGAAATATAAAGGGACCAATAAATAATTGTTGAGTATATGTGTTATACACTGACCAGCATAAGCAGTTGAATTTCATTACCTGCAAAGTACATCCACACTTATCAATATATACCAACAGTTTGGATTATGATCAGACTAAGAATCTTGGCAGCACGTCAAATTGCAAACTGTTTACTAATTGAATCAAAATAACTTGATATCTACAATATTAAAACATGAAATCATATGAACATATGAAAACGTTCTTTAAAAAAATAAGCGTGTACAGGACTATATTTTGTGACTTATTTTCGATTTTCATCATCTTTCATGAAATTTCCTACTAGTGGAAACATTTGTTTATTCAAGTTATCATTTACATAAGCTTAAAAATAATGTCTTTGGTTTGAAGTTAACGTTTTATGCCTTATTATTTACGCAAGGAAAACTAACAAAACAAGACGTATTTGATTTATATCCTGATCAAATGCCGAATGCAAGACGGCGTGAAAACAAAACTTTGACCGTTACCAAAATGTACATTATTTATTCCGTGTTGAGCCCAAAGTTGATCGAAAAAAATTTCGAAACATTTTCCCGTACAATGACGTCACTGATTACTGATTTGACGTCAATTGAATTACGTCGTTATTTCCGATATTGGATTCGTTTTCTTGCTTTGAGTGGTTCGAGACAAATCGGGCTGCCGGAATTGAACGGTAAGACACGATTGACTGCGATCAATTATTGCGGAGCCCTACGGGGAAAATTCATAAAAGAAGCACGCGCGACGATAATCCCACTAATTGAAGCAGTTGGATTATCAAGTGATAATCCAACTGCTTCTTCCCAGTAACCACCGAAAAGCAAAATTAAAATAATGATAAAAAGAAGAAAAATGGTTTGACTTCGACGGGGATCAAAGAACTGACCTAATATTAAACAGAACAGAACAGAACAGAACATCTTTTATTCAGACTTGTACATAAGTACATCATCTTAAAGTCCCATTGTGTTTTCAGACCTTTTCATAATGTCTGAAATACAATAACGGTTAATAATAATGTTTGAACATTCTAATGGGCCAAACTGATCTATGAAATGATGAAGACGGACCTAAATCACCAAAAAGGGCGATTTAAAATCATAACAAACCGAAAATAGAGCGTCTGCCATAAACCTTACCACACGGCTTAGTATCACGTGATACAACCGGAGTCAACATCACCGTGTGCAACCGCAATTACCTTCGACGGTCGATCCATCAGTCAGTTAGACTATCACACTTTTTTGTCCGCTCTCTAACTCGAATATCTTTTATCCGATCTTCCACAAACTTGCTGAAAATGTTCATTGATATAAAATCAAGGTTTAGTTTGATTACTACTAAAATTGCATAAGGTGTTTTTGAGTTATTGCCTGTTAATTTATAAAAAATGACTGTTTCAGTCATTTTTGCACTCTAAAACAAACAGTTTTTATCGGATATTCACCAAACATGCTGAAAATATTTATTCATATAAAATTAAGGTCTAGTTTGATTATTACTAAAATCGCATGTGGCATACCTAAGTTTTTGCCCTTTATGTATTAAAAAATGACTGTTTTCAGCAAGGTTTGCTCTCTAACATAAATACGTTTTATTGGATCTTCACCAAATTTGCTGAAAATATTTATTGATATAATATCAAGGTTTAGTATGATTACTACTAAAAGCGCATAAGGTATATCTATGTTATTGCCTGTTTATTAATGAAAAATGACGGTTTCAGTCACTTTTTGCACTCTAACACATAATGTACAGTTTTTATCGGATATTCATTAAACTTGCTAAAAATGTTTAATTATATAAAATTTAGGTTTAGTTTGATTATTACAAAAATCGCATGTGGCATATCTGAGTTTTTGCCCTTTATATATTAAAAAATGACTGTTTCAGCATTTTTCAGCAATAACTCAGACATGCCTTATGCGATTTTGCTAGTTATTGAACCTGACCTAGATTCTATACTAATAAACATTTGTAGCAAGTTTGGTGAAGATCCAAAAAGAAATGTTTGAGTTAGAGAGCGGACAAGGCTGAAACAGTCATTTTCAGCAAGCTCAAGGTATACATTCTCTATAGGTTTATTTGACCGTTTACCCACAGTGAAAGATATGTACACGTTGTTATTGAATCTCATAGTGTTTAACCCTGTGCCTACTTTACGGAGTTTTCAAACTATTTGAATCTAAAAAGACGCCGCGTAACGTGGCGTCTCATCTGGATCCAAACTATTTGACACTCGTCTTAAGGTTTGTTTAATTAAAACAATGCATAAATCTAAACTGAACACATTTTGCAGACGACAATGTCGAAGCAGACGTCTGTGCAGCAGAATAAGGGTTATCCAGATGTTCCAGCTAAACATGTAAGCGAGAGTAATCTGAACCAATCTAACATTTTCTCACTCATTTCAGCACCGAATGCTATGGTGTTACTACTGATTAAACCGTCTATTCGAGACACTTTTAATGAGTATGACACCATTGGGTTTAAAAGCAGAAATAAAGATTTAAGTTTTCGAAATACTTCCGTTATCTGGAGCCCTGTATTTACAGAGTTGTCCTTCTTTCCATTCACAAGGGAGGCTTTTTAATTGGTGCTAGCACAAAAATATTATAAATAAAATTTAAAAAGCGAATTGCTTAGATAAAACCGGTTTTTGTGAAAGAATCACGTCCCACGTAGTTCAAATGGGACCCCAAACAACCGTTTTATGCAGGTTTCTCAAAAGCACAATGCGGCTTTAAAACATAAGTAACAAAACCACATATTATGTCATATTAAATTAAATTCTAGTAATTACTAATGGTAATAACTGTTTTAATCACAGTGGAGAACACGCCATTCCTTCCGCATACACAACGCAAACGTGGTGCATTAAAATGTAGAAAATGGCAACTTTACTATGTTTCCATATATTCATTTTAATATGAGTGGCAAACAGTTAAGATCCTGATCAGACGCCGGGTTACCCGGCGTCTGATCTGGCTCCAAATTGTTTGCAATGGCAATAATAGATATAGCGTAAACACGTAAACAGCCGTACATGTGAACCCACTGGACCATCTCGATACTTGTTACATTTGATTTGCTTGTTAAACGATATAATTATGACTTCTATTAATAACCAAGCGATATTTCGTCCACAGACAGTTAACATTCACACGTAGACAACTTAACGAAATATTAGTTAGAACACATTTGATGCAAATAACAATTAACAGAGTTAAACTGCTTTTCTTTAAAGGTGTATGTAGTAGACTCTGTTTGCAAGTATGCCTCGGTATTTCTTTCCATTCATAATTGTCTGATTCTATTTGACCGACAATTTCATACAACTATTCAAATAATAAAGCCGCTATGATAATTATAGTAGCACAATATATCACCTCGACGAACATAAACACGGTCATGAGGATCGTCTTACGAAATGTCAAAACTTTAAAATGCATTCGTTTCAGGACAATTTCAAAGAGATGCCACAAGACAAGGTTAGATGGAGAAACAAATAATAATTTAGAAGTTAGAATCCGACTATCAACAATATTTGTCGTATGGCGTTTAATAAGACGGACCCCAGTGCAATAGAGTACGGTAATTTAGGTTCGGGTTTATACTTATCGAGTTATGTGATGTTATTGTGCTAATATATCGCAGTTCTTGGTCAAGTTACTTTTATGAAACACCCCTCGTAAACATGCAGGTGATTTGCATTATGGAGATAAAGGCATGCTCTAACAGGTCAAAGACTGCGCATTTGAACATATCAGACATTTGTCAAACACACCCTCTGTTTCCAAACATAAAGATTACTCGCATTTTGATCAACCATGTTCCGAGGTTATAAAGCGTTTGAGCTGAGTCTGAGTGTGTTCCCAACCATTTGATTGGTCAGATTTGAGCCTAGGCTCAAATCTGACCAATCAAATGCTTGGGAATGAGTTTAGACTCAAGACAAAAGCTTTATAACCTCGGAGCCTGGTCAGACATTAAATTACTCGACCTCAATAAGGGTCAGAATTATTTGACCCTGTGTGATACTTTATCAGCCAGAAATACACTAAAGTTGAGTATGATAAAACATATTCAAAACATATTTTAATAAACCGTGCGTAAGATTAAACAATTTAATCATTATCAAACAAAAACAGAATTGAGTTGTGTGAGACAGATGCTATGTCACGTGACTGGCCAGGATTTTCAATTGGAGTACACAACGCATAGCAGTGCATAGTTCTCTTATAAGAATTACAGACCAGTCTTCTACAGAAGTGTCGACAATTCGTTTCTGAACATGTCTATATTAGCATACATTTGTTATGTATTAAAACATATTACGGGCCGAGAAAAACACATGGAAAGACGTTATTCTTTTCGTTTACGCTTGAATTACAATTTTCAATGCAAACAGTTTAGAGCAAGAGCAGTAACCCTACATTTGATCAGACACGAAACTGTTTGTCACTGAGATTAAAATAAATCCATGGGAATGTGAAACATTTGTTATTTTCTACAGTATAGGGCATTGAGTTACGTACGCGTTTAAACGGGAAATAATAACGTTTTCTCCACCGTAAGGGGATATACAGTGGAGAATCTGTTATTATTTCCCAATAAACGCGTTTACGCTAAAACTATTATTTGCAGTGCAAACAGTTTGGAACCAGATCAGACGCCGGGTAACCCGGCGTCTGATCAGGCTCCAAACTGTTTGCCACCAAGATAAACAATAATTATCAGAATTGTCCAAAAGTTGTTCTTTTCTACGTTTTAGTGCTTTGCGTTTGCGTACGTTTGCGTTTAAACGGGAAAGAATAACAGTTTCTCCACTGTACAAGCCAATCCTGCTAATATAAAAAGTCAATCGTATAATCTATCGTCTGTCGCAGTATCGTCTAAATAACAGAGGTCCTCTTTTTTAAAAATGATTTGAATGTCATTTTGGCCTAGGAAACTTGACCAAGTAGATCCTGTTGAGACGCTTACCTGTGTCTGATCTGGGTCCAAACTGTTTCATCTGGAACACCTGTATTTGAAACAGTTTGGATTCAGAACAAAAGTCGCCCAGTCCTAGGTCTGATCATGTTCAAATACGAATTTCCTATCGATTTTGAGGTAAATCTGTGAAAAGTAGAATAAAAAACGAACAATTTTAAGGACGATAATTTTGGAACAGACTTTCAATAAATTGGCGCTAAAAGAGTCAAAAGTAATAACTTATGTCAGGTCAAAGCTGTGATGGTCCCTTCACTATGAAGACGTGATCTGATTTGAAAACAATTTTTTCTGCATTTACTGTTTAACTCAATTCTATGTAAATTGACTTAAGTAATATCGTAATGTTTGTGAAACAGTTAAGATCCTTATCAAACACTGTGTTACAGTGGAGAATATGTTATTCTTTCCCGTTTAAACGCAAACGTACGCAAACGCAAAGCACTAAAACGTAGAAAAGAACAACTTTTGGACTATTCTGATAATTCTTGTTTATCTTGGTGGCAAACAGTTTGGAGCCTGATCAGACGCCGGGTTATCCGGCGTCTGATCTGGCTCCAAACTATTTGCAATGCAAATAATAGTTTTAGCGTTAACGCGTTTATTGGGAAAGAATAACAGATTCTCCACTGTAGATGGTGTATGTAACGCTGCGTCTGACCAAGGTCTAAACTATTTGCAGATAAGGGCACGGTAATGTATGAGTTAATGCTAATGTATATATTACCATAACAATCAAGTAACACGACAGCTATAGTCTGCAATATTCAGTAGTCTTTCAACTAACATTTTCTCTCGTTTATTTTGCTTAACCAGCTCATTTCTTCCGAAGAATAAAGTTTTGGCCTCTAAACATGTACAGTGGAGAATCTGTTATTCTTTCCCAATAAACGCGTTTACGCTAAAACTATTATTTCCAATACAAACAGTTTTGAGCCAGATCAGACGCCGGGTAACCCGGCGTCTGATCAGGCTCCAAACTGTTTGCCACCAAGATAAACATGAAATATCAAAATTGTCCAAATGTTGTTCTTTTCTACGTTTTAGTGATTTGCGTTTGCGTACGTTTGCGTACGTTTGTGTTAAAACGGGAAAGAATAACAGATTCTCCACTGTATGAACCGACGTCACGTCCCGATTCACATTCTCATTTAGGAGATGTAAAAAATGAAGGCACTAAAAACGATTTTCAGTTATAGCCCTTCTCATGTTACAGAGGAGAAGACGTTATTCTTTCCAAATAACGTGTTTATGATTAAACAATTATGGAAATTTGAAATTGTTCGGAGCCTGATCAGATGCTGGAACAGTGGAGAATCTGTTATTCTTTCCCGTTTAAACGCAAACGTACGCAAACGCATAGCACTAAAACGTAGAAAAGAACAACTTTTGGACAATTCTGATAATTCTTGTTTATCTTGGTGGCAAACAGTTTGGAGCCTGATCAGACGCCGGGTTACCCGGCGTCTGATCTGGCTCCAAACTATTTGCAATGCAAATAATAGTTTTAACGTAAACGCGTTTATTGGGAAAGAATAACAGATTCTCCACTGTAACCCGGTGTCTGTTCAGGCACAAACAATTAGCAACTGAGATTTAAAACAACATCAACTATTTTAAGAAACATAAATCATCTCCATTGTATTGCATTGCGCTTGCGTTTATTGTGTTTAACCCTTTACAGTGGAGAATATGTTATTCTTTCCCGTTTAAACGCAAACGTACGCAAACGCAAAGAACTTAAACGTAGAAAAGTACAATTTTTGGACAATTCTGATAATTCTTGTTTGAACTCAGAAAATCCATTATACAGTAACTATAATTATTCTGAACTTTACATTTGCAAGTTTGCTGGTGTGCTTCCAAAAGGAGACAACTCTCTTCTAAGTTAGAGAATTGTGTTCTTTTGAAAACACATCAACGTAATGTAAGACTGAAGCATGTATTAACCTATATATATATTCATGTACAGTTATTCTATTATGCGAATATCTATGATATTGATGTCACTCATTACTATGTATTTTGAAAATGTATCTTGTGTGTATGATGGGCCGGTGGCCTAAGTACGTGAATAAAAGTTTTTGACTTGACTTTGACTTGGTGGCAAACAGTTTGGAGCCTGATCAGACGCCGGGTTACCCGGCGTCTGATTTGGCTCCAAACTGTTTGCACTGCAAATAATAGTTTTAGCGTAAACGCGTTTATTGGGAAAGAATAACAGATTATCCACTGTAACTCTCAACATTGTCGTGAGATTTTACACCTTCACCGTTTCATTGTCGTCTGCTTCAATTTTGTTGTCTGCAATGTCGTTTCAAAGTTAGAAAATAAGGCAGTATAATTCAGGCAAATTCAAAACGAGTGCACATGTTAAACAGTTTCGATCCTGTTTAGACGCCGCTCGACGCGGTGTCCTATCAGGATCTAAACTATTTGCAAACGCGCCTTGAAGTGTCATTGATAATAATTGAGAGCGAAATGGTTAAACGGGGGGGGGGGGGGGGGGGGGGGGGGAACACCTTCTCCATCATTGTGTATATATTTATAGTGAGAGTGAGACAAGCCAACATAAATAGCATGCGTTTAGCTCAGAGCGTCATCTTTAATGATACATTCAATATTGTATTAAGCGATAACTCAGCGGAATACCAGTGCACTGTATTGAATGTACTATGTGGAAGCTCAATATACAGGATAAAAATGATACAGAAACCTCCTTTAGTCGATTTCTGCATCATTGTTATGTTATATTACGAGGTTTACATCGCACTTAACTCACTACCGTACTCGCATCACCATTTACCACCTACTATCTTGTTTTCAGTATTAATGAAAATTGGATTCTTCAACCAGGTTGCAAGTAAAGCAGTATTTGGAGTTATTTTCGTTGAAACTGGAAAAGATAATGTCATCTGTATACGAATGTTTACTATTAGCAATGTTATAAGCTCCTTTATAGTTTGAAACCTGATAAGACCATGGATTATATTATGTCGGATTAGAATCCAAACTGATTGTAAAGGGCAACATGTACATGTAGCGAAGTAGTGTGACAATACAAGGGTTAGACGGTGGAAAAAACATTTAAAAAGGCTCCCTCCTATTAGACAGCACAGACATAATGAGCTTTTAAAAGTTCAGTTGTAAGTGTCACTTAAATGATCGCGTGTCGTTGGTGATGAAAGCAGGTGGGTGCTTGAAGGATTAATGTAAAGCACATAACGCCAGTATGCCCATTAGCAGATTTCTGTTATATTGTCACTCGGTTTTAACCTTATCACTCGCAATGAATTTTAAAAGCGCGTTTGCAAACAGTTTAGACCCTGATCAGACGCCGCGTTACGCGGCATCTGAGATCAAAACTGTTAGACACTCGTTTTGAAATTTCTTTAGTCATACTGCCTTATTTTTTTAACTTTGAAACGAAATTGCAGACAACACAATTGAAGCAGACGACAATGAAACGGTGAAGGGACGAAATCTCACGAAAAATGTTGACAGTGAAAGGGTTTAGCTATCTGCTGTCCTGTTCACTAAAACGAGCTGTCGTTCAGGAAGGCAATGTTGTGGATTTTACCGTGTTTATAGTCATTAATATATAAAAGGTACCATGAACATTAACTTAGAAAATAGAAGACCCTGGTATACAGACACAAAACGTTATGCTGGCCAAATCAACGAATGTATGACAGATCAGAGTAACACGTTTTCTGACCAGCCTCAAAGCAACTGATCGCCTTGATTAAAAAAATCTACATGTACATGTATCTACTATTTTAACACTTCGTCAACTTATTTCATTTATTACGTTGCGTTTAAAACTCTAACTACCATGTCAGGAAATGCTAACATAATAAGACAGTACCCAGGGCTACCATAAATGTCTCGTAAAAAACTAAGATTTCAAAATTTTCAAGCGCGATTATAGGAATCGTACCTTTATTTCTTTTGCTGCCAAGCTTTATAACACTAACTTAAAAATGCAAACAGTTTGGATCCAGATCAGATGCCATGTAACGCGGCGTCTGATATGGATCTAAACTGTTTGACACCCATATCAATGTTTCCTAAGTAAAAAATGTATAAAAAAATTAATTTTTAAAAGTAAGAGCAGAAATCCGAAGTTTTCACAAAAAAAAGTCGTAGGTCCGGACAAATTCAAGAAAGTCCGAAGATTTCGTAAATCCGGATTCAAACTGACAGTCACATCAATGTTTGAAAGAAAAATCAATATAATTCTCTGTTTTATCAATGAAACCAGACGAAAGATTAAAGCAGACGATAACTACATGTAGTACAGTGGAGAATCTGTTATTCTTTCCCGTTTAAACGCAAACGTACGCAAACGCAAAGCACTAAAACGTAGAAAACAACTTTTGGACAATTCTGATAATTCTTGTTTATCTTTGTGGCAAACAGTTTGGAGCCTGATCAGACGCCGGGTTACCCGGCGTCTGATCTGGCTCCAAACTGTTTGCACTGCAAATAAATGTTTTAGCGTAAACGCGTTTATTGGGAAAGAATAACAGATTCTCCACTGTATGATACATGTATTGACAGTGTCGGGCGGGTTATGTCGTCTTTATGGCAGTGGAAGGATTAAACGGGGACGATAACGAATCTACCTACTGTACATGTATGACTGAACGTTTTTTAATTGGGTTGAATAATCTGGTTCATAGGCTGTGGTTCACATTAACTTATTCAATACCGTGACGTCATTAATTTTAAACAATTATTGTCGTCTGCTTTTTTCTCCGAATTTATTTTCTTGGTATTTTGACTTAAGAAATATTGAAAAAGTTTCAAAACGTTTGGATCGTGGTCAGATGCCGCGTTAGGCTTCATCTGACTAATATCCAAACTGTTTTTAAATAACCATTGTACTCAAGGTTAGGCAGTGAAGGGATTAAATAGCATATCGCACGAAGCATGTCGAAGGGCATGTATTAAATATCTTACTAAAAAGCAGGTGTGCATGTACATGTGTTTTTTCTAAGTCTCTTTGTCACACCCACTGCAATCTATCAAGACAGGATATCCATCAAGGAACAATATTGTATAATAACGAACAGTTGAAGATATATGTATATGGGTTTAAGTTTTAACCCTGCATAGCCAATTTATCGTTACTCAGTTAGAGAGTAAATTCGTTTTGAACCCTTCACTGCCTTACCTCAAGTATAAGCTGGAGCCAGATCAGACACCGGTTTAACTGTTTGCCACTCAGATTAAAATAAATAGTCCGAAATGTAAAAAAAAGTGTTCCATGTTATTGCATTGCGTTTGCGTTCGTTTCCATTTAAACCGTAAATAGTAACGCATTCTTTATTTTAAAACGCCTTAAGGTCTCTATTAAAACAGAAAGAGCTACTGGTCCTTTTAAAATTCTCAACCAAAGAAAAACGAGCTGGGTATGTGCATGATTTGATTATTTCCCCATGCTTTGCTTTCTATGTTCAAGACTTACAGTGGAGAATCTGTTATTCTTTCCCAATAAACGCGTTTACGCTAAAACTATTATTTGCAGTGCAAACAGTTTGGAGCCAGATCAGACGCCGGGTAACTCGGCGTCTGATCAGGCTCCAAACTGTTTGCCACCAAGACAAACAAGAATTATCAGAATTGTCCAAAAGTTGTTCTTTTATACGTTTTAGTGCTTTGCGTTTGCGTACGTTTGCGTTTAAACGGGAAAGAATAACAGTTTCTCCACTGTATTAATACATAAAGCATTATTAGTTTCTTCCGTTTAAACACAAAAGAAACGCAAATGTATTGCATTAAAACTTAGAAATGGACAATCGTTCGATAATTCTTACTTTTCATTTTTAATTGAGTGGGATTTTACCGTTCTGAACCTGATCAGAAGCCGGGTCACCCGGCGTCTGATCTGGCTCCAAACTATTTGCAATTTAAATAATAGTTTTAGCGGTAAACCGTTGGATATAACAAACAGTGTATGGTACATGTATAGTTATCGTCATAAATTTCATTTATGCAAGGATATTTAATTTACGTGATATATTACGCAGAAATAAAACACTAAGCATACCTTATACCGCATCATCTATCATAAGTTCATAACCTCAACTTAATTACAGTACAGCAACGTTATTGCGATCGGGCAAAAATAAGACCTAATCATATTTACAAATCAAAACAAGAAAATAATAAGTTAAATATTTTCTATATCCATTTTGTTTACTTTCATATAGCTGCTGTTAGCATTTATCTGAATTAAACACTGTCCTATAAGCAGAACTAGTTTGGGGTTGGTGATACAGTGGAGAATCTGTTATTCTTTCCCGTTTAAACGCAAACGTACGCAAACGCAAAGCACTAAAACGTAGAAAAGAACAACTTTTGGACAATTCTGATGTTTCATGTTTATCTTGGTGGCAAACAGTTTGGAGCCTGATCAGACGCCGGGTTACCCGGCGTCTGGTCTAGCTCCAAACTGTTTGCACTGCAAATAATAGTTTTAGCGTAAACGCGTTTATTGGGAAAGAATAACAGATTCTCCACTGTATATCTGGGATTAAATTTAACGGTCGGGCGTAAAGTGAGGAAGATTTTATTTCTTCCCATTTAAACGCAAACGAAACGAAAACACAATGCACTAAATGGACAAAATAACAACATTTTAATACTTAATGACTATTCATTTTAATATGAGTGGCAAACCATTTAAAGCCTGTTTTTGGTTGGCATTGGTAGTAATAGTTTTAGCATAAACGCGTTAATCGGGAAAGAATGGCATCTTTTCTACTTTATGGATGAGGTGTACCGCCCAAATATTCATCATTACAAATGATGCATGTTCTAAATGTTTATATAGTTTGTCTTAACCTTGCATAATAACAAGACAATAATAATGTCGCGTACAAAGACGCCAGTACAGTGGAGAATCTGTTAGTCTTTCCCGTTTAAACGCAAACGTACGCAAAAACGCAAAGCACTAAAACGTAGAAAAGAACAATTTTTGGACAATTCTGATAATTCTTGTTTATTTTGTAGACAAACAGTTTGGAGCCTGATCAGACGCCGGGTTACCCGGCGTCTGATCTGGCTCCAAACTGTTTGCACTGCAAATACTAATTTGATTCTTGTTTATTTTGTAGACAAACAGTTTGGAGCCTGATCAGACGCCGGGTTACCCGGCGTCTGATCTGGCTCCAAACTGTTTGCACTGCAAATACTAATTTTAGCGTAAACGCGTTTATTGGGAAAGAATAACACATTCTCCACTGTACACGTTGAAGGCGCTTTAATTCCAAGTTTAATTCCTTCACTGCCATGACCTCACCAATTTTAAACGATTGTCGTCTGATCTTATTTCTGAATTTTACATTTTTGTATTTTGATCAAAACCATTGAAATGAATGTCAAACAATTTGGATTCTTGGGTCGCATTACGCGGCATCTGATCAGGATCCAAACTGTTTGCAGATAGCCATTTAGCTCATGATAATGCTGTGAAGAGGTTCAACAAAAAGTACAACGCACTACAATACAATGTAGAAAATGATAGGTCACTGTATATGTGCACGTGTTGATAAAATCTGAACGGCAAACAGTTTAGGAGAACTGATCTGACACAAGGCCCCCCAGTGGAATGGGAGAGGGAATATACTCCCAAACTGGTAGAGTGGTAAAACATACACACAGAAAATGACACCAATCAATGCACACACTAGTATTCATCCTGGCGCAATATGACCAATACAGTATTAGTTATACAGTTTCTTCACAGTGTACATTACGATTTCTTTCCGGCTAAGGTAAATCATGTTGCCCAAGCCGTTAGGTGAGGTTTACATGATTTTACCAGCCGTGAAAAAATCCTCATGTACACTATGAAGAAACTGTATAACGGATTTATTATACTGCAAAGTATTCACTGTTCAATCGAAATATTTCGGAATTTGTCGTGTACAGCGCTCATAGTAAACTATACTAAAAACATCGTGCCAAAGCAGATAACGATGAGCGTAAATGACGTCATGTTACTCGTAGATTTCGGCGTCAAACTCTCCCAGAAGTAATTCGACTGTTGAAAGACCCAAACACCGATTGGTTCTTAGCCAAAATGGACTTTAAACAGAGGATGCACGGTTGAATGCACTCAATCCTGTCGAACAGTCTTATTTTCTGCAAAGCAAGACTCAGGGACCTGTCAGCCAATGAAAACAGTTGCATTTCTACGTACCCTGTCAGCTCAAAGGGTACTTGGTATCACGTCTAGGGCTCGGTACCCAACCAAAGTAATGAATTTACTTTGCAGTATACAGTGGAGAATCTGTTATTATTTCCCAATAAACGCGTTTACGCTAAAACTATTATTTGCAGTGCAAACAGGTTGGAGCCCGATCAGACGCCGGGTAACCCGGCGTCTGATCAGGCTCCAAACTGTTTGCCACCAAGATAAACAAGAATTATCAGAATTGTCCAAAAGTTGTTCTTTTCTACGTTTTAGTGCTTTGCGTTTGCGTACGTTTGCGTTTAAACGGGAAAGAATAACAGATTCTCCACTGTAATAAGTGGTGTAGTGCGGTAAAATTCAACCCAATCAATCTGATACAAAGCAATTCGTTGTTTGATCCAGCTCCAAATCGTTTGCAATTGATATCACTGCTTTAAAACACACCTGTTACATGTACAGTGGAGACTCTGTTATTCTTTCCCGTTTAAACGCAAACGTACGCAAACGCATTGCACTAAAACGTAGAAAAGGACAACTTTTCGACAATTTTGACTATTCATTTTGATCTGAGTGGCAAACAGTTTGGAGCCTGATCAGACGCCGGGTTACCCGGCGTCTGATTTGGCTCCAAACTGTTTGCACTGCAAATAATAGTTTTAGCGTAAACGCGTTTAATGGGAAAGAATAACAGATTCTCCACTCTACATTATGTATTGGGAAACAAAAGCTAAAAAGAGTTTTGTCGATTGCAAACAGTTTGGGTAAACTGGCATTTGAGCTGTGGCCAAACTGTTTTCCACTTTAAACTGAAGAATGAATGCGAATAATTTTAATCTCATACTTGTTTAACTTGAACGTTACTTTCCTTTAAAATTCATTCTGAAATTTTCTTTCCAGTATCATAACAATATGAGCTTCGACGGTAAGAAGATAAACATTGACGAATAACAATTGAACATGTTGTAGACCATGACTAGATGACGTACAGTGGAGAATCTGTTATTCTTTCCCAATAAACGCGTTTACGCTAAAACTATTATTTGCAGTTCAAACAGTTTGGAGCCAGATCAGACGCCGGGTAACCCGGCGTCTGATCAGGCTCCAAACTGTTTGCAACCAAGATAAACATGAATTATCAGAACTTTCCAAAAGTTGCACTTTTCTAAGTTTTAGTGTTTTGCGTTTGCGTACGTTTGCGTTTAAACGGGAAAGAATAACGTTTTCTCCTCCTTAACTAACAGTGGAGGAGACGTTACTCTTCCCCGTTCCAACACAAACGAAACGCGAGCGCAATGCAATAAAATGGCGAAAAGTACAGCTTTTTCACAAGTCGGACTATTCATTTTAACATTTGTGGCAAACAGTTTAGAGCCTGATCAGACACCGGGTCATCGGGCTCCAAACTTTTTGCAATTGAAATACAAGTTTTAGCGTAAACGTATGTATTGGGCAAGACTAACCTCTTCTCCACTGTACAGCAGAGAAACACTCGTTGCAAACTTATTTTCGTCGTGTCTTATGACTTTTTCTACATTCATGTTTTGAAACAAGTAGATTGTCTGAATACGTGTATGTTACAATACTAGACTGTTTGTAATTTCCAATGTGGTGCTTGTATCAGGATTTGACAATTTGTCAACATTGCTGTTTTCAGAAAATAGGTGTTGAAAGTTGACAGTAGTTTTGTTTATATGCACACCATATACTTTATTGTATAAGACCTACTGCGTGTTGCTATTTAGATTATAAGTTTCAAATTTCATGTTTTTAAGTTTTATTCAAATAAACACATAAAGCTATAAAGCCCATGAGGACACGACATTTGTATAAACATAACTGACATTTCCACTTATACCTTATCATTTGATACGATTCTTTAATAGTATCTCAGTCATACCGCTAAGTCCAGCTTATTAGAAGAAGAAAGGCACCCCCACCCTTTACCTCCCCACTTCCCCGATAAAGTCTGAAAATTTCAGTTAAATATTAAGAAAATGGGCACTGTTTTAAAACAGAAGTACATACATGTATATGTATATCATTTCTGCAAAGTTTATGTTATTTCTATTGTTTTTGGGTGAAGATATTTGAGATTTGTTGTTTTTTATAATTACAAACAACATTTAAACTGTTACAAAAACTGGATCCGTATATCAGGTGCCTGTGTATTGTGTTTGGAGATACAGTTTCGAAAGAAAGCCGCAGATATCCCGTAAAGCTTTTCCCACCTCTCCATGTAAATATGACGGGCATTGACACCGTTAACGCTGATATGATCCACGTCAGCGTGCCCGTCATTAATCCACATGGACTTGAAGGTCATTATGGGAAACAGCCGTCGATCAAATGAAAACGACACATCAGTCACAGTCAGTACAGTTTCCGTTTGTTTTGTCTCCAATGCAAAGTTTGCTTTGTCGCCATTTTCGTATTCTATGTGAAGATGGACCTTGTCTGTATTTATTGTAATCTTTCGTATTGGAGCATACGGATTCTCTTGGTCGAATAACTTTGGCTTTCCTATGAACACAGAAGAGCCAAACGGAACATAATCCAGGCCGTGCGGAGTCATAGCCTGTAAGCGAACACGACCGTCTTGAAAAATAACAAACACTTGAGCAAAGTTGCCGGTCCAGGGCACTCGGCTGTAGATCCTGATACTATCAACCTTTGCCTCGACCTCTCCATCAGTTTCAACTGTCATTGAGTTAGGCTGGTCATCCCAGTGATGCCAGAATCCCAGTCGAACGCCCTGAAATACGATATCTGGATCTGAATACAGCTCAATGTTCTCATCCTTTGTGTCACGCCGATCAAGTCTTATAGTATCAATGACCACTTGTTGGCGTTTACCGGGCTCTATTTTGAGCTGTAGTTGATTGTTCGCTCTAACATCCCATACTCTGTCAGCTATTTCCCAAACTTGGTCGTTTTTAAATGGCGTGAATATCTTTTTCTCAAGCTGAACCCACCTTCCCCTCTCCCTGTAATTCACTTTTACGCTCGCATTCTGCTTCGGCAAGTTTCGTAATCGCAGCCGTAAAACAGATCCAATAAATCTCTCATCAAGTTCTCGTGATCTTGTGAAACGGTTAAAATTGAAAACAACTGTTACCACGACAACCGAGTTGGAGCCACCAATAATGACTTGGGCGTCTTTAGAGCGGATGCTCGGCTGATAAGGCTTGATGGGAATATTGGTAAAATTCCAGTAGGGGGAGGCTAACACACAGTCGTCATACACCGGCTCACGATTGTTCGAGAATGACACGTATTTTGGTAAGTTGCTAGTGATTTGGAATTTGGTTGCACTGTCGTGGAAAATATCTACCCGAATGTTGTCTTGTTCAGCACATGACGTTGACTTTGATTTTTGCACGAATGTTCCACTGGGAACTGAGTCTACTAGCTGCACGTCGTTGTAGCTGTTGTTATCAGAACAAGAGAGAGTACTAGTACACATGAAGTCCACATACTCCAGCGATTCGTCTCCAACACTCACATACAACTTATCCAGCTCAATACCGTAGGCGTCAGAATCTGTCACTTTTACAGTCAGGGTATGCTTCCCAGCCGTAAATTTCACGTTCCCAGACAAACGACCCGACGATCTAAATAAATTCCAGCCCTGTCCGCGACTTTTTGAAATGGGCGTTCTGAAGTACCTGCCGTCATTTTTTCCAAGTGTTACAAATATTGTGTCTGAAGGACCGTCGTTTGAATAGAATACCCCGTCAACGCTGACCCTGGTGTCTATCTGCACACAAAAGTTTATTCTCACTTCATCATGGAGCATCATATGAGCGCTAAAATTCCCAGAAGCATTCGATCGAGTCATCCGTTTATTTTTGGCGACGAAATTTTCTACTTCCAAGGTGAAGCGTTTTCCTGAAACGTGGTACACTGCAATTGCAAGCACGATGAAGATAGAAGCCTTCATTTTTGTTTAGATATATCGCTGCAGTAATTGCTTCAGCTCTCGTCATTACCTTTCAAAGCAATCACTCTCAGCAGCACTGAAAAAGCAAGTTTGACACATTACCGTACGTCCTTTCTAGACAGACAGTCGTGTGCACAGCGGTCACTTTTTAACGAAACACGGACATCTCTAAAGAAAGGTAAAATGCAAATGCAGGATAAAGGTAAAGCGGAAAGTTCCTATCGAATCTTTCCGTTTTACCTTTGTCCTGCATTAAACATTCACTTGTGTGAAAGACTGAAAGTTTACGTTATTTACGCGACCGCTCAATCCAAGTTTGATTGTATTAGAACCGGTTGTGAGAGGCGGATTTTCTCACGCTTGAGAAAGCACTTGTTGCATGCTCCTCTACTTTAATCTTCAAAATGTAACACCTTTATAAACTGCAGCTTCAACAAAGGGCGGATCTATACTTATCTACATATTCATCATTGTCTCACCCTAAGTCTAATGGTTAATAGTATTCCAGGGCTACCATAAGGTACTAATTAAACTCCTAAGATTTCAAAATTGTCAAATGCGATTTTAAGAATACGTACCTTTAACCCGAGCGCGGCAATGCTTTATTACACAAACATAATAATGGATACAGTTTTGATCCAGACCAGACGCCGCGTCTAGTCTGAATCTAGGCTGTTTGATACCCACATGAATGTTTTCTATATGTAAAAAACGCCTCTGAAGTTTCAAATTTTTAAAAGAAAGATCTGATGTCCGAAGATTCAGGAAAGAAATACGTATTCCGGAGAAATTTAGAAAATTCTATAGATTTCGCAACAATCCGAAGAAATGGCAGCCCTGGTATTTGCAACCAGTTTGTATCCTGACTCGGCGCTCACTAGTATTCCTTTGCAAACAAATTTGAGCCAGGTCATGCGTCGGGTAATCCGGCGTCCGATCAGGCTATAATTTGAAAAATACAATATCATTTTCTATTTTTAAGTCCATTGCATCCTGGCGTACCGACTGACGGTGCTCTAGTAATAACGTGATGACTGCCAATCCAGAGGTCGTGAAATCGACCCCGTCGGACCACGTCCTTTGGATGAATCTTTAACCCTTCCATCGCAATGACGCTTTAAAGCGTGTTTACAAACAGTTAGGATCCTGATCAGAACATGTTGACATTCTTTTTGAAAATTCTTACTGCCTTAAAGTCATTTCCTGACCTAATTTCGGTGATAATCCCTATATCGGCAGTTCCCTTGTTAAAACCATGATTTTCATGCATACCTGTATTACTGTGAATCATTGAAGCGTCTCATGTGAGGCCCGCGCCTTATAATTCATAGTTTGGTTAGTAAAAACCCATTGAAACCCCCTTGAATGTGATTATGTCTTGACCTGTCTAGACAATTAATATTGGTGACATTGGCAGTGTACACTTAGCTACTGCTTTACAGTTACGCTCATGCCTATCGAAAACAATCGGGTTAGTTCATCAAAGGACTGATGAAATGTCTTTAAATTTTACTTTGAAACGATATTGCAGACGACAATTTTGACACAGACGACAATGAAGCGGTGTAGGGGAAAACATCGCACGATAAATTTGATCAGGTAAGGGTTATGGTCCTGTCTCACCTTACCGGATAGTGTAAAGGGACGTCTAACTTGAAATATTAGAACTTTGTTTGTTTTTCAGTTTTTTCTTTGCACATGCTTTCACACATTGAGCTGAAATATTCTATATGATTCTGTCTTTATAAACTACTTAAGACTATTGACTTCGCGTGTCGTCAACTTTTGTCAAGTTTTCCATAAGTAATGCCTCCTGAAGGGCGTATTATGTACAGTGGAGAATCTGTTATTCTTTCCCGTTTATGCTTACGCATGCGGAAACGAAACGCAAACGAAACGCAAACGAAACGATAAACGATAAACGCGTTTTGCGTTTATAAGTGAGTTTTGCGTTTATAAACGCGTTTATAAGCGGATTTTTGCGTTTCATTCGGCATACCTTTGTTTTTATCGAGACCGATCAATTATACGAATTAAAATAAATCCGAAAGGTATTTAAATAATTATACTAGGTTTATAGTACCCTTCTTATGCCTACATGCACATGTATGCCTAGATAAAACTGTGAGTGTATACAGTATGACAGGGTGTATAGATTGCCAGAGGCCTTGGGCGGACAATGCCTGCTGTGTACACGTCCGGCTTTACTATCTCCCATATATGGTCATGCTGATGCAGTCACCAATAATTGACATTTTAGTCATGCTTAGTAACTCGGCGTCTGAACTGGGTGGAATCATTTATGTAGACCAGGACCTGAGTAACTCGGCGTATGATATTGATCCAAGCATTGGTTCATATCAAATTATTAGTAACTCGGCGTCTGATCTGGCTCCAATCAATGATACTGTTTGAAAATCTTCCCGTCTGAAAATTGCGTCACGTATGCAGTTTGTCAAGATCAAATAAATACTGTTATTCATCTACGCAAACGCATTTTCTCAATATCGCTCAATTTTTATGTGACCTTTGAAAACATTTTTCTATGTACATGTAGATGAGACGCCGATAAGTTCGCCATCTAATCACGGAGCAGTCTGTGATTTCTCCATGATCTAATCAAGATCTAAACTGATGTACGTTATAGAACGAATTAATATTTTGATTAAAAAATCAGACAGTTTTGTTCTCCATCATAATGCTGAGTGACTCGGCGTTCCAACGAGATCTTAACTGTTAAATTTTATTAGATTAATTAAAATCATATTGATTTCTATTCAAACGGTTTGAATCTATTTCAATTACTTTGGGGGAGTTAGGGGTAAAATAAGTAAAATGTTAAATCGGCAATACATCAGGATCCAAACTGACAGCTTTGATAAAGTCAAATTAGATCTACTTTATATGATAGATTTACACTAGTGTGGCCATTTCTTGTGAAAGTAACCTGACCATAAAAATGACAATTTTGGTGGCGGACTATAAATTGTAAAATTGCTCCCAACAGACTCGCACCCCTAATTAGGATTATGTTTACTTTGATAAGCCGAAGTTTTATTACCCCATATCCGGTTGATGACGCAACGAGATGTCGGGTAGTTACACCACAGACTTATATTATACAAGAATTCCGTGGTTACACGATGGGTAATTATTATATTGCTGTTTTTGACCATGTACAGTTATACTTTACAGATAGATAAAATCCTTCATATTTACAGCTCATCTAAATGTTATGTGACTTAATGATTCTTTTGAATATGTTGACTCGACACTGGAATAACGTCTGAACTTATCAGGTATGCGTTTAGATGATTTTATGATAATTTTAGATTAGTTTTGTTATAACCTATCATTATATAAACTCCAAAAAGAATGGACCTAACAGGGTCTACACTGTTTCAATTCCATGTATAGAATTTAGTACAAATGTGTGAATGTAACAACATATTTGTAAAAAATCAGAATGTGCAAAATTTGATCATAGTAACTCGGCATCTGATCTGGATCCAAACATTGTTGCGAATCAGATGCCCAGTAATTTAACAACTGATCTGAATCCAAGCAATTAACAAATATTTCGGTTGGAACAAAACGCACCACCATATTTTTAAACGAAACACAGATCGTCTAATTTAACGATCGAATGAGATAAAACTCTTTAAAAAACACAATTCGCACAACTTGTGTATATATAAAGCACTTTTAAAGTGCAAAAATGAGAAAATATCTTTCTTAACGTTGTTTAAACACCCAAAATGCAATGTAAAACCATATTATGACTATTAACTTATAAGTGCGTTTAAACGCACTTACAAACGCGTTTGTAAGTTAATAGATAAAACGCGTTTCAAACGCCTTTCAAACGCGTTTAAAACGCACTAAGTGGGAAAGAATAACAGTTTCTCCACTGTACTGTGATCATTTCTCGTTCGGTCTATTTTTTGCGTCAGTTTTTCATGCGTTCCACTTCCGTTTTATCCTGTATTCCTCCGTTGCCCGTACCGTTAGGTTACCGGTAATTATTTGATATACATGCGTTTATTCGTTCCATGTCCAAAACGCGAGCGCGTCGCGCAGCAGCGAGGACGACTTTTGTCACTGGATATCTTTCTTAAAGACATTTCCTCAGTCCACTGATGGACTCCCCCCCCCCCCCCCCCGTGCCCATTGCTCTCTTGTTAGTACTAACCAAACTAACGAATTTAAGGCACGGGCCTCGCATGAAACGCTTGGATGGGTATACCCCTAGACAAGACAGCAGTAGGGACAAAACTCGTACATAGCTGCATGATTTATACCTGGTTTGGTGTTACTACCGAAAGAAGATAAGATAATGCCTTGATTAAATTTATTTCCGTTTGACGTCCGTGTATGCCATCCAATGACGTGTGACAGAACCTTTAAACGAAGGTCTTATGCATCAGTGCTATACACTGGACATGTAAAATAATCATATCGGAATAGAGTAGGGCATCGAGCTAGGGTTCCTTGGTATCTGCTGAAACGTGTATTGCAGACAACAGTACTGAAGCAGACGACAATAAAGCGGGGAAGGGGTAAAAATCTTCCTAATAATTTGAGCATGAAAGGGTTAAGTAATGTTTTGTATCCGCGTATGGTTGTAATGGATTACGTGTTTCAGTCACCACGATTAACTATTAATGCCCGAGCACTTTTGATTATAAAAAAACAAACAAGAATGTTCTCATGGTTTGAAATAAGTGATGGGTTGTTTCATATTTGAAGTAGATAAACGACTTAAACTGTCAAAACAGCAATGGTTTTTAGGGGAAAAAGACCACATTGACGCGCAGCACTTTAAACAATTTCGGAGTTTTATACTAAATGTTATGTGTCATTAAACATGTATTTGATGATGATTACATACTATACCACAACAAATGTGTTTATTATACAGGGGACAAGGTGTTTCTTTTTTCACAAAAACCGTACTTGTGCTGAAACAGCTACCGGTATTTTAACTGCAACTCATTTGGAGTCTGATCAGTCTTCAAACTGTTTATCCTCAGACTTTAGACAACCCTCAAAGTTTTTTTCAAGCATATAGGTACATATAGGTATAGCATATAGGTATATTCTACATGTATCTATTTTACAGTGTGGTTGCAATTCTTTTCCGGCTAGTTTATATTCAATAAGGAAGTATAATGTTTACCCATCTGCAACATATAGAGACTACATATGAAAATGAGCCCAGGCTCGATGTGCCTGAAATATTGCTCTACTACGATCCTCTGAACAACGAGTCCCTCTTTACAATGTACAACAACGCATGTCGCTGCTCCCCAAATAAGTCAATTTAAAATGTCCAACTATTTCACGGCTGCAATATCGTCTGCTTAAAATTGTCGTCGATTGTGTTTCACAAAGTCATATATATTGGACATTTTGACAGAAAATAGCATATTTACGAATGTCAAACAGCTTGAATCCAGATCAGCAAACGCGTACAGTGGAGAATCTGTTATTCTTTCCCAATAAACGCGTTTACGCTAAAACTATTATTTGCAGTGCAAACAGTTTGGAGCCAGATCAGACGCCGGGTAACCCGGCGTCTGATCAGGCTCCAAACTGTTTGCCACCAAGATAAACAAGAATTATCAGAATTGTCCAAAAGTCGTTCTTTTCTACGTTTTAGTGCTTTGCGTTTGCGTATACGTTTGCGTTTAAACGGGAAAGAATAACAGATTTTCCACTGTATATTCGAAAAGAAATAAGGTTTTCTCTGCTGTATCTTTCTTGCTCAAATTATTCGGGGGATTTTTACCCCTTCACCGTTTTATTGTCGTCTGCTTCAATATTGTTTTCTGCAATATCGTTTTAAAGTTAAATAAGGCTATAGGACTAAAGATTTCAAACAGTTTGGATCCTGATCAAAGCGTTACGCGGCGTTTGATCAGGTTCCACACTGTTTGCAAACGCGCTTTTAAGCTTTATTGAGAGTGAACGGGTTAACACTAGAGTGTCGCTTAACCTTTTCAACACTAACTACAGTGGAGAATCTGTTATTCTTTCCCAATAAACGCGTTTATGCTAAAACTATTACTTGCAGTGCAAACAGTTTGGAGCCAGATCAGACGCCGGGTAACCCGGCGTCTGATCAGGCTCCAAACTGTTTGCCACCAAGATGAACAAGAATTATCAGAGTTGTCCAAAAGTTGTTCTTTTCTACGTTTTAGTGTTTTGCGTTTGCGTGCGTTTGCGTACGTTTGCGTTTAAACGGGAAAGAATAACAGATTCTCCACTGTATGTATATTGAGAAATAAAACATTACATAAAAAATATTAACTCCAAACAAAATTGTGGCTTCGTCAGGATCAAAACTGTTAATCATCCATGTCAATCTTTACTCGAGCATTGTTTCGTTCGGACCGTCATTTTACGCCAAATACCAATTGCTCTTCATATCTACGAACTGTACCAATGTTGATCAACACTGGCCCATCATAATTTACAAACAGAGAACATGTGAAGAGAACACTTGTTCAATGAAAACGGTGTATAACCTTATCTGTGGACTACTGCAGGAACCCTCCGATCAGGGCCTGTGCTGTCTGTCATGTTACACTTTACTGTATAAATCAACCCTATATACATGTACGAAACAACGAACAAGACTTAACTGGATATTGGAGTTGTCCATTAAATATGTCAGGGGTGGATGGTTTAACCTATATTGTCTCTTTCGGTATGCTTGCAAAGCTTATCGCATTCTTGTGATGGTGTGTGGCACACTATGGTACAGTGGAGAAGACATTATTCTTCCCCGTTTAAACGATAACTAAACGCAGACGCATTGCATCATATGAGGAAAATGACAACTGTTTGACAATTCTGGATGTTGATGTTAACCTGGATAGCAAACAGTTTGGATCATGAATAGACACCGGATTACCATGCGTCTGATCTTGTTCCAAACTGTATACATTGGAAATAATAGGTTTAACGTCAACGCGTTTATTGGGAAGCAATAACGTGTTCTCCACTTTAAATACCTTTGCTTCCAATGAATGTAGTACTGTTTTATTTCAAGAAGTTGTAAAACATGTGTTATTCGCTTAAACCTGTATCAAACGTACATGTACACGTGCTACGGACGACTTTGTAATTAACCTATAATTGTTTTGTTTTTTTTAATAAAAGTTGTAAACAGTTAGGATTCAGATGAGACGCCTAGTAACTCGGCGTCCCATCGCGATCCAATTTGTTAAAAACACTGTGTTGATATTTTATAACGAAAGTAGTACCATATGAAGGCGGTATTTTGCCGTACATGCTGCAGGTTTTTACAATGGATGATATATACAGCTGTCTGACTGTACGGTTCATATGGCTATTTATAATTCATGCCTTTGGAGTTAGAGCAGTTCAATGTGAAGGTATAGTCTAATTTAAACTCTTGTGTTGCCAAGTTTCATCGCCAAAATATCGTCTGCATCGGTAGTGTTGTCTGCAACAATTTTAAAAGCAGATTTCAGGGCTGTACTAAAAGAAGATTTGTCGAAACGAGTGTCAAACAGTTTGGATCCTGGTCAGACGCCGCCTTAGACGGCGTCTTGTCAAGATCCAAACTGTTTACAAAGTCTTCCTGTGGTGAATAGGTCAGTGAAAGAGTAAAACGGTCAAAAGTGAATGCTACTTGCATTTTCAGTATACATTTAAAACATCGGTCAAATAGATATATGGGGAAAATACAAGTACACTTTATGCTTAAATGTATGAGCCTTTGCTCGGGCCAGCTGATTGAACAGTGGAGAAGACGTTATTCTTTAAATTCTCATTGAACTGATTTTTTTCTCCCAAAATCATTATGACCATTGAGTCTGATCAAACGTCAAGTAAGTTTGACGTCTTACAAGCAACACCCACCCTGTAATTAAAAAGCATCACCAACCTTTTTGATCGTCTCCAATTTTCAAAGTTTTCTATCATTGCGTTTTACTAATTTCGTTCAAATAGGAACTTATAACAGTTCCCTGTTGCACAATGTTGACGATATTACAGTGGTGAAGAAATATTGTTTCACACAAAACGCGTTTACGCTTAATCTTTTATTGCATCGCAAACAGTTTGAAGTCAGATCAGACACCGAGTAACCCCACGTCTGATCTGACTTCAAACTGTGTGCCACTCAAATTAAATGAATAGTCAGAATTATCTAAATATTGTCATGATAACCATTTAGTGCATAGCGTTTGTGGGAAAGGATAGTTACGTAGTCGTCACTGTGTATTTCTAATATCTAAAACTGATGTGACCTATACAAACAGTTTTGGCCAGATACAGTGGAGAATCTGTTATTCTTTCCCGTTTAAACGCAAACGTACGCAAACGCAAAGCACTAAAACATAGAAAAGAACAACGTTTGGACAATTCTGATAATTCTTGTTTATCTTGGTGGCAAACAGTTTGGAGCCTGATCAGACGCCGGGTTACCCGGCGTCTGATCTGGCTCCAAACTGTTTGCATTGGAAAAAATAGTTTTAGCGTAAATGCGTTTATTGGGAAAGAATAACAGATTCTCCACTGTATGATGCCGAGTAAATCGGTGTAAGTCAAGCTCCAAACTGTATGCCATTCAGATGTTTGTAATATTTTTAAGATCCTGCCATTTTCCTTATTTTGTTTTACACTTCCTTTACGTTACATTTCCTTTAACCCGTTCACTGCCATGACGTCATCAATTTTAAACAATTGTCGTCTGCTTTTATTTATTAAATTCAATTTGTAGGTGTTTTGATTTCAAAAATATTGAAATGAGTATCAAACAGTTTGTATCCTGATCAGACACCGCGTGGCGCGGCGTCTGACCATGATCCAAACTGTTTGCCAACAACTATTGTATTTGGGGTAAAGCAGTGAACGGGTTAAATATAATATAATGGCGTGTTTGACATTGTATATAAGCTACGGTTCTTTTTTCAGACCAGGGTATTTCACCTTCTACAGATCAGACTGTGGTTGACTATATAGCCAAATATGGGCAGATCAATGTCTCCGTAGTGGACAATATTCACAAAGTTGACAACTATGTTACCTTGAGGTTACAACTTACAAATACAGGGTCAACGGTTATAACTGCCGGCCACTGGAGAATATACTACTATGCGTAAGCACATTTCCACCCGTATAAAGTGGCAAATACGTTAAGAACATTGTCACCCGTATGAAGTATAAAGTTATTCTTGCCTGTTTATATGCAAACGAAACGCAAACGCATCGCAATAAAAAGCTAAAAGAATAACTTTTCGACAATGCTGTCTATTCATGTTAATCAGAGTGGCAAACAGTTTGGAACTTGATCAGACGCCGGGTAACCCGGCGGCTGATCTAGTCCCAAATCTTTTGCAAAGGAAAACAAAGTGTTAGAGTAATCGCATTTATTTTGGAAATAATAAAACGTATTCTACACTCAGTGCAAAAAGAAACGCACATCGTGCTCAGGCGCAGATTAGAATTTTTTATTTTTGAGGAAAATGAGAAAAGAAAGACCATATCTCAAGATTTATTAAATTCTGCAACAAGTTCAGAAAAAAATACTGAAAAAGCATTGTGCTGCCTTTTAACCATTTCCCTCCTAATGACGCCAAAAGGCGTTTACAAACAGTTTGGATCCTGATCAGCCGCCGCGTTACGCGGCGTCTGATCAGGATCCAAACTGTTTGACACTATTATCGATTTCATTTAAGTCATTCTACATTGAATTTTACTTTGAAACGATCTTGCAAACAACAAAATTGAAGCAGACGACAATAAGACGGTGAAGGGGTAAAAACCTCACGATTAATTTGACAGCGAAAGAATTAACTACAGCTTGTTTAAAATACCGCACCGATTAGTGCAGGTTGTGATGCTACCAATTCAATAATGATTTAATAATAATTCACAAATACGTTCCTTCTACATAAAAATAAGATTGTGATACAAAACCTGCGTTTCTTTTTGTACTGAGTGTATATTGTGCAATAAACTCTAGTGTATAACATTATACACACAACACGATATTTCATTAATATAGTCATAATCCTCATAATTATTATCTTCATTATGAACAACACCACTGCAGCAACAGTAACAGTTCCCGGAACATTGATGTTTGTTCTTGCAATGGTTGTAAACACTGTCATTAGTTTGTCATCAATTTCATCTCCCAACCATGTTTTTGTTCATTACTATTTTACAACAAGTGAAACGAGATCCACAGTATACAGTTATTTCATGTGTGTTTGGGGAACAGTAAAAAACTATTGGTCCGAGGTATCAGTGAAATGTCTTCCTTGATAACGAGGGCTAATAGCTTTGACTGTTTCCCTAACACACATGAAATAACTGTTTTATTACCTAATACTCTATATAACTAGAATTTCAAAAACAACTAATCTGAGCCAAAATCCAAATGAAATAAAATCATTTTGAGTTTATGCACGAATGAATAACACAGTATTTATGGTTTTTGACAGACGTCTGACAAATGATCAGCGTCTTCTTGTAAGTTTACACCCGCACATTATTGTAATGTTCGTATCTGTGTTGTTTGTCGGTATAAAGGATGATAACGTTGATGTGTATTACGAACTCGTCTCAATGATTATAGTATTATTATAACTAATAATAAAGCATGAAATAAAGTATTAAACATTCACCAGACAACCATAAATGACAATGATTCAATACTGTACCAGAAAACTTTTCAATGACCCTGATTTTAAAACTTCTACGCATCGTTTTCGCGCAGTGGAAACAGTTCGTCCTATAGCGGTCAATTGTTAAAACTATTGCCCCCAGATTAGGCAATGTCAGAACAACACAGCAAAACAGTAAACAAAACGAAGTTATATAGAGCATTAGGTAATAATTTTACCTTTTTATTGAACCCAGTCACTGCAATGGCATCATCTGCTTTTAACAATTGTAAAATCGTAATGGTTTTAGTTTGGATCCTAATCAGACGCCGTGTTACATGGCGTCTGAGTCCGATCTGGACTGTTTGTAAAGTCAACTATAATAATCGCCCATGTCGATCGGCGAAAGTATTGAATTTAAATTGATAAATATATTTGCCTAAGCTGACAAGCAAATGGCAATGAGTGGATTACAGTGGAGAAGACGTTGGTCTTTCCCTTTAAAACGCAAATGAAGCACATTGCAATAAAATGTAGAAAATGACAACTTTTTTGACAATTCTGACTATTTTTTTTAATCTGAGTGGCAATCAGTTTGAAACCTGATCAGACGCCGGATTACCCGGCGTCTGATCTGGTTCCAAACTGTTTGCATTGGAAATACAAGTTTAAGCGTAAACGTGTTTATTGGGAAGTAATAACGTCTTCTTCACTATAGGTATTATATGTCTTGTCTTTAACAGTCTGTACGGCGTTGGTTCTAAGGGAGAAATTCTTGACTGTGGTCTCCGTGTCTGCCCTATTGACAAAGGTCTGTTCTATTTTACGCCCGTCGTAAACTTATTCCAAGAATTATCTCCTGGTGAAACACTAAACTGCACATATCACAATAAGAAATGGAGTGTAGCCAGAACGGACCAGATGCCAAACTGGTACGTCACTTCCGGACAGGCAGAACCGAAATTGCTCGAGAGCACGAGGGGAGAAAGTTTATCATTCGTTGGGCAATTTGACACACCTGCCCAGTGGAAAAGAAGCAAGGAGGATAAGTACAATCCGTACACACCCGAAGAGAGATACGCTCTGTATGAATTAAATCTGGATATTACCAAAGACGTTCGGCTTGTTCCGACACCGTTGAAGGTTTCCTTAAAAACCGAAGCAAGTTTAGAATGCAATGCTGAAAGTGGATGGATGGTTGTGATATCTGAAGAATGTCAGTTTGAAACTGAATTTCTTGCAGGTACATCTACATTGGTACTATCAACAGTCAATTTCTGACTAAACTGATATAATAGGTATTATATATAAAGGTACATAATAGGAGTGAACTTTGTAGAACAGATTTAGTGTAAAGCAGAAAGCGCATGCAATAGCTTTTTGCTTTACTGTCATCCTGTTTTAAATCTTCACAGGGTATTCGAAAAATGTAAATACATTGTTACAGGTTAAGATTTAAAAGGGAGTTTCTATAGGTGAAAGGGGTAACATTCGAATATGGCCATAAAATAAACAATTGGTTCCATGCAAAAAAAACTACTTTACAACATTACAAATAGTTTGTTTTGTTTGCTTTTATTTTGCCACCATACCAGTTGACCGAACTTATATACAAAGTCTGGGATTACAAGAGTGTTTTGTCTGTTAAGTGATGCAATGCAATAAGGCAGGGTTGTCATAGCACGGTTCACATGTAAATGTACATGTATTTGAAAATCACACCGGTTCGAACTACGCGTTCTGAAATGAATATCTGTATATCTACTATACAGTTGTGTCAATTTTCCAGTCATGACGTTTTGTTTATAATATTGCAATATTGACAAAATAATAAGCTTTGTTATCTAAATTGTTACAATGATACATACCATTTGTTACACGTTTGTGATGACCTGTTTTGACCCTTTATTTCATAGATATGTACGCTTTTTACGCCTTATACCAGTATGTATGTTCCACTGAAGGAAATACATGTAGATCTAAATTATACGATAATGAATATGCAACATACTATTTTCTATAACCTAGTAAATGATAGCTGAAAGCGGTCTTCTACTTCACTTTCAACCTGCTTTAAGCAGCCACCTGTTATGAACACTAGATACATGCTATGGGGAAAACTTAAGGTTGGAAACATACATTTTGGATGCCAAGATTACGAATTACTACAATTGACCGCTTTATTCAATTTCCGGGTGCGTGTTGGTCAAACAGCAACTATTGCAATACATTGATTTAGGTTTTCTGATAATATAATATTGCATTATGGTAAAACGTATATTCATTTAAATGTGTAAAACATAACCTAATTTCCATTGAGATTATGTAATTGTATGTACAACAAACATTACTGATACGTATTGCATCCAATAATAAATTATTAACAGTGTCTTTTGAATATAAGCTGAACTTAATGAACTTCTTTCAGGAAAATTGTTTCTACCAATGGTACAACATGTTCCGTCAGCAAAATATATAAAATACGTCGTAAACGAATCTCGAAACGAAATCGATCCAGAATGGTATGGCCTTGACATTGACCCAAGTAACAACGTCATTACGATAATCGCCGAAGATTGCCATGGAGCCATGCATGCATCACAGTCACTGATAAGTCTCATTGACAGCGATGGTGGGAGAGTTCCAAAGATGTCACTAACAGACAGGCCGAGGTAAATATAACACCTATACAGTAGAGAAGACGTAATTATTTACCACAAAACGCGTTTACGCTAAACTATTATTATCATTACAAACGGGTTGAAGCCTGATCAGACGCCGGTTAATCCGGCGTCTGATCAGGCTCCGAACTGTTTGCCATTCAAATTAAAACGAACAGTCAGAATTATCAAAATATTGTCTTTTTGGCCATTTTAGAACATTGCATTTGCGTTTCGTTTGCATTTAAACGGAAAAGAATAACATCTTCTTCACCCTTTGTAATCTATCATATAGAATGCGGCGCGTGTGTGCTAAAACAGTCGTTCGATGGCATACAGTGGAGAATCTGTTATTCTTTCCCAATAAACGCGTTTACGCTAAAACTACTATTTGCAGTGCAAACAGTTTGAAGCCACATCAGACGCCGGGTAACCCGGCGTCTGATCAGGCTCCAAACTGTTTGCCACCAAGATAAACAAGAATTATCAGAATTGTCCAAAAGTTGTTCTTTTCTACGTTTTAGTGCTTTGCGTTTGCGTACGTTTGCGTTTAAACGGGAAAGAATAACAGAGTATCCACTGTATGAGCCATAATATGACAAAACCGGATGTATTGCATGACAAACATTATAGAGCCAGGTCAGCCACCGCGTCAAAGACACGGTAGTTGGTCTTGATCTACACTGTTTGACACTAACATGTGTCTAAAGCATTTTATGTAGCTGTATTATTTATGTTATGTTGCATTGTAGATCAAACTCAGAATACAGCGTATGGGATGGTAACGGTGCTTGGTTTGTACAATGTTGAAATGTAGTAAGGCTGTTTTTGTCATTGCACGGCTCAGATATATTGGAACCAATTTTGAATCCCTTGAAATATGTTCTGGGTAAAACTAAACACAAAAAAATCGGCGTAGAAATGTCGGTCATAATGGCAATGTCGAACGTGTCAGGATAGGTTATCATTTCACAAAATTTCTAACGCTACCACACAGTTTAAACATATTTATTTCCAAAATTATATAATGACATTATACACATAAACATAAAACACAATGTGCTAACAATATCTTGGAAATGGTTTAGATCGGAAGTGAGCGGAAGATCTTTTCAATAACAGTGGATGTGTTCTTATAGATATGCATATATCTATGTTATAGCATATATTGATGGAAGAAACATAGCAATAAACTATAGAACGCTACCACCTTATACTTTTCAATAACTCATAAAAAATTTGACATAATTGTACCATATTTTCACCCTTTAAAGCGTATTCTGTTACTGTGGTATGATGGTGAACATGTGTATGTTGATTAAATGTTAATTTCCAGTTTATGATGAAAATTACGTAATCCGCAATTTCGAAAGTCACAAAATTCAACAAAACAATTATTGGATAAAATAAGAATTGTATTTTCACTGAATTTGTTATAATTGACAAACATATAAAACAAAGAACATTTTTGATATATCTTACGAAAATGTAAACGTCTTCAACACATCAACATCAGCGACACTTCCTGCATCACGTACAATAAATAGCTGCCACTTGACGTTGATTCTGTATTTTAAAATGTGACAAGTTTATTAGAGGCGAGTTTAATGATATGCATTTAGAGCATTTCAAGAAACAGATGCATTAAAATCTATTCATTGTTTTGAAATCAGTCAATGTTACACCTTTTGTATATTAGAAATATTATATGAATTTAAAAGCAAACGTCCACCGACCCCATGTTTTGAAACAGTGGTGTAATACAATACATTTAATACATGACATATATAGAGTTTTGTGACTTTTGATTTTGGGAGTATCTTCGAATTTAGTTTAAACATATTTTATCTCAATTATATACATAAAATGGGGTTGGGCCACAAGTTCTACCAAGTTAGAAACGGCCCTTCCCCTACAGTTTAACAAATACAAATTATTTTAGAGAGCGGGCATTAGTGAGTCAGAGAGAGAGAGAAGGAGAGATATTGAATGAGAGAGAGAGAGAGAGAGAGAGAGCGGGAGAAAGAGGGATAGAGAGAGAGAGAGTATGAGTACATATGCCTACATAACCATTATGAGGATAAATATATGCAAGTACAAAAATACACAGTTTAATCGGCCACCAAATAATTGACTGTAAAAACAGTTAAACCCGTATTAAGAAACTACCAGATTTAGAGATGTGTTGATATTTGGTGATTAGTGGTCCCCCAATGCACGACAGATCCAATGCAGAAAGCCCATGCAGGGATTATCCACATTATTATCATTCCTTCACCAAGGAAGCACTGGTCTATAAACATATTGGCAGGTGCCAAATACAGGTTCAACTGTAAAACATATCAAATTATACATACAGCAAATAACAAGAATTGCATCCCTTATGTCTTCCCTTGCATCTTCGAATGATGACATGTAACTAAAACATATCAGATGGATCTTTTTAAAATTTGCACACAATATTTCTATATTCTTATCCAGTAGGGTGACATACCATTTGAGATAATTCTGTGATGTTCTTTTTTGATGTGTGAAAAATTAAAGTTGTAGCGTTAGACATTTTGTTTAGTGTATAGTTTATTGAGACGGGGCGTCATGATTTTTTCTTCACTGTTATCAATGTAACTGCTGCAGATTTCCACATCGTGGTTTAATGCTTGACACGGCTCGGAACTTCAAGCCAAAGGCCTGGGTGTTGAAGTTGATTGATGCACTGTCTATGTATAAACTGAACATTCTCCATCTACACTTGACTGATGATGAAGGATGGAGAATAGAGTTACCGGCCTTACCGGAACTGACACAGGTACTGTATGGAAGGCATTGCTCTTTTAACCCTTGATATGCTGACTTGCCGTCTGCTAATACTTTTAAGTTCATTTTTTAAACTGACGAAAAGTTGAATATGAGTCTCATAGAGTTTGGATCCACATTAGACGCCGCGGGCGCCGTGTTTGCAAACACTTGCATGGTCGCGCCGCGCTTAACATGATAAGGGTTAAATGCAAGCTAAATGAAACGCATTGCTACATGTATAGTGCTCACATTCTACACCGGCCCTCCAAACAACGAACCCTTTCTCACAAAAATACTTGCCGCTGATTTCTCCAAACAAGACAATTATGTCTAGCAATTAAAACAGCTGATATATTGTCTGCTTGAAATTATTTTTTGCCGCTTTCTCTAAATGTTAAATATGGGACATTTTAACAGTAGAAACAGCAAGACAAGGGACACACAGTTTAAACCCAGATCAGACGCCGGGTTACGCGGCGTCTGATTTTGGGTTAAAACTGTTTGCAAATTTACTGTTATGGTTTTAATTGTCCCTCCCTATCACAACTTTCCAAACAACACACACACTATTTGTCTCTCATTGGGTGCTGTTGTAGAGATTGGACACTGTATAAAATAAGACTAATTAACAAATATTGATGATTTACCAAGTTCTGAGTTGCAAAGTTTGGAGTCTGCGTTACTCAGACGGCAGTTATATAAAGCGTTCCAAATTATTAACACACTTTGTATGTCTTAGTGATTGTGGTGTATAATTCCCTACCTTTTTTGACCATTTTAGGTTGGAAGTCAAAGATTTCACAGTGACGAAACTCTTTGTTTGATACCAAACCTAGGTTCCGGACCAACCAATACAACACATGGTTCTGGATTTTACTCAGTAAATGACTACAGAGAAATTCTAAAATACGCTGCTAATCGCCATATTACAATAATTCCGGAAATCGACATACCCGGTCATTCGACTGCAGCGATCCGTGCAATGAGCTGGCGTGAGAAGAGGCTGCGTAGTGAAAATTACACAAGTATAGATACAGAATCATACTTACTTAATGATGTTGAAAGCGATGTAATTGGGTGTCAAACAACTTTCGAACGGTTTAATGCAATTAATCCATGCATGAATTCAACGTACAGATTTGTTGAGAAAGTAGTTGATGAACTGATATGGTTGCACCGTGACGTCATGCCGCTGTCGCTGATTCATGTGGGTGGAGATGAAGTTGCTGGCGGTGTATGGGACAACTCACCAGCTTGTCAACAACTTGATAAACATGGACAAGTTTCGTATGTATTTTCTGATTAACATATTAGTTAGGACCAGCAAAACGTTTATATTTATACATTAGAAGACGTTATTCTTTCCCAATCAACGCGATTACGCCACTCAGATGAAATTAAATAGCCAGAAATGTCAAAAATGTGTCCTTTTCTACATCATATTGCAAAAAAGCGTTTGCATTTCGTATGCGTTAAAAGAAAGAATAACGCCTTCTCCACTGTAGTACAACTTCTCACTCGCGGTTTTGGACTTCAGAACTCTTCGCCAGTCCGCAATATAGAATAGTTAGTGTTGTGCTATGATGAGAAAGATAGTATTTACTACACGTCCGAAATGTTTGTCGGTAGAGGAGACGATGTTCTTTTCAAACAAACGCGTTTATGCTGAAACATTCATTTAAGCTGCAAACAGTTTGGAACCTGATCAGATGAGTTGTAATGGAAATAAATTGAATTAATGCGTTCAATTTCGTTTCAATCGAAATAATAAAGTTTTCTCAACTGTAACATTATTAAATGTTTTGCCTAAACTATTATCCTAAAGAAGTATTTAAAACAGTTTGAATGACGAAAATTTGTAAAAATTCGTGAAAACGAATTTAACTCTGATCAGAAAAATTGTAACGCGGCGTCTGACCAGGATCAAAAAAGGTGTTCAAAGTCGACTATAATTGCATATTGGCGTTGAAAGGTTACACTTGGTCCGTCTTCCATCCTGAAGGAGCTTTCGTTTTACTGTTACCTTGCTTTAAGCAGTCACCTGCTGTAAACACCTGATAATTACAACAGTTAAGCAGTCGTATGAAGGAGGTTTTACTCTAGTGTTTTTGCATTTAGCACATGGCTTCGAGCTCTCGACCAATCAGATGCCTCAAAAACCTGTGAATATATCGTTTATTTCAACAAACCATGGAATAACTAACAAACTGTTCACTTATTCCACGCTTCCGTCATCTCAAGGCAATTTGACGTCACAATTCTAAAATCAGCTGAGGTCAGAGGTGAACTGCACACGCTTCATGACGTTATATTATGTACAGTGAGACCTAGACTTTAAAGACAATTACTATTGAATTGTGCTTAAATATAGAGCTTCAATAAGCGTTATTTATGTTGGTGTTAAAGCATGCTTAATGTCTCAAACGTTTTAGTAAAAAACAATGTCTCAAACAATTTTAGTAAAATATTACAAACAAAATGACTTTTTCGTCTAAAACAGAAATCAGAAACGAATGGTTTTCTTGTTTTCCTCGAGCCCAAACCATGGTCTAACCTATACATAATTATTGCAGCACTCGGAAGTTACAACGCTTATTTCTGCGAAGGGTATCAGAGATATTATCATCTAGAGGTCTTAGAATGGGCGTCTGGGATGACGGAGTATACTCAGAAGACGACCCCGATAATTTAACAGATTTCAATACGTAAGTATTGCATACAATTAAGAACTGGTTTTTAGATCCAATTTGAACCCATTACAATTTTGTGCTTAAATATGCCCATTGCAAAGTTTGGAGTAAGTTCAGAGGACAAGTTTCAAAAGGCTTAAGTTAATTAAAACGTCCAGGATCTGCCTTTACCTAATCATATCGTCATCCGAACTGTTTTCTTCTTAAAATAAAGTAATATACCAAGTTTTAGTCTACTTTCAGTCCGAATGACCGCTCAGCCGACTGTATATTTACTCCTCAACTCACTGAGCCATCTTGCCTACAGTATTGAGCACTGCTAACATATGGCGCGTAGGTAACCGCAGTACCGGCTCAGACCCTTCACATGAACCCATTTTAACCCCTGGGTAGAGAGGAGCAATTCGCGGTACATATCTTGCTCAAGAACATACATGTACATCATCGGGGATTCGGAAAATATCCCCTAGTCAGGCCGCTGGTCCGGCGGGGGATCGAACACACGGCTCCTGGTACTGTAGTCCAACGTGTTACCACTGGACTACTAACCCCTTTCACGCTCAATGACGCCTAAAGTCGCGTTGGCAAACAGTTTGGATCCTGATTAGACGCCGCATCACGCGTCGTCTGATTAGGATCCAAACCGTTTGACACTCGTTTTGCAATTTCTTACGTTATACAGTGGAGAATCTGTTATTCTTTCCCAATAAACGCGTTTACGCTAAACCTATTATTTGCAATGCAAACAGTTTGGAGCCAGATCAGACGCCGGGTAACCCGGCGTCTGATCAAGCTCCAAACTGTTTGCCACCAAGATAAACAAGAATGATCAGAATTGTCCAAAAGTTGTTCTTTTCTACGTTTTAGTGCTTTGCGTTTGCGTACGTTTGCGTTTAAACGGGAAAGAATAACAGATTCTCCACTGTACCTGTACTGCCTTAAATTTAACTTTGAAACGATATTGCAGACAACACTATTGATGCAGAAGACAATATGGCGGTGATGGGATACAAAATGAATGATAAATTTGATCATGAAAGGGTTACCTGATGCTAGTTGCATGATCTTATGATTCAAAAGGCAATAGAGGTTAGATACAATATAACCCTGTTTTTACAGGCAGTAAGCCATTTTCTTTCACCCGGTCTAAACAGTTGCCTTAAACACAGAACAATTCAGTTGTACATAAACAAATTGGAGTCCATGTAACTGTTTTTTGCTAGTTTTTTTTTTATCTTTTGAGATATGCAGTTAGAAGTTAAAAGGACAAAGTCGGTCACCATGCAGACGTATGATAAAGAGGAGAAGACGTGATTCTTTCCCGATATACGAGTGTGCGCTAAAACTATCAGCCCGGCATTTCATCAGACTCCAAACTGTTCAGGCTAAATCAGAATTGTTACAAAGTTTGCCTTTTCTCGATCTCATGGACTTGTCGCCAAAATAATTTATTGGTGACATAACATGACAATTATGAGAAACTGTATTTTTAGCAATCTGGTAATGATGATAGTGGTTACTGAAATTAACTGTTTTGCTGCAAACATATATTCTGCTTTGCAATTATTGTCTGCAACCTTGGTAAAGTTCAGATTTATAAACATTTTATATATTGAGCAAACACAACCACGAGATAGCTTTGACCAATATCGTGCTTTACCTGCTGCATTGGAAGATTCAGTCCTTCCTCCCTACACATGCCCTCTGAATAACGATTCCCTCCTTGTTGCCGTTCCCAAAACAATACATTTATATCCAACTTTCCATTGTTGCAATATCGTCTGCTTAAAACTGTCGTCTGCTGTTTTTCTTAAAGTCATTTGACATTTGGGCTGAAAGAATCTAATGACAAGTGACAAACAGCGGCGTCTGATCTGGGTTCAAGCTGTTTGCAAAGGTGAGCCAATTTTCCCCTACCTATAAGAACTACCTCCGAACAACACAAGCAATCTGTGTTTCCCGTTTGGTGTAATGGTAGAGAGGGATCACTATATTTTCAATTCAAAACCAACCATACAAACGCAATACAATAAAATGTAGCAAATAGCTATTTTAATGTTGACAATTACATCTATCTTAGTGACTTACAGCTTGGAGTCTGGTCAACCGCCTGGGGACACTGTATCTAATGTAGCTCCAGACAAATAAGGTTGAGAAAAACACGCATTAAGTGAGACATTATAATGTCTTCTTTAATTTAGTATATAGTTTCTCCACGAATTAATTCCATTGCTCATCCGTTTCAGATCTATACAGGTATATCCATGGGACAACAGATGGGAAACAGGTCATGCCAAAAGAGCTTACCAGTTTGCAGATGCCGGCTACAAGGTACAGTAGAATCCCATTATAACGACCACTAAAATAAGAAAGTCATGTGACAGTAAAACAGAACGTTTACCTTGCTCTTAGCAGTCATCTGTCTTAAATTCATGGTAATTGACACAATGCTATTTCGTATTAGAGAGATTTTGCTGTACATGATCTGTACAACTCTATCTCTATTTTAACTCCATCTCTATTCCACCTGTTAACTGTCTTAATCTTCATTTTCCCCTATACACTCACCATGTGTCTCTCTCTCCCTTTCACTTGTATGAATGTATTATGTCAATACTTTGTTCTATTGGCTAGAGGCCTGACAGTATCAATAAACTTGTCACTAACTGTCACTCTCGAATTTTAGTACAATACTCCCTCCCAAAATGAACCTCTCAACAACGACTCCTTCCTTACAACAACGTTTGCTGCTGTTCCCCAAACAAGTCAACTACATGTACAGTAGAACCTCTCTATTACGACCACTAAAAAGAAGGCTAATTGTCCGTATAAAGGACAGGTGACAGCTTAAAACAATGTGAAAGTGAAACAGAAAGCTCCTGTAGGAGCTTTCTGTTTCACTTTCACATTGCTTTAAGCAGTCACCTGTCTTAAACGACTAATATTTGACACAACTTAGTGGTCGTTATAGAGAGGTTCTACTGTATATGTCTAACGCTTTCACTGCTTCAATATCGTCTGCTTAAATGTGAAGTCTTCTGTATTTTCTCAGTCACATATTGGACATTTCGACAGAAGAATACATAATGACGAATGGCAAACAGCTTGAATCCAGATCTGACCCCGCGTGACGCTGGGCATGATCTGAAATCGAGATATTTGCATATGTTAGCCAGTTTCCCTCCCTATAACAACTCCCTCCGAACAGTACACATTGAGTGTCTCCCATGGGATGTTGTTGTATAGATGGAGCATTGTAATGTGGTTCTGGCCCTCTGTTTGTTTATTTCTGTCTGTCTGTTTGTGTTTCCATCATGCCTGTGATCAATATCAAAATTGTGGTATCGACATGTTGAATTTGATCACATATTACGAACACTTAGTTATCGATTGCCAACAGTTTGATTCTAATATAACGAGAAGTTACTAGATCTGGATCCAAAATCTATGACTTTTTAGGTTGTTTTGACACATGCAACACATTTATACTTCTCTCATACGTACGAGCCGGACCCTGAAGAACGAGGCGTTAGCTGGGCAACAAGAGTTGTAGATACGAGAAAGGTATTTGGAATGATGCCAGACGATATTTATAGTAACGCTGACGCCACCAGTATGGGAGATCCTGTGGATTTACAAGAAATGTGTCAAAACGGACAATGTCCAAAAGCGAGCAAACCAGAAAACATCATAGGTAAGACATTTAGACCTGTCTTGAGTTTTTGAAAGCTGTACAGTGGAGAATCTGTTATTCTTTCCCGTTTAAACGCAAACGTACGCAAACGCAAAGCAATAAAACGTAGAAAAGTACAACTTTTGGACAATTCAGCTATTTCATGTTTATCTTGGCTCCAAACTGTTTGCACTGCAAATAATAGCTTTAGCGTAAACGCGTTTGTTGGGAAAGAATAACACATTCTCCACTGTATAACAAATTTGAAATATAAAAATTAAACAGGGCATGGTCAGTGCTCAAACTCTACAGCACACACAGGGAGAAATTGCTACGTGTGTTGTTCTGAGGGGGTTACTACAGGGAAGGATAGACGAGAGTGGAAACTTTATGAAGTATACCCTTGTGATAGAGATGTATGAAGATCAAATGTGAGATCTTATATGCGTGCTGTTAGCCAATTGCCTGGAAGTGGTCCCACCGATGTGGACGACATAATTTTTTGCAAACATCTTGAAATGAAATGAAGTTTGTTTGTCACTCGTCAAAATATTTCTTCTGTCAAAATGTCCACTAATGAGTAACTTTGAGAAATGCAGCAGCCGACAATTGAAAACAGAATTTATTGCAGCAGTAAAAGTATTAGTAGCCATAATATTATTGTTTTCGGAACAGCGGAAAGTGAAATCGTTGTTGATAGGGCCATTGTTGAGAGAGGGAGCACTGTAAAACATGTGTCTTTAATTGTAACACTGTTCAAACATGTTTGAATTAGGCCAATTGAACCCCTTCACTCTCAATGACGTTTTAAAGCGAGTTTAAAAACAGTTTGGGTCCAGATCAGACACCGCGTTACGCGGCGTCTGATCAGGACCCAAACCGTTTAACACTCTTATCGATATCTATTAAGTCATACAACCTTAAATCTAACTTAGAAACGTTTCTGACAGACATCAATAATGAAACATATGACAATAAAGCGTTGAAGGGGTAAAACTCTCCCGTATAACTTGATCATGGAAGCCACTCATGGTAAATTCTATCGTGGTGACTTCACACCTTCACGCCATATTATCGTCCGCTTCAATATTGTTGTCTGCAAAATCGTTATCAAGTAAGGCATAATGACTGACGAAATTTCGAAACGAGGGTCAAACTGTTTGGATTCTGATCAGACACAGCGTTGCCTGGCGTCTGTTCAGGTTCCAAACTGTTTGCAAACACGAATTTTGACAGTGAAAGTGTTAAATGGACTAACAAAATAGAATAGACGTTTTGATTAAACTTTAACCAGAATATAAAAGAAGTACTCATCTATTCAAAGATAAACTGCAGATGAAACATATTGTGAAATTTGCTGTTTTTAATTTCACCCTTATATGTGGATACATAATTATCATATCTGTCATTGTATATCTATATGTATATCGGCCCTGTCAAAATACAGGGCCATCGAAAAAACCGAAAGTAGCGGAAAAGTAAACAAATATATTGGTACATGTATCTCTGTTTCATTGGAAGCGTTATGTATTTGTGTGTGTGTTTGTTATCGTATTACTGTGTGTGTGTTCTGCTTGAGAGGTGGTAGTATTGTTTGTGTTGCGTTTCCTGCTTGAGTCTTTTGTATTTATTAGACGACAATAACTCTTCCGGTTAGAAATAAAAACTCATATCCAAACTAATCACTTAACAACAGCAAATGTTAAGTGCTTGTGAAGCGGCCATAAAAGTCGCTATTAACCAGTAAAACAACGCTAGTTTATTATTTGTTCATAACAGGAACCAACTTCTGTTTGTTTTTCACTAACCATACAGCGCAGTCGTCAATGGTTTAAATACTGTTGTTCATTGTTTCATATATTACAGGTATTCAGGCTTGCTTATGGAGTGAAACTATCCGAACAGAAGACCAGTTACATTACATGATCTTCCCAAAGCTCATTGCGCTTGCCGAGCGCGCATGGCACAAAGCACCATGGGAAGACTTGTCTGACGTCACTGCACGTGACAGGCAACGTGATGCCGATTGGGCGATGTTTGTGAACGAGCTTGGTACTAAGGAACTACCCAGGCTTGAAAGGAGGGGTTTACTCTACAGAGTCCCACCACCCGGGGCAAGGTACATCGGATACAGAGGAGAATCTGTTTTCTTTCCCGTTTAAACGCAAACGTACGCAAACGCAAAACACTAAAACGTAGAAAAGTATAACTTTTTGACCATTCTGATAATTCATGTTTATCTTGGTGGCAAACAGTTTGGAGCCTGAATAGACGCCGGGTTACCCGGCGTCTGATCTGGCTCCAAACTGTTTGCACTGCAAATAATAGTATTAGCGTAAACGCGTTTATTGGGAAAGAATAACGTTTTCTCCACTGTACAACCTTGTTCTTTCCCGCTCAAACGCAACGAAAGAGTATTGCAATAACATATAGAAAATAATGTTTGAACGTTGTGTCTTTTTTGTGCATATGAGTGACAAACAGTTTGGAGCCGTATCAGACGCCGGGTTACCCTGCGTCTGATCTGGATACAAACCGTTTGCAATTAAAATAATATTTTAAGCGTAAATGCGACCTTTGAGAAAGAATAACGTTATATTCACTGTATTGCAGTGGCGAACAATTTATTCTCACCCGTTTGAATGGGAAACAAATTGAAACACAATAAATGAAGATTGTCTAACTCTTATTTTTATAAAGGGTGGCAACTGGTGCTGAACCTGATCGGACGCTGAGTAACCGAATGGCTCATCCGACTCTAATATGTCTGCAGTGGACAAGATGATGTTAGCGCAAATGAATTTATTGTGAAACAATAACGTCTTTCTTATTAAAGACGATTTATACAGAGTTGCTATATGAGAAAAAGAAAGAAAACTGAAGACAGCTTGACATAAAACGTATTAAAACTTGATACAAGGGGTAAGCGTATTCTTTCCCAATGAGCGAGTTTATACTGAAGCAATTATTCCCTTTGCAAATAGGTTAGAGACTCTAATCAGACGGTGGGTGTTTACAAGGTCTGATCAGAGTCGAAACTGTTTGTCACACAGATAAAAGTGATTACAGTCGAGAATCTGTTATTCTTTCCCGTTTAAACGCAAACGTACGCAAACGCAAAGCACTAAAACGTAGAAAAGAACAACTTTTGGACAATTCTGATATTTCATGTTTATCTTGGTGGCAAACAGTTTGGAGCCTGATCAGACGCCGGGTTACCCGGCGTCTGATCTGGCTCCAAACTGTTTGCACTGCAAATAATAGTTTTAGCGTAAACGCGTTTATTGGGAAAGAATAACATATTCTCCACTGTAGTTAGAATGCATATAGTTTTCGACATTATATTGCCAAATTGCTTTTTGCGTTTTCTTTTGTTTTTAACGGGAACGAATATCGTCTAGACCACTGTAACATTACTGTTGTAGCAGCATGCAAGTATTGAAATAAGGTAGATCTATTGTTAACGTATAGCATTGTCCAAAAGTCGAAACCTCTAGACAATGCAAGTTCATATCCAAACGAAGCAGAACAGAACAATCATTTTTATTTAACTTGTACACAATATACATCGTCATATTTGTATAATACAATTCAAGTACACATTGTTACGTGAATCAATAAGCTTATTCAAACTAATACCAACATACATTACTTACATGTACGTTGTATTTGTCTGGACTGGGAAGGTAAACACTTAATATTATACATATTATAGATTAAACAACAACTATTTTAATAAACAGATTTGTTCTAATAGAAAGTAAGTTTAATAACTGTTGTACAATGTCTGCTTCTTAAGCTGAATGTTTCTTTAGGAAACAAAGCTAAATCCCGTAATATTTTCTTATCACGACTCATTTGGCACAAATTACACATTGATGGCGTTACAAAGTAACATTTATCTTAATATCTGTGTCTTATCTTATTATATATGGGGAAAAAAACATAATAATGGTCGAAAATATTATGGTCGAACAATTTAGTAAGTCTGTTACAGATAATTTTATTTTCATAAGATTCTACTGAATAATTTAAAATTGTTTTTGTTTTCATTACTTTTGGTTAGCTGTGATTAGCTGTAGTTTGTTGTTCATAACTCCATGAGAAAAATTAGTAAGGCCTAGCCTTGTCCGGACTTATCTACTCTGTCTTAGTCCAACTATTCTCCACAAGCGCTTCATGAAGCGGAACGCCAAATGACGCCATTGGCGATGACGGTACTAGATGCAAACGTCAAGTTTGGGCGGTAACAAAATATAGCTGATTGACTACAGTCTACGGCTAAACAGTGTTACATAATGAGCACTCGTTTCAGATTCTTCATTTACTTTCTTTCTTACATTTAGTAGTGATATTTAATTAAAAGTAATATATCGAATATATTGTGTTTTCATGGAGTTTTGAAAACAAATATCTGGTTACACTTTTGTTTGACAAGGTTGTTTTCTTACCTACATGAAAACAAAAACAATTCGATCTTCAATATATTCCTTAATTACATGTCCATTTCAAAATACATTGTCGTATTTGCAAAAATAAACAGAGGATTTTTTTTAATATTGAAGAATGGAAGGAGACATGCTCATGACAAATAGTCAGTATCCAAATCACGTGGTTGAAATAAGCAAGGATGGTGGCGCCACTTGGACAGTTGTCATGGGGAAAACACGTTTGTCTAGTGAACGAAGTGTTGTACATCTGCGATCTAGGTAAATTGTTAAATACCCCCATAAAAAATAAAATAAAATAAAAGCTATTAATACAACGCACGCTAGACATGTGTCTGGCAGAAAAAGGTTACTACAGTGGAGAATCTGTTATTCTTTCCAAATAAACGCATTTACGCTAAAACTATTATTTGCAGTGCAAACAGTTTGGAGCCAGATCAGACGCCGGGTAACCCGGCGTCTGATCAGGTTCCAAACTGTTTGCCACCAAGATAAACAAGAATTATCAGAATTGTCCAAAAGTTGTTCTTTTCTACGTTTTAGTGCTTTGCGTTTGCGTACGTTTGCGTTTAAACGGGAAAGAATAACAGATTCTCCACTGTAAAAGCTATCTTTAGAAAATATTGACCATTACACCGACACACTTATTTCCGATTCATTTACACTTGCCCTACACTAAATACATGTATGCTCTGGAAGCAGTTCTACTCTAATAAATATCATTTTATGATAGGTTGAAACAGACAATATATTAATGAGTGTCTTCACTATTTGCAAAGTCGATATTAGTCTTCTCTAGCGGTGAAATATACAGTTAAACCTCTCTAGTACGACCACTAAACTATATTAATTACTAAGTGCTTACCACAGATTACTGTTTAAAGTAAGGTGACAGTTTAAAAGAAAGCTCCTTTAGAAGCATTCTGTTTTACTGTCACCTTGGTTTAAGCTGTCAACCGTTTTTAAGTAATCAATTCGTTTTAGTGGCCGTAATAGAGAGGTTAAACTGTCCTTCTTTGGTTTTAAAATCAGAGCAATACTCTGATGGACTGCTTATTCGCATAAAATCAAAATGTGAAAAGGCTAACACTAAACCCGTCGTCATGTCCTCTGACTTGAAATTGTCGGTGCCCAAATTGTCAAATTAATATTTAAAGCTTCTAAAGTTGTTCGACAAGTGTCAAACAATCTGGAGACATGCCACACCAGGCAGGTCGCGATCTGCACATAAAAGGTGAATAAATTCAGGTCACTGAATATTTTGTATAGTTGACAAACTGGTGTTACTTTCGGATCGAGGCATATTGTCACACAAGCAAGGTACATTACAGATTAATGCATTCAGTTCACTGACGTCATTTGTCATGCTTGAGAACTATCCCAGACTCTTCTCAAAGCTTTATAACCATGGACCCGGGCACCATGTTCGCAAAACGATTGGAAACCCAGACCCAGACCCAATTACAATATCAACATTTAATCTATTCACTCAGGCAATTTTAAAAAATATTTCCAATTTCCAATTAAGTTTAATCCATTTAAGAATATCTAGGGCTTATAGTAATAATGCATTGCAAACTGACAAACAGTGCAGACGCTGATCGGAAAGTTCCTGCAGGGTATACTCGTCTCTAGGGTTGAACGTGTAACGATAATCACGGTGACGGCTCACAGTTAATTTTCGTTGCAAGCAATATTGATCCAGATAAAACGCCGATTACATCGAAATCGTGCTGTTCGACTCTCTGATTCTAATTTGGAAAGAAATTTGGGAAAGGACAGTAGAAAACTAGACTGTTACAAACGACAGTATTCCTAATACATTCATGGATTTAACTGAGTACAGTGGAGAAAACGTTATTATTTCCCAATAAACGTGTTTACGCTAAAACTATTATTTGCAGTGCAAACAGTTTGGAGCCAGATCAGACGCCGGGTGACCCGGCGTCTGATCAAGCTCCAAACTGTTTACCACCAAATAAAAATGAATTATCAGAATTGTCCAAAAGTTACACTTTTCTACGTTTTAGCGTTTTGCGTTTCGTTCCGTTTAAACGGGAAAGAATAAAATATTCTCCACTGTATAGCCATTCTTCCTATAATCTTATGTGTTTGTTTTGAATATGTGTAACCCATTCGTGCCCGGTCAATTCTTCCATGTTCATGTATTGGATTAGTACATTTTTCAATTTTGTTCTGTTTTATATTGAAATTTATATTTGCCAATAGTGTAGATTCTGATCAAACGCCGCATAACGTATCGTCTGTTCAGAGTCTTCATTATCTGCCTATATCATTTATAGGACGCTATGCACATACGGATCTAAAGGAAACTGAAATATATTTTGTTACTGCTTTGTGTTTTATACCACATTTGATAGATTCTTGTAAATATTTTCAGATCGCCAGTCCTTCATCGTACAAGCCGGGTGCTGAAATTACAAGTTCACGAGACGTCGTCAGCAACACAGTTTGATATCCAAAGATTCTTGCAAGTCTTAATCGTCATACTAACTGTGGACATTTTGTTTTAATTTTGAACGTGTAAACGAAGCGCAAATATAGTTCAGCAATATGTAGAAAAATACAAGGTTCTTAAAATATTTGCGACCAAGTACTAAGTCGAAAACAGTTCAGAACTTGATAAACGCCGATTTATCCGGTGTCTGATCAGGCTCAAAACTGTTTGCATTTGAAGTAATAGTTTTATGGTAAACGCGTTTATTTAGGAAGAATAAAGTCTTCTCTACTGTACATTTTGGGTGCCACTGCGGTCGGTCTATACCCTGACTAGACAGCTTGTTAATAGTTTTGCTGCCAATTAAATGGACCAGTCAGTTTTTACTGATTAGACACCTATGTTATTTTACTCGCACAGTACCTCCTAAATCCATCCTCTTATTGGCGGGCGCCTGGCAGAGACGGGCCAAGGGTAACCATTCGTTTAACTAGCTGGCGGCTCACCAACCGACCACATCAGTTCCAACTCCGAATCCGGCTCCGGGATTCGAACGTTCGACCTCCGGCTTCAGCGATGGACGTCCTACTCCCTAGGCCAAGGTTGCGGTAATAGATCTATTTCGACAATAGTTGTAATATGTTTATAACGTAATATGAAGAGGTCAATATAATTTTACTTACAACAGTTACTGTTTAACATAATTTCCATTACATCGTACAGCTGGTTGATCTTTGTTTGACACCTGACTTAAAGTACGTATGTACCACAGTAAGTGACGTGTGTCTAAACAGAGTAATAACTTAATTTGAACCATGCTACTTAGATAGTCGGTAGAACCACTCTGTGTAAGGTGAGCATAATGGCCTTTTCACCAATCTGCGTTGTTACAGTGGAGAATGTGTTATTCTTTCCCAATAAACGCGTTTACGCTAAAACTATTATTTGCAGTGCAAACAGTTTAGAGCCAGATCAGACGCCGGGTAACCCGGCGTCTGATTAGGCTCCAAACTGTTTGCCACCAAGATAAACAAGAATTATCAGAATTGTCCAAAAGTTGTACTTTTCTACGGTTTAGTGTTTTGCGTTTGCGTACGTTTGCGTTTAAACGGGAAAGAATAACAGATTCTCCACTGTAAAACAAAAATTATGTATTTCTCAGTGTATTTTTAACATTTCAAATAAAATACTTAGTCTTTCTCTTGGTTAGTTGTCGATTTTTATGCAAGTAGTTGCTCAAAGCAGGTTGAAACAACATCTGAAATTGCTTTAGAAGTTTGCATATTTTACTTTCAGCTTTAAAGGGGCTCGCAACCGGATGGTGTTCTTGTCAAAATAAAATAAAATACTCAAATAAAAGCAAATTTGTGGCATTATTTGGCTTTTGACATTAAAAAAATATGATCAGTCCAAAAAACGTCTCAAGAATCGTCACCGAATCTTAGTTTTTTAGATATTTTCCATCGTTTTTCCATAGCGTTAGCTAACGGTATAGTTGTTGTTGTTGCTTCTCTACACGGGGTCAGACATAAACCCGAGCCGAATAATGTTCTATTAATAGCTATCATTGAAGTACGTTAATTCGCTACCATATATATAGAGAGCGTCCGTAGCCGAGGGCGTAAAGGCGTTGCCTCATTTTTCATTTTTGTCTCCGCATGGATGGTCACGGGTTCGAATCCCACCAGAGCCTCTTCTATTTATTTTTTTGGAAATGCATTTTTAACAGAATTTATTATCCTAAACTAAATTTTACCTATTTATATAAGCATTTGACATATATTTACAAATTACTATTTTTAATGCTTGATCCGGTTGCGAGCCTCTTTAAACACCGAGCTGTCAAGATATATGAAACCTATTCTATGTTTTTAACAGTAAATCGTAAAGATCTCATGAAATTAAAACAAATATCGATATTTAACTTTCGTTTTGCTTCAAGCAAGCTTAGTTTTGGACAAATGAGTAATCTCTTAAGGTCCCAATGCTAAGAGTTTAACACAATTTTTTTTCTCAAAAATATTCATTACAAGTGTCCGGTTCTCCGAAACCCTCTCAGTTACCATGAATGGAGAACTTTCTCAGTGCAGTATGGTCTTTCTTCCACGAATCTCAAACGAAGCGTCATTACATTTATATCTTGTTGATTACCAGCCACATCCATCGGCTCTTTCACGTGCTATAGTTGCAGAAATAAATCCTAGTGACACACAGTTTCCAGTCTGATCTGTTGATGTAGCAGCAGACAATACTAAACTATATTACCCTTTCATGATCAAATGTATATTGAGGTTTTTACCCGTCCCCGTTTCATTGTCGTCTGCTTCAACATTACTACCTGTAATATCGTTTCAAAGTGAGATTTAGGGTAGTATAACTTACGTAATTTTAAAACATGTGGCAAAGAGTTTTGATCCTGATCAGACGCCGTTTTACGCGGCGTAAGATAAGGATTAAAATTGTTCGCAATTGCATTTTGACGTCATTGAGAGTGAAAGGGTTAACACGTCCTCAAAAACTTAGGACCCTCGAGGCCCGGGACTGCTCAGAAAGTCGTGTTTTCCCCGTGCGCGCGAGATTTAGATACAACTTAATAACCCTCCTATTACAAACAAACGATGCAAATATGAACACACCCTGACTTGCATTTGAAATTATAAAAATATACTCTAAAACATCTACACCTGATATCACATGTAAAAAACCAAACGTCCATGTAAGACCACACAAGGTGGAGAGTTTTAGGTAGATGTGTATCAGATTTCTGTTCTTGGATGCATGGTCAACGTGTGGTAGGCGTCTAATTGTAACAATAACAGCAAAGAACAGAACAAAGTTAGCAGTGATTAGTAGTCCAGCCGGTAGGGCAAATAGAAACCCAACCATTATGTACTGAGATATGTAACAAATACGACCACCGTAGCCGAGTGTCTGGCTGTGAACACTACTATAAACAACATTGATTACAACAGGCACAGCAGCAACTGCAATACAATACAGTGAATACTTCACGGTTCGCAAACAGCTGTCTCCATTGGTGTGGCGTTTGTTATACCTAAATACCTTAAACATATGGAAGCTGCATACATTCATCCAAGCCAACGTTGTTAGCCACATAAAATGAACCAGAATTCCAACCATTTCGCACGCCCAATCAGAAATGTTACCCGATTGGTTGCTACCAAATTGAAGCAATGTTTGTGCACATATAAGATTTACAGTAAGCATCATGTTATTGAGTCCTGGTTGAGTTCGAAGCTCACTAAACAAAGAGTACGTTAGAAGAGTCAGTATTGAACCGAGCATTGACAAACTTGTACAAATAAGGAAAACCAAACCCTTTGGTCTTCTTCCATCAAAGGTAAATTCAAATCCAGACTCCGTAATTGTTGATTTCCTTGTTGTCTCTTTAACAACTGAAACAGCGTTTTGAAATCGTAATATGCATATAAAAATAGTAGCATTTTCATCACTGTTGGAAGGGAGTTTTACAAACTGATGCATAGAAAGTGAAAGCTGTAACGCATGGACGTACACGCCGCCTCTAAGCTCTTCAATATTAAATTCGTTAAACGGTAACCCAACCAAAGGACATGCTATAGGCGGAATGATTGTCTCGTTCAATGTTTTATGTCTTGACTCCATTCCTTCATGTTTAAATGCTAAGACTTCGGTATAAAATTCACATTTATCATTGTTTGACAACACCATACTTTCTTCAACAAAACTCGGTAATACTAGTGACATTCTGAACTCAGCGTGTACTCCATCACATCCAATTGCCACCAACTCATTATCCATTTCTAAAATATGTTCAACGACAGAATAGTTCATTAGTAAGTATACCGAAACTGAAATTTTCATATTTAACAGAAAGAATGTTGATGTTACATCTTCTTTGCTAGTCCCTCTAGCGTTATTTTCGAGTATGGAAATAGATCCAGAGAAAGAGACAGAACTAGGTAAAAGTTGCGACATCGAAGAGTTAAAGTGGCTCATCAAACAGCCTGATACTATGGCTGCGTCCTTGTAGAGTCCTGTAACCTCATTCAGTTTGATGTAAAATGTGTACGTCATTCCTCCGATGGACTCTACACTGCTGTTACATACCCCGTCATTGTATTCACGAGGAGGATAACACACGATGTCCCTACAAACATCCTGTTGAAATAGAAAACAAGATTTAATACCTTCACCGCCTTACCACAAGTACGATGGTTATTTGCAAACAGTTTGGATCCTAACCAGACGTCTTATCAGGATCTAAACTTGTTTGAAACTCATTTCAATATTTCTGAAGTCAAAACACATAACATTTAACTCTTTCCTCCCTGAAACTTTAAATGGACAATTCCAGTTTCAATTTTTGTCTAGTCCATTTCTTACTTTTAAGAGATGTTTTGTCAATTTTGGCATTGCTTACAAACAGTGAAGACCCTGATCAGAGGGCTCCTTTCGGAGCCCTCTGATCTGGGCCTTCACTGTTTGCATAGGACAAGTGTACTATTCACATGTACACTGTTTGAAAAGCACGCCTATATGCGGGACTAGGGTTCAAAGAGTTAAATTTGAGAAATAACATAAGACTACAATTATTTAAAGCTGGAGATGCCATGACAGTGAAAATGTACACAAAAGATACAGTAGGGGAGGTGTATTTGTTTCTCAATAAACAAACACGTTTCTGCCAAAACATCATTCCTTTGAAAACAGTTTGGAGCCAGATCAGACCTCCAGTAACTCGGTGTTGGGTCAGTTTCCTAGCTGTTTGCTACCAATATTAGAATGCATGGTTTATAATTTCAAAACACTGTCATTTTTCACATTTCATTACATTGCATTTGCGTAAAGTTCGCGTCAATGGTACAATATATTTACGCTAGGGTGCGATAGTCGATATTATTGACTTATTGCGAATAGTCGACCATCGATTGTATATAAAATCAGACTATCGAAAGTTGGACCTTTATCACTGTCAACAAAGAAACGCTGTAAAAAATGTTTACTCTCTCCATAGTTTGTAATGGCATGTTTTATGTTGTGCACAATATGTGCTCAAGTCTCTGTTACCGTATAGCTTGTTCCAATAACAAGGTGTCGGATCGAGCCCTTTGGTAATGTTTTCCCAAAGAGCCGTATGACTCCGCTGCCTGCTCATCGACAAATGAATGGTATTGGATGAAAGGAAGGAAATGTTAACTACTAGTACTTTATTTTATATAGCTTTCAGCAGTTACTTGCCTTATACATATTAAAGTATACAAGTAATCATGGCCACCGTTCCTCGCCTCAAGAACCGCGCATGATGAACACATATAATCATAGCTACTACATTGTACCTACAGAAACACACAACCCAGCAAAATACTTGATTTCAAAATTCATTAATCAAAAGTTCTGTTGAACAACTACTTAAAAGAAACTTAAAAGAATATTTATTTTGTTGTTTAAAGCAGGTCATACTAGAAAATTAGAAAATAGTTATCAGTAATTCTGAATAGTAGACTGTATGGAATGTTTGTGAAAGGCGACCATGTATATAAGTTTCATTACCTGAATCTCGTCATATAGCTGTCTATTTTGACACTGATACGTCAGTGTGGGAACTGCAGATGATATAACCGACAAACTTGGAGGTGTAAATTTAAGAATGGCAGAAAATGAAGTATCAATGATGCCGCCGCCAAAGATCGGAGTTTTAATACACTCCTCGTTATCTGTAAATGTGAGGTTTGTATTACACATGTAGCAGAAAATGTTCCTAAAACGGTTTTCATAACTGTGTTGGTAGGCCAGACAGGCAGTTTCAATTAGTGGGTCGTATGTCTTCCACAGTCCAGTGACATTACACTGAGATATGTATGATGTACAGTAAGGCACTCTGTCATATAAAGTGCTCGGTTTATAATATACTAGATTGCAAGCTTCTGATTTAAGAATGTCAATCAATACCTGTTTGATATTTGAGATAAAAACATATTCGTCGGAGCATGCTATTTCCGGAGTCCAATATTCCAGCTGCTCTTCAGGTACACCGTTACATATTGCACAGTAACCATTGCGGTATATAATGTTTGATCGACGATCAGTTGCTGGAATGTTAACATCGAGAGTGTAATAGTCCTCTATATTCTCACATTTAGATTTGATCGTGTCATTGATATCATAATTTGCGGGACATCCATGGTAAATAAGTATGCTGTCAGTGTTTAAATATTGACCATCAAGGTACGGTCTCAATTGCGGATAGGTACAACGCCAATGCTTCTCTGAGAGAGGTTGTAATGTTGTCGGACCCGGACAACAAGTTTCAGACTTGTGACAATCATCTTTGCACGAACATTTATCACAACACGAAGATGATGGTGTATCAGGCGGCGACACAGGTAACTGTTCCAGTGAATAGCGTGAACTTGTTGATATGTTTGATTCCAAGGCTATCGAAGACGTGTTTTGGTCAAAACATACTGTACTTGCATTACAGAACACATAATTGGTATAGACGATGAAGTTTACTAAAGATTCGTTTAAGATTAATGAAGAGGTCCACGCAAAATTCATTTGTACGAGGATTAGTAGCAACACACAGTTACATTTTATAAAGACACCCATGTTTCCTAAGTTGAGAATCCTGTCAAAACTGTTCCAATGGCAAAGGTTATATCTGTAAATAAAACAAAAGATTAACAGCTTACCATTAAAACATGAAACTATTTTCTAAAATGTGTACATTAAAATGAAACAATTACGATAGTGAACAATACAGAAAAAGATGTACATATGTATATAGTGGAACAGACGTTATTCGTTTCCGATGACTCGTCTATGCCAAAGCTATTACATGTTTGTCCATTGCAAACATTTTGGAGCTATATCATAGGACGGGTAACCCGGCATCTGAACAGGCTCCAAACTGTTTGATACTCATATAAACATATTCGGGTGAAAGTAGTTGTTAACAAGTTGTCCTTTTCTAAGTTTAACTTCAATGCGTTTGCGTTTCGTTTGCGTTTAAACGAGAAAGGATAGCGTCGTCTCCATTGTACGCTCACTATTTTACCGACATTGTTGTCACCTGTTTAAACCCTTTCGCGACGATAATACAGTATTACAGTGGGGCAGACGTTATTGTCTTACCATTTGCCCTAAAAATGTTGTCTGCACTTTCGTTTCCAAGCTAGATTGAAGGCAAAATGCCTGAACAAATATTGAACTGTTTCCAAAGTCCAATATAGTCACCTATGCCGATAAAAGGTATGCATACGGTGCCCCTCCATACAACAGCCCCCTCAACAACGATTCTCTCCGAACAGCAATGATTTCCGCTGTTCCCCAAATAAGACAATTGTCAAACCTTTTTACTGCTAAAATGTAATGTTCTTGAAATTGTCGTCTGCTGTCTGTATCTTCTCGAAGTTACGAATTGGACATTTGGACAGAAGACACATCGTCGCCTTAATCTTATAGTGCGCTATCTACATTTTTGGAAATATTGAGATATATACATCGTTGTTTTCGTCTAAAAGAGAACTATCACCAGGTGCAAACAGAAAATGGATTTGGCGCCTAGTTTCAAAGTTACCACCTCACACATTCCTCTATCTCCATGATTCTCAAACATTTATCAATGTTATACTAAGCTATGTCCTGGAGTTGCATCACTATGATACTTAATTTATCATCCTTAGAAGTATGACTCAATCACGTTTCAGTCATTAAGCACGTGACAGGTATGTTAACAATTGCATTTGGCGGTATCTCCATATGGGCTAAATATTTGTAATATTACACTGAGCTATCTCCAAACTAAAAAATTGAGCCCCAGCTTCCGTAGCACACCATGTCAGCTATAATAAATGAAGAATACGGGCATAATCGTAAATGTGATCAGAGCAAATAGATTTTTACTTGATAATACTCTATTTCCAGGTATGTGTAGATATTTCAGTATAATACTGAAAAAAAATTTTTTTTGAATTTTGAGCTATCTCCAAAATTAAAATTTAAATTACGGAAAAAACTATAAGATGAATGAGGCTGTTATTGTGTTTGGTTATAGAAATGTGCAAGGTCTTTAATATGTTTTTTTATTAAAAAAAGAAAGAAATAAAGACGAATAATTAATAAAATAACATACTTTGAATGTTGGAAGACGTTTTTCTCGAAACAGTAAAAATGTAGATAGCTCATTATAAGAATAAGGCGACGACATTTAGCCGAGTGACGAACATTTTGAATATAGATCAGACGCCGCGTAATATGAGGCGTCTGATCTGGATTCAAATTAGTCACAAATATAAGCCTAGTCGTGCTCAACACATTAAATCTTTTAATTTTCCCTCCCCATAACACTCACTTCGAACAAGATACAATATGTGTCTCCCGGTGTGCGCTGTGGTAGTGAGGGAGCACTGTAACGGCAAATATAACTTCACTGTTACATACGCCAATTGGTAATTATTCTGTCACTTCAAGTCTCAAATGGTTAAACATTTCCTACATTTAGACGCCATTTAATTATTTTACACATTCTTCCAACAAGGGCTTTTCCATGTTTAATTCCGAAACGACTGCTCGACGTCTGATCAGAGTTCTAGATAATAAAACGTTTGAGTTGAGTCTTTAATCGTTCTCAAGCATTTATTAGGTCATATTTTAGCTGTTGCTCCAATCTGACCAATCAAATGGTTGATAACGATGCCAATCACTTTTCAAAACACATCTTACTTCTCGAAAATATATCGATGGTACTTCAAAAACATAAATATAAAAATTTGATAAAAGAAACACCCGACATTGTAATAAAATTGCGATGTTCAGTCAGTGAAGAGACAGAACACTAAATTGCCTTAATATCTTACCTGGTAATAGTATAGGTAAAATCACATCTGTAAACAACGCTAATGTCTCTGGTATTCACTGGAAACCCACTGTAATAGGTTTTGTTAAAATATTCCCTCGTTTAGCTGATGAACATAGGACACAACTACTGCACACATATGTATTAAAGACAATAACATTAGTTATGTATAAATATCTATTAAACTCACTATATACAAATCCAATCACAATTATGTTTAGCGGCAACATAAATACGATAATAAATGAGCCTTTAGAATAGAGAACAGATTGATGCAGATCAACAGTGAAACAGAAAGCTCCTGAATGAGCTTTCTGTTTTACTTTTGGTCTGCATTAAGCAGACAAATGCCTGTATAATTCTCAAAGAGCGTTCGCTTAATACACGTTTCACTGTAGGTCATAAGGGGTCACAGACACGGAGGATCATCAATTTAATTGAATCTTATTGACCGAAACTTAATGACAGCACCACTTTTGACCGTAGGCAATGTTATTGATGCGTATACGGTTCTCACGAATGTAAATAGTTAATAAACAATTGGATGTGCTGACCTCTACAATATCAAAATCTCTAAACAAATATAGTAAATATGTTGTCGATGCAAATACGTTATCAACTTTCAATACCCTATCTTTGCAATGCAAATAATAGTTTTTGCGTAATTGCATTATTGGGAAATAATTACGTCTTCGCTATTGTACACACTGTCAGTTACGTGTATATAGGTTCTTATTTCGTTTTAGTCCTTCTAACACGATTGTCTATACTTCAGAAACTGCTTCTTTCGTCCGTGAAGTGATAGTACTGTTGAATCTAATATATACACATTACCAGTTGACAGTGCGATACAGAGTGATGTATTTAGCTCGAGACGTTTTTGGCGGAAATAGCCGATCTGACGAGCGCCTTGGCGCGAGTCTGATCGGTTGTTTCCGCCAAAAACGTCGAGAGCTAAATGCAACACTCTGTTGCGCACTGCCAACTGGTAATGTGTTTATTATATGCCTTGAATACAAACCAGAAACAACTAAATAGTTGTTTAAATCATTTTACATCCAAAATTTATTAGTTATTTGACGCAGAACGAGAAGTTTTGTATGCCACAAAGAATAACGCGACACTCGTACATGTACGTAAATGACATCACGTTAAATCGAAAGCGACGTCAGAGTAAAATACAAAGTGGCTGATACAAGGTGGCTGATACAGACTCTTGTATTTTACTGTGTAAATACACGCGGAAACGCTCGATATCATTCGAAGGCATATAATAAAAAGTTTTAATCCACCAAATGATTTGAATGTTGGCTTAACTCTTTTCATGCTGGCGGCAGATATATCCTCTACAGTGATTACCTTTACAAACAGTTTGGATCCAGATGAGATGCCGCGTTAAGCGGCGTCTCATCAAGATCCAAACTGTTTGCCATTCTGACCCTGAATTTGATTTTTTTTTGTTGAAAATTCTAATTTTAGAACAATAGCAGACGACAATTGTTGCAGACGGACAAAAATACCCAGCATGCAAAAGTTCAAGGGACTTTACACGTGAGCTTCAGTTACAGCGGAAAATATGTTATTATATCTTCAGGTTAAACGCAACTAAATGCAAATGCAATGCGATAAAGCGAATACAATGTCAGCTTCGTGAAAACCTTGTCGGTATGTGCCAAACAATCGGGAGCCTGATGAGACGCCGGGTTACTAGTTTATTCTGGCTCTAAACAGTTTGCAACGGAAATTATATTTTTTCATTAAGAAATGATAACCTTTTCTATACTGTACAACCACAATAAGCCTGGAATGACTCGGACACAGCCCTGACTCACTTTAGTGAACTTTACCAGTATTTCAAAGTTAAAACATAGCCACAGTTCTACCTTAACCCATATGTGCCAACGGTCTTATATATAGGACATAGGAAAATAATGAACACTCCAAACTGTTTGACGCTCATAGTAAAATAAAATCGCCCACAGCTACAAGAAGATACCATTATTCTCCATTTTAAATGCAAATCGTACCGTACCATTTACTGGGAAATAATAATGGGTTGGTAATCAATATATTCGGACAATGAAGCAAATACCTAATGGCTATCTTAAACGAATATTGTTCAATGAAAATATCAATACATAGGCAAACTGAATGACACAAAAACAAACAAAAATATTGAATTGCCAAATTTTATTTTTATTCGTATCAGGCACATACATTGAGCAAATACTAAATGATACACATGACTTAGTGTATTAAAACCTTGTAAGTCCGTATTATACAAATTTGACAAACAGTATGCAAAACAAAAACAAAAACTCATATTAATATTACACTCAGGAAATGGTGCATTTGTTTTTGAAGGACACGTGGCGACTGAATGCAGAAAATGAAAAGTTCAGAAATTTACCAAACGCTAATGGGTTTAAGATAAACATCATGTTTCTTGAATCTGTGTTTGTTTGACACACTATTTACAGTATATGTATATGACTAAAATGAGGCCAGTGTGTGTTTATTTAAAGAATTCTGACATATAAACACTAACACTCACGTATTGGTAGAAACTTTCTTACAGATAAAAGGCATTTTTCAGTAATATCCTTTTTCAACACGTTTCGTATAATAACGTTAAAACTTGTTTCTAAATAGTTCGAAGGGGGGGGGGGAACAGAAAATGGTTAAACCAATTTCTTCATTTCTTCATTAGTACGCAGATTTACGCCTTCAATATATTCCTCTACTGAAGGAAATAATGACAGACTATACATTATATGAATATAATATGTCTGACAGAATGACAGTAAAATTGTCGACTTTCGGAAAAATACTGCCAACCGAACCGAAACCTCGGTTTAAAGTAATTTTTCCGAAAGTTGATAATTGTACTGTCACTTGTCAAACATGTAATATTTATTCCATTATACCTATGATAACTAGTTACTGTATCTTAGTAAATGGTACTTACAGCTTGAAATCGCACTCTGCTTTACTTTTAAACTGCTTTAAGCAGTCACCGATCTTCAATACTAGAAACAGGCTATGGGGTAAAGGGTTAAGCGTTCAGACGAAAGGAAAACGTCAATGAGAAATAACCTACATGTAAAAGGCATACACCAATGGAATTTAAAGCGCCAAAAGGTATATGTGTGTTGCGGGGAGGGGTTGATTTACATTTTCACAACCATATATAACCACACACGCGAGCATGACCCGACTGTTTTTGCAGGACACTGACCAGGGGCAACATTAATTAGTAAATTAAAATCATCACAAACGCAGGTAATTGAAGAAGGCTCCTCAATGAGTGTTTTAACCCTGACCCTGTCCTATACAACGACTTGTCCGGTGCAGTAAAATCTCCCTATTACGAACACTAAAACGCAGACGTATTGGTTGTATAACATAGTAACAGCTTAAAGCAATGTGACAGAAAAACAGAAAACTTCTATAGAAGCTTTAAGTTACTGCCACATTGCTTTAAGCAGTCTCTTGTCCTACATACCTAATAAGCAAAACAATTGTGGTCGTAAAAGAGTTTTTTTTTATGTATTTGCAAATAATAATGATAAAGATCAGACGGCGCGTAAGGCGGCGTCTGGTCTGGATCAAAATCGTTAAGTATCTTCAACTTGAACTAACAAAAACTAAATTATTTAACAACTGTTGCAGACGACAATTTCAAAGCAGACACTATTACGTCAGTATAAGCTTTAACGCCAGCCATAATGAGTTATCGTCAGCTTAACCCATTTATGACTAGTGTATTCTTCCATGTTTAAACATTGTATTAGTCCATTTTTTATCAAAGGGATTTTTATATTGAAATTCCTATCAGCAAACAGTGTAGACTCTGATCAGACGCCGCATTATGCGGCGTCTGATCAGAGTCTACATTGTTTGCCTATGTCCCATATATGGGATCGTGGGCACAAATGGGTTTTTACCAATTGTACCTTGCGTCCAAAAAAAGGACATAGGCAAAAAGTGTTGACTCTGATCAGATGCCGCATAATGCGGGGTCTGATCAACGTATACACTATTTGTTGATAGGAATTTCAATATAGATCTAATACAAAACGATACTTTTTTTTAGACCAGGCTCTCTCAGATCAAAAATTGGCTATCCCAATAGATAAGCATGGAATAATCCATGGGGCACAAATGAATTTAATAACGTCTCGTATTTACCCCGTGTCATTTCCATGATATCGCCTGCTTCAATTTACTTTCAAGCGCGTTTTTCTCAAATCTAAATGATAGGTAAATTGACTGAAGTAATTATAACATCATTACAGTGAAGAATCTGTTATTCTTTCCCGTTTAAACGCAAACGTACGCAAACGCAAAGCACTAAAACGTAGAAAATAACAACTTTTGGACAATTCTGATAATTCTTGTTTATCTTGGTGGCAAACAGTTTGGAGTCTGATCAGACGCCGGGTTACCCGGCGTCTGATCTGGCTCCAAACTGTTTGCACTGCAAATAATAGTTTTAGCGTAAACGCGTTTATTGGGAAAGAATAACAGATTCTCCACTGTATGAGTATCACAGTGTTTGTATCCTAGGTCCAAGGTTATAAAGCGTTTGAGTTGAATCTAGTATTCTCAAATCTGACCAGTCAAATGCTTGAGAATTGCTTCAGACTCAACTCAAAAACTTTATGACCTTGGAGCCTGGTCAGTCTTTGCGTCACCCGTCGTTTTCTCACAATCCAAACTGTTTGCAGATAACCCTTATACTCGGGATACGGGAGTGAAGAGGTTAACTACAGTGGAGAATCTGTTATTCTTTCCCGTTTAAACGCAAACGCAAGCAAACGCAAAGTACTAAAACGTAGAAAAGAACAACTTTTGGACAATTCTGATAATTTTTGTTTATCTTGGTGGCAAACAGTTTGGAGCCTGATCAGACGCCGGGTAACCCGGCGTCTGATCTGGCTCCAAACTGTTTGCACTGCAAATAATAGTTTTAGCGTAAACGCGTTTATTGGGAAAGAATAACAGTTTCTCCACTGTAATATTCATTTTGTACAGTGGAGAAAACGTTATTCTTTCCCAATAAACGCGTTTACGCTTAAATTATTTTTTCCATTGCAAACAGTTTGGAGCCAGATAAGACGCCGGGTTACCCGGCGTCTGATCAGGCTCCAAACTGTTTGCCACTCAGATTAAAATAAAAAATGAGAAATGTCAAACAATTGTTATTTTCTACGTTTTAGTGTTTTGCGTTTGCGTACGTTTGCGTTTAAGCGGGAAAGAATAATGGTTTCTCCACTGTATGTCCTTCTAAATGAAGAAAATCAGAAATCTGTATAACACACAGTTTGGATACAGATCAGGCGTCACGTTAATTTGCATCTTTTCTGGATCCAAACTGTCTGCGGTGATAAATAGTCGTGTCTAGGGTGATAATGTTTAAACTTTTCTGAGGGAATTCAGTTTCCGACTTTGACAACTGCTTTAATGTTGTCCTCTTTTATGTTTTCAATATAACTTAAACAGCATTTTGAAACTGACCATCATCTGACGTTCTTGTTTTATTGTCTGGATCCCGACTGTTACACATTTTAGAAAAGTCACGCCGTTGGACGATACTGTAAGGGTTACAAATGTAGCCCCTTACATAATGTACAATATGCTGCATTGTCGTCTGCTTCAATTATATCGTTTGCGAAACATATTGAGTTTTAAAACCTTTTAAACAGAAGAAATATTTAGAGATGAGTGGCAAACAGTTTTGATCCTGTTCAGACACCGCGCGGCGTCTGATCTCGATAAAAAATGTTTGCAATAAGTAGATCTAAATCAAGTCGCGCTTAGCATGATGCGGGTTAATGTATGACAGCAAAATGGAATGCTTTGTAGAAGTTTTGAGCGAGCTCGTTTTTGCAACCCAATTAGACGTTGATTCTTGTTTAATTAATCATTTCCGCTAGATCTAAGCGCAGCCATGCAATGGAGATGTAATGTCTTAACATTTAAAAGCAAACCAATTTCAACGAAATGCAGATAAGAACATCTATATAAACATGTTGATGGTATATGTTTCTGTTTGACAAATAACATCGGCCCCGATCTGACGCCGGGTTACCTGACGTCTGTTCGAGCTCTAAACTGTCTGCTATGGGAATATTTGTTTTTTAATCAAATGCTAAGGAAACAACGGAGATAATAAGGTATTTTCAACTATACAGGTAAGTACAAGCTTTTAATAATTGTTTGTATTTTTTGTTTTTTTATCATAAATATTAGCACTCAATGCTGTACTTCGCACGTTGTTGTTAAAACATTGGCCAATGTCTGAAGTATATGCTGCCAAACACTTTTAATAAGGAATATATATTCACACTAATTTTATGTGTAGTTTCTATTCTTTATACAAGTACATGTAAAGATATATATAAAAATACATAATTATGTTTACAATAAAATGTAGATATATTTGCAGAATAACTGGTAAAATATTTGTAATATATATTTGCAGCAAGAGAATAAAGTTATAACATGTACCTACATTTGACTATAATTACATGTATATACAGTTGACTATCTGTTTATAGCTTTTGTGAAGAATAAACAAATACAACCCAGCATTTACCCGTTTCAATGCCAAACTAACATTTGCCAACAGTTAGGACTCTGACCAGAAACCGCGTAACGCGGTCTCCGATCAAGATTCTAACTAATTGTCACTCATACATTTACCAATATTTCTAAACAAAGCTGAGTGACACACAGTTTTGAGACCAATCGGACGCCGGGTTATCCGGCATCTGATTTGGCTCCATTTTTACTTAAAATTACAGTTTAAGCGCAAACGCGTTTATTGGGAAAGCATAACGTATTATCCACTGTATACGATGACAGGGCTGCCATGGGTTGACATGAAAAATCCTAAGAGTTCCAAATTTGCATTTTTCAAGAGCGATTTTACGAATCATACCTTTATGCCATAGCCTGTTGCTAGTTTTGTTGGCATGCGACTACATGTACTTAAAGAATGCTGTAAGTAAAGCAAAATGCGCATTAAGGCGCATTCTGCTTTACATTCAGCCTGCTCTAAGCTACCATGTACAGGAGAAAAAAATCCGAAGTTTTAGGAAAAATGCGGAGAAATGGCAGCCCTGCGATGATTAAATGCAAAAATAAATCAATCTATAACAGGGTGGAAATGAGGGAATTCACTATGAAGACAATCAGTATCATATAGACTCTTGCAATGGTAGTGGTTGCCGAAGACACTTCTGTCGATGACGTCACTTCTACTGCCCGGCTTGGTCTGTGTAATTCTGGAGATCTGCAAGTACAGTGGAGAATCTGTTATTCTTTCCCGATAAACGCGTTTACGCTAAAACTATTTTTTCTTTTACAAACAGTTTGGAGTCAGACCAGACGCCGGGTAACCCGGCGTCTGATCTGGCTCCAAACTGTTTTCCACCAAGATAAACATGAAATATCAGAATTGTCCAAAAGTTATTCTTTTCTACGTTTTAGTGCTTTGCGTAAGTTTGCGTTTAAACGGGAAAGAATAACAGATTATCCACTGTAGGTAATGCTAAAGTGAACATATTGTTTCTTAAAAAGCATTCTTTAGTGTAAGTTAAATGATGAATTTGCAATCAGTCGGGATACCGATGAGACACCTGGCCTCGAGCTGATAAAGCTTTTGAGTAAAGTCTGATATTGTTCTCAAGCATTGGAATTGTCAGATGTGAGACTTTGCTTGAGAACGATCTCAGACTCAAATAAACAAAACTATAACATTCGGAGTAGCCAAGCGGTGTCTAAACTGCAACGAAAGTGTATGATATGCAATTAAAATTTCTACAAAATTACTTATAAATCAATTCCTAGACTTGTTGCATCCGCCACTGTATCATACATACATAACATAACATAACATAACATACTTTTATTGGCTCAAACATTTTTACAATGTTTCTTGCCATTTGAAGGCAAAACAAGATGAACATATTTACAGAGAAGCAATATATCACTGCAATACCGTATACTGGAGTAAGGCAGTATAATATAAACAGTTAACATTTCTTTCATGTAACCGTCATTCAAATGTTAATTTTTTTATCTCATTTCATTTATTCTGATACATGTGACACTTCGTCTTTCGAGAAGATATTAAGCGGGCCTTAAGTGCTTAATTGGAGAATACGTTATTCGTTCCCAGTAAACGCGTTTACGCTACAACTGTTATTAAACATGCAAACAGTTTGGAGCCAGATCAGACGCCGGGTTACCCATACTCCAAACTGTTTGCCTGTCAGATTTAAATAAATAGTCAGCATTGTCAAAATGTTATTACAGTAAAACCTCTCTATTACGACCACTAATTGAAGAACAATTAACTGTATAAAAGACAAGGGATAGCTTGAATCAAGGTGACAGTAAAACAGAAAGCTCCTTCAGGAGCTTTCTGTTTTACTATCACATTGCTTTAAGAAGTCACCTGTCGTAAACACCTAAAATTTAACATAATTTAGTGGTCGTAATAGAGAGGTTTTACTGTATTTTCTCCTTGTTAATGCATGGTGTTGGCGTTTTGTTTGCGTTTAAACGGGAAGAATAACGTATTCTCCATTGTACAATGATCCCTTAAAACCGCAATGAGAGACAAAGAGTGTGTGTTTTGTTCAGAACGAGTTGTTATAGGGAGGGAATAGTAAGACACATTGCTTACATTTCAAACAGTTAACGCGGCGTATGATCTTGGTTCAAACTGTTTATCACTAAATTTTAATTCAAAATGTCCATACGTAACTTTAAGAAAAAACAAAAGACTTCAAAGTTAAGCAGATTATATTGTAGCAGTGAAAACGATATACATACAGTGGAGAATCTGTTATTCAATAAACGCGTTTACGCTAAAACTATTATTTGCAGTGCAAACAGTTTGGAGCCAGATCAGACGCCGGGTAACCCGGCGTCTGATCAGGCTCCAAACTGTTTGCCACCAATTTAAACAAGAATTATCAGAACTGTCCAAAAGTTGTTCTTTTCTACGTTTTAGTGCTTTGCGTTTGCGTACGTTTGCGTTTAAACGGGAAAGAATAACAGATTCTCCACTGTAATGGTATTTTTGGGGAACAGCAACAAACATTGTGGTAAGGAGTGAATCGTTATTCGGAGGGCCGTTGTACGGGGGAGCACTATAGTAAGCGTCTGCTAAGTATGGTTTTAAAGGTACTTACTTTGCTCTTATAATAACCGTTTTTGTTGTTGGAGACGCGTGTCCTCCTTTAACAGACTTCCACGTTTGGCCCGAATCTTCGCTGAATTCTACCACGTGGTTGGGATACAATGTGTTAACTTCTAGCTTGCCGTCTGACATACTGAAAGAACAACAATAAAATCTTCTTATTTCTAGCTAGCCGATCGCGACATGGCTGGAATGTACAAACAGTAAAGCGCATTAAACCGCAAATCGACGTCTGATCTGAAAAGAAAATGCTTGATAGTCGTCGTTATGTGTTTTATGATTTGCAAATATATAAATCTTAATTTAACAAAGTGTACAAACGACAATTTTAAAGCATACGACATTGCGGCAAGATGAGGGTTAACAGAACAAAACAGAACATATATTTGTTTTCGTTGGATTTAAACATTTCGTTTCCCATCCATATACATGTTATGCAATAGTAATAGTAGTCAAAGTAAACAAAAGTCCAATTCATGTAAATTACATGTATACTAAATACATATTGATAGAGAGTAAAATTTAATGTTTTAAATACTCATTTTAGGTTCCTTTCAGGATTTATCAGTCATAAATAATTTCGATCAAATACGAGTATGTGTATAGCCACGTCTTGAATTTGGTATGACTGGTGAAGTGATATACATTCCAAAAATCATCATCTTGTCATAGTTAATCCATTTTCCAGAAATGCACCCTTTTTGCACTTTTAATATATTCCTTCACAGCAAAGAATAGTTCAAACAGTGATGAATATGTACGCTGGTACTATAAGATAATGTTCTATTTCCTAGCAAATGGTATTTTAAACAGGCTTACGGTGCATTCTGCTTTACTTTCAGCATTGTTTTAGGAGGTCATCTTTCTTCAAAGCTAGAAACAGGCAATCATGTAAAGGGATAAAGCAGTTCTGAACATTTGGAAAAACGATATATTTGAGAACCAACAGTGATTGATGAAAAGTTTATTCATTCGTCTGCTAGTCGCAAATTGGCTTGAACTAGCCAACAGCAAGGCGGTGTCTGAGAAGGTTGAAAACTCTTTAACACACATACATGTATATAGTTTGTTTGCGCTTAACCATATAAAAGATTAGTTTTGAAAACATCGCAGAAGACAGTTGTGAATAAGACGATATTGCAACAGTGTCAAAACAGTTATAATGACAGGCATGCCATAAGTTGATAAAAAAAATCCTAAGATTTCAATTTTTTTAATTTTTCAAGCTCGATTTTCCTAATTAAACCTTTAACCCATAGTCTGTTTCTAGTTTTTAAGACACGTAATGCTTAAAGCAGGTTGAATGTAAAGCAGAATGCGCCTTAAGGCGCATTCTGCTTTACTTTCAACCTGTTTTAAGCTTCATCTATTGGAATAAAAATCCGAAGATTTCGGAAAAATCCGGAGAAATGACAGCCCTGTAATGCCATATAAGAGTTTTACTACTTGCAGTGTACTTACACTCCACCAGGAGGCGGCACTCTGTATTTGATTCCTTTCTTTTCTAGTCTCGGCATTTCCTTGTACCCTAAAGTATCTGCAAAGTGCTCCCAATCGTCCTTCATTTTTATGTCACGTGACTGTTTGTCATTGTCATCTTCCCATGGTGCTTTGTGCCACGCGCGCTCGGCGAGGGCGAGAAGCCGGGGGAAGAGCATATAATGGAAATGATCTTCAGTCCGAACCGTTTCACTGAATAGACACGCTTGCATACCTAGGAATAGAAAGTATGATATTTTTCTGTTTTTCAGTAATGCTAGATAATGATGAAAAATTTGATGTGAATATTAAATAATAAGCGAAAACATCCAATCTTTAATGCGAAAGCAAGTGATTGCCTGCAATTTGATTTTCACCTGATTGGAGACCATCACTGACATGGAAGGGGTCTTTCAAATAATAGAAAATTTCCTTATATCTTAAAGTTGGCCTTCATACGGGCCTTTTTGTAGAGATGATTCAACTGAGGTTTTACATCCCTGGAGTAAGTGGACGTTTGTTTAGTTTGCCTCCTCTTTTACGGGCTTTGATTTGTATTGATGCTTAACACCCCATCATTGCCACGCCATACGACCCTGTTTGAAAGCATGATCTTTTATCAATGTTTTATTAAGTCAAATAGCCTAAATCTCTTCATTTTAGAAATATAAACAATATCGTTTTTCAAAGTTAGATTTTTGGCAGTATAACTGACCTAATTTCGAAACAATTGGTAATCAGTTTCGATTGTGTCCGCGGTTTCTGATCGGGATAAACACTGTTTGCAAATGCTCTTCATGACGTCATAGAAAGTAAAAACGGTTGAAATATATTTTCGTATTTAAATAGCGGGCATGTCTCTTTCAATCAGATTATCGGCATGTTCTTCTGCATATCAAACCTACACTTTTTAAATACTGTAAAACCTATCGATAATGATCACTGACAAGAATTAAGATAAGTATTAAAGAAGGATGGCAGCTTAAACCAACATGAAAGTATGGCAGATACAGTGGAAAATCTGTTATTCTTTCCCAATAAACGCGTTTACGCTAAAACTATTATTTGCAGTGCAAACAGTTTGGAGCCAGATCAGACGGCGGGTAACCCGGCGTCTGATCAGGCTCCAAACTGTTTGCCACCAAGATAAACAAGAATTATCAGAATTGTCCAATAGTTGTTCTTTTCTACGTTTTAGTGCTTTGCGTTTGCGTACGTTTGCGTTTAAACGGGAAAAAATAACAGATTCTCCACTGTAATTCCTACAGTCTCTTTCTGTATTACTTTTATCTTGTTTCAATCAGTCACTTGCCTTAAACACAAAACTCTGAACCTCATTTAGCCGTAGGCTTTGCTATAGACGAAGTCAACATATGGTTTTAACTTCGGTCGATGCATTAATAGAGGTCATATATGTGCACGATATTAGTGTTTTCTACTGACCTGTCAGAGTTATTTCTAGATTGGAACATTCTAAAATTTTAAAAGGGATGATCACCGTACTCGTTGATTTCCGTACAGTCAGACAGGGATACGAAAAGCTGTATTCATTGTGCTTAATGTACAGCAGAGAAGACATTATTATTTCCCAAAATAAACACAAACACAATGCACAAAACTGTAGAAAATCAATTTTATCTTTTTAATCTGGGTTACCCGGCGTTTTATCAGGCTCCAACCTGTTTGCAATGGACATAATAGTTTTAGCATAAACATGTTTATTGAGAATGAAAAACATATCAGTAAAACTAGCGCAGCTGGGTCGTGCTGCACGAGGATCATGCTTATCTCAAGTTGGAAAGTGTACGACTATATAGATCCGATTTTACCATATTATCTTTTTACCAGTATGAACTATTCTGTCTAAACATAACTCTGACAAGTCAGAAAAATCGGACAATACCAACCTATGATATTCTCCGGTTTCTGTGGAGTTGGACATGGCTTGTTGTGGCAGATTTTCTTGAAGTTCACAGGCTGACCCATGCGATCAACGTCGGCATTGCGATATATATGGTCGGGCATGAAGCCAAACACTTTCTTACTGTCAGTATATCTTGTTGCCCAGTAGAGGCCTCTTTCTTCCGGGTCTGGCTCATGCGGATGATCGAAGTACAAGTGAGTTGCTGATGGTAACACAACCTAAGGACGGTATTAATAGTAAATTATCAATGGTAATTAATCCCTTCACTGCCTTACCCCGAGTGCAAGAGTAATTTGCAAACAGTTTGACTCCTGATCAGACGCCGCGTAACGCGGCGTCTGATCAGGATCCAGACTGTATGTCACTCATTTCAATATTTCTGATATCAAAATACCCACAATTTAAGTTTAAGAAACAAAAGCAGACGACAAATGTTTTTAATTGATGACGTCACGACAGTGAAGGGGTTAAACTTCCGAGTAATGTCATTGTACAGTGGACCACAAAAGTAGGATGTTGCAGTCTTACTTAATATATTCACTAACACTCGCGCGAAAGACGACTTTGCAAGAGCTTTGATTCTGATGAGTAGAAAAAACAGAATTCTCCCTTAATAACAAATACGCAAACTTAGAAAAGATTTCTATTACATCATCAATAATGAAGGATTTATGATTGTACAAAATAGATGTGACAGCTTAAAGCAAGGTGACAGTGAAACAGAATGCTCCTTAATGAGCTTTACATGTATGATTAACTGTCACATTGCTTTCAGCACTCGCTTGTCTTAAACACCTAATACTAAACACTATTTAGCGTTCGAAATAGAGATGCGTTACCCTTTACCAGGCATGGGGTAATTGACATTGATAATTTAACTAATTAATAATTAATTAACAAAAGTGAAGTAATTGGAGATAATTGTTAATTGAGCAATATTTCAATTACTTAATTGTAACTTAATCATTACTTTTGAAAAATGTGGGTAATTGTTAATTGAATTTCAATTACTTTTCAATTAACCCTGCACAATATGTACATGATTTCGAACAATAACATTTTGAACTCATATTGAAAACAAGATAAGCCTTTTTATACATTTTCTAAGCATGTTCATGTTAGTTTTTAAGATTGACCTCATCTTAGTTAAAACATTTAATTCCATAATATTTACAAACTGACATGATTGAAACACATATAATAATGAAAAGGGTTAGATTAAAAGCTTATTTGGATCCTCTCTATTTTGTCAATAACCTGTCAATAACCTACAAGTATAAATGATACAAATGTGCTAATGCTTAAACAGTTTTAATTCTCAGGTCAATAAAACATGATTTGTTAAAAAGGTGTTAAAATACAATGTAACATGCATGTTGATAATGTAGCTTCATCACGAGGCAATACCCAATATGTTTAGCTAGCTCTTAATTATTCTCAATTCTCAATTTGCAAAATCGAATTGCTTAACCCTTACTGGAGTTGCTCATCGACCAAATAGACTTTGGAAATATACTATGAATTCATTTCACTTGAAAAGTTAGTTTGAATATAGATCAAGTCACACAAAGATCCCAACAGTTTAAACTTCATTGTATATATTTGAGAAAGTATTAGACAGAAATACAAGTGTTTTTTTAAAGACAAAGACAACAGCTTTGCTGTCAACATTCACTTAAGGTGCATTGGGTTAAAGATCATTCATCGCCTGTTTAAGAAAGGTGACATTAGCATTCTTATAATACACAAAGCTATTTTTCACACATTTGGCACTGGGCCATCCTAGTGATTCATTATGTGTTAATGTTGTCATCTGCTGATAGTGTCAGGGATCCAGATTAGGGGAATATTTTGAAGACTAAAATCTATATGCCTGCTTAAAACCATATGGTGCATAGGAATTTGGATTGGAATTGTTTCATTGAGATGATTCTAATGCATAGTCTCACCATTGGGTTTGGTAAACATAAATGGAAAATGTTGGAAATATTTATTTTATACCCCCTTGTGTGTGGCCCTGTCATGATGTGTCATCTGCTTTGAAAACTAAACACTTAAATTTTGACAATTTCATAACAAACCTTAGCCCGGCATTAACAGCTTCGATGCTGATCAGCTTCAAAATAAGTCTGATCTGTTTCTACACTGGTTTAATAATTCTACATAGTTGTGATTGGCAGTGACATTTTTGTGCTAAATAGTACATAGAGCAGACTCTTATCAGATGGCACCTTCAAAATCCTCCGATCTGGATCTATATTGTTTGCAAAGAACTAATAAACTTGCATCATGTAGTGTAACGGTGCAAAGTAATTGTTGATTTAATTTAATTGAGGGGTAAAGTAATTTAATTTAATCATTACTTTTGGAAAAACAGAGTAATTTAATTGATAATTTAATTGCATTTTATCCAACTAATTGGTAATTTAATTAATTACTTTGCTAAGTAAATGACCCCATGTCTGCCCTTTACCCCATAGCCTGTTTCTAGTTATGAAAACAGATGACTACTTAAGGTACTTCGCATATGCGCGTAGTTTCCATACGATTGTTATGAAAATTGTCATGAAGAATGATAATAGCCTAAGAAACAATGTGTGTAAATATAGGCAAAATTTATCGTGTGGTTTGTCTTTAAGGTCTTTTTTCTGACAAAAACCTAGAATTTTAATGATTTTATTTTTCTTAAAAATGAATAAAGCTAATGACTATAATTCTCGCCCAATAAGTAGTCCACAACATTCATTACAAGAAAAGCTAAAAACATTTTGAATAAAGGTGTCCAGAAAGATGTTATCAGTTATTTAAATTTTGCAAAATGCTAAAAAATTGAATTACAAAAAACTGACTCATTCAATGTATATTTGTTTTCATTTTATTCAAATATATGGTTGATGAACTAGTCAGTCTGAAAAAATTAGAAAATATTACAGTCAGGATTTGTTGTAATAACATATTTTCTTATTAAAATGTGGGATATTTGTTGTTAAGATACAGTTACCTACCTTAGAATTAAAACTTCGTCATTAAAATGCATTATTATTTATTCATGGACTTGCATACAAGGTTTATTATATTGTTTGAACATAATTATAATGGGCAATATCGATCTTGAAAAGGTTAGCGTATTGATAAGCTTCAAGGTGTGGCTTTATAGTTCGATCAAATCGTTTACATGTATACCGATTTAATTGACTTGTAAGTCATTAAACTAAAACGTACAGGTAAGTGGACATATACTTGGACCGTAAACATCACTAGTACTAATCAACGAAGACTAAACATAACATGTCTCTTGATTACTGCGTTATGGATTGACAAGTCAATAAATCGGACACTTAAAAAAAATATTTGGATCGGATGGGTCTCGAACCTATGACCTTTAGATTGCTAGTCAACCACTAAAGTCAACCACTATACTAACTGCGCTATGAAGGATTATACTAATTTATATCAACATTTCCTTTATATAAATTTTCTAGTATAAACACGTACGAAAAAAGTCTGTGTCGTCCAGACGCATATCCGCTCGCCCGCAAGACCGACTTCCGGTAGCGAAAGGCCTTAAAGTGGGTTGAAAGTAACGCAGAATGTTACTCGTATAACGACTGGTCGTATTTAATATGAGTCTCTTGTTTTGTTCGTAAGTTGACACACTTTTTACTGAGCATTTTACTTCACATATACTCATTTACGCATGTAATTTATACATCCGCTGAAGAAAAGAGTTCCAATTTATACAGTATGACATGAATTATATATTCTAACAGAAGGTACTTTGAAGCAGGCCTAAACTAAAGCAGAACGGGCATTCATTGTTGAATGATAATGTCAGCGCAGTGAATGATGACGTCATTGCAATAAGGGGGTTATTAAAGACCTTACCTTGTAACCTGCATCGGCAAACTCAGATACTCTCTTTGCCTTGTCCTTACTCCACGCATTGCTCCAGGTATACGCATATACAGGTCTGAAACAAATTACAGTCGACCTTCGATATCTCGAACTCGATTAAGTCGAACATACCCGTATTTCAAAGTTAAAACGTGGCTGTGCCACGTTTTAACTTTGGAAAACAGGTATGTTCGACATAACCGAGTATTAAATAATGCAGTTCATGGGTCGACATATCGAATAGTTCGATTTAAACGAGTTCGAGATATCGAAGTTCGAATGTATTGTATAGTAAACAGTAGATAGAGTTGAGAAGTTGAGAAGATATTATTTTTTCCCAATTTTTCCTCAAAATATGTTCATTACAAACAGTTTACGACCTGCTATCGTCGTCTGATCAGGCTCCAAACTGTTTGCCATCAATAAAAGCAACACTGCAACTGTTGCAGTATCCTATCATTTATTTCATGTTATTACATTATGTTTGTTTTTTGTTTTGTTTAACCCCTCATTACCTTGCCCCGAGTATTCTTCGGGTCTCTTTGATGTTTACTTGTTGGTTGGCGTCCGTTTCTGCCATCTTTGTTGCGATGCCCTACTCGTATCATTGACTGAGATATCTGGTTCGTTTGAATGCCCAGTGTAAAGTCTCATCCGGAGAACTGACTTACGCCGGGTGCAATAGCTATTTGCATATACATGTAGTTTGAATCCTGAACAGATTTGCAATTTTTTTCAATATGTCATAAGTCAATATACCTACAATCTAATTTAAGAAATAACAGTAAACGATAATTGTTTAGAATTGATGATGTCATTACAGTGAATAGGTTAAACAGGAACGAAAACCATTCTCTCCACTATAAAGCAATTGTTGCTATCTATTATTGTAACATGTTGCTTAGGTTTTCGGTGAAAAACCCTCCACTACAATGGCATTATAACTTTTTAACCATAGACGCCTGATTTATTTATCAAATTCATCATTTTAGGATCTTTGACTTAAGAAACATATAGCCGAATGTAAAACCGTCTTGACTCCGATCAGACGCCGCGTCACGAATCGTCTGATCAGGATCTAAACTGATTGCAAATAACCATTGAACTTGGTGTAAGGCAGTGGAAGGGGTTAAAGCAATATACCGGTACTGATCTGACAAAAAAGTGTTAACCACTTTTGTGTTTGTACAGCGAAAATTTCCTATCAAACACTGGTCTACACTGCCAATGTTCTTAGTAGACATTAGGCTTAAATGAGTTGAAAAGCATCATGCTTCTTCAATACCTGGTTATTAATCACAAAATTGACTGCATAATTCATGGTCAACAAATGAGATTATTGTGAAGGCATGGATACGTTTGCTCACATACACAATAGACAAGTTAGTATGTGCGTAGCAGAACAGAGTTTAAAAATGACGCTTATACATTATAATGCATGCACACACACCGGCGCTATAATTGTGTTGCAGGGCCTTAAAACTCAAACGTACAAACAAACAGAAATATTTACATCCGTCCCGCACTGTCCTTATATAACACTATTCTAAAAAGAGACTTGCATATTTCAATGAATGGTCATTTAAAATCCAGTTCTAGCCGGTTGGTTTAGAGGCGGAGCTATACTGATCACTTTCAAAGAGATACAGAAGTCCATATGGTAGGCGTGGTTTTAACGCGGAGTAATCAAGTATGGCGTGTGAGTAAATTAAAACACGCGAGCTAAATTTAAGATGCCTATAATACAAATTTTTCGTAACTTCGTGTGTTTTTAAATGTCTCAAAAGGGGTTTTAAACATATCAAGAAAGTTTACCGGTTACAAGTCTAAATTTATCAAGTAATTATAATATGTGAGTGGGACTACTTTCAGTCCACATATAGAGATCGTTACTACGATTAGCAACGCATAGCAACGGGCAAAGTGTCTATTAGTACGGGTATGTACATTTCTCAGTTCACAGTGGTATATAAATATAAAAAATAAATTGCGTAGATCTACTTCCGTTATTCATGAGCTGAATCTCCCATTGGGTGTCGTTGTAGCTTAACTTTGCTAGTAAAAGCATTGAAGTTCCATCAGCTCATGAATACCGGAAGTACGCAATTCATTTCTTAAATGGTTTAACTTACGGAGTGTAATCTGTTATCGGGTTGGGTCTATCATGTGCATACATTCCATCTTCCCAAGCCGCCATTTGCAGGTTCTTGTTTGCTAAGATCTTTGACACTTTCGTCACAAACTCTTGTTGCAGCTCACCAGTGCTGCAAACATATTGATAGCAATGTCAGAGTAATCGGATCGCATTCTGTATAATCACAAGTCGCCTACAGGTACCTTAGAGAAGATATTCTCTCTCAATAAACACTTGAACGCTTAAACTATTGTTTCCAGTGCAAACATTTATAGCCAGATCACCCGCCGGGTTACGCGGCGTCTGTTCAGGCTCCAAACAGTTTTCCACCAAGATTAGAATACATCGTCAGATTGTAAAAAAGCTGTACATTTTCCATTTTATTGCATTACATTTGCGTCTTGTTTGCGTTTAAACGGTAAAGAATAACGTCTTCTCTTTATCACGTTACCGATGACGTCAGAATAGAATAACGTCTTCTCCACTGTACAACCGAGAATACTATCGATCCGCAAGTCTTACGGTTAAATGTTTGTAACAGAATCACTGTTTGTTGTTACATGTAGCAATACTGATTCAACAACAGGTTCTTGACACATAGATCTACATAGAAATTGAAAATTAAAAAAGTCTAGACTTCTATTATAGATACAAGGTAGTATACAACGTTATCCAACAGGTAGTCTTGACAATCGACTTGAACTGTTGCTAAAATAGATTAGATCGCCGAAATGCTCTTGTTGTACCCTCGGGAAATGATTAATTTATCAATATCTACTTTTTAGTTCATCAATTCCGTCAAATAACACCATAGTACTTGCATTTATAACGAAAATGTGCATCAAAAAGTTTTATGGCGTTCTGAACGTCCAGTTTTTATTGGCCAAAATAAGGGGTAATCTAGTCGGTTTGCAGATTTAACGGCCTTTAGGGCTAGAACTTTTACCTAATTTCATTAGAGAAAATACGTTTCTGTCAAAACATGACCTCATTTGCAATCAGCCATATGAAATATACGAGTAATTTGGCATGAAATTGACAAGTGAAAGACTCATTTCATTTTGAATTGTATTTTGAATACCGGAATGGATCAAATGAACGGAGCGATGTCTTGGTCAAAATTACACAGGGAAAGTTGCTTTTAAATTTGCATTCTATGTAAATTGTATAAAACTAAATATATTTCATTTAAAGATGATTTATAACATTTGGTGAGATTTACAGTGGCATAGGTCGTTAACTGTGAACACCTAACAGACCATTCCTACATACATGTAGGCCCGTGGCTAAAGAGTGAGGACGTTCAGAACGACATAAAACTTTTTGATGCACATTTTCGTTATAAATGCACGTACTATGGCGTTATTTGACGGAATTTGATTAAGTAAAAAGTACATATTGATAAGTTGATCATTTCCCGAGGGTACTACAAGAGAATATCGGCGATCTAGTCTATCATAGCATAAGTTTTAGTCGATAGTTAAGACTACCTGTTGGATTGCGTTGTAAACCTTGTATATACAATAGAAGTCTAGAATTATTTATTTATTTATGTATTTTGTAATAGATCTAGATCTTTGTGTTAAGTACCTGTGGATTCAACAAAAGCCTTAAGTAGACTGTTGCTGAATAAATGTTAACTGCTGCAAATAGTTTGGATTGAAGTGAAACGCTGAGTAACTCACCGTCTTTTCTGGATCGAAACTGCTTGACGCTTTTATGTAAATAGCTAAAGGATATGGTTAGTGAAAATACACTAGATTTTACTGGCCTAAACATGGTTTGCACCCAAAATCAACCCAGCATACTAAACGTTAACCATTCCACTGCCTTACTGTGGTGCAATCGTTATTTGTAAAAAGGGTTGCCATAAGTTGATCTTGAAAATTCTAAGATTTTTATTTTGTTTATTTTTTAAGAGCAATTACTTACATCAGGTTGATAGTAAAGCAGAAATCACCTTACGGTGCATTCTGCTTTACTTTTAGCTTGCTTGAAACTACCATCTGTTCGGAACATTCCGGAGAAATGGCAGCCCCGTGTAAAACAGTTAGGATCCTGATTAGAGCCCACGTAACGCGGGCTGTTACCAGGATGCAAACTCTTTGAAACCCATTTAGACCGTTCTTAATACCTTACGATATAAAACAAGAAATCAAAGCAAACAGCGATTTTTAAACGCAAATCACGTCATGACAGTCTGTCAAACAGTTTGGACACTGTGTAACACTAACTTCACGCTTACTTTGAACATTACTTGTTAACGCCAATAAAAAATAAAAATGCTATATTATATTAACCTTGGTTTGTCTCCGTCTTTCTGTTTATGTTTACAGTGTTCCGAGTTATCCCAAGAGCCTTCTGCAACCTCATCGCCTCCAATGTGGAAGATCTTCAATGGCATCACGTCTTTATGCAGTGAAATAAAACCGTCAATGACCTTCTCAACAAAACTGTAAGATGAGTTCAAACAGGGATCGATTGCATTCGCCTTCCATCTCTGAACACTCTTTATACCATGGTATTCGTCAATATCACTGAGTAGATACGATTTAGGTACATTTGATGCACCGGTTTCCTCTAGATGCTGTCGCTTTGTTTCACGATGTAACATGGATGTAATTGCAGCAGAAGAATGACCCGGCATGTCAATTTCCGGTATGACGTCAATATGGAGCTGATCAGCGTGCTTCAAAATGTCCCTATAGTCAGTGGCGGTGTAGAAACCGGAACCGAAAGATGAAGTGTCAGGTCCTGAGCCTAACGCTGGTACCACGCATTCGTTGCTGACATCACTGTGACATCTCTTTCCTCCGACCTAGAATATTGTTTTACAGTGGAGAATGTGTTATTCTTTCCCAATAAACGCGTTTACGCTAAAACTATAAGTTGCAGTGCAAACAGTTTGGAGCCAGATCAGACGCCGAGTAACCCGGCGTCTGATCAGGCTCCAAACTGTTTGCCACCAAGTTAAACAAGAATTATCAGAATTGTCCAAAATTTGTTCTTTTCTACGTTTTAGTGCTTTGCGTTTGCGTACGTTTGCGTTTAAACGGGAAAGAATAACAGATTCTCCACTGTACCTCTTAACACATTACTCCATAGATACAGCTTTTATTTATTTATCCACTTAATAAAATAGTTGTACATTTTACAGTCAGGAATATGTACCATAAGATATATTTCTAGATCTTAACGTGAGAGCTTAAAGCAGATTGAAAATAAAGCTGAATGTTTACTAAGGCGAACTCTGTTTTACTTTCAACCTGTTGTACGTGATCACATGCCTTAAATATTAGAAACAGCTTATGTGTGGGGTGATTAATTTAATGATAATTTTTTAACATTTCACTCTTTACTATACTTAACTGCGGTGGGAAAATATCATTTGACAAGATGATTAGGGTAAAGTACACTAATATTAGTTACATCTCTCCTATTACGACTTCTAAGACATTCATTTAAGGCAGGTTGTTCCTAAAAGCAATGTTAGAATAAAACAGAAAGTCCCTACAGAAGCTTTCTGTTTTACATTCATCTTTGCATATAAGGGACTGAAACCAAATGATATACAATTGGTTCCTTTGTACATGGATGCCGTGTGCCTATATAAACACCGTATTGCAAGTTAGAAATAAGATCTATGTTAAACCTACATTTCAAAGAAAACTATATTGCCGTCGGTCAGGATCGAACGCGGATAAGGCTAATCAAGAGATGTGCTAGAGCTGTACCCATACATTAACACATTCGACTATAAAGGACTTTTTATCTGCTACAGTGGAGAATCTGTTATTCTTTCCCGTTTAAACGCAAACGTACGCAAACGCAAATCGCTAAAACGTATATGGATTATATTTCTGGATATGCCATATGCAAGCTGATATGACACATTTTGTTTTATTTGAGTATTTCCTTTTTATTTTGCAAATACAGTCGAACTTCGAGATCTCGAACTCGGTTAAGTCGACATACCCGTATTTCAAAGTTACATGTAAAACGTGGCTAAGCTATGAACTATGGGTATGTTAGAATGAACCGAGCATGAAATAATGCAGTTCATGTGTCAAACTATTGGATAGTTCGAGGCAAGCAAGTTCGAGATATCGAAGTTCGACTGTACACAATTTGGGTTTCAGTTTCTTAAGCGCCAACCTGTTTGTTATTTGTATACAACAATTAGCCTTCCTTTTTATGACCGAAAAAAAGATGTGTTGTTGATGGTGCTTACCAATCATGTGTATATAAATTGTCCAATATACCACTTATTTACAAAGAACATAATACTTTATACTTTGATAAACACTTTTATAAAGATATTTTAAAATGCATTAGAATAGAATAAGGCACTCGAAGGATTTGTCATGAAATTTTAGCATTGTATCTGATGCGTAAGTTTACTTAGTCTAGCTATCATTTATCCTGTTAAATTGTAGTGTCAAACTATTTTGTAATAATAACGTTTCTCTACACAAAGCTTTTTACTGTCAAATACATGTACTACTAAATATGACATGGAAAGTGTACAACATTATGTTGATATATCACCTTACAAGGTACAGAAGCATTTATTCTGTCTCCAACTGGGCGTCTGATCAGGCCCATGACAGATAAACACTTAAAGAAGGTAGAAAGTAAAGCGCAATGCTCCTTAAGGTACATTCGACTTTACTTGCAGCCAGCTTTAAGTTACCATCTGCTTCGATATAGCACACCTTGATTTGTATGATTGTACTATAGTGGAGAATCTGTTATTCTTTCCCGTTTAAACGCAAACGTACGCAAACGCAAAGCACTAAAACGAAGAAAAGAACAACTTTTGGACAAGTCTGATATTTCATGTTTATCTTGGTGGCAAACAGTTTGGAGCCTGATCAGACGCCGGGTTACCCGGCGTCTGAACTGGGTCCAAACTATTTGCACTGCAAATAATAGATTTAGCGTTTATTGGGAAAGAATAACACATTCTCCACTGTAATTGGAACTATTTTCTTCTTTGGACGAATGAATTAAATGCGCCAAATCTGCGCTTCCTTTGGGATAAGGGTTTTACAGAACAGAATAACGTCTCTTCGATTACCTGCGTTAATTCTGGCAGTCCCGGGATTTCCACTCTCCAACCCTCATCGTCACTGAGATGTAGGTGGAGTTTATTGAGTTTGTACATAGACATGACGTCCATAAGACGGTACATCCATTCCTTTGGCTTGAAGTTCCTCGCTACGTCAACCATTAACCCTCTGTACTCAAACCTTCAGAACAAAACATGGTGCAGCATAACGCAATATTTAGCGAAGATTGGGTCATGCGAGGTTTAATCCTTTCGCTTAGGTAACTCTTTCCTTCTCAATGACGTCATAAAGCGCATTTGCAAACACTTTTATCCTGATCAGACACCGTTTAACGTGGCGTCTCAGAAGGATGAAAACTGTTTTACACTCGTATCGATTGTTTGTAAGTCACACTGCCTTAAATTAAATTGAAACGAAATTGCAGACAACAAGATTGAAGTAGACAACAACGAAAGTTTGAAGGGATATAATTCCACGTCAAAAATGGCAGTGAAAAAATTAAAACGTCATAAATCAGAAACCCACACAAACTAACATGCTCGAACATTTCGAGGTTAACTGCTAACACTGTCAACCTTCGCGACATGTATATGCCGTAGCCATATTGGAATTCTAATATGGCGTAGGCAGATCCAGAATCTGCCTAGGCCATATTAGATATTAGAATCATTGTCAATCTACCTCAATTAAGCAATTAGTTTGGATTATAATGGAGATAAAAGTAGTGTATTGATAAGTAACCATTTACCTTCACTTTTGTTTGGGCTTCATGCCTATTTAGCTCCACCAGATAATGGACAATATAAAGCACCTAGCTTGGTTTGAGAAGAAGCTAAAAGTAATGTTTTCATACCAATTAATCATTCCTTTAAACCTTAGCAGAAACAACAACAACAATTAACCATTCATTTTTGAATTAATTCCACAACTGCCTATGTCTAACTAAATTTTGAAAGCAATCTCAATTTTCCGTTGGAGTGCCTTCTTTAGACTGTGAAATTGACCGTTGGAGGATGACGTCATAAGCTTTGTTTACTACTGGGCATTTTCCCATAGTAAACAGCGGCCGGTTGATGGGACTCATTAGATATCCCCCCTCGTCATCGTCCAACGATCAATCTCACAGTCTGAAGAAGGCACTCCAACGGAGTGCCGAAACTCTCATGTAAGTAAAAACTTATTTGGATATGCGAGTAGAAAATAATTTTAGAAGTTAACATAAGCTATCCTGATGAATTTCTTTCGTAATACCTATTTTATTTAACTTAAATAACAAAGAATTGTTCAAAAACACATATGAAGTGCTGAAACAACTAGATTCTAATATGGCATAGGCAGGTTCCGGATCTGCCTAGCCATATTGGAATTCTAATATGGCCTAGGCAGTTCCGGAATCTACCTAGACCATATTAGAATTCCAATATGGCTAGGCCATATCAGAATTCCAATATGGCCTATGCAGATCCGGAATCTACCTAGGCAGATTCCGGATCTGCCTAGATTCCAATATGGCATACGACAATAATTATACACATCATTAACAAACAATGAACATTGGAAGAGTACATGTTCTTTGCAAACCGACCCGGATCAGAGGTTATCAGCGATTCAGTATGAGTTCTCTGATCAGAGTAGGATTTTGTTTTCGTTTTGAAATTTGTTATTAAAATCAACCTTCAAATTGACCAAAATAAATTATTTACAATTGAATTATTCCATTTTAAGTAACTGGAGTGCATGAAATGATAACCTGTAATACAGTCATGTAACACACATGGCTCATAGCCACATATAGATTATAGACCAGTATATCGAAGTAATAGATATAAGGATCTATCTACATGTTTATAAAACATACACAAATAAGTGGATGCGTAAAACACCATTACACTGTATTTGTACGGATGCAGGGTATAGATGTAGATGTATAATAAACAGATTGAGGCTAAACTTTTGTCTTACATACATTGATCACTAATTAGAGAAACAATGAGCATTCAGAGCCCAATGTAGGAGCGAATACACTGAACATTTCCAACATAGCATACTTATGTTGCAACAAAACTCTGTACTGTTACTATTCATTATAATAGCATTTATTGCTTTTCTTATGAGTAGTCACTAGGGATTTGCTAAAATAACCAACCAAACGATAATCGGTTATATCGGTTAGGTCTCAATCGACTACTTTCCGATTATTACAGTAATCGGTTAAAAAAGAGGCAGCCTTACAGCACAAATGTTCTGTTTCAAAGGTTTACTCACACATAATTGTAGCTTCATTCTTCAAATGCATGAATCAAATCTGGTATTCCATCTTTTCTCCTATCCCCCCCCCCCATTACACACACACACACATATATAAGCCTATATAGTGCCTTTAAACATTTAAGAATAATTTAGAAAGTGGTAGATACTCTCTTCCGAATAAAAAGCTCAATTTGTCATATTTACAAAACATTCAAATAGTGTCATAACTTTGAACCGTTTGTACACACCGCGGTTTCACTTAAGAGAGCAAAGGTCAATAAACAATTGCCGACCTGGAGCTAAGTAACTGATTATCGGCGTCCAAGCCATAATCAGTCCAACACTAGTATTAACCTCATACTGTTTTGATTAAATATTAGAACGCTAATATGTAAAATATACGCCTAATCTGGAGCTCTGACATAACATAATTGATTCGAGTCTATTTTGTAACCTACCTTGGTCTATCTGACACTTTAATTTTAGGGAGTTCCCCGTTTGAGCTATCGGCCAGACTGATGAGCGTCTGAACACCATACAGGGCTCCTCGGGCATCTTCGGCAGAAATAGTGATGGAATCCGGCGGATTCACTTCCAAAACGTATCCTTCCGGGTTGTTATTTTGCGGTAACTTTATGAAGACCATCTTCTTCTTTGATGACCCTACGTTTTGGTTCGTTTTGACAGGTACACGAAAGTGCCCTTAGAACGACAAAATGAAAGCATATATGTAGTGCTCCCACTCTACAACAAGACTAAATGTGAGACAATGATTGCGTTTGCTCAGAGCGAGTTGTTCCTAACGCATGCTTACATGTACATTTGCAGATAGCTTGAAATGCGATCAGAAGCCCCGTAATGCAGTGTCTGATTGCATTTCAAGCCGTACACATCTCGGCATTATGTTTGTTTTCTATCAATGTGTCCAATATGTGCTTTTGAGAAAACACAGCATACGACAATTTTAAGCACACGATATTACAGCCATGCAAATGTTGGATGTGTTTGGGAACAGCCGCAAACGTTGTTGTAAGGAAGGCATGCTTGTTCAGAGGATAGTTGTGGGGACGGAGCACTGTACGTGTAGACAACGTAGGTATTATTTAGTAACAAATAATTTAGATCATGATAATTTATGGTGAAACATTCCGAAGCTTTCTGATCTTAGTCTATAAATATTTACTCATATCCAATGAATTTAAATGCGGTTGTAAATGGTTCATAGAGACACATCCAATGATTGAAAATCAAGCATTGGAAAGTAATTGATGTAACCTCAGGTTAGAAGAAGGGCAGAAAACTTATATTATAGAGCTCCAACTAAGATGGGCGTTGCAAGTACATATACTACATTCCTAATTTCTCTATCGAATAAAGCTAGCCACTTTTGAGTAAACTTGTGCAACTTGGAAGAAAAGATCGCACCTGCAAGATATGTAGATTCATAACTAAACTCAGTGGATTCGATGACACTCCAACCGCGGGCATTCAGGCGTAGGGTTTGTGTTTTGTCCATAATGGTGTCACCATTTGGCGTAGGAACAATTCGCCACGGGTCTTTAGTTGATTGCTGCTCTCGTTTATTCATTCTATAACGATCTGGCGCATTGAAGGGATTGTACAGGTCTTGCACGGTTCTTTTCCATTTGGCTGGGCTATCAAACTTGCCAACAAATGACAAGCTTTCGTCCGCAGTGTTGTGGATGACTTTAGGCTTCGTTCCGACGGCACTGACATACCAGTTGGGCATCTGGTCCGTTCTCGTGACAGTCCACCAATAGTTATGGAGAACGCACGTGATTGTTTTACCGGCATACAGACCCGTGAATACATTGTCACGTGGTGTGACGTAGTAAAGTCCACCGTTTACGTGACCAACGCGTAAACCACACGGCAAGTCTTCTTCTATGAAGCCGTATAAGCTAAAGAAAAGCAAAAGGCCATTAACACAAATCTATCATATACACAGTAAATGTGGCAAGTAATTTCAATGGCGATTTATAAAGCAGAACAAGTGTGATGTAGAATAAATTAATTTGTTAAATATATATAACTACGTTTAAAGTATGTAGAATATAAGAACAAATATGTAAAAATGTTTGAATTTGAAGTACGGATATTGTCACCTAAATTGAAATTGTAAACAAAGTTGGAATGTTTGGGGAAGAGCGGCAAACATTTATGTAAGGAGGGAATTGTTGTTCAACCTCAAAATAATCAAGACCAACAGGGGAAAAACAAGTACACGTACCTTTGATATAAACAAGTTCGGGATATTGACGTATGGCGGAAGGTAGAGCTGAGAAAATGTTATGTTTTCCATTTCAACGCAAATGAAACGCAAACACATTTAAGAAAATGACAACCTTTTGATATTGCTGACTATTTATGTTAACTTGGGCGGCAAACAGTTTGGTTACCCGGCGTCTGATCAGACTCCGAACTGTTTGCATTTGAAATAATAGGTTTAGAATTAACGCGATTATCCACTGTATGACGATGACAACTGCCGGTGATGACCTAACCTTGAGTGCACTATGTTATGGTCGTAAACCATATGTAACAAGATGCTAGTAAGTTTGAACATTGAAATACGGATTACTCGACCTAAATGAATTTAAAATAATCCCAATCTACAGTAGAAATAAAAGTTGTTCCGCCAAAAGCAAATTCAAAATACCAACGATTGACAGAAGATACGACTACAGTTTTTACACAAAAGCTAACAGATGACAAACTGTCCGTGTTACATAGTCTTTACTTGAACACGCTATGTAATGGCCGTCAACAAAATATGTCGTCTTCAAAACATTTCGAAATTAATTCACCTGCATTGTTATTCAGAACATAGTACCAGAGAATCAACAGTTTGGATCCAGATGAGACGATGACTTACTCCGGATCGCATGTGAGTCCAAACTGTTTGCTATAGTTATTATGATTTCAACCGCAGTATGCAGAAGGTTAGCGCAGAACAAGACTATAAAAAAAATTCAGAAAATTGCTTTTGAAGTTGTTTTGTAATTGCATCTTTCTTTAAGAAAATTCATGTATTGAATTCAAATTGCCTAATTTAATTGTATTCATATAACCAATACTATTCTGTAATTCATAGTTGAACTTTCGAGATAAATAAAAAACAATTAACTAATAAACTCAATTGACACGTATATTCATCATTAACGATGCTTTACCTTAACCTATGTTCAGAGAGCTTGTAATTTCTAAATAAACAACCGCAGATAGTCTTAAATGTATTAATTGAGTTTGCTTCGACTAGATGTTTGAATCCGCCACTCATAAAAAGGAGATAGACCAAAGCACTCATTCAATCTAGCAAGTATCAGTTCCTGTTAGATCACCCGATGAAAGCCATACTAGAGGGTCTAACAAAAGAGTCGTCTCAAAAGAGGAAGCTTTGTACATGAATCCAAGAAGCTGACAAGATCAAATGCCGGAAAACTTGGAACACCTACCACTTCTCTTGAAGAGTACAAGCCACTTGAGCTATGGAAATATGACACACATTAGAATACGCACAACAGTACCAGGCATTCAGGCTGGTGTGGAAGATGAAGTCATGAAGAAGTCCCTGACAGAAGCAATGATCCATGAAGACTACCCAATAGAGACATGGACTCATGTGTATACAGATGGCTCTGCAACTGATGCTACACAAGATTGAGGTACAGGGTTTTTTATCATGCATACCAGCTGGAAAACAAGTGAGCATCCCAACAGGCAAACACTGTACCAATTACAAAGCAGAAATTGAGACCATCATACAGGCTCCTAAAGCAATAGGAGAGTCAGATGAAGACTGCTCACATGTTGTTATTATGACAGATGCTCTGTCAGTACTTAAAGCTCTCGACAAAGCCAAACCACTCTCCCTTGCCAGAGAGCTATATTAACTCTGCAGGTACCGACATGTGTCATTTCAATTGATACCTTCACATTGTGGCATTTACGGAAAAGAAAAGGCTGATAAGCTGGCTACAGAAGGAGCTAAATGCGAACAACCGTATGATGACATGACCCATGAAGAAAAGGTTACCCTGATAAAGACGCAAGCAAAACTCAAGTGCAAAAAAGGATGACTACCACACTCTCGACAGGGAAGAATAGGTCATCCTATTCAGGTAACGCACGGGACACAACTGACTGAATGCCAACATAACTTTGTATGTAAAGTTGAAGCTGTCTCAAACACCATACTGCTCATGTGGTTTGACTGAGCAAATAACAGAGCACAAACTTCAGCGCTTTCCTCTGCTTGAACAGGTAAGAAGAAAGATGCGGTCAGTCTATGTCACCCTAGAAGAGAAGCTATATGGCAAGGAGGAAGATCTCTTGAAGACTGCGTCCATCATCGCTGTCACCGGGGTGATGGTGTAGACGGTGTACGAAAAGAAGAAAGAAGAAGATGTTCGAAATTCAATTTCGTTATGTACTGTGGGGGGCGCTTTTGCACTAAACATATGTTACCATTTCCAAACAGTGTGGTGCCAGATCAGACGCCCGGTAATCCGTCACCTGATCAGGTTAAAACTACGAGTATTTGTAATTGAAATATACAAATGTAGATATATCGTCGGGCGCTTCGAACTGTTGCCAGTTCATTATTTCATTGTATCAAAAGTGCGTATAGTTTAATTTTAACGGAAAAAATAATGCATTCGTTCCCCATTGCATTAGAAGTAACCTGTATTTAGTTTCGGTTAAACGTGAAATAATAACGTATTCCCCATTTCACTGGTATTAGAACTAACCTGTATTTAATTTCCTATAAACGGGAAAGAATAACGTATTCCCAATGACATTAGAATTGACCTGTATTTACTTTCGTCTAAACAGGAAAGAATAACGTATTCCACTGCTTTATTTTCATAAGAACTGACCTGTACAATGGAGAATCTGTTATTCTTTCCCGTTTAAACGAAACGAAACGCAAACGCAAAACGCTCAAACGTAGAAAAGTGCAACTTTTGGTCAATTCTGATAATTCGTTTTTATTTTGGTGGCAAACAGTTTGGAGCCTGATCAGACACCGGGTTACCCGGCGTCTGATCTGGATACAAGCTGTTTACAATAGAAATAATAGTTTTAGCATGAACGCGGTTATTGGGAAAGTATAACGTTTTCTCCACTGTATCTTATTTTGTTTAAACGGGTAATAACAATGTATTCCCAAGTTCATTGTCATTAGAACTAACCTGTATTTAGTCTCGATCGAACGGAAAAGAATAACGCATTCCCCATTACATTGTCATTAGTACTAACCTGCATCTAATTTCGTTTAAACGGGACAGAATATTAGAATCAACCAGGAGTGTTGATGTAAGATAGGAATTTTCTCAATATGCAGGGACGAGGCTTGCCGAGTCCCTACGTGAATTTTTCTGACCTGGGGGAGGGAAATTCCTATCCTACATCAACAAAACGAATGGTGGATTTTTTCCCATTTAAATCATTAAACATGATACAAATTACGAAATAATTGCAGTTTGTGTGCACTTTTATCCGCCAAAACATGACGTTGTTTATTGTAAGGTCATCAAAAATAAGGTGATTTAGTTACCCGCGTCATGCAGCGCTTGTGGTTCAGTTGGGAAAACAATTACATATGTCACGTGGTAGGGAGGTTAGGGTTATTCCACGTTTGGCAATCCCTATCCCACATGGGCGCAAATGGGAGAATAATGTATTCCCAATTACCTTGTCATTAGAGCTCCCCTGTATTTAGTTTCAATTAAACGGGAAATAATAACGTATTCAAAATGAGATTGTCATTAAACGGGAAATAATAACGTATTCATTCCCCACTGCATTGGTATTAGAACAAACCTGTATTTAGTTTCGATTAAACGGGAAATACTAACGTATTCCCAATGACGTTGTCATTGAACGGGAAATAATAACGTATTCATTCCCCATTGCATTGATATTAGAACAAACCTGTATTTAGTTTCGATTAAACGGGAAATACTAACGTATTCCCAATGACGTTAGAACTAACATGTGTTTAGTTTCGTTAAAACTGGAAATAATAGTGTATGCCCAATTTCATTGCCATTAGAACTGACCTATATTTTGGTTCGTCTAAACGGAAAATAATAACTTATTCCCCAGTTCATTGTCATTAGACCAAATCTGCATTTAGTTTTGTTCTAATTGGACAAGAATAACTTAATTGTCATAATAGTTTACCTGTATAGGTGTATTCTCCATACCCCTGCCATTATATCCATGTTGTGATCGTTTGTTAAACTCAGACGTACCGTCATGGCATTGTTCTCTTTAACAAGGTTGTCCATCACTTCGATCTTGACAGTCACGTGATCACCAATGTAGTCAACGATAGCCTGGATCTGATCTACATCTGATTGCAATTACAAATTTTATTGTACTACAGTGCTCCCTCTCTACAACGACATCCAATGGGAGAAACATATCGTGTGTGTTGTTCGGAGGGAGTCGTTATAGAGAGGGACAATTAAAACGTGGGTTACAATTGCAAACAGCTTGAATCCAGATCAGACGCCGCGTAACGCGGCGTCTGATCAGGATTCAAGCTGTTTGTCACTGGTAAATATATGTATTCTATCAAAATCTCCACTTATATGTAACTGTGAGAGAAAACAGCAGACGACAATCTTAAGCAGACGATATTGCAGCAGTAAAAGAGCTAGACTTAATTATCCCGTTTAGGGAATAACGACGAGTGTCGTTGTAAGGAGGGAGTCGTTGTTGTGAGGGCCGTTGTAGAGAGGGAGCGCTGTATTTCAAAAAGTATATTCTATGTTGAAATTTGCCGCTCAAGGTAACTTAGGACAACAGTAATTCATAGGGTTCATTAACAGCTTTCTGTATTAATGTTACCCAACATTGAGCTGCTACAGTGGAGAATCTGTTATTCTTTCCCATTTAAACGCAAACGTACGCAAACGCAAAGCACTAAAACGTAGAAAAGAACAACTTTTGGACAATTCTGATATTTCATGTTTATCTTGGTGGCAAACCGTTTGGAGCCTGATCAGACGCCGGGTTACCCGGCGTCTGATCTGGCTCCAAACTGTTTGCACTGCAAATAATAGTTTTAGCGTAAACGCGTTTATTGGGAAAGAATAACAGATTATCCACTGTACTTATATACCGTGAACAGCTACAACCCTATTTGACCAACTGTTTAACCTACCTAAACCTAAACTCTTTTTTAACAATATTTTCTCGGTCAATGTTGTTTCGGTGTTCAGAAATACATATATTACTGTTCTGTGTTAACTGAAGTTCTCCTCAATTCGGAACAATTTGTCGGTTTGAAAGGTTTCTATCTGTCTGCCGGACAATTAGACATGGTAGTGTTGAGAGATAAGCATGTTTTTGTTGTGCAGAAAACAAAAGAATAATGGACTAACATATGGTTTGTTCATTTTGTGAAAGACAACTCCATGCGAACACTTAAAACACAATTCATATTTTGTTTCATATAAACTTGAATTAAGCGATAAATAAATAATCATTAAGATCGTTAGTAGAGGTGTTCTAATGTATCATTCTGCTTTTTTTATTTAAAACTATGGTTCAAAGGGTTTACAAAAATACCCCTACAACACCCTTCAACAGAAATATTCAAACCCATTCCTCACTGAAACTCCAAACGAACACTTTCAGCTTTAAGTTAGTCAAGTCCATGTGTGGCTATTTCTGAATGGCTGTGTCAATATACGTATAACAATGTCGCACACAATGCATACCCTGATCAGAGTGATCCTTCAGGAGTCCTTGAAAGGAGTATTCGCTGTTTGCATAGGAAAACTGAATCCTTTTAATGTACACAAGGGACTCATATATTTGTGGCAAAGTTCAACGGGTTAAAACAACAGAAATATATCTCGACCACAAAACATTTACTCTATAGTCCCCCGCCCTCTACATCAACATTCCAGGGGAGACTGTGTTGTTCGGAGGAAGTTGTTATAGGAAGGGAAAATTAAGATTTGACTTACATTTGCAAACATCTTTAATCGTAATTAAACGCCGCGTTACGCGGCATCTGATCTGGATACAAGCTGTTTGTCACTCGCCATTATATATTATATGTTGAAAACAGCAGATTACATTTTTTAGCAGACGATATTGCAGCAGTGAAAGTGTTAGAGAAAAGTGTTATGTTTGGGGAAGAGCGGGGAAAGTATTGTCGTAAGAAGGGAATCGTTGTTAGCAGGGTCGTTGTATGGAGGGACAGGGCACTGTATTTACTTACATACATTAAGCAGACATACAGAGAGCTGTTACGACATGTACCGGTTTAACTTGACAATATCAATAAACACGCCCATGATTACTACTCTCATGTTGCAAGTCTTAAATGACTGACAATTCAATTACTTGTACTATTTTATACTAGAAGAACCGAAATAATGTTACTTATAAAAAACCTTCAAAAGATACTTAGTGTTCAAAGCATTAACACCAATTACTCTATTACAGTTTGTATCGAATTCTCACGTGGTAAAATAATTTAGCGGAGAATGCTTTATTCTTTTAAAAAGGACATTATTATGCTAAAATAATTCAGTATATTGTCAACAGTTTAAGGTCTGATTAGACACCGGATAACTAGGCTCGTTAGTAGGTTTTAATTGCTGGACACGAAGAATGTGACTAAATCGCCAATAGTTTCAAGTACGTGTAATCTGCGTCATTTTATGGCATTGTGTTTGGGTGCCATTGCGTTTTGATATAATAACGTCTTTCCCCAGTCTAAGATGCTACTTTGGCCCGTTCAAACGAAACTTTACACAAACACAAATAAATTAAATGTAGAAAATTACAGGTTCTTGACAATATTGCCATTTTATCTATAATATAAATGGCATTTATTTGACCCCTGATCAGACAAGGAGTTACTCTTGGTCTTGTCTGATTAGATTGAATGTGCTGCAAGAAACATGAATTGTTGCACCACACAAATATTTAACTCTTCCAACACCATGTTCCTATTTAAAATACACGTGTTACATTTGCAAACAGTGTAGACATAGATCAGAGGGCTCATTTAGGAGCCCTCTGATTTGGGTATTATTTGTTTGCTTATTTAGACCAGTATTTATTAAAATACCAAGAATTCTAAGTAGACTTGTTCATGTTTTGATAACCAAATGATCCACAAGAGAAAATAATACTGACACACAATAGTTACTTAGTGTTTAAAAAGCTACTGTGATGAATAACGTGCTCTCCCCTGCGCTAGCTTTAAATGATTCCATAACTACTTGAACGACAGAAAATACACTAGATGTCATATTACAATATATTACACAACATAATGCGTTTACACTGGATACTTTAAAACACAGTTCATGCCTGTTGTACACTACATTACACATAGCAAACATTGTAACACAGTAAACAACACAATATATTTCTTTCTGCATATATTATTAAACGATAAACATATATTACACATATATTACACATATGTTGTCACACGTTTTACTACATATGATTTAATACTGCATACACTGTTAAACAATACATACATGTAACACAAAACTTGAAAAACATTTTAACACAATGCATGACAAACACTCTATGTGGTATATCTACTGTATGGACCAACACTTTGGAGTTTTAACCCTTTCAACCCTAAATACGCTCGTATCTCTTGTAAGTTTATATTTATCATCCTTTTGAACGTTTCTGGGAAAGGCATTTTGGAACCAGCTTCTGTTTGGTTGTTTTGATATCATAACCAAAACCAATGAAAATATCAAACAGTGCAGACCCTGATCAGAGGGCTCCTATCGGAGCCCTCTGATCAGGGACTACATTGTTTGCATATGTAATCAGTAATCTATACAGAGGGCTGTAGGGTTGAAAGGGTTAAGATCAAACTTGAATTTCGACACTTAAACCTTTCAGCAATCGTAAAGTGAGAGTTTATTACATATCTAGTCATCAGGTATGGGCTAACAACATTGGTCAATGTCTGTAAAGCTGAATCACACGGTTTGTTATTCATATTTGTTCATAATTCTACCAAGGCCTACATTAGGCCTAATATTTTCCATGAATCATGACATTCAAGCGGTTTCATTTCCAAGCAAGCATAACATAGGATGACACCATGCTGCGTATACTATTACAGTTTTCTGATTATATATGATAAAGCATCCAAGCGACTATGGTAAGCAGGGGACTGGTAGTATGGAACTTGATTATATTCTCGCCACTGGTTGTGCCTATAAATCATGCAATGAAAAAGAAATCATATTGAGATTGAGTGATATTGTGCTATTGTTAATATATTGATGTGCTATTGTTAATAGAAATGAGCCGTGACATCAGAAAAGTATTCTTGCACTGCAAACTGTGTGATCAAGGCCAACATAGTATTGATCTTCACTGTTTGACACCCACATGCATCAAACGCATTTTATGTAGTTGTAATATATACGGTATTTGGCATTGTAGACCAAACTCAGAAACAGAGCATCGGAAGACAACGGTACGTGTTCTGTTCAATGTTGCAATACAATTAGTCAGATTTACTAAGGACACGGCTCATATGTGTTAAGGGTGTATCAAACCCATAAGCGATTATTTCAAAGTATTAAACTTTTTTTCTATCATTGTTTTTTTGGAAGAGCTATTTATGATGAATGAAAAAATGAAAAAACAATATGGTGGTGTCCTTTTTTTGCCAACAGCGATTTGAAATAGGTATGTCAAATTTGGACTTTTTTTTCAAATTTTACCCAGAGTACACGCTTCAGTAAAATCTATTTCAAAACAAAACAAACATGGTAATTTGGGTTTTCTTTATTTATTTCATGTCTATGGTGGTATTTTCACATATAGAAACCAAATTTAGACAAGGCAGGCACCAGGTTTTATGAAAAAAAAAAGTAAAAAAGTTTAAAAATGAAATAGTACTAGTATCAAACTTTTCATTATATTCTACCAGATAAAAGCCCAAGCTAAGGCAGCTCAAAATATGAAAAGAAATTGAAAGGTCAGTGTTGAAAATTTTGAGTTATTAAAGTAAAAAGAGTTATCTACCTTTACAAAATTTACAAAAAAGTACCATATCGATGATATTTAGAGCTTTATAAATTTCACATTTGGTGCCTGTTTTCTCTTAAATTAGTTTTTGTATGAAGAAATACTACCATAGACAGAAAATAAATAACACAAAACCAATTTATCATATTTGTTTTCATTTGAAATTGATTTTATTGAAGCGGGCTGTTTGAAAAGGACAAAATAAGAAAGATTGGGAGGGTAAATGTTATATGGCCTTAGAGTTCACCAAAGTTGTTCACCAAAATGTACACTTTTTGTATTTTTTTATTCTTCTTAAATAGCTCTTCAATACAAAAACAGCATAGAGTGTTTTCATTTACTTTGAAAAATTCCCAAATCCATGACTTTCATACACCCTTAAAACAATTATGTACATTGCAAAACAGCTGGGGACTGATCAGACACCAAGTATACAGTTATTTAATAGATTTGGACAAATCAGCTCTAACAACAAATGTTTATAGTATAAACACTCGATTCTACGAACTCGCGTTAGTTCGAACATACTCATATTTTAAAGTTAAAACGTGGCTTAGCCACGTTTTGACTTTGAAATACGGTTACATTCTGTATATTCGACTTAAACGAGATCGACTTATCAAAACTAAACTTAAGAAATACTGGTAAGAACGATTCAAGCGAATTCGAGGTATCAATTTTCCACTATATTGTATTACATTGCGTTTCATTCACCCCCTGAAACATCAAATTGTCAATTCCTGTTTTAAATTAAGTCATTGTTGCGTACCTAGAGTTGTTTTTGCAATAAATTACAAAATGACAAACAGTTCATACCCTTATTAGAGGCTGTTTGATCTGGTCAAATGTGATAGGACAAGTGTGAAATTCACATTGTTTGTAAAGGACGAGTAAACACTTAGCTAGGGTGAAATTGGTTAGCAAAGCAATCACATGTTTTAACATTTTCATGATCAAATTATTTATTGTCGTCTGCCTCATTATTGTTGTCTGCAAGACACGTTTCAAAGTGAGATTTAAGGTTGTATGACTTATACATCTCGATAAGAGTGTCATTACTCGGCGTCTGATCAGGACATAAACTGTTGCAAATGCGCTTAAAAGCGTCATTGAGAGTGAAATGGTTAAGAGAAATAAGTAGGTGTTCACTAAATAGCTCACCTGATACCATTCTACATCAAAGGGTTATTTAGCTTTGCCACATGTTAAACCCATTGCAGCACAACCTCTTTTAGGTGTCATTAAAAACTGTATCACTAGCGGTTTCGAGGATATATAACACTTTCATGCATAACGAAAGTAAAACACTCAGTGCAAAAAAGAAACGCACATCGTGCTCATGCGCAGATTAAGAGACTTTTATTGAAGACAGTGGCCGCTAAATATATCTTTACAAGTTTGAATGCAAGAAAAGAGAAGCCAATTTCAAATTGATTTCAAATTAAAAAAGATCGTCTTAGCGTCAGTTTAGACCTTAGAGTCTGCATGTTATAATATTTGTCAGACTTTCAGCAAACTATATCAACTAAAAAATATGTTAATAGTGGCGAAAACGCAATTATTTCCCGCTTTAAACGCAAACGAAACGCACTCTAATAAAATGTAGGATATAACAACTTTATGATAATTCGGACTATTCATTTTAATCCCAGTGGTAAACAGGTCGGAACTCTGATCAGAAGTCATGTTATCCGACATCTGAACAGGCTCCAACCTGTGTGTATCGACACATATTCTAATAGCATAAACGCATTTATTAGGAAATAATGACGTCTACTCCATGTAATGGAGTTATTCTGAATTCACTAAGCTAGCGTTTCAAAGGGCACAGTTTGGTATAAGGAACAATACCTCCAAGGAGCCGGACATGTCTACTCTCTCGTTTCCTATCGGTTGATCTGGAATAAAAAATAAAGTAAACAAAAAAGGATTTATTCCATTTTACCGTTATACCTGTCGTAGTATCTTTGGGAAATTGACTCCGAGTGATGTGGCATCTAATCGGGACCAAAAGTGATTGCAAATAGAGCGTTCCCTCTCTACAACGACACCAAGTAGGAGACACAAATTGTGTTCGTTGTTTTGAGGGAGTCGTTATAGGGAGGGGAATTTGTTTACATTTGCAAACAGCTTGAATCCAGATCAGACGCCGCGAAACGCGGCGTCTGATCTGGATTCAAGCTGTCTGTTACTCGTTATTTAGTTTTTTTCGGTCAAAATGTCCAATATGAAAAACAACAGACGCCAATTTTAAGCAGACGATATTTCAGCAGTCAAAGCGTTGTCCAGTTTATGGAACTGCTGCAAGGGTCGTTTTATGGATGAAGTCGTTGTTGAGAGGGCCGTTGTAGGGAAGGAACACTGTACCAGTCAAGTGGCGATTAGCAGGATAAGGGTAAGGCATTATTGAAACAAGTATCTGACAATGTTGATTCTGTTCTGGGGTCCGCTTCATAAAACTTCGTACGACAAATGTTGTAGTACAGTACTAAACCTTATTAAATTAACAATTTTTGCGATTCGCTTGCAATTCGATGGCAATTCGCTTGCAATTCGATGGCAATTCGCTTGTGAATATTTTCCAACTCAATTAACGCGTTATGTTTGCCTGAATTATGTATCTCACCAATATTCGCCAATATGCCTTCGTTAATGTGTTTCGATTCCATTGTTGTCACAACAGCTTCGGAAAAATCGCGTGAAACGACTCAAGCACACGATTTGCTTTTTGAAGCGCCCGATTCGATGGCGATTCGATGGCAATTCGATGGCAATTCGATGGCGATTATCAATTTAATTTAATAAGGTTCAGTACTGTAAGTCAGATTATAAACATCTCAATAATTATTTATTTCTCCATCTAATCCTGTCTTGTAACATATATTTGTAATCGTCTTGAAAAGTCGATTCCAAAGAGATGTCACAAGACAGGGTGAGATACAGAAATCAGAAATTAGATATATTTTAATTTATTGACTTACGACGTTTTTGTCGTACGAAGTTTTATGTAACGGGTCGCAGATTCCTAGTAACTCGACCGGTAATCTGGATCCAAACTAGTTGGAAAGCCCCTGATGCCATGCGAAAGATATGCAACAGTTTAATGTCATAAATTAAGTTTGCAATAGTACAGTGGAGAATCTGTTATTCTTTCCCAATAAACGCGTTTACGCTAAACTATTATTTGCAGTGCAAACAGTTTGGAGCCAGATCAGACGCCGGGTAACCCGGCGTCTGATCAGGCTCCAAACTGTTTGCCACCAAGATAAACAAGAATTATCAGAATTGTCCAAAAGTTGTTCTTTTCTACGTTTTAGTGCTTTGCGTTTGCGTACGTTTGCGTTTAAACGGGAAAGAATAACAGATTCTCCACTGTAGCGAATAATATGGTAAACACTTAAACATAATTCCAACCATTTCACTGTCATATTTAAACATGTTTTAACCATTTCACAAATAAAATGGCGTGCTATTATTGGTCGACTGCAATTGTATGCCCAATTCAAATTTGGGAAAGTTTGATTGGAAAAACAATATTGATAGGAGTATTAAAAGTGCAGAATACAACCTAGACGATATCATGGCGAGCAAAATTTGCATTAAGGCAATCGATGGAAGATTGACGCACATATCAACGTTTACTGAGAAAGAATAACGTAATCTCAACGTGTACTCACAATGTTCTCAGGTAGAAACTATCTTGCCATGTAATGCCAAATTGGTCTGTGATGTCTTTCCACTGTCCACTGCCCACCTTGTACTGAACGGGCAAACCAGGAAAGGTGGTACTGACTTTGACTAGGTTGTTTTCACCTCTGAAATACAAAAGGATCGTGCAATGAAAAAAAACCCGCCTTATTGCTTTGCAACACTGTAAAGATGAAGCAGCTTTGTTATTCCAGGCTCTGTGTCTGCGTTTGGTCATCTTTGCCAAATACCGTATATTGAACAGCTACATGACATGCTTTAGATGTATTTTGGCGTCAAAAAGTAAATATTTTTGACACGGCAGCTGGCAAAGATCTACAGTGTTTGCAATGCAGAACGGCAGGTTTTGTCATGGTACGGCCCAAATCAAATCATAATGGGTTACGACTTTGGCTTTAGTTCGTAGTTTGATACTAGGTATATATTCACTGTCAAATATTCTGCACGATATGTTATTAAGTTCTGCTAAATGTATTACTGTAACTGTTGAATTATCTACATTTTCCTTAGGAATTTAAAATCAGAGTATCAAATAGTTCGGATCAAGACAACACACCGATACCCAAACACCAGACGGACGTCTGTTTAAATCTGTTTGGTTTTGCTTTTGCCGCAGCCACAGCTTTTGCAAAAGTATATAGCCTTAGCCTAATACCAACATAAGCATATATTTGCAACTTTAAATCAAGGTAAATACCTTTCGATGAAATAGAAAATAGACACAGTGGAGAAAACGCTTTCCTTTCCAAATAATCTATAATTTCCAATGCAAACAGTTTGAAGCCAGGTCAGGCGCCAGGTAACCCGGTATCTGATCAGGCTCAAAACTGTTTGCCGTCCAGGTTAAAATCGACACTAAATATTGGTAAAAAAGATGTCATTTTCAGCAATTATTGCAATGCGTTTGCGTTTCGTTTTCATTTCAACGGGAAAGAATAACGTCTTCCCAACTGTATCTTGATCAAAACCGGTTGTGTGACCACCATACGGGATATCAACGACAAAGCAACGTCAAGAAACACACGAGTCGCGCAAGTCTGTCATGAATGGCAAACATTTGACCCAGCAGACTGACCATAGACACGTTCTATGGATGTTTCTTGTTGGTTAAGGTCTCGAGATATCGTAAGAAGAACGTATATTCCTCATATGTTAATTGGCATCTTCGCAGTTCATATAGAATGCAAAAAAGAGTTACTGATTGTGCGTTTGTGACCGAAACTATAACTAGCTATTTCTATGTATGTATATTTACCTGGCGCCAGGGGGCGGCACTCTGTACGCTACACCCATACTATCGAGGCGTTTCAACTCCTTGTATCCAAGTGTGTTAGCAAAGTCTGCCCATTTCTTATTCATCATAGTTTCTCTATTAGCAGCGCTGATTCCCGAGGCTTCAAAGTCAGCCTTGTGCCACGCCCTCTCGGCCAGAGCCAACAGTCTTGGAAATATCATACTATCCAAGTTCTCACTTGTTCTTACAGTCTCACTCCATAAATGGCCTTGCATTCCTGCATGATAAAAAATAGAACATACTAAAATACGTGTAGAGACTTTCGCACGCTAGGTAGTGTCTCATTTGCAACAATATTAAGTGATGATTTTACTTCAAAATATTAGATCTTAACCCTTTCATGATCAAATTGGTTTGGAGATGTAACCACTTCACCGCTTTATTGTCGTCTGCGTCATTAATGTTGTCTTCAAGACGCGTTTCAAAGTTAGATTTACGGTTGTATGACTTATTAAATATGGGTAAGAATGTCAAAAGGTGTAGGTCCTGATCAGACGCCGCGTTACGCAAACTATTTGCAAACGCGCTTTAAGGCGTCATTGAGAGTGAAGGGTTAAGGAAAGAAAGGTTTGAGTAACATGCCGTCTCAACTGGGTCAAGACCGGCATCACCCATTCGACCGTATCGTGATGCAGTATAGGTCGTAATGGATAATGTACCACTGTTGTATTATATAGAAAGTATAGATTTTAATATATTTAATTAAGCATACACGCATTACAGCTTCGAGGTGTAAACTGGGGAAACTGATGGAACGCCGCAATGCCCAGAATACAACTGCAAAACGCAATATAATAAAAAGATACAGTATAAATGATTTTGGAACAATTGACGATATTTTGAAAATCCAGGCGGCACAGTTTAAATTGCACATAATTGGTATTATCGAGACAATAACGCCTTCTCCTCTTATAGTTTAGGCGCGTGAACGTTTGCAATGTATAAGTCTAAGTGAAGTAGTGATGTTGTACATTTTGTAAATATTCCTTTGATACGGTACTTCTGACCGATTTTACGTATACACGTTAACAACCACTTTATGTAAACTAAACAGACACTGGGTGCCTATACGACGATCAAGCAGTTTTTATCCCCATCAAACACCGAGTAACTCTAAATTAACGATTAGCGGTGAAATGGCAACATTACGAATTATGACTTACACAAAGTCAGAGTTGTTGACCAAGTAGTAAACAAAATACGTTTTGAAAATGGGTGAATTCTTACTGTTTGTTACAACTTCATCTTAGCCGGTGCCCGCAGCTTCTGTTCGGTTATTACGGCTGAGTAATACTTACAAGAGCCTGATCAAAAGGTAAACGGATGCTCACGGAGGTTTCTGTTTTACGTATGGCCGGTTTAAACACATATCCGTCTTTGGACAAATTGCAGCGGATAGTTTTAATGACGTTCGGCAAGCAGGCAAATAATGGATTTGTAAATGCGTCAAAAGGAACTAAGCAACGATCTTGCTTAATAAGTATGTGATTTAGTGTTTTGTGTACTCAAACTGCCTTTACCAATAATGTTTTCTGGCTTTTGAAGAGGATCACACTTTGACAAGTCCGCACCACATACGTCAACTTTAGAGAGCGGCTCTCCGCTTCTCTTGACGTCAATGTTGTCGTACAGGGAGTCCGGAAGAAAGCCAAAGACTTTGTAAGTGTCCGTAAATCTAGTTGCCCAGTACAGGCCCCTCTCCTCAGGGTCTGGCTCATACGGCTGGTCAAAATACAGGTCAGTGGCCTGGGACATTACAACCTGCGACAAATCACATAATGGTCATAGCACAATATTTTACTTTTTTTTTAAAATTCTAAACGTAAACACAAATTCACTTAATTATGTTTTAATATTCAAATAAGTGAATATTTTTTAAGCTAGCTAGAGTTGTTGACATTCATCAGTACAGTTTAGAACGATTTAAACTTCATGGAATTATCGACGTGCGAATGTGTTTAAATAACGGCACTACATGTATCAAATAGATAGCGTTTTGAGTTGGATATTTATCAAACTTACACGTGCGTTTGAATTGCATACATGCTAGTAGTGCATATCATGACCTTACCCAACAAGGTTTATTCGCGGGTGAAACAACCAGGATTGGACTTTTTTTACCAATGACGCCACTTCAAGTTTATTAATAGGAATTTAACCGTCTATATTTAGTATAGAATTTGTCTGACAAGTGTTTTACCATATAGTCTATAAAGGTGTTCAGACCGACCGACTTTGCTTTCTTCACACACCACATTTAACTTTCCTTTAACCCATTGCATGCTGGGTAATATTTGGCGGCCATTTTAAAATGTCGTCTGCAGCGGGTATAACTCAAATATTTGCAAACTATTTTAGCATTTTCTGATAGAGTTGTGACCTAGCTGCAAACACTTTTGATCTCAGATCAGGCCCCACAATGTGGGAGCCTGATCTGAGATCAAAACTGCCTAGAGGTACACCTAAAAGTGTATCCCATGAAACGGGTTAATAATGAACATCAGGCAGTGGGTAGGTAACACATTTTCATTAAATGTTAAACCAATGAGTCACACTTATTATAGGCCGGTTTTATTCAACTGGCAGGGCGGAGCTAACCTTTGGCAAAAATAAAACTAATTTACTTTTGATTTTAGAGGTGTTAGGTATAGAACCCTATTATATCGTTGTTGTCCGATACTTTCAACTTGAAGAAACATAAGTTATGCGTGTACCAATATCCACGTGCAATTGATATATACAGTGCTCCCACTCTACAACAGCACCCAATGGAAGACAAAGATTGCGTGTGTTGTTCGTAGGTAATTATTATAGGAAGAGAAATTAATACTTAGTAAACATTTGTAAACAGCTTGAATCCAGATCAGACGCCGCGTAACGCGGCGTCTGATCTGAATTCAAGCTGTTTGTCATTCTCTGTCATTCTTCATTATCTTTATTATGTCAAAATGTCCATTGATATGTAATGGTGAGAAAAACGGCAGACGACAACGGTAAATTCCGATGATAAAAGAGCGTATTACCGGCCCAAAAGTTGAAATTCAAAGGTCCGTATCGAAATTCCGCCCTGCCAGTTCATTAAAATCGATCTATACCAGTTTACAACTGACTGTTCCGTAAGTCTCCTTCCTAAGTAAATATACTTAGAAGACAAAACCAATATCAAACACATAAAGTGCACTTCCACGACCATGACCCCTCTTGAACATATATTCGACTGTTTATGACAGTAAAACGCAAGTTTATTTTAGATAAGCTTCCAACTAGCTTAAAACAGCGTTTTAGCTTTTTTTGGAGTACGACAAAGGCAAACGTAGGACATGGTTGATAAATACAAACAAATTGTTGCTTATCTTTGGTGTTGAATTTATATGTCAATTATTTAACTAATAGAAAGTTGCCACTAGTTGTAGCTGATTTTAAAAAACTTAGTAAAGGAACTGTTGTCTGCAACTGTTCCGTCTGTAACACTGCTAAAAGTTGGTAAACGAGTATTATGAACCCCTTCACTGCCATGACGTCATCAAATTTAAACAATTGTCGTCTGCTCCTATTTCTAAAAATCAAATTTTCGGTTATTTGTCTCAAGAAATATTGAAACGAGTGTCAAACAGTTTGGATCCTGATCAGACGCCGCGTTAAGCGGCGTTTGATCAGGATTCAAATTGTTTGCAAATAACTACTGTAATCGGGGTAAGGCTGTGAAAGGGTTAATAAAAACAAATTAAAGTGTCAAACAGTTTGCATGGATGAGTTGGGTTTTACGACACTGCGGCACAAAATAGGTCATAAATGGATGATGAGGGATGATTAGATGATAATTATGATGATGATTTCAGGAAGATGATGTTGGATAATCCCATCCGTTGACCAGCAGCGCATGGGATCAAAATCACCGATCTGCCTTCCTTTTAGTTCTTGGCAGAGGGGATAATCTCGATATGGTAAACAGAAACGATCCCCCCTATTACAATTAAGCCCCATAACCTCGGCAAGGTAGGAAGGTCTTCTCTGGGCAAACAGTTTGGATAAAGATGAAATAGCATGTAACACAGCGTCTTATCTAGATCCAAAATGTTTGCAACAGCTATAACACATTAGCCCGTAGCGTATAGAGGGTTTAGCCTTAACCCTTTCCCCCATAGAAGCGCCTTTCAGCGCATTTAGTTTATTCCTCCACAAAAGAAAATAGTTCCAAATTATACAGTCATAAATATGTATCATAAGAAATATTTTATATAATTATTCTAGCAGATGGTAACTTAAAGTAGGCTGAAAGTAAAGCAGAATGTGCCTTAAGGCACATTCTGCTTTACTTTCAACCTGCTTTAAGTGGTCACCTGTCTGCAAAACTAGTAACAGGCTGTGGGGTATTGGGTTAACATTCTGAATTGTCGTTTTCTTCATATAAATCTTCTGATAAAAATAAGAGAAATTAGATTTTATGCTCTTTTAAATGGACGAAAGGTTGCATATGAATTACAAACAGTTTAGATCCAAATTAGACGACGCGTTACACGGCGTCTGATCTGGATACAAAGTCTTTGCAAGTGTTAGTCGCATCAAGCTTGGGCGCGATATGGTTAAAGTAAATCTCTATAAAATGCTCGTTTGCACTTTGGGTATACTGTACTTCTTACGATTCAAATATTAGTCGTAATACCTTGACATAATTATTACAACGTCGAGCCAAAGGAAATAATGACGCAATGTGTAGTCAGTACGATAAGAATTTACTAGGACAGTAACAAACAAGGTACAGTGCTGAAAACGTTATTCTTTCCCAATAAACGCGTTTACGCTAAAACTATTTTTTCTATTGCAAACAGTTTGGAGCCAGATCAGACGCCGGTTAACCCGGCGTCTGATCAGGCTCAACTGTTTGCCACCAAAATAAAAATGAATTATCAGAATTGTCCAAAAGTTGCACTTTTCTACGTTTTAGCGTTTTGCGTTTGCGTTTCGTTTCGTTTAAACGGTAAAGAATAACGTATTCTCCACTGCACTCCACAGTTGCCCAATTTTCAGTTGAAAATGTTTAAATCTTAAATATTTGCCTGCTCGAGTGCGACTTCCCTGTATTTCACAAATAGTTTTGGTCCAGATCAGACGCGGCGTCATGCAGCGTAGAGATCTCGATCCAAACAATTATTTATTCGTCTATAGGTTTATTTAACTTACAAAAATATATACATCTACATGTAACCAATTTTACACACGACAAATTCAAAGCAAACAAGATCACAGTGTAGAATAGGGGCTAATACTTCCTACATATCAAACGAGAATAACTGGCCAAACGGTGTTCATTTAAAATTATATCATACACATGTAACTGAAAACATTATTTTAGCTTAAGACAGAGGAACTCTATTTTTAAAAGACGCTATTCTTTCTGTAAAAGGCTAACGTCATAGAAAGAATTAGATTGGCGGAAAAAGAGTTTAAATGGGTACCTGGTATCCAGCATTGGCAAGTTTATAGGCTCTAGCCGACGCACCCCATTCCCAGATATTATCCCATGGATTGGCCGACATATCTGTATTGTTCATACTGTCCAAATGGAAAGGATTTCCACTGCTGTCCATAAACCCGTCTTCCCATCCTCTCATTCCTACCCCATGGCGAGCGGTGATCTCAGAAACTCGCTCAGCAAAATATTTCTTCAAGCCTTGAATAAAGCAAAACACAGGGTCATTTCTTTTACTTTTATGTTTATAAAATCATTCTAAAGAGCAGCAACACCTTTTGAATGCATACAACGACAAACCTATCTAAATCAAGAGCAATGGCATCATCAACAAAATATCAGAAGTAGTGGCAAGGCAAACATCAGATACTCAAATAGCAATTAAATTACCTCTCATTATTCAAAAGTTTAAAATAAAGTCTATTTTAATCAATGTAGAGTCAAATCACAGGGCTTTTTTGTGAAAGAGCTTTGTTCAGAATATACACCGTTTGAAAAGGACAAATGTACTCTACACATATATATTGTTTGTAAATAAATAACAGCAATGACAAACACAAAAACATCGATATTATTGTATTTGACAACATAAATTAATATTGACGACGGAGGTACATTTGTATTAATCGAATCACAGTATTTGTACTCATCTGGATCATTATGTTTAATTAAAATGTTGTTACTCAACTCCAGGGTTAAATGGAAACACGGCCATCCAAACGAAATGCAAACGAAAACTCAATGCCGGTGTTAAAGTCAGGTTTAAAAAGTTAACTATCAAATATACAACATATACTGAGTTTAAATTTTGCTTCCAAGTTTAATCGTCTGCTTTAACCCTATTACCGCTAAAATATCGTCTACATAGGTAGTTTCGTCTGCAATATTTGTAAAGGCGGCTTTAGGGCTGTTTTGACAGAAGAAATGTCGACACGAGTGTCATACAGTTTGAATCCTGACCAGACGCGGCGTAATGTGGCTTCATATAAGGGGTTAAACTGTTTGCAATGTCTAAACCTTTAAACATCCATATGTCTAAACTTAAGTATAAATAATGTTTACCCTAGATTAACATTTAATCCATTCACTGCAATTACCAAAAGGTGAAAAGGTTATTTTCAAACAAGTTTGATCCTGATACGTCTGTATACAAATTGTTAACACTCACTCCCAGTTTTCGTAAGTTAGAATACCTAAAAGTTGAATGTGAGGAAATGGTAAACGAGAATTGCTTAGAACAGATGGCGTTATGACTGGCGTTGGTTTTATGTTATATTTACATTTGATAACTATAAGTGACATGTAAAGTGTAAACTATACCTTTTGAAACTCTGTATTGCCGATTCTCTCGCAGGAAGTTTGTGCATTTTGGGGATTTTCCCCATGCACCTGTTGCCACTTCATCTCCTCCAAAATGGTATGTTTTCAGCGGTTGAACTGCCTCATGCATCTTTTTGACCTCTCCTAAAACCTTGTCAATGAACGCGTACGTTGATTCAATGCATGGATTAATGGCATTGTCTGTCCATTGTTGTACTGACAGATACACGGACTTGTCATCCGGGTCGACCAACCTGTATTCGTGGGCAGCTTGGGCATTCCCAAGCTTTTCATAATTCTTGTAACGATTTTCCATGGCAATAATGGCAGCATGTGCATGGCCGGGCATATCGAATTCTGGTATGATTTCTATGTGTAGGGAATTAGCAGTCTGTAGAATGTCTTTGTATTCAGCAGGAGAATAGAAGCCGGTGCCAGAGGAGTTTATGGTTGGACCAGAACCCCACTGGGGAATGATACAGGTGGATTCAGTTAGGTCATGACATCTTTTTGAACCAATCTGAAATTAAAACGATCGTTACAATCTAGAGACAATACCTTCATATATATTTTATATCATTGCAATTCATAAATGTACGTGTCGTGTGCAACAAATCTAAGAGTTCAAATAATTGCATTTGCCTTTAGTAAACATCATCAGAACGTCAACATTTTTGGTCAAGATGAAGAGTTGATTGTTTAAATCTCATATGAATGAAAATTGTGTTTTAGTATTTTTATCTCATATCGATGACAATTACTTGAAACAGGTATCATAACGTGCCTAAGTAATGCACTATGGTAGTACAGAAGTTATCCTCAAAATAAAATCAAAAACTTGTAGACACTTACTTCGTAAAATAAAGCATTCGAAATTATATACATCACAAAGTAAATCAACCTTCAAATATATACATGAGTAGGAAGCGGGAAAAGTAAACATAAGGCATTGGCTTTAGTGTAGTTCAAAACATTGCTGATATACCAGCTAAAACCAAACAATTTTAAAACTGCTTGATAACCATTTACTTTTTAAGACACCGCAGGCTATAGTCGGTTGTATATATTATGTTTGCCCGCCTGGCTGTCTTTTTGTACGTCTGTTCGTCTATGTATGTATGCATACAAGTTTAACCTTGGCCAAAAGATTTGGAATTAATTGGGAAAGAGATTTTATAGTTTGGGGTGTGTAATCAACACAAACGGCACTTTATCTCAGTACAGCTTCAGGCATGTCCAACAACGGGCAATGTCATTTAAACGTCATTTAGAGGTCAACTCGACAAAGTTTAACATTGGCGATACTTTCAGAACTGCCTGTGGTAGAGACTTTACATTTGACATGTGTATTTAATTCAAGAATTAATTGAGCTCAGTACAATTTAAGTGATGTCCAACAAAGTCAATATCGTTTAGAAGTCAAAGACTGGATTTAATTTGGTCATACATTAGTAATAGGTTTGATAGTGACTTTATATTTGACATGTGTGCTTAGCTCAATAATGTTTTAAGCTCAGTACAATTCGAATTATTTCCGGCGAAGGTCATTGTCACATAATGGATCATAGTGTTTCATAAACATCTTGTTTTATACTCAAATGCATCATTTAAAACAAAAGAAAATAAATATCATTATCAGTGAGAAACACTTTGGGCCTTATCAGACGACGCCGAGTAACCCAAAGTCGGAGTACACTTGGTAGGCTGAATTACAGCTTCTCATGTAAATAATTATATTTGTGCGAAACGTTTCAATTAAGATACATTATTTTCTTTCATGAGTATACAAAAAGTCTGAGTCTCTTAAATCAAGCAAACCTGTGTAAGCTCAGGAAGTCCAGGAATATCAAGCCTCCAGCCTTCGTCATCAGCGAGATGAAGATGCAGTTTGTTTAGTTTGTACATTGCCATAACTTTCATCAATTGTTTCACATCATCTACAGTGTGGAAATTTCTGGCAACATCAAGGTGCATTCCACGATAACCAAACCTTGGCCCATCCGTCACAGACATCGAGGGAATACCGGTGTTATCATAATGTGCCAGAATACTTAGCAAGGATTGGGCAGCGTAAAAGAGACCACTTGCGTCGACACCGGTAAGTATAATGCCATTTGCGGCATTGATGTTGATGGTGTAGTGCTCTGGAGCGGAGATTGTCGATGGAACAATTGACAAGGAAATAACCTTCTGTGTACTAGACGGAAGAACAGCTGTGGTCGGAATACTAGTTGAGGCTGAAAAAAGGTTTCTTTAGAAATGTAGATCCTAGAGAGATGGTATTTCATACACGTTATAACATTAGAGAACACACTTTTCTTTCTTATCATACTCGTCTTTCAAAGAAGCGATCCTGTGTACTACATACAATTTGGACCTGGTCACCACCCGAGCGACCCGGTGCCTGACAAGTTCTAAACAGTTAGACACTCTTATTTTGATAATCTTTGATGAATTTCGTTATTTTTTCAATTGTTCCCTTTTCAGAAATGAAAGAAAGAAAAATTCGCAATGTATTACAGAAAGTGCCAGAGAATGATTAGAAATATGTAACAGTTCAATAATTCTGAAACAATGCCGGTGCCCACCTGGCATACGAAATGCATGATTTAATGTATTAAAATATACGAACATATTGTTTGTCTTTTCCATCTCGTAGTTTGTGATATGTGTTATGTAAGTTGGATTTTTATGCGTCCTTGGTACATTTTGTATACTATGAGCGACTGTGTTGTCACCTTTGAAAAAGGTTTAGATTCAGATAAGATATCAAGTTACACGTTGTCTCTGCAGAAATAAAACGGTTTGCTTCTCTGCTAGTATTACCTGTTAGTATGTTTTATTAGCATGATAAACGTGAATAGAAATCCCTTATTTCATTCCCTAATAGCCCGGTATTTTTTTCTTTGTATCTCATTTTGCATTTTTACATGTACTGAAATATAATAAACTTTTAACTGAGAAAAATAGTTGACCCACACATGCTTACCGTGAATGTATTTGGCGATCTCCTGCACATCTTGTTTGCCATATATTACCCATGTGTTGTCTACGGTAATCTGCGCCTGACTATCATCAATTACCAGTGATTTAGGTGTTGGTATTATCATCTTTACCGCCTGCAAGGTCATTCGCAGTAAATGTTAAAACCTTTGTAATAATTGTCAACTTTAACTTGCTAAAGTCAAACGTACCCAAATTTTAAAAGTTACAACGTGGTTAACATGTAGCTACGTTTAACGCTGAAAATTTCGAATGATCAAGGTTCGAATGTACAAGGAAATAACTACTAATTAAATGTAAACTACGAGCAGTTTGCAATAATTACCAAATCGACTACGAAGACTTCATCTGCTTGAAACAGGTATTGTTTGCTTTTATCACACACTTTAAATCTAAGTACATGTATTAGTGACAAAGAGTTTAGATTAATATCAGACAAATTATTACGCGGCATTTGGTCAAGATTCAAACTGACAAAGCGGCCTCTAATCAGGATTCAAACTGTATGACAATAAGTATGATACCCGAGGAAAGGCAGTGAATAGGAAAATTGCTTTCATAAGATATATTTGATATAACTTTTGAACGTATAGGTCAGTTGACTCAGCTATTAAGACATTAAAATAAAATATTCTGAAAAAACTATACAGATTGAATTTATGTGCGGTTAGTTTCGTTTAAAGAGAAACTGAATAGCGTCTGCTCCCTTTTATAACTTTGCTGCGCAAGATTTCTTTTAAATGTGAAGTTATTCACAGGTAATAATTTGATACATCATGCTATACATTGTATGATCAATAAACGATAGAGTATATATTATGCATATCCATTTAATCGAAAATTTAATCGAAAATGTTGTTAATAATTTGAATTCTGATCAGACGCAAAATTACGCTCGTTAACTAGTCGTAAAGGAAACATAATTGCAATACAAACGCGTTAATTGGCTTAAAATAACGTTTCTCCACTGTAACTTTTTACAAGTGACGATCAAAAAGCATTGTTCACTTTTACCTTTTTCGCATCCGGCACTTGAAGACGCTCAATTCTTTCCTGTACTGTGAATGGATTATACAGGTCGTTTTTGTACCGTTTCCATTGTCTAGGTGTCGCAAAAGGCTGTACGTAGTCCAGTGTCCTTGTTGATGCCAGTATACGAGGTTGTCCATTACCATTCACGGGAACAATATACCAGTTGGGCATGAAGTCTGTCCTTGCAATGGACCATACTGATGATATCAATGTTATGATACGCTCCTCACCTGGCTGGATTGCTACAAACCCAGTAACAGGCTCAAATGTATAAAGGTCACCTTGAATCATGCCAACCTTAACATGTTCAGTGTCAAGAATAACAGTTTTATTTTTAGGAAACACATCTGGAAAAATTAAAAACGTGTGGTGGAAAAACACTCTCCAGCCGGAAAGGGGTATCGGTGTGTTTCCCGTATTTTTCAACGTAATTTTGACGTCGTGGGATTGTCCATTTCTAGCAAGATTGTCAACAACTTCAGCCTTAACATCGATGTCCGCAGCTAGTCGATCAATGGTGCCTTGGTTCAAACAGAGTGTGCCTGAAAGATAATTTATTTCCAATATAGTAGTTAGCTTAAGATCATTTTCCTTTACTAACAGTCTGCTTTAAACAGCTATCTGTCTACAATACTGAGACCAAGCTATGGGGGCGGTTTATAAATATCCTACTTTAATACTGATAGATATGTGATATGCATTCCTACAGTGGAGAAAACGTTATTCTTTCCCGTTTAAACGCAAACGTACGCAAACGCAAAACACTAAAACGTAGAAAAATACAACTTTTGGACAATTCTGATAATTCATATTTATATTGGTAGCAAACAGTTTGGAGCCTGATCAGACGCCGGGTTACCCGGCGTCTGATCTGGCTCCAAACTGTTTGTAATGGAAAAAATAGTTTTAGCGTAAACGCGTTTATTGGGAAAGAATAACGTTTTCTCCACTGTAACCCCTTCACTGCCTCAACCCTTTCAATTTCAATGACGCTTAAAAGCGCATTTGCAAACAGTTTGGATCCTGATCAGACGGCGCTTATGACGCCATTGAACGTGAAAATGTTGAACGTTCCCATTCGAAGAAACATGACAGCGTATCAAAACAATGGAACATTGCAAGATTAGAATTTGTTAAAAACGCACGTCACATTCCATAATACGGGTTTTATTACATTTTCATTCTCATATCTTTTTCACTAAATCAACTACTGTATCTGAGTCAATATTTTTTTATTAAAATGAATGCTGGTTGATGGGTTTGATGCACTGCTTCACAACGAATGAGAATCGCTGATTTTTTTTCAGAAATTATCCTTCATCATTTATCGGCTCTATATTGCATATTCTGTGTCGCTGTGCCATAAACCCTAACTTATCCACTACCAATCCAATGAAAATTATTACCCTCAGAGTTCTGAGCATGGCTTGGCTTACATTTCCAACAACTTGAATCCAGAACAGATGCCACGTAAAGAGGCCTCTGATCTTGATTCAAGATGTTTGCCACTTGTCATTATGTTGTTATTGTCAAAAATGTCCCATGAGAAAAGAAAGCTGTACACGATACGTTTAAGCAGACGATATTATTGCAGCAGTAAAAGCACCAAACATTATTTGTTGTTGGGTTTTTTATGGTTGTTGTTTGTTTTGTTGTTTATTGTTTTAGTTTTGTTTGTTTTTTTGTCGTTTTTTGGTGGGATTTTTGTGGGGTGTTTTTTTTTGGGGGGAGGGGGGGGGGGGGGGGGGGTGGATAGACGCAAATATTGTTGATTTGTTTTTTCGTTAGGAAACAGATAGAAGCGAAGAAACATTATTTTTATGAGGGTTGGGTCAAGTCCTTTTCTATGAGGTTACGATAAAAGCTTAAACATTTTCACTGCTATGACGTCATTATTTTTGGATCACTGGCGTCTGCTTTTATTGATGAAATTTTAACTTTAAGCTGACTGAAGGTAATATGTTGAAATTAATGCCAAACAGTTAGTATATTGATCAGTTGCCGCTTAATGTGGCATCTACTCAGTGTCTAAACATTTGGCAAATAACTATTTAAGTCGGGGTTAGCCAGGCTCCGAGGTTATAAAGCTTTTAACTTGAGTCTAAACTCGTTCATACAGTGGATACTCTGTTATTCTTTCTCGTCTTAACGCAAACGTACGCAAACGCATTGCACTAAAACGTAGAAAAGGACAACTTTTCGACATTTTTGACTATTCATGTTGATCTGAGTGGCAAACAGTTTGGAGCCTGATCAGACGCCGGGTTACCCGGCGTCTGATCTGGCTCCAAACTGTTTGCACTGCAAATAATAGTTTTAGCGTAAACGCGTTTATTGGGAAAGAATAACAGATTCTCCACTGTAAGCATTTGATACATAGAGTTCATCAAGTTCAATTTGTTTCGCCAAAATTCGTTTAACTCTTTCACTGCCAAGTTTTATCGTCTGCTTTAAACCTTTTCCCGCCAAAATATCGCCATTATCGGTAGTGCCGTCTGCAATCATTTCAAAGTCAGCTTTGCGGCTGTTTTGACTGCGGAAATGTCGAAACGGGTGTCAAACAGTTTGTATCTTGATCAGACGCCGCGTTACGCGGCGTCTGATCAGGATCCTAGCTGTTTGCAAAGTCGCTTTTTTGCGATATTGGCAGTTAAAGAGTTAAGAAATAATTTGAGCGGGGTTAAGAGATACTGTTTATCTAGAATGACCCCTTGCAACCAGGAAACCCAAATATCTGGTAGGGTTTCTAGGTAAAAGGTAGGGTTTAATTTGCCAAGGCTACAGGAAGTAAATGTAAATCTATTATATTTATGTCCTTCCATGATATCTTAAACCTTAACCACATAGCCTGTTTCTAGTATTAAAGAAATATGCTGTCACCCCGTACTTCATTCTCAGTGTTGTTATACTTTCTGGTCCTTTGGAATCATTGATTTCAGCGTATTTACAGTTGAAACTTGAATTCCGCTTTGGTGCTAGGGGGCGTGAGCACTGTTGCATATTTCAGTATTGCTCATGAACAGACTCAATTAAACCGAGTCTGCAATGTTCAGTATTTGCTTTGTTTTCTGTGCTTTCAAAAGATCTACCCTTATTCAGATTTATTTATTTAAAGCAGGTTGATAATAAACAGACTGTGCCTTAATGCGCATTTTGCTCTACTTTCAGTCTACTTTGAGCTACAATCTTATTACGCGGAGTCTAATCTGGATTCAGGCTGTTTGTAAATATTAGCCAAGTCGCGCTTAGCACGATAAGGGTTCAAACTGATAGGAAGTATAGTAGAGTTGTTGTTATTATTTAACGCTTAAACTTGTTTACGCCATTGTACGAACATTTTGTATCATATGTTCGTAGGGGGGGGGGGGGGGGGGGGGGCAGCTCTAATGTTGTAAGAACTTGTTGCCCGACCCCTGTTCCTTGATAATGGAAATAAAATATGTTTAAACTAAACTAACGCTTCAACTAAACTCAAACGCTGTTAACCCTTTACCCCATAGCCTGTTTCTAGTCTTGAAGACAGGTGACCACTTAAAGCAGGTTGAAAGTAAAGCAGAATGTGCCTTAAGACACATTCTGCTGTACTTTCAACCAGCTTTAAGCTAATACCTGCTAGACTATATAAAATATTTGTCATGGTAATTGTTCATGACGGTGTAAACCGGAACTATTTTCTTCAGCGGAGGAATAAATTTAATACGCTAAAAGTCGCTTCTATGGGGGAAAGGGTTTAATTCAATGCAGAAAATGAACCTGTTGACGATTCATTTAAATGTAAGTGACAAACAGATTGGAGCCTGATTGGACGCCGGGTTACACTGCATCTCATCCGGCTGCAAACCGTTTGCAATTGAAACTAATAGTTTAACTCAAACGGTATCACTGTTTGTAATTAAACATATTTACAGACAACATAATTATGCAGACGTAATTATTGCATGGTGAACAGTGACCATTGAAAACCCGGATCCAAACTGATATCAAATGTCAGTCATATCACGCTTAGTCTGATAAGACTTATGTCATAAGGCAACGCTGCTCTTGATAAAATAGTTGTGTGGTCTGATGTAGTTTGTATATCCATTAGCATGCTATGATCGTTTCGTCTTTACAAGGTTCATGTATCATCTGCAATGATTCTCAGAGTTGAATTATCTACATTGTCAATCGGTATGTGTTAAACAAATTGGACCCAGATAAGACGCCGAGTTACTCGGCGTCTTATCTGAGTCCAAACTGTTTTCATAAATCATCACATATTCGCATCTAGCTTATGGAAGGTTAACCATTTTACCATGTACAGTGGAGAATGTGTTATTCTTTCCCAATAAACGCGTTTACGCTAAAACTATTATTTGCAGTGCAAACAGTTTGGAGCCAGATCAGACGCCGGGTAACCCGGCGTCTGATCAGGCTCCAAACTGTTTGCCACCAAGATAAACAATAATTATCAGAATTGTCAAAAAGTCGTTCTTTTCTACGTTTTAGTGCTTTGCGTTTGCGTACGTTTGCGTTTAAACGGGAAAGAATAACAGATTCTCCACTGTACATGAATTAAGTCATCGTAGGCCAGTGCCCGCTTCACCCCAAGACTAAGGTTACATTGTGTAGGGCAATATGAGGTTACATTGTGTATGGTAATGTGGTGCCTACCTAGTCACAGTCACAGAATACTGACAATAACCCTTTCACTCTCAATCGCGCTTCAAAGCGCGTTTGCAAACAGTTTTGATCCTGATTAGACGCCGCGTAACGCGGTGTCTGATCAGGATCCAAGCTGTTTGACACTCGTTTTGAATTTTTTTCAGTCATACTGACTTATTTTTTAACTTTGAAACGGTATTGCAGACAACAAAATTGAAGCAGATGACAATGAAACGGCGAAGGGGTAAACATCTCACGAACATTTTGGTAGTAAAAGCATTAAGAGCATGTTATAGTCCTTCTGGTGAATTTCAAAGACTAACGTAATCCCAATTACCCTCTTCTGTACGACGTCTAACTTTATACAGAGTGAAAGTAAAGCAGACAGCTCTTGCAGGAGCTTTCTGTTATACAGTCATTCTGTTTTAAGTTACCATTCAGAGGCATCATATTGTCGCACAAACAGAGTGTTACCGTACTTGTCGTGACCACTAAAGTCTAAGTAAACATTTAAAATGTACAGTAGGTTTGTTTAAACTATTTAGTTAACATTTTTTATTTAGCACTGACCCCGATAGGGTATGTTCAGTGTTTATAAGAGTTTGCTCTCCAATTTCGGCGCAGAGAGAAAAGACAGATAATCCGTCAGGAAAATAACTGTTTAAAGCCTGCTTTCAATGATCTACCAGGTGAAGGTCAGACATCAAAGACAAAAAGGTCTTTAAGTTAAGGTAAAAAACTTCGAAGAATATTGTTTTAAGCGGAAGGGGTTGTTAATTAAAGTATATAACTAAAGTTGGTGTTCCGCTAATGTTTTGTTCTGCATTAAGCCATTTGACAATAGTTTTGAAGACGGATGGCCCCGTGAAAAAGACGGAATGTAAAACAGAATGCACCTTATTGCGCATTCTGCTTTACTTTCAGCTTGTTTCATCCACTATATTCTGACATATAAAAAGTATTTCTTATGGTACATGTACATATCCTTGAATTTATCAAGTGGAACTGATTGCCTCAGTGGAGGAAAAACGATATAGTGCGCAAAAATGCGTTTTCATGAAATAAACGGTTAAGTGCATGTACATGTAGCTACAGTGGAGAAAACGTTATTATTTCCCGTTTAAACGCAAACGAAACGAAAACGAAACGCACTAAAATGTACCATTATTTTGATAAGTCTGACTATTTGTTCTAACCCGAGTGGCAAACATTTAGGAGCCTGATCAGACGGCGGGTAACCCGGCGTCTGATCTGGATCAAAACTGTTTGTATTTGAAATGATAGATTTAGCGTAAACGCGTTTATTTGGAAAGAATAACGTTTTCTCCACTGTATATGCCGTTACTATTCTCATTGATACAGAACGGTCGGTATATTTATTAGGTAAGTAATGTATTAGGAAACATAAAGATGACATTTTAACAATGTCATTAGCGTTTTAAATGCGCCTAAGGCGATATAAAACACGTTCTATCCATCGTATCGTTTCATACATGCGCGACAGATCACTGCTGACTGTGTTGTCAGTTACGACCAAATCTTTGTTGACATTTAGATTTTTTTTCTATTGACATCGTACTCTTATTCACTTATTTACACCACCTCTTGTTAAAAAGTGGTTTCTTTTGATTCCTGGGAAAATCATTTAGTGTAAACTGGTTTTGATAAACGCAACACATACGCGTAAACAAACTTGGTTTACTAAAGGATAAAACAATCTGTGCGGATACTGATCAGTTTTAAGTATAAATCAATAATGTTCATACGCCCTACTATTTGCAGGCAATATCAGCAACATAACAACATGCTTTAAATCAAAATCCACATGAAAAAGAATGCGTAATGCCAATATAATTTGGATGGGACAGTTTTATCTGGATCTACATTGTTAACATTTTAAAATGTGTTAAAATTTATTCTGGTAACGTATTAAAGTCTTCCAGTGTATATTGTTACGGCCCTGCCAACAACGACACCCTCCTTACAACGACCCTTGCCCCTGTTCCCCAAACAAAACATTTATGTCCAACCTTTTAATGGCTACAATACATGTACCATCAGCTTACATATGCCGTCTGTTGTTTATCTCAAAGTTGCATAATGCAAATTTTGACATAAAAACCTTAATGACTAGTGACAAACAGGTTGAATCCAGATCAGAACCGCGTCTCTCGCGGCCTCTGATCTGGATTCAAGCTGTTTGCACATGTAAGTCAATTTCCCTCCATTTAACGACTCCCTCCGAACAACGCAAACTATTTTATGTCTCCCAATGGGTGTTGTTGTAGAGAGGGAACGCTATATATCAGTTGTGAACAGGTTGCAGATGAGACGCCGAACAACGTTTCAATAAGTCGAAACTATTTTCAGAAAATCATCATTTTGCTACATTTTGTTGTATTATGTTTGGGCTTAGTTCCGTTTTACTCTTTCACTGCAAACGTCACCAGAGGGCGACACTGCAAAAAGTTTGGATCCTGATCAGACGCCGCGTAAAGCTTTACCTTTCACTATCAATGATGACAAAAAGCGCATTTGCAAACAGATTAGATCCTGATCAGACGCCGCGTAACGCGGCGTCTGATCAGGATCCAAACTGTTTGACACTCGTATAGATATGTTTTAAGTCATACTACATTGAATCTTACTTTGAAACGATCTTGCAAACAACATCATTGAAGAAGACGAAAATGAAACGGTGAAAGTGTTAATTTCTCACGATTAATTTGGTATCGATAGAGGCAACGTCTTCCCCCATTGTTTACGATAAAACATCTTACCGGTAATTAAGATGTTAATAACTATCCACTTGCCCGTCACGTCCATCATGCCCGAATACTGTCAACACATCAAATTAGCAATACTTCTAATACACTGTGACGTTAGTACACCGCATTTAACAAATGATAACCTTCTTATAAGTTACAGGTGCGTAGACCATAAGATACCGGACTTGGCGTACGGTATACAACGTAAACGTTTCTTCATTACGCATGCGCACATACAATGATAAGTACGGCCAAACTTATTTTACGCGACAGCTAATTGAAAAAAAAGAAATAATTGTAAAAAAAAAAAATAGGCGACTGAAAAATACACAGAATATTTCCTAAAGCAGCTAGCTTTCTTAGTGTTGTCCTGTATTAGGCTGTCACCTGTCATTCAGACACAAATACGTCATTTTTTCAATGGTTTCGGCGCCAAATTTATCGTGAGGCTTTTAACCTCATCACCATTAAAGTGTGGTCTGCTTCAGTATTGTTGTCGGCAAGAATGATTCAAAGTTAGATTTAAGGTTGCATGATGTAGGAAATGTCGCTTCGAATGTCAAACTGTTTGGATCCTGATCAGATGACGCGCTACGCGGGTTATGCTCTGGCTCTAAACTGTTTGCAAAGTCGACTTTATGCCACTTTGGCGGTGACAAAAAAGCTATGTTATAAATGTGACAGTATCCCTCAGTTCTAATTTATGGTAGCCACAACGGACGTCACCTAGTGCAATAAGAATGTAGAATGTTCAGTGGGGAGTACAGTGGAGAATCTGTTATTCTATCCCAATAAACGCGTTTACACTAAAACTATTATTTGCGGTACAAACAGTTTGGAGCAAGATCAGACGCCGGGTAACCCGGCGTCTGATCAGGCTCCAAACTGTTTGCCACCAAGATAAACAAGAATTATCAGAATTGTCCAAAAATTGTACTTTTCTACGTTTTAGTGTTTTGCGTTTGCGTACGTTTGCGTTTAAACGGGAAAGAATAACAGATTCTCCACTGTACGTTACCCCTTTTTGTCTAACCCTTTCACCTTTAGAATATACATGTACTCCCTCTCTACAACGACACAGAATAGGAGGGTGTCGTTATAGGGAGGAAAACTAAGATTTTGCTTATATTTGCAAACAGCTTGAATCCAGATCAGACGCCGCGTAACGCCAACTGTAACCCGAGTAGCCGATAAAGGAAGGTAATAGACCCGGGTCGAGTTCGTGTATATTTTTATTCAGATATATATACGAAAGGTCTGTAACAAAATATATACATATTATGAATACAATGGTAAAACATTCTAAATAATACAACAGGCAACATATAATTGCCTCAATTCACGCTAAATACTGAATATTCCCGAAATACATGTATATAAATTAAATGCCAATTCAATTATGTAACTTACCAGCGGACTATATTGCAACAGTAAAAGCGTAAGACACATTTGTCTATTAAGGGAACTGTGGCAAGGGTTGTTGTAAGGAGGGAGTCTATATTGGGAAGACCATTGTAGGGAGGGAATACTGTATTCATCAGCTGACGTAAATACTTTTAATTAATACGGTAGTAACATGAAACATAATCAATAATGTCTATATCTTAGCAGATGTACGTTTAAAGCAGGCTGAGAGTAAAGCAAAATTCGCCTTAAAAACTAGAAACACACAATTAGGAAAAGGTTAAACGAATAAAACTATAAAAAGCCGGATTTGTTATTTCTGTGCAGTAAAAAGGTTCTACTTGGTGTCTGATTTGACTCCAAACTGTTTGTTACAGTGGAGAAAACGTTATTCTTTCCAAATAAACGCGTTTACGCTAAATATATATATTATTTCCAATACAAACAGTTTGGAGCCAGACTCGGCGTCTGATTATGCTCAAAACTGTTTGCCACTCGGATTAAAATAAAAAGTCAGAATTAGCAAAATAATGTCATTTTCGACATTTTAGTGCGTTTCGTTTGCGTTTTTAAAAACGGGAAAGATAACGTTTTCTCCACTGTAGTGGTTTGACACAAGATCATCTCTATACACTGGGGATGCATAACGTCCTCTGTGAGTGTAAGAAGTGTAACCCTAAATACCCACATTGCACCATTTCAGGGTTTAAGCAGAAAGCTTCTTTATTAGGCGTATTCGGCTTTATTTACATCCTGTTAAAAGTCTTACCATCTGTTACGATATAGACAATACTTCTATGATTATGATTCATGACTGTATAAAATTGACTAGCCTTTTCTGTGAAGGAATATAGTACAGGCGTAAAAAGCAAATTTTCGGAGTAATGCGATCCAACAACAGCTTCATAGAGCAGGAAAGAAAACTCTGTCATAAGACCTTTGACTTACTTTACGCCTGTGTAAAGTTACATTCGGTCTGTGTAAATCACTTACCAGTCGCAATTCGGAAAAGGAGCTCTTTTGCAAGTCGTGGTAGAGTCGGCCTTCCATCGGCATGTGTGGTGGTGGTGGTGGGTGTGGAGTAGAAGGAGGTCAAATCTTTCCCTGCCAACGGCGACAAAAGGCGACTTCACAAACAGTTTGTATCTTGATCAGACGCCACGTAACGCGGCGTCTGATTAGGATCCAAACTGTTTGACACTCGTATCGATATGTTTAAGTCATACTAAATTGAATCTTACTTTGAAACGTTCTTTTAAGCAACAAAATTGAAGCAGAAGATAATGAAACGGAGAAGAGTTAAACATCTCAAGATTTATTTGGCAGCGAAAGAGTTATAGCGTCCAACAACGACTCTTCTTTGAATGAACAGGTTGACTATATTATTATTTTTTATCCCTGGCACGCTTGTAATTTCGAGTTCAACTATAATAGTCTAAGCTGTAGACCACTTTTATTTGCGGTGAAAGGACCATACAACCTTTTGGTACCACCTTATAGCATATTTCCTCAGGAGTTTGGAAACAATCGTCTGACGCGTATTTAGGTAGTGATAAGGGGAGATAATTGAGGTTTAAGTTGTCTCCCCTTGGATTTTTAAGCAAAAGCTGACATTCTTATTTGGCTTTTATTTCATGTGTTAGAGATTTAAAGTGGTATTTTATTAGCAGTTATCAATGTAGTTGACCTAAATACAAATTTTGAAAATGTTTAAGGATAGTTTCAGGCTCATTGAAATCCAAAATGGCCGCCAAAATGGCTATTTTTAGTAACATTTAAGCGTTTCAAGCAATAACATTACTTATATTGAGTACAATCTATACTCAAATGGAACAATTTTAGTTAATTCGTATTGAACATTAACTAAGAAATCATACTAGCTTTGAATTTGATTCGTTTCCTGTCTTCCAGTGCTGAAATAATCCAAAATGGCCGCCGTACATACCTATCTCATTAATTTCTACTCACATAAATTTTCTTGATTAGGGCTTTCATTTCATTTATTAGAGATTTAAAATGGTATTTTGTAAGCTATTATTCAAGAAGTTTCCCCAAATACATCTTTTGAAAATGTTTTAGGATGGTTTCCGACCCATTGTAAACCAAAATGGCTGCCAAATGGCTATTTTTTAGTAACAATTAAGCTTTTCGAGAAATTCAACTACTTTTTTTTTACTGTAATTGATACTCATATAGACAATTTTAGGTGAGTCTTATTGAACATTAACTGACACATCCGGTAAGTCTTTATTTAGATTGGTTCCTGTCCCCAAGTTCTGATATAATCCAAAATGGATGCCCTTTATACCTTTTTACTAATTTCTACTAATATAAATTCTTGATTTGCCATTTTCTTGATTTGCCAGATTATGCACATCTCTTTTTGTGTGTGTCTTTTCGTGTCATTGTCGCAAACATAGTTCATGCTGATAAATGCTGAAGTTGGTTAAGCTTCTACAGGAATAATTAATGGCCTACATAGACCACCGTACAATGCAAATGTTTTTTTTTATCAAGTTTGATTTTTTCTGATACACTATCAGGATATATGTTCCAATAAAGGGCATATTACTTTACAAAGGTAGAACATATTTATTATTTCTTAGTATCAAAATGAATTTATATAATGTGAAACACTGTACAAAAGCTGTTTTTGCACCCGGGTGTGTAATGCACATAAAATATATGTGTCATTAGTTTTCTCGGATTTGTTGAAGTTGTTATTTTCAGTTGAAAATTATTATGTATATCAATGGTAAATATAGGTTTACCTGGCCATAATTTGATATATAAAGCAGGGCATTTATTAAGTGGTCAAAGCATGCGTTTTTTCATTGTAAGAATCTACGGAAACAAATGTAGAATATAAGTCAACAACTTAATTAGAGAGTCAAAAACTGCATCGAAGCTCAAATACCCGTTTTACTAATTTAACGGATTCGTGGAAGAAAAACTGAAATTTGAACGATACTGATTTTGATCTTTCCCAAGTGCAATGTAGTTTGACTGTATGATAGACACCAATAACTCGAGGAAGTGTGTTTGGCACATTGACAAGTCCCAGTCCTTAAATGAAGTCTATATAACCACTTGATGAAAAGACCTAGGCACAAATACCAAAAACTGTGACTTTATCAGGTCACTGGTGAGAGAGATGTAGTGTCTCCAAATATGTGTCCATTATTCGTCCGGTGTCATTTGATAGTTCAATGTGAGCGGCTACATCAATGTCACTGCTGTTCAGGTTCGCGGGAAAACATACACAAAGGATACAAAGTCATTAACATTGCTTTCAGGTGTACCGCAGACAGTCGGGCTATGATCCCAATTACATACAGCTATAATACCCCCCACATGTATGCTATATGATAACGTATCAAGGGGTTGATCCAAGAAGGAATACTCTGCTTAACAGTGGAAGCAATCAAGACAATATATTATGATGCTGCTCTGAGAAGTGAGGATGAGCGACTTTCAGCATGATTTAGTGATATCCATATGATCGCAAGGGAGGTAATGTGCCATTACAGTTGCAAAAGGAAATTTAAATAAACTCTAAATAGGGATAATAGTATTCTAGAGAAAGTAACTAAACCAGACCAAGAATATTTGCAATCTAGCCATGCATAGAATGATCTCAAGGATCATGTTGAAGAAACACTGCTCTTACATATACATGTAATAACTATGTTTTACTTTAAGGCATGGCCATGAGTAAAAGAACAGTCCGTTTGGTCAAGACTGCTACAGCGACAGTATTTTGGATACCATGGGGGGGGGGGGGCACCTTACTTTGGGTCTTGATATCAAAAGTCTGACAGGTTCTAAAAAGGTTATTAATATTCTGAACCATACGAGTCATCGCATAATCACATGGCAGTAGAAGAACTGAATACCGAATAAGCAACAGAATTAAGTGAGTGTTAAATATCAACTCCTAATAGATTGTTACAACTGGTTTGACAACTGGTCTGGCGTTGGACGATTTTGACCATTTCATCTACTCCCATGTAGTCTATGCTATGACACATATGGTTAAGAATATTAATAACATTTATAGAAAGGTTAGACTTTTGTTTCCAAGATCCATAGTGAGATTATTTTCTGTTTTTCGTTTGTCCATCACTTGCAGCAAACATTATGTCACAGGAAAAGTATTGACCAAGCAGGCTGTTCTTTCACTTGTCACAGCACCTAATAGTAAAGCGGTGGTCCATGTATATGTAAGAGTATATGCATGTAATATAAGTCAACATAATAGATATGCTATAGTTACATGGGGATATGTGTTACATATTCCTGGGTGAAAATTAAAACCCACAACCAGATGCTCTTATAAATGTTTAAAGGTAAAATAAAGCAAGATATATCAATTGAAAAATCATCTAATCAAAGTTGCTCAGATTCAACTATATTAAAGGTTGGTTGCAAAAATAAGCATGCACTTAGTTCATATGATATGAAACCAACACTTTTTACACTCATGATGTATATCATGCACTTTGTTGTAACTAGCCTGCAATGGCTATCAATCTAGCTGTTGAACCACTGCATAGCACATTTAAGAATCAGTTCAAGTCGTCTTGAAGCTCAGTTTGACCCTTCACCAGAGCTTCGAAGCATTGACTTTTCTAGGTCTTTGATTCAGCCTTGTAAAGATGTTGGCAGGAGAGTTGAATTGTAGTAAAAATTTGCCCTTTTGACCGCAATGTCTTCTATAAGGTTTGCATTGGATACAATAGTTCCGCTATATTGTTAAATCTTTTTATGAACTTCAATTGCGGGAAAATCCTGCAAGTCCTGTCGCCAAGACTTTAAGCCTTAGAGGAGATGCCAACTTCATTGAGAATATCAATGTAGCATATATGAAAGAAAGGTAAAATCGCAACGGCTTCGGAGTCTATTATTAATTAATTTGTGTTTCAGAAACATGATCCTTGAGAACATTCTATGCATGGCCAGATTGCAAAAATTCTGGATCTGTCTTAGTTACTTTCTCTATAATACTATGATCCCTATTTAGAGGTTATTTAAAGTTCCTTTTACCAATGTGATGGCAAATGACCTCCCTTGCAATCATATGACGCTTATCGTCACTTCTCAGAGCAGCATCGATCATAATCAAATTGTCTTAATTGCCTCCATTGTTTCGCATTTTCCTGAATACTCCTTCTTTGATCGACCCCTTGAGTTTGATAAGTTATAATTGTTCATACCGGTTGGGGAGTGCCATACTGTCTCCGAGAGTCAAAATGGCAATGCATCGGGCTCGAACAGCAGTGACATTGTTGTAGCAGCTCACATTATTACCTATGGAATCATTAAATGAAGATGGAAGAATAATGGACATATATTTCGAGACACGGCTTCTCTGTCGTCTAATAAAATCACATATTTTCTTTGTGATCATGTCTTTTCTTCAAAGATTTGACTTCAGTTAAGCACTGGGTTTCGTCAGTGACCCAGACACACTTCCTCGACTTATTGGTGCCCATCTTCGAATCTACATTGCACTTGTAAAACAGGGAAAACAACTTCGTTTAAGGATGAGAGTTTCTCCTTATTGAGTCTGTTAAATTAGTAAAAGGGTATTTGGGCGCTTTTTGTACCATTAAGAGGTTAACTTAAGTCCCATATTTGGTTCCGTAGATTATAAAAAAAGAAATGACCCGAGCTATGAAACTCTTATTAAACACCCTGCTTGATATACCACGCTATGGCCAGGTTAGATGTATATTCTCCATTTATATACACATTAATCAACGGAAAATAACAATTTCCACTAACCCGCGAAAACTATTGACAAATATGTTTTCATGTATATTACACATCCTGCTACAAAAATAGGCTTTTATACAGTGCTACACATTTTATAAATTTATATTGATACTTTGTTCAACATTTGTAAAGAAATATCCACTTTATTGGCACATATATCCTTATAGTTATCCATATCAGAAAAAATTAATCCTGCTCAAATAAACATTTTGATTAGATGGTGGCCAATACAGGCCACTAATTATCCTGTAAAAGCATTACCAACTTCAGCATTTATCAGCATGGACTATCTTTGGAAAGACACACACAAAAAAGATTTGTATAATCTGGCAAATCATGAAAATTGCAAATCAAGAAAAATTATATTAGTAGAAATTAGTGAAAAGGTATAAAGGGCAGCCATTTTGGATTATATCAGCACTTTGGGACAGGGACCGATCTAAATAAAATCTTACCGGATTTGTCAGTAAATGTTCAATAAGACTCACCTAAAATTATTTATATGAGTATCAATTACAGTCAAAACAAGTAGTTGAATTATTCGAAACGCTTAATTGTTACTAAAAATAGCCATTTGGCAGCCATTTTGGTTTACAATGGGTCGGAAACCATCCTAAAACATTTTCAAAATATGTATTTGGGGAAACTTCTTGAATAATTGCTTGAAAATACCATTTTAAATCTCTAACAAATGAAATGAAAGACCTAATCAAGAACATTTATGTGAGTAGAAGTTAATGAGATAGGGATGTACGGTGTCCATTTTGGATTATTTTAGCAATGGATGACAGGAAACAAATCAAAATCAAGGCTAGTATGATTTCTTAGTTAATGTTCAATACGAATTAACTAAAATTGTTCCATATGAGTATGAATTGTACTCAATATAGGTAATGATATTGCATGAAAAGCTTAAATGTTACCTAAAATAGCCATTTTGGCGGCCATTTTGGATTTCAATGAGTCTGAAACTATCCTAAAACATTTTCAAAATTTGTATCTAGGTCAACTACATTGATAATTGCCGATAAAATACCATTTTCAAATCTCTAACACATGAAATAAAAGCCCAATAAGAATGTCAGTTTTTGCTTAAAAATCCAAGGGGAGACAACTTAAACCTCAATTATCTCCCCTTATCACTACCTAAATACGCGTCAGACGATTGTTTCCAAACTCCTGAGGAAATATGCTATAAGATGGTACCAAAAGGTTGTATGGTCCTTTCACCGCAAATAAAAGTGGTCTACAGCTTAGACTATAATACTTTCTTTCATTAAACAGCAAGCTTCAAAAGTATCACCTGAACAACGTTTACAATTATCTTAAGAAAGCTAACTGATTTACATGACGCCGATTATACTATAAAAACAGATGTTATATTAATTGGTTAACTTAATGCGCACGTGTCATTTTTGAAAAGTTTAGCAAATATGGCCAAGCATACAGCTGGGCATCCGTGTTTAGATGGTTCATGTTTTTAACTGTTCAGGGATCTTATGATTTCTTGTTTGTTTTAATTCTTAAGCGACCACACTGAAATCACTATTAGTTTTTAAACACCTTAAATACTGCAGTAGCGAACCACTTGTTACTTGTGTATTTCGTGTGTTTGAACATATACATATATTCACTTCTTGTACATGCAAATGTATACAACATGTATTTTGCAAGAGTATTATGGTAATCTACTGTCAAGCCATTATGTTGAAACTGCATTTGCAAATGTTTGAAGTATATACCGCCAACTCCCCTTACATATGAGTGTTTAATCACAAAAATATTTGTATATATTGTTCTTTATATGTATGTACACACACTATCAATAGATTATACATATAAGATATTGCAAAAGGGTTGGATCACACAAGTAAAACCAACATTAGAGAAGACCCTTTCTTGACGTCAAACGTAAGAACAGTTGTAATGGTTAAGCTGTAATACAGAAGAAAATATTTCTATTATAACTTACAATTCTTACAAGACTTGATTCAAATATAAAGGGAAAAAAGGAAATGCATTATTATGTCTCCCCCACCTATTGTGACAACATCGCCCAGATCCAACTGATTGTTACCTACATAATTTAGGGATATCGGAAAAGGCAAAGATAAAGGTTAAACTCAGACGTACCGTCATGGTATTGTCATTATAACTAACCTGTATAGATGTATTCTCCATGCCGCTGCCATTATATCCATGTTGTGTTCGTTAAACTCAGACGTACCGCCATGGCATTGTCATTATAACTAACCTGTATAGATGTATTCTCCACGCCGCTGCCATTATATCCATGTTGTGTTCGTTAAATTCAGACGTACCGTCATGGCATTGTCATTATAACTAACCTGTATAGATGTATTCTCCACGCCGCTGCCATTATATCCATGTTGTGTTCGTTAAACGCAGACGTACCGTCATGGTATTGTCATTATAACTAACCTGTATAGATGTATTCTCCACGCCGCTGCCATTATATCCATGTTGTGTTCGTTAAACTCAGACGTACCGTCATGGCATTGTCATTATAACTAACCTGTATAGTTGTATTCTCCACGCCCCTGCCATTATATTCATGTTGTGTGTGTTCGTTAAACGACGTCTGATCAGGATCAAAATTTTGTGCCAATTGTTTTTGAATGACGTCAAGTAAACTGCCTTCAATGTTAGTTTGATACGATATTACAGACAACAATAGTGAAGCAGACGACAGTATGGCGGCGAGAGGGGTCAAAACTTCATGAAAAATTTGATCATGAAAGGGTTAATTTCAATATCACTCTTACTCTAAAGCTATTTGCTCAGTATAAAAGTGGTACGTTTTCAAAGACTCACTTTTAAGACAATTATCTCCTATGCGACACTCAAATTCAGCATTAACGCGTTCATTCTAGTTGGAAGGAATGAAGCGGCTGCTCGATAGAAGAATTATGGACAGCCTTTCAAACAGGTGGCTCGCTATATACTACATATAATATTATATTTTGTAGAATAATTTTCAGCTTTACCTTTATCCTGAATTAACCCGTCTTCTGTCAGTAGGGTTATGTATAAGATTCAATCCCTTTGTGGATATCACTTACTAGCTTTACAAACTGTGTAGACCAAGATCGGACTCCAAGGTTATAAAGATGTTGAGTCCAGTCTCAAGTCGTTCTGAACAATTTGATTGGTCTGATTTGAGCCTAGGCTCAAATCTGACCAATCAAATGCTTGAAAACACATTCAGACTCAGCTCAAACGCTTTATAACCTTGGACCCTGATGACGCATTTAGGCAGCCTCTGATCAGAGTCTGCACTGTTCGATGTTTTGTTGGTGTCCGTTGTCATAAGAAACATGCAACGGTATACTGGTCCAAGTATTCATAAATTATATACTAGAAGAACGAAAACAGTAATAGGTTTAAATTATAAATACCTACAGATAAACATTAGTGTTATAAGTAATGCAATTTACAGTTTTACAGTTTGAATAGGATTCCAACGTGGTAAAATTGCTACAGTAGAGAAAGTTATAATTTGTTTTCCTAACGGGCACGTTAATATATACACTGCAAAAAGTTCAGAGTCTTAGCCCGGGGATTAAGTGAAAACATAGTTCACTTCATGAAGCAAGCAAGCCACTTGGCAGGTATACACATAGGACCCTTGTCTTACAAAAGAAGCCGTTAGCCATCGCTTAACAGGTGGTAGTTAAAAATGGCGGCCATTTTTCAAAATGGCCGCCGTTCATTTTTACAGAAGTTATATACTTGTTATTAAGAATATTTTTTTACCTATTGATTCAATTTAAAAGCATACTTGCATGTTATTTTGTATGACAAATCAATCTTATGAACTATAATATCTAAAATGGCGCCCAAAATTCAAAATGGCCGCCATTGTATGTCATTTGAATATTTTTTTGCATTAAATTATCATATTTTGATTGATTTCAACCTGTAGATAAGTCACATTATAGAAGTGTAAGCGTAGGGAACAGTTACTGTTCTTAAACTAATTAAATCTATTTTAGAGATTAAAGGTTGTATTTTGGTATATGATAACAGAGAACATGTCATACACATGCTCAGAAACACTTCTAGAAATATAGCTATTCAAATATATTTAACCGTTTTAGCAGTGACGGGATTGTAAAGTTAAACAAATCTCTCTTAAAACTCAACATTAACTTCACAAATATAAAGAATTAGCAATTGTGATTTGTGTGTGTTGAACTACCGGTGTTGGCCACCATTTTACATTTATAAATGAATATGGTGTTCACCCCTAAGCCACTGTGAGGCATGAGCTCTTCCAAAGGCATGCCTTTGTAACACACAACACTTTTCTGCTAGGTCAGTGGTCACAATGACAGTTTTCTCTCTACAGCTTTCAGTTATTTTGTCAGCAAGGAAACTGAAGAGATAAGTCTTATATTCGTCATCTCTTAAGAAGAAGTTTCGCCAGTTTGGTGATAATTTACCATTTCCGACGACACGGCGTCTTGAGCCTTGTCCACGCTTTGTTCTTGTCTCTGACTTCAAACTGGTTCCCCAGTAAACGTCGAACACAATATCTGTTCTTTCTTGTGTTGACACAATTCTCTGGACTTTTAGTATCACTTCAAACAAGGCATATGCACCGAACGTCTTTGATTTTTTCTGCGGAAGTGAGTTGATGAAAGCTGATCCGTCTATAAGTACTACAGAAACGTCTGGCGCATTGTCATGAGTTTCAACCTGTGCCTGCAAAATGGTTGCAAGCTGGGCTTTCTGACATGAATAGAGAATACCTCCGTCGCTGAGTGCAGCCGGGAAAGAGTGGTTTTCATGACGAAAGAGTTCGAGTAAATCTCATTCCCGTGACTGGCATGAAATGCCATGGATGTCTTTTGTAATTGACTCTAGATCATACTCTGCACAAAGACGGCTAAGCTCTGGACCAGCAACCATCCATCGTCTCAGGGCTGAAGGATCCTCTGTGATTCTGATGGCTCCTCCGTAGCCTTTTATAATCGCATTTGCTTGTTTGTGCGCCTGATCTATTGCAACAGCAGAAAATGGTATCTTTGACTTGAACAGAATATCCTCCTGCCTTAAATATTCTGAATAATGCAGGGTGTGAATGTTCAAATACATGTACTAACATATCCCTGATGTGAATTGGCAGCCATCGGGCACAGTTATTAACGTTATTGTTGGCAAAGAAATATGGTATCAATGTCATCAACACATTGCAGTATAGACTGAAATCTACTTCGCTGAATGCCCGGACAAGAGAAAGGAATGTCTGTTCCCTATTGAGTACCAAGTACCATTATTGGAATTGTTGGCCTTGATCTTTTTGCGCTTCGCACCACTGAAGTCGAGTGGAATCTTGTTTGGATCTTGCGATTCTTCATCAGAGCGGCTGAATGCATCTTGTAAAAGGTTATACAGAGCACAAGCCATTATCTGGTTACACTAGATGAAGAAAATTAGAGCTCGGCTGTTCTAGTGGAAGTGATGTTTGCCTCAATTAGAACTGTCAATCCGCTGGATTGTATTAAGCTTCCGAGAGCGGTCATTTCGATATGAAGACTTCCAAACATAATTACAAGTTTGTCTTCCCCATATCGTTCTTATCACTCCCAATTCATTTGCTTTGCTATCGCATAAACCGGTTGGTCTGCGGCAATGACTGGAGTTTACCCAGGGTTATGACATTCGACAGTGTCTAAACTTTACCCCTAACATGCCTAATCGTTACAACTGACTGTGCAGATTATTTGAGGAATGGCAGCATTGAAGTCACACTAAATTCAAAAGGCTATCCCCTTTGCTTTAAGATGTGGTGAGATGCCCACGTAATTTGCAACATGTCGTCACAACGGTTTCTGTAAGTCGAACAGACTCTAACCAGGTATACTCTTGGGAAAGGGAAAACTGTCAGTTGTGGGAAGCAATTGGGTTTTCGATTTGAACACAGCAGGGTGTACGTTAGTGTAGGAATCGGGTAATTCGGGTACTTTCTTGACCCAAGATTTTCTAACAGAAAGTTGCCCTTACTTTTCACCTTCAATTTTTGGGTTGGGTGTTGAAACTAGGATATGCTCGTTCCGTGGAACGACAATGTTGCTGGCGTTGATGTTTGTGATTTTATGACGTAAGCCAGTAGCTCTGTACATACTAGAGCATGAATCTGTTTTCTCTTTTGTGTCAGTACGTATACCTTCCATCTCTTTATTTCGGGGGAGATCTCGTTCTCTGTTGTAAAAAGTGGTCAAAAACCTTTATTGGATACAAACTCTTGTGCCACTACATCTCCCGCAGTCAGCTTTGACAAAAGTTTGTCGTCGTTTAGATTACGCGCACATTCATTCAAACGTTTGTCAAAACCCATGGTTATTGCCTTTCTCAGTGTCTGTCGCCTGGTGGCAACTCCCTCGCACAGAAAACATTTCTATGCAGGTAAACTTGACCTTTAATTATTTGGACTTGCAATATCTACAGGCTTCTGGCTTTCAAGTGTTCTTTTTGCAAGTTCGAGTTATGTGTTGTTAAATAAAAGACGACAACTTTGATGGTACTTTGTCTTTATTTATCTTAACGTTGATTCTATACCATGTCCTTCTTCTAAGCTGCTTGGATAAAAGATATTGGGCAACTCGTTCATGTATTTGAAAAGAGGAATGTTTGTTGCCAACATTGTGTAGCCATCCTGACTTTTCCGACCAGGTAAAGGAGATATTAAGTCTTCTTTCATTTTTTGCTTTTGACATAATAAGCAGCCATTTTCCCAATCTGTTGGCTTTTTACTGGTACTAGCTGCTTGGATTGTATCTTCCATGATTGTTGTATGATATGTGGTTAATTCAAGTGGCTATCCTTTTACCATTTAACCAATTATAAGTCTTAAAAGCACATTATTGTATGGGATACAAAATTCGAACAAATCCCTACACCCTGTCAAATTGTCTTGAAGTCCCGTGTGATCTGTACACATTCCAGGTAACTTAAGCCCCGTCAACTTTGGCTCGGCTATCCTGCGTTGGTATAACCTGTCTATTCAGGTACGGCTATCTAACGTGTGAATTTTATATGATTCATTAATTGAGGCTCGCTAGATAGCATTTGGGACACTAAACGGTCAACTTACAATTATAGTAACGACAAACATTTAGCTGATACTGAACCCCATGCTGAGTTTCACAGCAATGATGTCACCAGTGTGCCCTGGTTGTGCTTTGACAATCACGCTTTGGCAAAAACATTAATTAATGCATATAGCTTATATAATATATAAGTGTTCGTAAAATTTACATATTAACGTAAGAGTACACATTTCGAAAAGGTCACACAAAACGGAAAATATGCCCCTTCGTTCCCTATTTCGATGTCGCTAACGGTAAATGGACGTTTCGCTACCCTGTTGCGTTCGCGCCTGTCAGTTCGCTATCCAGTGTGTTTTTACCCTGGAAGTTTCGCTACCCGTATATTTTCGCTTTCTCAAAAATCCAATCAATAAATCATTTTCCGCATTGAGAAGAGTAAATAAACAAAATTCTCTTTCATGGAGATTCCATTGGTTTGTAACCAAATGCATAAATCTCTCATGTTGATGCGTGGCGTCTGCACAAATATTTCGTCAAAATTATCCTTATATCTATCATGGTTAGTTTTGATCAAGGTTAGTACATGTATATAAACATTTCTCTTTTTATGTCCATTAGTTGGGATCCAGATTAATAAATAACCCCCTTGTTCCGTAAATAAAAACCTCTTATATTGAGCTAGCATTGGTTTGGATCCAGATTAGTAAATAAAAATCTCTGATGGGGACGTGTGGCGTCTGCGCAAATATTTCGTCAAAATTAAAAAGATTTCTGTCGTTAGCTTTGATCCAGATCGATAAAAAATCTCTTTTGAATATAATGATACCATTGGTTTGGATCCAGATTAATAAATATAAATCTCTTATGTGGACGTGTGGCGTCTGTGCAAATATTTTGTCAAAATTTGTTTTTATTTTTGTACATTAGTATGAATCCAAATTAGTCAATAAAACTTCTTTCATTACTTTACGTTAGTTTGGATCCAGATCAGTAAATAAATATCCATTACGAGGGAGCACGGCGTCTGCATATTAGTAAATTTGAGGTGTGAACAATAAAACTGGGAAGCGAAAAAGTCTAAGTAGCGAAAAGACCAGTCGCAAAAGCCACAAGGTAGTTTATATGCTAGGGTCGCGAAAATAAAGGTAAAGGTAAAGGTAACAATCAAGGTAGCGAAACGTCCTGAAATCTCGCTAACTATCAATTTTGTGTACAAAACTTAAATAGTTTAGTTTATTGAAAAATTATTATTAATTGATGAATGCTGAACCAATGAGGATGATTAAAGAACCTCGATTTCCAACTATATATATTGAAGAAGGATTATCGATAAAAATAACATAAATAGCGGCCATCTTGAATTTTATCGCGGCCATTTTGATTTTTTATTTTAATATTAAGATTATTTCAAAGATAAACAATATCGTTTAGGACATACTTGTCATTTTCCTATCGCATTCATGGACAATTATTGTACTAATGACTATACCACAATATCAGAAAATTGAAAAAGACGCCATTTTGAAAATGGCCGCCATTTGAATCTGACAAGGGAAATTGAAGTGGCTAACGAGTGATTTTTGACAAGTAATATCTAAACATCAATTGTGGAAAGTCCCTTGCTTGCTTCATGAAGTGAAATGTTTTCATGATAAATCGAGTTAACGCCCCAAGCTAACTAAATCCCCAGCAGTTTCAAGCACGTATAATCTACCAGAGTATATTGCATTGTGTTCGAGTGTCTTTGTGTTTTAATATGATAATGTGTTTTCCCAGTGTAAGATGCTACTTTGGCCTGTACAAATAAAACTTTACTCAAACACAATGAAATAAAATGTAGAATTACAGGTTTGTGACAATATTGACATTTTATTTATAATCTTAATGACATTTATTTGACTCCTAACCAGACAAGGAGTTACTCTGGGTCTGGTCTGATCAGATTTAATTGTTTTGCAAGAAACACAAACTGTTTCCCCACACACATGTATAATTCTTTCAACACCGTTAACCTTTTCGAAATACAGTTGTTACATTTGCAAACAGTGTAGACCCAGACCAAATGGCTCCTTCTCATCTGGGCATACACTGTTTGCTAATTTAGACCAGTATTTATTGAACAACCCAGAATTCCAAGTCGACTGGTTCATGTTTTGGTGACTCAAATGAACACAAGGGAACCTAAAACTCAACAAAAGTTACTTAGTGCTGAAAAGGTCAATGTGATAAATAACGTATCCTCCCCTGCCCTAGCTTTAACCATTTCATGACCAAATTATTCTGGAGAGCTTTACCCTTTCACCGCTTTATTGTCGTCTGCGTTATATTTGTTGTTAGATTTAATGTTGTATGACTTAATAAATACGAGGGTTGTTCAAATAGTTTTGATACTAAATCAATAACTTCAATGTAATAAGAGCAAAATTCATGTGTGATATATAATTTTAAAACGCAATTCTTCGTATACACGATGGTATAATGCACAATAATATCACATAATCGATGCGTCATGACATGAACCTAAATGACCTCTACTCGAGGACACTGGAACATAGCACTTTTCAGACATTATTGTTTGACGTAATAACATCTTAAAGAGTTCAATTTAAAAACTCTTTGTTTAAATATATCAATGTATATCTAAGTTTTAATGTCAATAAAATTATATTTCAATTGAAAGGGTTAACTGTCTAAAATCTCTTTTTTTTTCAAAATTAACATTTCTTAATTTGCTAATGACGAAAGTGGAAATGAACGCTCTAAAAATGTTCTAGATCAGTCTATTTTTGTATTTTAAAACATGAAACCATACTTTAATGGCTTCAATTACAGCCTAGTTTAATAATAAAAAAGAGTTTGTGATTCCCCTACCTACTTTTTTTACATAAAAGTAGACCAATTTTTTATCATATTGTCAGTACGTGTTTAAAATCAGCTCTAGTTTTGATGTTTTATATACTAACAACATTTAAAACTGTGTAACCTTTGCATAATTGTCTAATTATATTTGACAGAACGTTCATATACTTATTCCAAATAATAGAACCGTAATAATAATTATAGTATCAAATTGTGTTCAGAAAATTACCTAAAAAATACACAAAACAAAAAGGTCAAGTGTCCTCGAGGAGGAGTCATTTAGGATCATGTTAGTGGTTGATCGAGTAATGCGATCTATCGTGCATCATATAACCGTGTTGGCAAAGAATTATTCTTTAAAATGATATATCACACATGCATTTTGCACTCATAATAATGAAGTTATTGATCCAGTATCAAAACTTTTTGAACTACCCTCGTATCGATAAGAGTGTCGAACAGTTTGAGTCCAGGGGCCCGTTTCATAAAACATCTTACGACAACTGTTATCGTAAGTCAAAACTTTAAAATACATTTAATTTCTGATTTTTCTATCTAATCCTGTCTTGTGACATCTTTTTGGAATCGTCTTTTCAAGACGATTCCAAAAAGATATCACAAGACAAGATTAGATGGAGAAATAAATAATTATTGAGACTTTTATGATCTGACTTACGACAACATTTGTCGTAAGAAGTTTTATGAAACGGGCCCCTGGTCAGAGGCCGCGATACGCGGCGTCTCATCAGGAAATAACCTGTTTGCAATTGCGCTCAAAGGCGTCATTGAAAGTGAAGGGTTAAATGATTCCCTACATATTTGCACGACAGTAATCACTAGTCAAAGAGTTCATTTTCAATATAGGCTGGGTCGCAGCAACATCTACCGTGCACCCCCACCCCTAGACTTTATTTGATGGGTATCAACTTGTTCGTTGAAGTCTTCTACACGATATTTTAGAATGATCCCAGGTTCATTTTGTCACTGCTATGTTAAATTCAACGGTTACCATGGTAACCCCCAGGTAATTTTCAAACCTACCTTATGTTTAAAGTTTGGTTAAAACTTTGTTTCTAGGGGAGCTAGAGATATTAAATAAGTACCAAAGTAAAGTAGAGACACACACCGTTAAGATGAGGTTAACTTAATTAATATTCATAATCTTATACTTATAAATTTTCATGACATAGTCAAAATAAAGCGTAAAATCATGAAAATCAAACATTTTGTTTTGTCCCAGAGGCACATTTATGCACCAGACCTCTTAAAATATGCTAAAATGTTTTAAACAGATTATACAAAAAAAAAATAAACCATGTTTGGTACCAGTATAATTTCGGTATGCATGTATAATTAAGATAATTTGCATAATGTATACAACGTAACGAATTCCCTCTTCAAATAGGCATACATTAAAGTCCCATTGTGTTTTCAGACCTTTTTTAATGTGCGAAATACAATAACGGTTAATAATAATGCTTGAACATTCTAATGGGCCAAACTGATCTATGAAATGTTGAAGACAGGCCTAAATCACCAAAAAAGCGATTTAAAACCATAACAAACCGAAAGTAGATCGTCTGACATAAATATTACCACACGGATTAGTGGCACGTGGAACGGCTGGGTTCAATATCACCGGGTGCGAACGATTGCTATAAAATGAGTCACATTTCGTCACAACGGTGTTTCAGCCCTTTTTGCTCTCTAACACAAAGAGTTTTTATCGGATCTTCACCAAACTTGCATTAAATGTTCTTTTATATAAAATCTAGGTACAGTTAAATTTCTAAATAAATCGAATAAGGCATGTAAGACTTTTTGCCCTTTATGTATTAAAAGTTGACTGTTTCAGCAATTTTTGCTCTCTAAAACAAGCATTTTTTAGTTGATCTTCACCAAACTTACTGAAATTGTTTATTATTATAAAATCTTGGTCCAGTTTGATTACTACTAAAATCGCATGTGGCATGTTTGCGTTTTTGCCATTTTTGTATTAAAAATGAGTGATTCTGCAATTATTGCTCTCTGCACAAATACTTTTATTGGATCTTCACCAAACTTGCTGAAAATGTTCATTAGTATAAAATCTAGGTTTAGTTTGATAACTACTAAAATTGTATGAGGCATATCTAAGTTTTTGCCCTTTATGTATTAAAATTACTGTTTTCAGCCAGTTTTTTATCTCTAACACAAATTCTTTTTATTGAATTTTCACCAAACTTGCTGAAAATTTTCATTGATATTAAATCATGGTTAAATTTGAATACTAGTAAAATCGCATAAGGAATGTCGGAGTAATTGCTCTTGAATTATTAGAAATGACTGTTTCAGCCTTTTTTGCTCTCTAACACAAAGAGTTTTCATCGGATCTTCTACAAACTTGCTGAAATTCTTTATTTATATAAAATCTAGGTCCAGTTTGATTATTACTAAAATCCCATAATGATTATCTGAGTTATTGCCCTTAATGTATTAAAAAGGACTGTTTCACCATTTTTTTCTCTCTAACACAAATGCTTTTTTATCGATTTTCACCCAATTTGCTGAAAATGTTTATTAATATAAAATCAAGGTTAAGTTTGAATATTACTAAAATCGCATAATGTATATATGAGTTATTGTCCTTTAATTATTAAAATATGACTGTTTCAGGGTTTTTTTGCACTCTAACACATACAGTTTTTATTGGATATTCACCAAACTTGCTGAACATGTTTATCAATATAAAATATATCTCCAGTTCGAATAGTACTTATATCGCATAAGGCATGAGTTTTTTGCCCTTTAGTTATTAAAAATTAATGTTTCAGCACTTTTTTGCTCTCTATCACAAACATTTCTTTTCGGATCTTAACAAAACCTTGCTGAAAATTTTTATTTATACAAAATCTAGGTTCGGTTTGATTATTACTTAAATCGCATAAGGCATGTCTGAGTTATTGTCCTTTATGTATTTAAAAATACCTGTTTCACCATTTTTTGCTCTCTAACATAAATAACTTTTTTGTGATTTTCACCAAACTTGTTGAAAATGTTTATTAATATAAAATCAAGTTCATAATCTTAACTACCAAAATCGCACAAGGCATGTTGAAGTTATTGCCCTTGAATGATTATAGATTGCATACTTCAGGCTTGTCAGCTTTCTGACTCAAACGGTTTTAATTGGATCTTCAAATTTGCTGAAAATAATATTGGATAAAAACTTAGTCCAGTTCTACGAATACCCAAATCGCCGAAGGCATATTGGAGTTACGGTTCTTCAATTATTAAAAATTTGCTATTTCATACTTATTTTAGCCCTGTCAACTCTGTAATAGGAACTGTTTTTATTCTATTTAAGCCAACTATTTGGTCAATAGTTGCATGTGCTTCATCTTGGCCGTGTTGGTAATAAGTAAAGTAATAAATGACTACTCCATACCTCCTTTACCTCTTGAAGGATTTTCAGTCAGCTGTATTCGATTTTTGTCTTGATCTATATTTAAAACAAATACACAATGCCAGCAAGTTTGGGGAAGATCCAATAAAAAGTGTTTGTGTTAGAGAGCAGAAAAGGCTGAAACAGTCATTTTTTTTAATTATTCAAGGGCAATAACTCAGGCATGCCTCATGCGACTTTGATAGTTATCAAAAATTGAGCTAGATTCTCTACTAATAAACATTTATAGCAAGTTTGGTGAAGATTCAAAAATAGGTGGTTTAGTTAGAGAGAAGACAAGGCTGAAACAGTCATTTTCAGCAAGATCCCCCGTATTGGATTGTACACGCTTACCACCGTGATTAATTATTTACACGTGGTGGCCTTATCTCATAGTTTAATCCTGTGCCTACTGGTCGCAACTGTTTGACTCTAAAACAGACACCGCGTAACGCGGCGTCTCATCTGGATCCAAACTGTTTGACACTCGTCTTAAGGTTTGTTTAATCAAAAATATGCATACATCTAAACTAAACAAATATTGCACACGACAATGTCAAAGCAGACGTCTTAGCAGCAGAATAAGGGTTAAATTCTTCATTTCAGCCGGCTCCAGATAAGAGGAATAAACTGAACAATTCCAACATGTTCTCACTCATTTCAGCACCGAATGCTACGGTGTTACTACTGATTAAACCGTCTCTTCGAGACGAATCTAATGAGTATGACACCATTGGGTTTAAAAGCAGAAATAAAAAGTTTAGTAATCGAAATACTTCCGTTATCTGGAGCCCTGTATTTACAGAGTTGTCCTTCTTTCCATTCACAAGGAGGCTCTTTAAATTGTGCTAGCACAAAAAAATTATAAATAAAAATTTAAAAGCGAATTTCTTAGATAAAGCCGCTTTTTATGAAAGAATCACGTCCCATGTAGTTCTAATGGGATCCCAAACAACCGTTTTATGCAGGTTTCCCAAAAACACAATGCGGCTTTAAACAGTATTTTGTACCTGACTCTTTATTAGTAGGGCAAAATCCATTTTTGTATCAAATTGGAACACTGAGAAATTCGGCTTTAAATATTGTTGTGCATATTTCAAGCATAAATATTTATTTCGTAATCATGCTTTTTATGTGAAACACCACCCCTACCTCACCCAAATGTCCTCAAAGAGCATGGCGCTTACAGCATTTACTCTGGAATCAATAGTTCTACTATACACCATCCTTAACTTTTGTTCATGTGTTCCAAAATGTGCAAAAGGGTATACTTAATCAGTATCGCGAATGTACTCATTAATAAACTCTTTAATGTGTCTTTGAACCGTTTCCATGGCAACCCCTATTTTCGGTTATAATAACCCATACCTAAAAATCACCCATATCTCAGTCGCTTTTTGTCATAAATACATAAAAGGTACCAAATTAAAGATCAGAAAAAGCGCTATCTTACAATTATTTTCTTTTAATTTTTTTATTTGCATATTCATAAATATTATTGTTAACATTAAAAAAAGTCGACAAAAATGTAGAAATTATCTAAATATTTCACTTTTTTATCCTACAAGTATCAGAAAACAGTTTTAAACGCAATTTAAAATGATGACAAAATCCTTATAAAACAAAATACTTAACGTAAAAAAATAATTAACCTTTAAGAAACATTTTATTAGTACATGTATATTAATTGTTTCCATGGGAACGACCCAAATTTGGGGTTTAATGGCCCGTGACTGCAAAACTCGCCCGTATCACACTCAATTGTTGCCTTAAACATATAAATCTTGTACCAAATTGAGGACAATACAAAGTGCGTGTTTATATTGGCTTCTTCTTTGCAATTACCTAAGTTGCATACTCATGAATATTAATGAGCACATTAAATATAGTACAGAAAATATAAAAAATAACTTAAATTACTTAAGTAATATACTTATTACACTTTGAAGCATACAAATACAACCACAAATGTATCAGGAAACAGCTTCAAATGCAGTATAAAATTATGAAACAAATCCTCGGTATCCACTGTAGCGAAACATAGGTTAACCCTTTCCCCCAATAGAAGCGCCCTTTAGCTCATTTAATTTATTCTTCCACTGAAAAAAACAGTTCAATTTATATAGTCATAAACATTTACCAAACGAAATAGTTCTAATTCATAGCTAATGGTTGTCTAAAGCTGACTTAAGGTAAAGCAGAATGCGCCTAAAGTTCATTTCGATTTACTTTCAACCTGCTTTATGTTATCTACGAAAAACAACCGAGTTTGGGATATAGTGTTAAGGATGTCCGCCTGTCTTAGTGCGCATGACGAAATTGCCGAAAAACGTTTAGAAGGCGTAAAATTTAATAGTTCACAAAATGTTTTTTCTGTGACCGCATACGATCAGAAAATACTATTTCCGCGAAAGGTTTTGGGTTTTCGTACCGAACGGGACGTTTGAACGTTATTTTGCCCGATGCGTAGTTTACAGCATACACCGTTGTCAATAGGTAAGTCGCACTTTGTTACATCCGGTTTTCATTTTCGTCTGCAGTGGATGGAGTTTATCTGAACATTTTGCCGATAATCGTCTATATTGTTGAGTGATTTGTGAAACAAACGGATTTCTCATACTCTTAATTCTCTCTTTCAGAGTTGGTTTGTATTTATAACACATATTGGTCATCCTAGATAATAGATTAGAATAAATCGCTTCCTAAGCTGAGCTTTTTATTCACCGTTGTTTCCGTCATTTCGTATGTAGATCGCTGACGTTGATCAGTTAAATCCTGTATCGCTAGAAGCGTTCACAGGTCTAGATTGTGTTCATCTGTGTCTGTTTTCCGCTTGTTTGGTTTGATCTCACGTTCGTTCTGAAAAATAGTGGAATTTGGTCGTTGAGCGGCGGCACGAATTACCCAAATACACGAACCACAAACCGCATTTTTTTAACTTCTGAAGTTTCTTGCTTTATGATATTGTCACAAACTTGAAATCTAAAAGTATCATTGCTGTACATTTTAAATCTAGATTCTATATTTTTGAATATTAATACTAAATATTTCTAATAGACATGTATAGAGCTAAAACAGGAAAGTTTATAAAGAAATCTGTCAAAAATAAATATTCAGCAGTGTCACTGTCATCAAACGCTAAAAATTGTAATGAACTGGATGAGCACCAGTATACAAAAGCTTCTGCGGTTGCTGCTGCTTCTTCTTTTCATTGCAGTGCAAATCATCTCCCAGATGTAGGAATAGTCAGCCATGAAGAAGTTATAACAACAGGGACTGGGGGAAACTGGAGAGATGGAAGGTTTATAATTGAGCTGGGGACTTTGGCTGAAGGGTTGAGAGGATGCCAACATTGTGGACAACCTCTGCAGCTTCATAACGCCACACAGCACAAAACTACTGGTTTGGCTGTCACGTTAGACATATTCTGTGCTTTGTGCAACCGTACCTCTACCATACAATGTTCAAAGAAACATGGCCAGGTGTATGATGTCAACACTAAAGCATCAACAGGTAATATGACATTGGAGTTTAATAGATTGTACATAAAAAAAAATATAATGCTCTATATCTTTTATTGTTAAAAACAATTTAATGTGCTGATACCATGCCCACATTCAGTAAATTAAAAAAGCACATGTATATAGACTGTAAGATACATAAGGTGTACAGCTGTGATTTTCCGAACAGATAACAAATAGCATGATATTAATAATTTAAATTGTTATAATGTCAGTTGGTCACATGACCAATGTTATTATGTCAGATGGCCAATGACCTGTAGCCGAACTTATTTTTTACCGAGACGCTTATTTTCAAGTTTGCTAAAGAAAATTATTTAAAAACTCTACCAACAGAATCCGGACAGGTGACCACTGACCACGGTTATTCGAAATATTCTTTGAAAATAAAATGTCACAGAGTATGCGACATCAGTTGCTTGCTAGCATACATGTACTTCTATAATTGACAAACTTTTAAAAAATGTATTGCTTATAGAATGCAAGCTGGAGACAAAATATTCTCTTTATAAATTACTGTTATGTTGCTAGGCCTCTGAATATATCAGGTTTGCCTTTGACTCACCCTGATATATTCATCCCCCTTGCCAGATAACATTTCTCATTCAAAACAAGGAACCAAATATTCTCTTTTTCTTCTGCAGCTATTTTGCATGCTGGCATTGGTGTTGCTCAATTTAATAGTGTGCTGATGTGTTTGAACATTCCTGCAGTGCACTATTCTATGATGAAAAGAAGGTAAAGTTATAGATAGGTTTGTGAGTAGTACTGGCAGTTTTCTTTGTTAACCCTTTCCTCCCTGAAACCTCAAATGGACCATTCTAATTTTCAATATAGGCATGTCCATTTTTTACTTTTAAGGGTTGATTTTTACAATATATTTCAAAATTACAAACAGTAGACCCTGATCAGAGGTCTTCATTGTTTGCATGGGACAGGTGTATTCCTCTCATGTACACTGTTTGCAAATAACGCATATATCATTATGCGTGACTAGGGTTCAAAGAGTTAAATAATATTGAAGGATTTTATGTGAATATAAATAACAAAACCATTAAAACCAAGTTTTAAGCCTTAAATCTGAATATTTTCAAGATGATTCATCAGTGATTCATTTAGAAATCAAATTAATAAGTCTCCAGGTTCTTTAAAACAATGAGTCCCAGAGAACACAATCTGGTTTAAAATTAAATAAAGGCTAAAACGTTTATCAGTCCATGGAACTCATATTTTTTTACTAATTATTTAATGGCAATTTTCATGAATATAGGATTCAGGACTTTCAGGTGAAAAAGATGACTGATTGTTCTGTGAAAAAAGTAATAAAATTTATTTCAGGTTGAAGGAGACAGGGGAAGCAATAGAGGTTGTTGCCAGGGAGTCTATAGATCAGGCCTTACAAGAAGAGACTAGTGAAGAAAGGTTGCTATGAGTTAAACGTTTAATAAATACTGTACCCAATTTATGAGTAGGCTTACAGTGTCTGACCCATTACTAAATAGATATGACTTTATATAACTTCATCATAAAAATACTAAGATTTCAAATTTTCAGACGCAATTTTACTAACTGTACCTTTACCCCATAGTCTCTTTCTAGTTTTGAAAACACATGACTGCTTTTAGGCGCATTTGGCTTTACTTTAAAATATTCGGAGAAATGGCAGCCCTGACTTTATTTGTCCACCAAAGAATATAGATCCACTTTACCTGTATACATCATAAACATGCACCAAAAGATCTTAGCAAATGATGTTTTAAAGCAGTCTAAAAATAAAGCAGAATACTCCTTATAATAATTTTTTGGTATGATTTTATGTCGCTTTTAACAGTTACTCAGTCATATCACATGAATAATCTGAATGCCCAGACTGGGATTTGAACCCACAGGGGTGAGGAGCTTAGTGACTTAAACCACTAGGTCTCAGAATACTCCTTAAAACTACTCAATAGCCTGTTTCTAGTTTTGAATGCAGGCAACCACTTGAAACAGGTTGAAATTAAAGCAGAATGCATGCCTTTTAGCAACCATCAGTATAGGATAGACAAAAGCATTTGTTATGTGCACACTCATGGTTAAATAAAGTGGAACTTCATGTAGTGGAGGATTTAATTAAAAGGGTTATATGCTTATATATGGAGTATTAAAAGGGTTGAAAAGCTTGCTGCTTTGCTTTCAGCGTACTCTTAGCATCCATCTATCTTCAACTCAGAAAACAAGGGGACTGGGGGAATTAAAGTGTCTTTAGTTTGTTTCGATACATGTAGTTGCATTTTATACATGAATATAAACCGAACAAATATGCACCAAAAGAAATGTTTCCTATATTGTAACTGTTATTAGATAAAAGCAGGCTGTAAGTAATGCAGTAATGCTCATTAAGGATGATTTTGTTTATCGATTTAATTATATTTGTAGAGAAATTGAAGTCAGTGTAGATGGTGGTTGGCAGAAACGAGGAAGTGGGAAATCATACGACAGTCTATCAGGTACTCTTAAAGGAGTGTGTTTTCACTAAAAAAATAAATTGATTTGTATACAGAGTTTAAAGAGAAATTTAAGAGATTAATAAACTTTATCAACTTTAATCCTTTACCCCATAAATACGCCTTTTTACACCTTGTAACTTATTCTTCCACTGAATAGTAATGGTTTCATTTTATACAGTTATGAATAAGCATCCTAACTTCATAAGACATACCTTCTATATCATTATAGGAGTTTGCTTAAAGCAGGCTGAAAGTAAAGCAGAATACGCCTTAAGGCACATTCTGCTTTACTTTCAACCTGCTTTAAGTGACCACCTTTATTTAAAACTAGAAACAGGCAATGGGGTAATGGGTTAAGTAGCTTACTTATAAAAAATAATTTCCTGTATCCTAGCAGATGTTAGCTTAAAGCAGACTGAAAGTAAAAATGAATGATACTAAATGAGCATTCTTCTTTACTTTTAGCCTGTTTTAAGCAACTGTCTGTCAACAATACTGGATACTATTTATGGAAAGGTTAAGGAATAAAATTATAAGTACCATGACATAAAGTAACTAACAAAGTACATGTTTTGACCATCCTTTTTACACCACATGGTCAGGAGTGTATTGCTTATGCTCTTTCTTTTTGTCCATAACTTTAAACTTGTTCATGAATTTGAAACTACATATGATATAGACTTCATATTTGGCTTGCATATTCAGCTCAAGAACCTCTTGAACTTGTTACCAGCTCAGTCATAGACAAAGCTCAAGGTCAGTTAGAGCTCATGGTCACATTGAGGACATCATGTTTTACAAGCACATATTGTTTTATTCTTATCAGGTCACTGTACCATGATAGGCTGCAAAACCGGAAAGGTTCTTGGCTACTCCGTTAGATCCAAAAAATGCAGAATATGTGAATCAGCTGAACAGAAAGGGATCACACCATCATCACATGACTGTAGGCGTAATTTTACAGGTTCAGCTAAGTCCATGGAACCAGATATGGTAGTGGAAATGGTGAAAGGAATTAAGGATTTGGGAATTAAAACAAAAGCAATTGTAGGTGATGATGATGCAGCTTCTATTAATAAACTAAGGGAAAAAGTTGACAAAATGATTTTGAAAAGATCAGACAAAAACCATATTAGAAAATCTGTCAGTTCATTACTATATTCACTTCGTAACAAGCATAAATCCCTATCTGTTTCAGTTATTCGATACATTTTAAAGCTTTTTGGATATGTTTTAAGTCAAAATGTTGGACATCTGGATGGTATTGCACAGGGTATCAAGGCCCTGGCCTTTCACCCCTTTGGGGATCACAGTTATTGTCAGGCATGGTGTAAAAAAACCAATGATCCAGGTAAACCGTATAAATCATTGCCGTTTGGAAAACCACTGTCATCTGGTCAGTTGCAAACAGATATAAAGCAAATTTTTGATGCCTACTTAAAACATGCAATAAAATTAAGTAATCTTGGTAGTACTCAAGCCAATGAAAGTCTTAACAAATCAATTGCTTCGAAAGCACCCAAGAGTATGCACTTTTCTGGCTCTGCTAATCTCAATTTCAGGGTTGCTGCAGCAGTGTCACAGAAGAATGCTGGTAGAAAGTACATCACCTCTGTAAGTTGAAAGATAGTTTTATAAAAACCTCTGAACAATGTATAGTCAGATATTTACAGAACACATTCAGCCCTATCTATGAGCATACTTGTCATTTTCTAACAGCGTACTAATCGAAAATACCCTTGTCATATACTTACAGTCCAGACACAGACTAGAGAGCTCCTAGAGGACTCCTCTGATCAGGATCTACACCTTTTATGAATACAATCACTTGTCGACATCGCTTAATAGTCACTCCTCAAAAATCTCACTGGAATAGTCAATTATTTTTATGGAAATCTCTTACACTGACATGATGGTGATTATACAATAGAATTTTAATATTTGGGTTGCATGCAAATATGATGTTTACTTGTATTATACCATAAATATGCCTTTTTACGCCTATAATTTATTCCTCCATGGAAGAAAAGAGTTCCAATTTATTACGTCATGAATGTGTACTATTAGAAAAAAAGTTTCTTTAGCCTAGCAGATGATAGCTTAAAGGAGGCTGAAAGTAAAGCAGAATGTGCTTCAAGATGCTTTACTTTCAACCTGCTTTAAGTGGTCACCTGTTTTCAAAATTAGAAACAGGCTATGGGGTACAGAGTTAAGATACATACTAGCTATACTAGTCTTATAGGTATGTCTCTATTTGATATACAGGTTCATCGTAAGATAGGCATATCCCCTGGAACACACTCATTTAGACTGCTCGCCCTCCAGGATTTACAATTCCGAAAGCGTAAGGCCATTGCAACCACACATACAGCCAAAAGACGCAAGCTTGAATTAAAACAGAAAAGGTTTGTGGAGACTTATGCTTGTAAATTGTTAGTATATAGAATAGAGAATGACAGAAAGAGGTGCAGTACACAAGAACTGTAACTCTGTCATCTCCCAATATTGAATTATCTCCCCTCTTTTCATAAAAAAAATCTATTTTGTCTGAATTTTTTGTCCGGAGCGTATCTCTGGACTGTTACACCCTAAGTTGATTAAACGTGTTACAGTGATTGAGGATGACATGAGGAAGTGCAGTACACAAGAACCATAACTCTCTCATCTCCCAATTTTGATTTATCTCCCTTTTTCTCATAAAATAAATCAATTTTGTCCGGAGCATATCTCTGGACTGTTACACTGTAAGTTAATGAAACTTGTTAGAGTGATAGAGGATGGCATAAGGAAGTGCATTGCACAAGAACAGTAACTCTGTCATCTCCCAATATTGAATTATCTCCCTTTTTCTAAAATCTTTTTAAAAAATTGTCCGGAGCATATCTCTTGACTGTTACAATGTAAATTAATGAAACTTGATACAGTGATACATGATGACATAAGGAGGTGCAGTACACAAAAATATTAAATTATCTCTCTTTTTCTATTTAAAAAAAAAATCAAATTTTGTCAGGATCATATCTCCTGAGCATTGCATTGTAAGTTGATGAAACTTGATACAGTAATACGGGATGAAACAGGGAGTGCTGTACTCAATAACCATAACTCTGTCATCTCCCAATATTGAATTATCTCCCTTTCTTGTAAAATTTTTTTCTGAAGCTCTAACTTGATGAAACTTGATTATGTGTTAGAGTATGACAAAAAAAATTGAAGTACACAAGAATATAACTCTGTTATCTCCAAATATTGAATTGTCGACCTTTTTGTATAGAATTTTTATATTTTGTCTGAAGCATATCTCCTGAACGTTACATCATAAGTTGATGAAACTTGATACTGTGTTCACATACTAAACATGCTATACCTTGGGTTTTTTTCATTGTGGGGAGCATCCATCTTTGGGAACGATATTCTTGTTTATTCTGTCTTTCTCAAATTTGCTCAGATTGTACATGACCATAATTTCTTAGAGGTGTTTTCTTAATATTGAAACTGGACCAACAGGTCAAGGGTAATCTGCCCTTGATATGTTGAAAATGCCACATGTTACAGCATTTACACTTTAACAAGTACAGTTTTGAATGGATTTTGATCACACATGCACACAAAGTAGTTTTAAATAGTAATAGTGGCCATTGTTTTATCAGTTGTTTTCTACATTTCAGATCACAGAGAAGATTTACTCTAGAAGTTAAAGAAGGACCACAGTACCATCCAAATTTACAGAATTTGGGTAAAGAAGTTCATTAGATTATGTATTGTATAAAATCCTGTTTTAAGTAAGTCATTTTGTAGCAATACATTTGCTGATTCACCCAAACTAATCAATTGATGTACAAGATTCAAAGGGAGTATTTCAAAAACTAAAATCTTTATTTCTGCTTCAAACCCTATGGTGTCACCACTCATTAGAGTTGTCTCAAAGAGATGATTCTAATGAGTTGTGACATCATAGGGTTTGATGATAAAATGAGTGAGACACTGTTGGATATGCTCAGTTTACTCCCTGGATGTATATTTCATAAATGTTTTTTATTATGTTTGATTAGTATAAATATGATAATTGATTTTTTTCAGAGGATGTTTCATATGAATCAATTCCTGATGGGCTTGTTATAGGGAGTGAGCATTGTAAAGAAGGACCCCACACCAAAACTTTCTTTGATTTGGAGACTACTGGACTAGGTATTTGCAAAATAACTCATTTTAAAAGTACAATGAAGTCTCCACTTTATTGTCTAAATATGCCCACAGTTTTGTATTCATTTGCAGGATGATAATTGAGCTCAGTACAACTTGTGTCTTGTCCAACAAAGGTCAAGGTCAGATTGAGGTCAAATAGTGTTAATTTAACATGTACATTACTCTGAATCAACATGTAAAAGAGACTTCATATTTGGCATGTGTACTTAACCCAAGAAACTCTTAAGCTCATTACAAGTTGGGTCATGTCAGAAAAAGGTTCAGGGTCTTTTAGCCTCACAGTAGACAGAGGGATGAATAGTCAAGACGAAAGCAACAATATCACACTGTTCCATCTTAATCTATAAGCACAACATAACAGATAAGCACTGGCACCCACACTGTGTTTCTTTGGTTTTTGTGTCACCTGCTGTAGGCAGAGGCGACACTTAGGGATCACTCTTCCGGCGTCTGTCCGTCCGTTTGTCCGCCTGCCTGTCTGTCCGTCACACTTTTTGTGTCCAGCCTCATATATAAGGTTCTACTCAATCTTTTAAGATGCAACTTTAATTATGGAAAGAGCTTGACATGTGAACGCGTATTACACAATGGTCATAATTCTTGTATAAATATTGTGAAAGTTATTCCCCTTTTCAACATTTTTGTTTCATGCAGATTTCTTCTGTTTAACTGAAATTTTTTAAATGAAATTTCTTTTATGGAAAGTGATTGATGAGTGAAATTGTCTAAGGTTGATTACTATTGCAGCAATACTGTGAAGGTTATTCCCCTATTCCATATTTTCTATTTTCAGCAAATAACTTCTGTTCAACTCATCCTTTCCAGATAAAATTTCATTTACTTAAATAATTTGCTGAGTGAAAGTGTCTTGCATCAATACCATGAGATTTATTCTCCTCTTCTATACTTTCTTTTGCAGTAGTTTATTTCTGGTATAACGATGTTTGTCATTTTAACTTAAACTCTTGTTAGACTGATGGTTGCTGGCAGGTGACACAAGTGTTCCGAGGAACCAAACTATTTTATTAACTTTCAATATATTGTAATCTGTCTATTACAACCATTTACACAAAAGAAGGCTATTTGATTACATATGAAAGACAGTTGACAGCTCAAGGCAAGGTGAAAGCAACATAAAATAAAGCTTAAAATAACCTTCTGTTTTACTTTCATCTTGCTTTAAGCAGCAATCTGTCTAAAAGACATAACATTAACACATGTCAGTGGCTGTATTATAGTGGTTTTACTGTACAAACAAATTGACTTCAACTTTTTTCATATATAAAATTTCAGGAAGAAAATCACACATCATCCAGATAGCTGCTGTATCGGAAAAGGAACAATTCAATGTATATGTAAAACCCAAGATGAAGATATCCAGCAAAGCATCTGAAATCACAGGACTAAAAACTGTAAATGGAGAATTGTTATTAAATGGACAACTTGTCAACTCATATTCAATTAATGATGCTTTAAAAATGTTTTGCACTTTTTTAAAGAAGACCAATAATAATATACTATTTGCACATAATTGTAAAAGTTTTGATAGCCAAGTTCTTACCAATGCTTTAATAAGTTGCAATCTTTTTGACACTTTCTCCTCCTCTGTGAATGGGTTTGTTGACACTTTACATGTAATCAAAAAAGTATATCCTGGATTGGATTCCTATAAGCAGATTTCACTAGCCAGACACTTTTTAAATTCTGATTATGATGCACACAATGCCTTGTCAGATGTCTGTACATTGAAATCAATTTTTGAAACAGCCAAAATAGAGACTGCAAATTATATGTCAGCATCATATACTACTAATTATTGTTTACAAAAAAACAAATTCAGTTGCAATGTTGATAAGCATTTTACTTCATTGGAACCTCTTGTTAGAAAAAAAGTTTTAACTGCAGCAACTGCAACAAAAATTGCTGGCAGTGATTTATGTTTTCAACATTTACTTCTTGCATATCAGAGAGATGGTTTCAATGGGGTAAAAAGTGTTTTGTCTGAGAAAATTGATAATTCTGTAAGAGTAACAAGATCAGCTAAAATAATTCAGTCTATTGTTGAATATATCTCGAAGAATGTGTAATGTACATAGAGTTTGTTAAGTAAACCTCTCTATTATGACCACTAAAGTATGTCACTCATGTATTTCATAAAGATGACTGCTTAAAGCAAGGTGACAGTAAAACAGAAAGATCCTGTTTTACTATCAACTCTCTATCACCATTTACTTATAGAAGCGCCTTTTAGCGCATTCTTTTAATCCTCCAGGGACGAAAATAATTCCAAGATATACAGTCATGAATATGTATCTAAAGGAATATTTACTAAATTCTAGCAGGAAACAGGCTATTGGGTAAAGGTAAAGGGATTAGCTGCCACCTTTCTTTTATACAATCAATTAGCCTTCACCTTAGTGGTCATAATAGAGAGCTGTTACTGTACGTTGTTTTTTTATGTGTATTTATACTGTATAGGTTACGGACTGTTTTGAATGATAAAGTATATTGATTGAGTTTGAATGATATATAAAAAAGCCTGGTGATCTTTAGAGACAAGTGACAGTCGAATGCAGAACCACAGTAATGCAGAAAAGTCCTATTGACAATTTCTTCATTTCTGTTGATTTGCACAATGCTGCTTCCTGCCATATTGACAAGAAACATAATCTTTTTAGTGGTCACATACAAAATAAAGAATTCTGTAATGAATGCAAGTGTATGTAACAAATGATGAAGTTCACCTGAAAAATAAAGATGGATTGGTTTGAAATGTAATAACTGTTGATTGTATGTCTCCAAAGAAATTCATCATGATAGCTTCAATTTGTAACTGCAATTGTGCTTATTTGTAATGATTTTATGTTTGTATCTAGTGGTGATAATAAGAACTGGATCCGTGTGGCAGTGGTTAACAGTTTCTATGTGTGTTTTCTGAAATATGAGTACAGTAAACACTCACTATTATTTCCACTTCTTGATTATAACTTTACAAGGATTAAAGAATGTGGCTGCTTTATACAAGGTGATAGAAGGTAGAAAGTTCATGTAAGTGTACTTTTTTAATTTCATCTTGCTACAAGCTATTACATGCCTTCAATTCCATGAAGTTTCTTCTCGTCAATGGTTGTATTAGAGAGTTTTTACTGTTCAATGTGGTTTATATATATTTGTTTACCTGAATAAGTCCAGATAAGGCAGCCGTTTCTTATACTAAACTCATTGTATATCCTATAAACGATTAGATTATAATTTATGACTCATCATAATTGTCATAAAAAACAATTCCGATGAGTTGTCACAACATAGTGTTTGGTTGAGAAATAAGAAAATGTTAATGCCTGGAGGTGAGTAGAAGAGCTGGATCCATGTTTGACAGTGATAAACAGTTTCAATGTGTTTTTATGTCACCTACTGATGATTGATGATTCTTAGTGATTCTCTTTTTCTTTCTTTTTAGATGAAATAATTTCATTTATGGAAGGAGTTTGATGAGTGGAAGTGTCTTGCATATGGTTAATAACTCTTGCACCAATACCATGAAAGCTATTCCTCTGTCCTACTTTTTCCTTTTCTGACGTACAACTTCTATACTGAAGCTTTTCATTGGCTATAACTCTTGATCAACTGTTGCTTGCTCTTCTGATGATCACCCTTCTAGTTTTGGTAACATGCTTACAGAAAATTGCCACTACTATGTCAGGCCAATTTGCTCAGTTTATAGGGGTTGGGGTAGGTGACTGTTTCAGCACTTTACCACTAAAACCCATTATCCCATAAGTATGCCTTTTAAATTTATTGTAGTTCCACTTTATACAGACATGAATATGCACCATAAGAAATATCTTACAGATGGTGACTTTCAATAACAGTAATATGCTATGGGATAATGAGTTTAGCAGATTTACAGAAATACTGATGCTGTTACCTGTCTTCTGTCTTTAATACCATCATGTTTATTTATTTCTGCTGGTTGTTGCTGTGGAATTTTACTGTACATGTTTTTGAGTATAATGTGTTCCTTGTAAAAGTATTATTATTATCAGTTTTATCTTACAGAAGTTCAGATAAGGTAAATGTTTCACATGATGAAGTCCTCATGTCTTCACCAAACTATTTGAATGATACTACAGTGAAACCCCTCTAAACCGGACATGTGTGGGGACAAAAAAAATTCCAGTTTAGAGGGGTTTCTGGTTTAGAGAGGTTTTTAACCCATAGCTTGTTTCAAGTACGGAAGATAGCTGAACACTAAAAGCAGATTAAAAGTCAAGCAGAATGCGCATTGAGGCGCATTCTGCTTTACTTTCAACCTGCTTTTAGCTATCTGCTAGTATGTCGTAACCATTTTCTTCAGTGTAAGATTAAAAAAAAAACACTTATTCATGGATATTGGTGTAATTGGTAAAAATAAAGAAAGGTTGGAAACGGGATCAACGATTTAATCCTGTTTAAGAGAGAATTCCGGTATTTAGAGGTTCCGGTTTAGAGGGGTTTCACTGTATTTATCAACATTATCACAACATAGGGTTTGGTGGAGAAAAATGTTCTTACTCTGATTTGGAACCTTTATACTAGTATGCTAAAATATTATTTATATTTTATTGTGAATGCAAGATGAATAAAAGAGTAGATACAAAAAAGAATTATGTTCTGCTATGCTCCTTATATCAAAACTGATAAAAGCTGTCCATTATAAGCTTAAAAGATGGGTGATCATGAATTTTCTGCTTCGCTTTTCTACATCAGTACTTTATCATGAGAGACACCAACAATTATGAAGAAAAGTAAATGTTTTTCAACAATCTAGTTGGGAATTTTCAGTTTACTCCATTCCCCATTATAAAAAAAGTGGTGGGGTAAAAAAATTTGAAAAAATTATTTTTCAAAATTTAAGAATTCAATCTTTATGGAATTTTTTTTTTATTAAAAATTATAATTAGTTCAATAGATCAAATAAAAATTTACAGAAAAAAAAGAAGTTAATATTATAAAAATACACTAAAAAAGTGAAAAATAGAGAAAAAATGGATTTTTTTAATAAAAAGTTCCATATTTTTTTTATTAACTCCGGGACCCCATGTTTTTATTTGCTATTTCACTAAAACTATATGTTTGGAAGAATAAAAAAAAAAAAAATTGGTTTTCTTTAATTAAATTGGCAATTTTTTCGGGGCTTTTTCTCCCATTATAAAATAAGTGGGTGGGGTAATTTTTATTCTTATCCATTCAAATCGCACATATTTTTTTTATTTTTTTTATTTTTTTTAGAAAACATGAATTTCAGGGTTTATTCTTACTTTGGTAATACAAATTACAACCTTTTGTGTACAAATACTGAGTATACATAAAGCTTGAAAAAACGTAGTACAAAAAAATAGGTGTTTTTGAAAAGCTTCAATTTTAGGGGGGTAGTCGTGAAATATTTTAAATTGTGAAAAAAAAAGGTCCGGGACCCCCATTTTTTTTTCCAGTTTTGTCATAGAAACTAATTTTACTATCAGTATGCAAAGTTTGAAGAATTTGGTAAATACTTTACCAAGGTGCACCTACCCCCTTAAGGGTGTTTCAATGTCATGACTTTAAGAAATTGTCAAAGTATATGAAAACACTTTATGATGGTTTTGTATTGAAGAGCTATTTAAGATGAATGAAAAAATAAAAAAGTGTACATTTTGGTGAACAACAGTTGGCTCCATGGCCATATAAAATTTACCCCACCCACTTCCTCTTATTTTGTCCTTTTCAAACAGCCCGCTTCAATAAAATCTATTTTAAATGAAAACAAATACGATAATTTGGTTTTGTGTTATTTATTTCCTGTCTATGGTAGTATTTCTTCATACAAAAACCAATTTAAGCAAAAAAATGAACCAAATGTGAAATTTATAAAGCTTAAAATATCATCGATATGGTACTTTTTTGTAAATTTTGTAAGGGGAGATAACTCTTTTTACTTTAATAACTAAAAATTTTCAACACTGACCTTTCAATTTCTTTTCATATTTTGAACTGCCTTAGCATTGGCTTTCATTTGGTAGAATATAAGAAAAATTTTAATACTAGAACTATTTCATTTTTAAACTTTTTTACTTTATTTTCATACAATAAAAAATCTAATAAAATCATGCCCTATAAAAAGCATATTTGTGATATTCGAGGATCCATATTGTTCAAACCTAGTGCCTGCTTTGTCTAATTGTGGTTTCTATATGTGAAAATACCACCATAGACATGAACTAATTAATGAAAACCCAAATTACCATGTTTGTTTTGTTTTGAAATAGATTTTACTGAAGCTTGTACTCTGAAAGGGTAAAAATTGAGAGAGAAAGTCCAAATTTGACATACCTTTTTCAAATCGCTGTAGCTCAAAAAAAAGGACACCACCATATATATTTTTTTCCATTTTTTCATTCATCATAAATAGCTCTTCGAAAATAACAATGATAGAAAAAAAGTTTAATACTTTGAAAAAATCGCTTATGACATTGATACACCCTTAAGGCATATACATGTAGCTCTTGTAATGCTTCTTCTGTTGAATATATAGTTATATATATAATCGGGTCTATTACATTGACTTATAAAATAATGCGAGTTACTCTAAAAGGAACAAATGCAGAACGATTTCAGACAAATTAATAAGCAGTGCAGACACTTATCAGACAATAGCTCCTTCTAGAGCTGCATGGTCTAGGCCTTTTCTGTTTTCTAAAGGCGTCTTATGCGCTACTAGCATACAATCTAAGTATGTCGTCCTCTTTTGTCTGCTGTACATAGTACTGAATATTATTTCTCCGTTACTGAGGAGATTATGTTGTTCTTTTGCAATAAACGCGTTTTTGTTCAAACCATCATTTTCATTGAAAGCAGTCTATACCCAGACCAGACGCCGGATTATAATGCGTCTGAACAGGTTCTAATGTGTTTACCTCTCAGATAAAAATAAACCGGTAGAACTTTCAAAATATTGTTATTTTCCTCATTTAGTTACATCGCAAATGCGTTTAGGTTTTTTTAATTGAAAACAATTAACGTCTTGTCTAATGTAGCGGCTCGGTTCCTCTGCAGAGTTAAATAATTTTTGGCGGCCACCAAACAGAATACTAAACTAGATATCAGGTTATATACATAAACAGATGGCTGCTAAGTACAATATTTAAAAATTTGAATGTATGAAAAATAACCCAAATTTAAACGAAGCTCAAATTAAATATATCGTGTTGGCATCAGATCAGACCCTAGAACTTGAAAACAAAACAGCGTCTATATTCATTTCCGGCTGTTATAACAAATAATAAACTCTGTTTATAGATGCTAAATATAATGGGGAAACATTATTCTTTCTCCATTTAAACGTAAAACACAATCTAATAAGTTGTTGGAAATAACAACTTTATTACAATTTTGACTATTCAGTTTAATCCCAGTGGCAAACAGTTCGGACCCCGGGCCGAACCCTGATCAGAGACCGAGGAATACGACGTGTGAACTAGCTCCAAACTGTTTGTAAGGAAAACTGTTGTATCAGCATAAACACGTTTATAAGGAAAGAACGTCGTCATTTCTATGTAATGGATTTATTCTGAATTCAATAAACTATTGTTTCAAAGGGCACAGCTTGGTATCAGGAACACTACCTCCAAGAAGCCGGACATGTCTACTCTCTCGTTTCCTATCGGTTGACCTGGAAATTAAAAATGGTAAAACTGAAAATTCATGATATCCTTGAAGCTCATGTTATGATTTATATTATTATACCTTAACACACAACCTATCTAAATATCGTCTGCTTTGAAATTGTCGTCGGGAAAAAAATATTCAAATAACGTTTATACATTTCAACTAAAAATACTTAAAAACGAGTGTCAAACATTTTGGATCCAGATCAGACGCAGCGTAATGCGACATCCAATATGGATCCGAACTGTTTGTCAAATACCAGTCATGTAGCGATTGGCAGGATAAGGGTAATACAATTATTGAAACAAGCATCTACAAGATACAAGAAACTGTATTTATAGTCGGGTGTTTACAAACATAGATTTAACATTAGCTAGAAGCTACTTACAGACTAAAGCAAATGTTTCTTAACAAAATACATTTAAATAACAAACAACATATAAGATAAATTACCTGTAAGATAAATTATAAATCTAAAATAGCAATTAAATGTTTAAGAGCATTACAAACTGGAACAATAACTATTTGCAATACTGCATTTTTACAAGTACATATAGTAGGTGTCTCTTTGTCCATTTGTCATCATACCATGCAAGGGGAGTAATGAGTGAAAAACTCAACAGTTTCTATGTCATTCATTATCTGCTTTAAATGGCAACTTGTCTTCAAAGCTGGGGCTTTTTATGAATAGAATTCAACTTAACCCTGGTTCTAGTATATAATTTGAGTTGTCTTTTGACGTGTAAAGTTGGTATACTTATATTAAGCTATGATTATATTTTGACAGTATATTTCATATTTGCAAGCAGTGCAGCTCCTGATCAGATGGTTCCTTTAAGAGCCATAATATCAGAGTCCCCACTGATTGTGTAGTGCAAGTGTACTCCTACAGGTACACTGTTTGTATTTGACAGTACTCTTATTTCCAGGGTTATTCAAATTGTTATTCAAGGGAGACAGTAAATAGACATGCATAAGCATAGACCAAATTAATGGACAGACACCAATGAGTAACATTTTTATATCACATCATGCAAATAATTTCCCTTTCTATACAATATAGTACATGCAACAACCAAATATAAGGGGTTCTTGTACAGAGAGCATATCTACCAAGCGCAGATGTCATTTTGATTGGCATTCAATCTGGCTATACCGCCGTTTACCAATGCTGCTTCTGTTTAGAGGCCTAAATAATCGACCTCTTATCTGGATACAAACTGGTTTGAAATTTCTTACGCCCCGTGAATGTAATGCATTATTTCATTTTCATAACAACAGTTTGTAATAGTAGCACATGAAAAAGTTATCACATGAAATCATTTCAACCGTTTCACTGTCACATTAAACCATGTTATAACCATTTCACAAATAAAATATCGTGCTATACTTGGTCGACTGCGAATGTATGCCAAATTCAAATTGTCGCATAGTTCGATATATTAATCCATTTAGCGTTCTGTAACCCAAGTTCATGGATCTGCTTAACAAAAGGGCAAACGTTTATGTCTAACATTTATTTCCTAAACTGTTCCCAGGCATGGTTTCTATATACCAGCATTTCTAACTTCACCCAACATATCTGCAAGCCCTGCTCTAACATCTTGCCAGTTCTAGCCTTTACAATTCACCGTTCTTCTGCTATAATTCCCTATGATGCCCTTTTCTGCCGTCTCGCACTCATTATATACAGCCTGTACGAGCTCGAATAAATAATCAATGTGATTTAACGCCAGAGCTACGTAAGAACATTTTAGCCACATCCAAGCAACGTAACTAGCCTGTTTTACTAACTCTAAATTTTAATAGAAAAATTTACCTCGGCTTATGACTAAATATATAATTAACGTAGGCGATTGAAGTAACACCCGTTGCTAAGTTATTTGCATAACTGAAGCGTGAGATGACATAAAATTATCTTTTCGGGATAAGTGGGGTTGCAACAATCTTACTAATGAGTGACGTAGTTTGACCTTTCGTAATCCCCCACATTCCAGAAGGTGTAACGTAGAGTGAGCAATACTTTATTATTAAGGATGTACATGTAATGCTACAAATACATCATTGAATAGATAAACAGGTAAAATGTTTGCTGCCATAAAGTAAATATGTTACGAATTTAGTAAAAGTACAACTTAGACGATATTATGGCGATTAAAATCGTATTAAGGCAGTCGACGGAAGATTGACGCACAAAACAACGTTTACTGAAAAGGCATAACGTATTCTCCACATGTACTCACAATGTTCTCAGGTAAAAGCTATCTTGCCATGTAATGCCAAGGTGGTCTGTGATGTCTTGCCACTGCCCATTACACACCTTGAATTGAACGGGTAAACCAGGAAACGTGGTACTGGCCTTGACTAGGTTGTTTTCACTTCTGAAAAACATATAAGCCGTGCCATAACAAAGCCTGCCCTATTGCATTACAACATTGTACAGGCTCTGTGTCTAAGTTTGGTCAGCTTTGCCAAATACCGTATATAATACAGCTACATGACATGATTTAGATGTATGTGGAGATCTTTGACGCGGCGGCAGGCCTTGATAGACACTGTTTGCCATGCAGTAAGGCAGCTCTTTTCTTGGCACGATTCAAATCAAATCATAAAGGGTCATGCCTTTTGGCTTTAGTTCGTAGTTTTATACTAGGTATATATTCACTGCCAACTCTTCTGCACGATATGTAATTACGATCTGCTAAATCTTTTACAGAAACTGTTGAATTATCTGCATTTTCCTCGGACCATATTATAAGACTATTAAAACGACAAACCGAGACCCAAACTCTAAACGGACGTCTGTTTAAATTGTGCGTCGTCTGCTTTTTTACTGCAGCCTAAGTTTTTGCAAAAGTAAAGCCTTAGCCTAACCACTAGCATATATTTGCATCAATTCAAATACGTTTCAATGAATTAGAGAATGGAAACATTGATCACAACCGGTTGTGTGAACACGCTGCGGGATATCTCCGACAATGCAACGTCAAGAAAAGCACGAGTCGCGTAAGTTTACCATGGGAAATATTGACCCCGCAGACTGACCAAAGAGTTCATTGTGTGTTTCCTGTGACGAGCGTAGGTTATAGCCATTCATATCGCTGAAGTTATAGAGTTTGTTGCGTATGCTCTTGATGTAGTACGTGCTTACGGTTTCGAGATATCGTAAGAAGAAATACGTTGCTCATGTGTTTTTTGGCATGTTCGCCGTACATAAAGAATGTCCAAAGAATGGCCGATTGAGTGATTGTGACTCTTACTAGCTATTGCTATGGTTGTATATTTACCTGGCGCCAGGGGGCGGTACTCTGTATGATACACCCATACTATCGAGGCGTTTCAACTCCTTGTATCCAAGTGTGTTGGCAAAGTCTGCCCATTCCTTATTCATCATAGTTTCTCTGTGAGCAGCACTGATCCCCGAGGCTTCAAAGTCAGCCTTGTGCCACGCCCTCTCGGCCAGAGCCAACAGTCTTGGAAATATCATACTATCCAAGTTGTCACTTGTTCTCACAGTCTCACTCCACAAATGGCCTTGCATTCCTGCATGAAAGATCAGAAAAGTCTAACACGTGTAAACGTGTCGCACGTTAGGTTATTACAGTGTAAAAAAAATGATTCGTCTGCAAAACTTCTGACAGATGATTTTCTTTCACAACATTTCCTCTGATGTACAGAGAGGTTGGAGTTACATGCGTCTCAATTGGATGAAAGCTGTTTGCAACTTGCAGCACAATTTCGAAAGTGTCGAGGAGCAATATAATCAATCATTCTCTTTTTAAACAGCACTGATATTTCATGAAACATGTGATTACCTGACTTAAAGTAATTTATGAGTGACTGTATTTATTTTCCAACCTGAATGTCAAATATGCTAGTTATTTTACAACTCGTAATGCATCACGTTTGTGTATGTTGAACATTGATTAGAAAGTATACTTATTAAAATATCAGATGAGAGCTACACGCATAACAGCGTTCAGGGGTAAACTGGGGAAACTGACTCGATTTTCAGAATATAAATACAAATGTAATAAAAAGATAAACGATTTTAAAACTATTGACAATGTTTTAAAATCTAGGCGGTCCACAGTTTAAATTGCACATTGGTTTCGCCTGAACGCAATTATCGAAATAATAACGCATTCATCTCCATAGTTTAAGCGACGAATCTTTTGCGATGGATAATTCCAAGTAGAGCAGCGATATCGTAATTTGTCAGTCTTTCTTCGACACGGCGTTTCCGGCCGAATTTACGTTATAAAAGTAAACAACCTCTTAATGTTAAACTAAACATACTCTAAGGGCATATACCAAGGTCAAGCAATTTTGATCCCCATCAAACACCGAGTTACTCTAAAGTTAAGATTAGCTGTGAAATAGCTTACAATAAGTCAAAGATGATGACCAAGTGATAACATAAACATCCTTTCGACATTAGTGAAATCTAATTGTCCGTTACAAATGTATTTAAGCCGCTGCCCGCAGCTTCTGTACGGTTGTTATGGCTGAGTGTTGCTGACAAGAGACTGATCTCAAAGTCAATTGATCCTCGGGATCTAAGGTTATAAAGTGGTTTAATAGTTAAGTCTGAGTGTGTTCGCAAGTATTTGATTGGTCAGATTTGAGCATTGGCTCACAATGATTGAGAACGACTTCAGACTCAACTCAAAAGCTTTATAACCTTAGAATAAGGTAGTTTTCTCTTTAACTTATTTTGGCCGGTGTTAACACACATCTGTCTTAATATGCCCGGAATAAGTTCTAGTTGATAGTTTTAAAAAGTAAATGCATAAAAAGTGGCATATACTGTGAGTCAACGGGTTAAGCAACGGTCTTCTGGAATTATTGTGTGTAAGGTTAGTTTATGTTCTGACTTTACCAATGATGTTTTCCGGCTTTTGAAGAGGATCACACTTGGAAAAGTCAGCACCACAGACGTCAACTTTAGAGAGCGGTTCCCCGCTTCTCTTGACGTCAATGTTGTCATACAGGGAGTCCGGAAGGAAGCCGAAAACTTTGTAGGTGTCTGTAAATCTAGTTGCCCAGTACAGGCCTCTCTCTTCAGGGTCTGGCTCATACGGCTGGTCAAAATACAGGTCAGTGGCCTGGGACATTACCACCTGCAAAACAGTAACATTATTATTTAAAAAATCAAAGCACAAACACAAATGTAGTTACAGTGTAGTTTCAACATTGAACTATGTTTATGTTTGCTTAAAGTTAGCTAGAGATTTCGACATTCAGCTGCGTCAGTTCAGTTCAGTACAGTTTAGTACACTTTAAACTACCACGAGTTATCGACGTGTCACTGTGATTAAATGTCGGCACTACATTTCTATGTCAACAAGTACGTGGTAACAAACAAGGCACTTCCTTGTACTAATTCAACTATACTCACCGCAGTCGCTAACTCGGTACAATACGTTCACTAGAGCCACAGTTATATTGAAAATGTTTAAATTTTAGTTTATTGTTTATTTCCGTCAGCAAGGTAGCACTTTGCCTGCTCGAGAGCGACTTCACGGTATTTTTGCAAACAGCTTTGATTCATATCAGACACCGGCTAACGCGGCGTCTGATCTCGATCAAAACTATTTGACACTCGTATATAGGTTCTTTACCTAAAAATGTTTTGCAGTCGAAAATTGCAAAGCAAACAATATCACAGCAGGATAAGGGCTTATACTGCCTGCACATCAAAACAAGAATGATTGGTTCAATGATGTTCGTTTAAATGTATCACAAATTACGTAAAATATTACTTGTGCATAAGACTGCAGAAGACAAATTTCAAAAGAAGATTATTTGTGTGCAAAATGCTTTATATCAATAATTTAATTGGCGACGAAAGGGTTAACCCTTTCCTCCCTGAAACCTCAAATGGACAATTCTAGTTTTCAATTTAGTTCAGTCCATCTTTGACTTTTTAGGGTTGATTTTTACAAAACAAGTCAAAATGACAAACAGTATAGACCCTGATCAGAGGGCTCCTGAAGGAGCCCTCTGATCAGGGTCTACACTGTTTGCATAGGACAAGTGTACTCCTCACAGGTACGCTGTTGCAAATGACGCATATATGCGTGACTAGGGTTCAAAGAGTTAAACTGTTTACCTTGTATCCAGCATTAGCCAGTTTATAGGCTCTAGCAGACGCCCCCCATTCCCAGATATTGTCCCATGGATTGGCCGACATATCTGTATTGTTCATACTGTCCAAAGCGAAAGGAGTTCCACTTCCATCCATAAACCCGTCTTCCCATCCTCTCATTCCGACCCCATGGCGGGCCGTGATCTCAGAAACTCGCTCAGCAAAATATTTCTTCAAGCCTTGAGTAAAGCAAAACACAGTATTTTACTTTTATGTTTATAAAATCATTCTAAAGAGAAGCAACACCTATTGAATGCATACAACGACAACTACAAACTAATCTAAATAAATAGCAACGGCATCATCGACAAATATAGCAGAGGTAGTGGAAAGGAAAACATCAGATACTCATATAGTAATTTAATTACCTCTGACAACTTAAGGGGACAAATAAAGTTTTAAAATAAAGTCTATTTTTTCAATGTAGAACCCGATCAGAGTGCTTCTTTGTAAAAGCTCTTTGATTAAGATTTACACTGTTTGCATAGGACAATTGTACATTGCATACATGTATACATGTACATTGTTAGTAAGTTTACATCATCAATGACAAACACAATGACATCGATAATATTGTTTTTACAACCTGAATTATTATTGACGACGATGGTATTAATCGAATCACTAGTATGGAATGCCGATCACGACATGCCAATTGCTAAATGCTAAATGCTTGTTTGCCAATTGCTAATTTACAATTTGCTAAATGCTTGCGAATATGCCATTTGCCAGTTGCTTAATGCTAATTGCAATTTGTCATTAATTTATTATCTTTTAACTGAAGAGTGTTTTTTCGGGGTCAAATGTTTACTGTACCACCGTCTAATCGACTTAATGGTAGTCATGAGTGTAAACAATAAACCAACAACACTTTGTTTGTTGTTTTGACCAGTTAAGTCAGTTTCTAGATGCTAAATGCTTGTTTGACAGTTGCTACATTGCCATTTGCTAAATGCTAATATGTTCTATAATGCTAATTTGCCAAATGCCAATATGCCACTTGCCAGTTGCTTAATAATTTTATACATGTCTGCATCTATTGTGAGGGACAACATGCTACAATATTTCACTTTACCTCCACGGCAATGTCTAAGGACAACATCTGGTGAAGCCTGGTGCTGTAATTTGATCTGACAATTTCATCAAAATAAGCTATTTTAGATGTATTGGCATTTAGCAACTGGCAAAGCAGCATTTAGCATTTAGCAATTGGCATGTCGTGACCGGCATTCCATACACTAGAGTATTTGTACTCATATGGATTTGCATGTCTAATTACAAACAATATTATCAAAGTCCAGGGTTAAATGGAAACTCAGCAATCCAAACTAAATTCAAACGAAACCTTGATGCTGATGTAAAAGCAAGGTTTAAAACAGTTCAGAAGTAACTCTACCAACCCCTACACCATATCATGTGCGTAAAGTTTGCTTTAACTCTTTCGCTGCAAAGCTTTATCGTCTGATTAACACTATTTCCGCCAAAATGTCGTCTGCATTAGAAGTGTCGTTTGCAATAATTGTAAAGTCAGCATTAGAATTGTTTTGACTGAAGTTATGTCGACACGAGTGTCAAACAGTTTAGATCCAGTTCAGACGCGGCGTAACGCGGCGTCTAATCAGTGTCCAAACTGTTTGCAAGGTCGCCTATTGGCGATGGTGGCAGTGAAAGAGTTGAATAACCATGTGGCTTAAATCAAATATAAAATGATTTTTACTCTTGATTAACCCTTTGACTGCCACTCACGACTATAGCTCCATATGCAAACAGCTTGGATCCGGATGAGACACCGAGTAACTCGGCGTCTCATCCGGATCCAAGCTGTTTGACACTCGGACAACATTTTCAGCAATTTTGAGCAACTTTGAAGCACTTTGAAACTTGAAGCAGACGAGAAATATAGCAGACGACAATTTATTTGGCCGGCTAAGGGTTAACATTTAATCCATTCACTACAATTATATAAACCAAAGGTAAATGTTATTTGCAAACAAGTTTGATCCTGATCCGTCAGTGTCCAAATTGATCGACACTCATTGCAATATTTTTTAAGTCAAAATAACTAAAAGTTGAATGTGAGGAAATGGGAGACGAGAATTGTCTAGAGCAGATGACGTTATGACCATGAATGGGTTTAATGCTAGATTTATATGTGATAACTATATTGATGAAATGTAAATTATAAACTATATAAACCTTTTGAAACTCTGTATTTCAGCCAGAGAATAGAAGCCGGTACCAGAGGAGTTTATGGTTGGACCAGAACCCCACTGAGGAATGATGCAGGTGGATTCAGTTAGATCATGACATCTTCTTGAACTAATCTGAAAATAGCATGAAAGTTGAAATCCAGAGAAAAGGCCTTCATATATATTTTATACCATCACAATTCATAAATGTACGTGTCGTGTGCAACAAAGTAAGTAATTGAAATATCTGCATTTTCCTTCAGAAAACATTATCAGAACGTCAAATAATTTTTATCCAGATGAAGCGTTTAGTGTTTAAATCTCATATGAATGGTAATTGTTAGAAATAGGTATCAAAACTCGCTTGCATAACGTGCCTCATTAATGCACTTTGGTAGTGCAGAATTTATCCTCAAAATAAAAGCAAAACGTGTATTCACTTACTTATTACAATAAAGCATTCGAATATAGCCTAGATTACACAGTAAATCAACCTACAAAATGTACATGTCTTGAGTAGTAAGAGAGATAAGTAAACATAAGGTAATGACTTTAGTGTATTTCAAAACATGCCTTATACCGTCATTGACCCGTTTACCGTGGACATCCTATTACCGGTGACTTCCGAGTATTATGTGTAAAATCGTAACTTCCGTTTATCTTTCGGCTGCTGCTCAAGACTAATGTGTATAAAGCAAAAAAAACTTTCCTAAAGGGAAAGTGTGCATTTTTTTATTAATTACGCAAGATAAATCATTTTCTCCCCATATAAAACCATTTAACCTATTTGTATAATGTGACATATTCCATTGCCCCCACTGTGAAAAAATGTGACGGAAAATATTACAACTTTTCAGTTAAAAATTATGTTAACAGATAGCCTTTCTTAATAATGTTTGATAGAAGTTCAAGCCGATACCTGAAAATTATTCCGGGTGTCATTTTACCTCATCACCGATAATAGGACGAGTAACCAAAACAAACATGGCGGCGCACTCGCTACAGTTGACTATGATTATTTATGTCAAATTATGGGTGTATTTATATATTAAAGCTGAAAATCATAAAGAAATGTTTACTTTATATGTTTAATATATTTTTTAGTTAAAAACCTTATTAATTGATGAGAAATAGTCAGACGAATCCTTAGATCACCGGAAATTGGGTGAACCAGGATATACCAGATATAATTCTAAAAAAAATTGAACAGCTTGATAACCATTTACTTTTTAACACACCGCCAGATATAGTCGGTGGTGTATATTTTGTTTGCCCCGCGTGTCTGTCTATTTGTATGTCTGTTTGTATCTGTGTGAATGCACAGACATTTAACCTTGGCCAAAATTTCGAATTAAATGGGATATAACCTTAATAGTGTGAGAATTGACACAACTCAAAAGGCACGTTATCTCAGTATATCTTGAGTCATGTCCAACAATGGTCAAATTCATATAAACGTCATTTGGAGGTCAACTCGACAGAATTGAACATTACCAATACCTTTAGAACTACCTGTGGTAAAGACATGTTTTTACATGTGTATTCAATTCAAAAAGTACCTGAACTCAATATGTACAACAAGGTCAATATCGTTTAGAAGTAACTTAGAAGTCAAATAGACTGAATTTAATGGTGGCCATACCTTTAGACATAGATGTGATAGTGATTTTATATTTGACAGAGTTTTAGCACAGTCAAATTACAATTATTTCCGACAAAGGTAATGGTCACATTTAATTGATCATAGCGTTTCACAAACACATCTTGTTTAACTCTCGAATCATCATTAATAAATAATGAAGATAAATATCAATCTAAGTGACAAACACTTTGGAGCCTTATCAGACGACGCCGAGTAACTCAGACTCGTAGTAGGCTTTTGTACGCTGAGTTAAAGCTTATCGAGGAAATGACTGTATTAAAAGAAACGTTTTAACTAAACCTTTACCTCAAAGTCTATTTCTAGTTTTGAAGACAGGTGACCGCTTAAAGCAGGTTGAAAGTAAAGCAGAATGTGCCTTAAGGCACATTCTGCTTTACCTTCAGCCTGCTTTAAACTAAAATATGCTAGGTTATATAAAATATTTGTACTGGTAATTGTTCATAAGGGTATAAACTGGAACTATTTTCTTCAGCGGAGGAATAAATCAAATACGATAAAAGTCGTTTCGATGGGTGAAAGGGTTAAGACCGAAACAATTTCTTCTTTGTATTGCCTTGTTTCGTGCATTAACACGTTTGTAAAGGTATGCGGACTACTTTTTAGCTCGCCTATTCGGAGAATGGGAGGCTTATGGAATCACCCCGACGTCGGCGTCGGCGTTGGTGTTTCATGGTTAAAGTTTTGGGTTAAGTGTTATAATGCACTAATACAACATGAAATAGTTATAGTAAGAATCTGATATTTGGAATGGATGTGCCTTGTGGGTAAAAATATTGATTTTGCATAGTTAAAATTAAAAAAAAAAAAATTTGTCAAAATGTCACCTTTTGTGGAATTAGGTTTTTCGGTTGCTTTCTCATGGTTAAAGTTTTGGGGTAAGTGTTGTAATGCACTAATACTACGTGAAGTATTTGTATCAGGAATCTATTATCGGGAATGGAGGTGCCCTGTGGGTTGAATATTGATGTTAATTAGATAAAATTAGAAAAAAATTAAAATTTAATCAAAATTCACCGTTTGTGGACTTAGGTTTTTCGGCTGATGTTGGGGTAAGTGCTGTAATGCATTAATACTACATGAAGTATTTGTATTAGGAATCTGATATTTGGAATGGATGTGCCCTGTGGGTCGAACATTGATGTTTCGTAATTAAAATGTAAAAATAAGTTTCAATTTAGTCAGAATTTACCTGTTGTGGACTTAGAGTTTTGGGACTGAAATTCCAAAGTTAGTTATGGAGTAAGTGTTGGAATGCACTTATACTACATGACATATTTTCATTAATAAGCTGATATTTGGAATGGAGGTTCCCTGTGGCTTGAATATCAATGAACTGATACACTTTTCTATTTATAGTTACCTATTTAAGAAAGGCTTAGTTAGGCGAGCTTTGCTGTTCTCCGACAGCTCTTGTTAAATTACCAATCGGGTTTGCATTATGAAAATAGAAAAACAATCCCAACCAATCTTCCTCAGACTTCGACTGTTGTTCACACAGCAAACATTCCAATGATGGGTAGTTAAATTATTATTATTATTATACCAGATTTATATAGCGCTCTTTTCACACAGGGATTGTGCGTTCAAAAGCGCTTTACATGAAATAACACATATGTACCTATAAATCGTGAAAAGACAAAATAGTTACAATTAGATCTGAAATAAAACATGAATAAACATATAAAAGACAGTCCCCCAAAACGGCGATCACATTACCCCCATCAATCAGCAATGAACCGACCGGCTAAGTATTGCCGACTGATATAAATAATGGTAGAGCGCCCAATGCAGGCCATCGACAAAACACAAATAACTATAATTAGATCTAAAATAAATAAGAATAAACATACAAAAGACAGCCTCCAAAACGGCAATCACACTACCCCCATCAATCAGCAATGAACCAACCGGCTAAAGATTGCCGACCAATAGAAATAATAGCAGAGCGCCCAATGCAGGCCATCTAATGTAACATAACTAGGAATAATAGCATGCGACCATAACTAAAAACTCTATAGAAGATCAATAACATTATTAAAAATGGTGAAAGCTGTCCACGAATTGTACCACAGACCACGCCAGCTGGTTTCAAAAGAGATCAGAGTTGTATCCCTACCATCAAAGATCCACCAGACAGGCATTGGTCAACAGTACAACCCCAGAACTAAAAATTAGACCCATAACATATACAGAATGAACACAGCCCTAGGGTAGCAGTCATCTACCCTCTCCACCCCACACCCGCGGGACCTACATGTTCCATGGCTGAAATTACACCCTTACTTTATAAAACATCAAGATAAGAAGCTGTCCTTGAATTATACCGCAAACCCCAAGCCAGTCGGTTTCAAAGAGATCAGGGGCAATCCCTACCATCAAGATCCACCGAACAGGCATGGGCAAACGGTACAATTCCAGAACTCCCATTTAGACCCACAATATCTACAGCAAGAACATGGCCCGGAGGTAGCAGACATCCATTTCCTAATGTGTTCTAATAATAAATATTAAAGAAGTGTGTTTTCAGACGTTTTTTTGAAGACTGCAACTGAGCTCGCATCTCTGATGTCTGATGGTAGAGAGTTCCAGAGCTTTGGGGCTGCATGCATGAAACTTCTATCTCCAAACTTCACTAAACGACTTCTCGGCACAACCAGCGATACTGATTTACTCGCACACCGCAACTCTCTTCGAGGTCTATACACGTCCAGCATACTAACAATGTACCTTGGAGAATCATTGCACATGGCTTTGTATGTGAGTGTCAGAATTTTGAATTCAACTCTGTGTTGAACTGGAAGCCAGTGAAGCTCCTTCAAGACTGGAGTGATGTGATTGTACCGAGGAGTCCTGGTAATGATGCGGGCTGCTGTATTTTGCACACGCTGTAGTTTTCGTAGTGAGTTTTGGGGAATCCCATATACCAGTGAGTTGCAGTAGTCAATTTTTGATGTGACCAGAGAATTGACCAAAGTCTTTGTAGCTTCTGGAGAAAGGTACTGTCTAATATGACCTATTTGCCGCAGCTGTGCGTAGCTAGACCTGCACACAGTGTTGATGTGCTGTGTCATATCCATTTGGGAATCAAATCTAGCACCAAGGTTGTTCACCCATAATGACGGTTTGATTTTAGAGTTTCCCACTTGAACATGAAAATCTCCGGGAACGTTAACCTTTTTTGAATGAAACAGTATGACCTCAGTTTTGTCAGTGTTCAGCTTTAACATATTCTGGTGCATCCATGAGACTATGTCTTTTAGACATCCTTCGACTTTTGAAAGGGCTTCTTGTTGACTAGATGTGTCTTTAGGCTTAAATGACAAGTATAACTGTGAATCATCTGCATAGAAATGATGATCCAGATCATGATTTCTGCAAATTGAGCCGACAGGTTTTGTGTACATGATGTAGTTTTTGGGTCCCAAGACTGAGCCCTGTGGCACACTATATTTCATTTGAACTGGGGCAGATAATTCTCCATCTCCTGCGACTGTTTGGTAAAGGTCATTCAGGTATGAGGTCATCCACTTAAGTGGGTTTCCAATGATTTTGAAGTCTTTTTCAAGGCGATTGAGTAATGTTTCATGATCAATTGTGTCGAATGCGGCTGATAGGTCAAGCATCACCAGAATTGTGATTTCATTCTTATCAAGATATTGCAAGATGTCATTTTGAACTTTAACCAGAGCAGTTTCTGTAGAGTGATGCTTACGATATGCTGACTGATGCTGTTCATGCAGATTGTTTGTGGCCAAATGGGACTCAATGCGTCTGTCTACAACTTTTTCTAATACTTTGGAGAGAAATGGCAAATTTGATACAGGCCTGTAGTTCTTAAGATCATTTGTATCGAGATCAGGTTTCTTCAAAAGAGGTCTTACATGCGACTTTTTGAATTCTTTTGGAACATACGCAGATTCCAGCGAAGAGTTCACAATTTTTGTTAATGACGGTAGGAGCTCGCTAAGACATACCTTTAAGAGCCATGTAGGTATTGGGTCGAGTTCACAGGACTTACATGGGGATGCCTTGACAATCTCCCCGATTTCTGCTGCTGTAGCAGTGTCAAAACTTTCTAAATAGCTCATAGAATTCAACGTTTCTGTGATGACTGGGGTGCATGCCGTTGATTCAGAGGCAATGCCTGTTCGTATTTTGTCCACTTTTTCAATGAAAAAGTCGCTGAAATCATGCGCAAGTTGTTTTGAGGACACATTTTTCGGCAGTGCAATTTCACTGTTTGCACCAAGGAGATGCTTAGTGACTTTAAAAAGACTCTTCGAGTCCCGTTGACAGGATTCTACTTTTTCTGTGTAAAAATTAACCTTTGTCTTTGCTAACAATTTGTTTACTTTAGCACACTGGTCTCGATACAGTTGATGATCAATTGCGAGTTTGGATAATTTCCACTTTCGTTCTAGCTTACGCTTTAAGTGTTTAGCATCGTGAAGTTCCTGGGTGTACCATGGACATGATGGCCTGAGAGTTATGGTCTTAGTGCACAATGGTGCATGCTTATTGGTCAGAGCTTTAAGTTCATGTGTGTATAGTAATACACTGACAATTTCGTCAATATCTGTCATTTTCAGAATTTCTTTAATTGAATCTGAGTTAAGGATATCTCTTTTAAATAAATCGACATTAATGTCCCTAAGCCTTCGAAATGAAACAGTTTTTCTGATGGGCGGGTTTTTTTCTGCCTTTGCCCTGAAAGACACAGAGAAATGGTCTCTTGAGATTTTGCCACTACTGTCAGATAGTCCAGTAAATGAGTATGTTACTAAATACAGCTATATTTTTCACATAGATTACTTATTCTTAAATGTGCATGCAATCCTTTGCGTCCTATATTTGCTAATTGTTGTAATGCAAATGGTAAATTCAGAAATAAAATCGAACAAACCTGTGTAAGCTCAGGAATTCCGGGGATTTCAAGCCTCCAGCCTTCATCATCAGCGAGGTGAAGATGCAGTTTGTTCAGTTTGTACATTGCCATAACTTTCATCAATTTTTTCACATCATCTACAGTGTGGAAATTTCTGGCAACATCAAGGTGCATTCCACGATAACCAAATCTTGGCCCATCCGTCACAGACATCGAGGGAATTCCGGTGTTATCATAATATGCCAGAATACTAAGTAAAGATTGGGCAGCGTAAAAGAGACCCCGTGCGTCGACACCGGTAAGTGTTATGCCATTTGTGGCATTGGTGTTGATGGTGTAGTGCTCTGGAGCGGAGATTGTCGATAGAACAATCGACAAGGAAATAACCTTCTGTGTACTAGACGGCAGAACAGTTGTGGTCGGGATACTGGTTGAGGCTGAAAAAGCTACAAACATTTAGATACTCTGCTTTTGACAATCTACCAATTTATAGAATATAATAATTCCTTTCCTCAAAATTCAACTTTAGTTGATGCAGGTGGCCGAGAGGTATGCAAAACAGTGAAGTAGAAACAATTTAGATGTGGTTTTTTTCACTTTACTTGCATGGTGCTATAAGTTTCAATTAGCATTTAAACAATCAATAATTTGGTTTGAAGTTTGCTTTTTAACAGAGGAGGTAGGAACGTTTCACATGTAAGTGCTTCTGCTGAAACATTAAATAGAAACCTCTAAATTCCAATTAGATCCAGCCCATTTTGTTACTATTTAAGGGTGTCATTGGATACAAATTGACAAACAGTGCATACCCTAATCCTATGTATCCTTATGCATAATACGAATATGCTCGTATACTTTTCAAAGCTAGACTATAAAGGTATACTCGTCGCTAGAGCTAGGGTTGAATGTTTGTTTAAATTGTTAATTCGGACCTCCCCTCTTCTGAGAATCCTAAATGAATCAAAAAGTGGAATTGCGCTGTATACGAGTTCCCTTAATGGTTTAATTATTGAATATACGAAACGGACCATAAACTAGTAAAATATTTTGATATAGTGTCTTTGTTTTATCTACAAGGATTTGTTTACTTTCGTATCTGTAACAATCACTTGATACATGTAGAACGTCAAACTGAAACGTTATGTTTGTGTAGTTGATTAATTTCTTTGTTTTTGTTTAATTGTACCTTTTGAAAGAAAGAATTACATGCCGTGTTCTAAAAGCTTGTCCAAGAAAATGATTATAAATATTGGTAACAGTTCAATAATTGTAAAATAATGCCAATGTCCACCTGGCATACTAAACGAATGATTCATTTTAATGTAAGAACATATTGTGTGTCTTTCCATCTGGTAGTTTGTGATATGTTAGTTTGCTTTTCATTCGTCCTTTTGGCCGTTGCTTTGCTATGAGTGACTATGTGGTAACCTGTGCAAACAGTTTAGAGTCAGATAAAATATCAAGTAACACGTTGTCTCTTTCTCTCACGTTGTCTCTTTAGAACCCAAACTTTGTGACACACTGCTAGAAGTTTTTTGTTAGATTGTTTGGTTGGTATGCTTAAACTAATAGATATCCATTGTGCCATTCCCAAATAACAATTGTTTTTGTTTTGTTTTTCCTTTATGGTTTTGTTTTGTATCGAGTGTTGCATATTAACGTGTACTGAAAAAAACAACCTCTTCTTACCGTGAATGTGTTTCGCGGTCTCCTGCATATCTTGTTTGCCATATATTACCCATGAATTGTCTATGGTAATCTGCGCCTGACTATCATCAATTACCAGTGATTTAGGTGTTGGTATTATCATCTTTACCGCCTGCAAGGTCATTCGCAGTAAATGTTAAAACCTTTGTAAATTCTCAACTATAACTTGCTAAAGTCAATCGTATTCAAATTTAACAGTTAAAACGTGGTTTATCTGTAGCTATGTTTAACACTGAAAGACTTTAAACGCAAATGTTCAATTTCAGCAAACGTGAGTTTTCTAAATGTATCTAGAGAATCACGGAGAAAGTCGACCAAGTCAAGGTTCGATTGTAAAAGCAAATAGCTACTAACTGAAAGTAAATGACGAGCGTTTTTCAAATTTTACCAAACTCACTACGAAGATTGCATCTGCTTAAAACAGTTATCGCATTTGCTTTTATCACACCCTTTAAAAGTAGGTATTTCGAAAATTTGAAATTAGTGTCGAGCAGTTTGGATAAATATCAGACGCAGTGTCACACGGCGTTTGGTCAAGATCCAAATCTGACTACGTAACGTCTAATAAGGATTCAAACTGTATGAAAACAAGTTGGCTTCTTTAAAAAAGAAGCCAGGGAAGCCGAGCAGTTTTAATAAAGTGACATGTATATATGGAAGGAAACAAAACTAAGTAGGGTTTGGGAAAAGAGTAATATACGTGTAGGTGAAAGGTATACTTGAGGTATTTGAGAAGATATTTTATGTAAACTGAACCTTTCTATATATTGCGACCAGTAAATTGCGTCAATGTCAATTCTCGTATTCTCAGAGTTTCTCATAATCTCGTGCCTAACAAAATCAGATGAAATGAGCATTCCTGACATCCAGAAATATATCAACCTTTTTCCTCCGATAAATTTCTGTTGGAAAATGTTGCATGGACCCATAAATCATCAATTGGATTTGAATTCTCTATTTTCGAAATTTCACATGTAAAACCTGCTGCACATTGTAATTTATTTAATACTTGTACATAGTTCAAATCTCAATAAACAAACAAATTATGATGCCACAGATGCAGAAATTTTCCATATGATAGATTTAAAGTGACTCTAAAAATACTTATCTGACCTGAAAGAGTTTACCCCCTCCATAGCAAAAAACCTTGGCAAGCACTCAGAAGGGTCGAGAATATGGGGAAATATTTCACTGATTAAGAATATACAGGGTGGTGTATTCAAACGTAGAAATGACCTAGATAAGATTGTATTATTTTGGTTGATGTTATACTTTATTCGGAGTTTCTACTGACTTTTACGCCACAAAGAAGATTTCTTAATAACAATTTATGTGCTTTATATATATTCTAAGGCTTAGGCCCGCGAGAATAGGAGACACCAGTATAACTGTTGTTTTAGACAGTTCGTTGTTTAACACAATGCTGCTTATAAGACAAGATGAAAGTAAACAGAGAACTCCAGAAAAATGTTTCAATTTTACTTTCACCTTGCTTGAAGCTGCCTACTGTCACGCATACAATCAATTAGCGTTAGTTTGAGTAGTTGTACGCGACTTTTACGGACGCCACACAAGCATTTAAAATTTTATGTAGTGAAGGTATGAGTTTTATTCCTTATCGAAGTGATAAGTTCCGGTACGGGTTTTATTCCTAACCACAATTTTTGAATTTCGTACAAATTGGTTGCTGCGAAAATGTATGCAACCTAGTTTCAGGCATGCGCATACAATGCATTTTTGACTGGTTGTACAGTATTGTGCCAACTATTTTCACCGTTTCGCAATAAGCAGAAGTTCCTTCCAAGAAAATGGCTACATTTAACCTAAACACCGAGGAAGCCGTTAAGCTATAAAAGACTAATAAGATATAATGTATACAGATTTAATTTAGTAAAGGTAAGTTTCTTTTGAAGAGGAACTGAATATCATCTGCCCCCTTTTATAATTTTGCTTCGCAAGATTAGTTTTGAATGTGGTCTTAGAAGTTATTCACAAGAAATGTACGATAGATAATATAATGTGCATATCAATTAAATTGAAAATGTTGAAATATTTAAAACCTGATCAGACGTCAAATTACCCTAGTTAACTGGTTGCAATGGCATAACAATTTCAACACGAATGTGGTTTTTGGGTTATATCAACGTTTTTCTACGGTAATTATTTTCCAGTGACGATCAAAAATCATTTTTCAAAACCTTACTCTTTTTGCATCCGGTGTAACGAAGTATTTTGACCCCCATCGAAAAGTGACCCCCCGGTCAAAATTCGACGTCGTAGAATGACCTCCCATCGTCGAATTATGACCCCCATCGTCGAATTATGACCCCCCCCCCCCCCCCCCTGTCGAAATATGACCCCCTTCAAAAATCCTTGATATTTTGTTTAAAGTCAGTTTTGCATATGTTAAAGTTGTTTTAAACCTAAGTTCTGAGTGAATAAATTATATTGATTGAATTGTAAGTGTGTCTGCCTATCAATGGACAACCTTATGGGTATCGAACCCAGAACCGTTTACCCTTTTACAAGTATACATTTACGATCTATCAATTACTCTTGTTCGATTATTGATTTAATTTCGACGTAGCAGGCTGAGTAAACCCCAATCACACATGTACCACGTCTCCGAGAAAGCGTATGATCAGAATTAACAATACGCTCGTATTGACATTCATTCCAAGAAATCTTCCTATCTTGCCGTGGTTTCTTTGGTTTAACCAACTATCCCACAGCCTTTTTCTAGCTTTAAAGAAAGATGACCACTTAGAGCAGGTTAAAAGTAAAGCAGATTGCGCATTCTGCTTTACTTCAGCCTGCTTTAATGTACACTTTGCTAGGATATAGAAACTATTTTCTTATGGAATATATCCATGACTGTATAAATTTGATCTTTTATCTCCAGTAGAGGAATAAAAAGATCAAAGGCATAAAATTCGTATTTATTAGGTAATGCCTTAACATATTTGCATAGAGGATGTTTTGATTTGTCGGAACTTATCCCTTTTGTCAAGAAATAAGAAGAATGCAGGTCGGTTGTTTTGAGTGGACTTTTGTGTCTTTTGTCAACACTTGCTATGTTGTGCGTTTATAGTTTACCATGTTGAGTGTAAAGTTAATTGCATTTACTAAACAAACAAACAAACAAACAAGCAAACAAAAAGCGATCAAAATCGGAAGCTGTGTTATGTTGCCTCATTGCACATCACACCATTCAGTGTCGTAGAAAGACTCCGGTCATTATTCTAGCTCGTATTTTGACACCTCGGCCATTATTCGAAATCATAGTTTGACTCGCCGGTCATTATTCGATGTCGTAGAATGACCCCCTGGTAATTATTCGATGTCGTAGAATGACTCCCCGGTCATTATTCGATGTCGTAGAATGACCCCCGGTCATTATTCGATGTCGTAGAATGACCCCCTGATATCATTCTATTTCATAGAATGCCACCCCTGCCCCGATATGGCAATTACCGTATTTGATGTCAAAATAAGACCCATTGTCATTTTTCCATGTCGTAGAATAACCCCGCCGTGGTTCATTGGATGCTTCTATGTTGTACAATATACTGTCAATAATCCAATCAATTTTCATAGTCACATGCCGCAATGTTTCTGTTGCGACACATTGTTAGATGATGAATGATATTGGAACCGATGTAAATATTACAAATACATGTTCTTTAAAAGGGGGATACATATTTGCACTCGTTCACGTAACGTTTATTGGTATGGAGTACCACTGATAGACTGTAAACTACGCTCAATGAATTGTCACATATTTTCAAGAATAGAAACAGGCTAAGGAGTAAAAGGTTAAATAATCAGGTCTGACATAATGCATCTAACAGACAATGTATTTTAAACTTTAATGATGTTATGTCCAACAGTAACATTTATACATTTTGTCTTGGTAATTAGCAGTAATTCAATTAAGAAGTATACAGGAAACAAAGACATGCCATTTCATATAACAGGTTTAATATGTAGAAAGCACTTCAAAGAGCTTTGTACAAAACTTTTGGTCTGTATTTACTTTTTGCTCCATAGGCAAGCTTGCAAATTAGCTACGTTTAACTGTGATTAAGGCAGGACAATGCATACAGCAATATGAATTTTATGCAGAAAGCTCATGTATGCTTTCTGCTTTACACTCATTTTGTTGTTAGCTGACGCCTGTAATTAAAACTATTATTGGATTTTATTATCTTAATCTTATTTGCAGATGTAGGTGCAGGCGGCCTGAGGCGCTACTGTGGAGGAAAGGGTTAAGGGCTCACTTGCTTACAAAAGTATACTTCCTTACCCAGTGGGCACTATAAAAAGGCTGTGACTTTTCAAACTGTAAACTTGCATCCATGTATTCTTAAGTTTAGAATCTTTGATTATTTAGTTGACAAAGAACTTGTAAATGATAACCTATCAGTTATATATGATATGCTTATTAGTTATTTTTCAGTAATTTTTTTGACTGTTATCAAAATGTAATGTGTGATGTAATGCATTACTTTGCCAACGTACTTGTAATTTAATACATTACAAATGTAAACGTAATAATAATTGTAATATAATACACTCTTTAGCAATGTAATTGGTGCCACTTGTTATGTAATGTATAACTTTCTCAAGTAATTCACACCATGCCTGTTCCCGCCCCACCGGCCTGCATACTCCATGACTGAATTACTACCTTAACTTATTTATAAATAAGATGTCCACGAATTATACCACAGACCCGCAGCCACCTTGTTTCCCTACCATCAGTATCCAACAGATAGGCACAAGGTTAACGTAACCCATCGGGAACAGCATTTAGTATACTGTACGTTTCCATGGCGCGCTTATCATAAGTCTGAATTTTGACTTGTTTATCATCTAAATTTTATATATCTTTTAACTTATTCACACCTTAAACTTCAAGTGGACAATGCAATTTTTTTTCTAGATATGTCAAGTCAACTTTTGACTAGCTAGAGTTGTTTTATACAATATATTTCAAAACTGACATATATTGCAATCTTATCAGAGAGCTCCTTTGGGATTAGTCTGATCTGGGTCTACACGGTTTACAAAGGACAAATGTACTATTGCTAGGTAGACTGTTTGTAAATGACTAATATACTCGTCGCAAGGGTCCAATGGGTTAAACTGTGTCTGTTAATTGCTCAAGAGGGGTGGGGTCATTTTTCGATGGGGGTCGATATATTTCAGGAGGGGTCAAAACACTTCATGAGGGGAGTCATAGTACTATGACCGGGGGGTCAAATTTCGACGTCGAATTATGACCGGGGGGTCATTGTACGATATCGGAAAATGACCGGGGGACATTCTACGTCGTCGAATTTTGACCGGGGGGTCATTTTTCGATGGGGGTCAAAATACTTCGTTACACCGGCACTTGAAGACGCTTCAGTCTTTCCTGTACTGTGAATGGATTATACAGGTCGTTATTGTACCGTTTCCATTGTCTAGGTGTCGCAAAAGGCTGTACGTAGTCCAGAGTCTTTGTCGATGCCAGTATACGAGGTTGTCCATTACCATTCACGGGAACAATATACCAGTTGGGCATGAAATCTGTCCTTGCAATGGACCATACTGATGATATCAATGTTATGATACGCTCCTCACCTGGCTGGATCGCTACAAACCCACTAACAGGCTCAAATGTATAAAGGTCACCTTGAATCATGCCAACCTTAACATGTTCAGTGTCAAGAATAACAGTTTTATTATTTGGAAATACGCCTGGGAAGAGTAAGAAGGTGTTATGGAAGAACACTCTCCAGCCAGAGGTTGGGATCGGCGTGTTTCCGGTATTATTCAGAGTAATTTTGACGTCGTGGGATTGTCCATTTCTAGCAAGATTGTCGACAACTTCTGCTTTGACATTTATGTCTGTAGCTAGTCGATCAATGTCGCCTTGGTTCAAACAGATAACTCCTGAAAGTAGATTTTAATAACTAGAGCTTAAAACATCATGGCTTGTTCAAATACACTGTCCTGTGCCCCCTCTCAACAACGGCCCTCTGAACATCGATTCCTTCCTTACAACAACGCTCGATGCTGTTCCTTAACAATATTTTTATGTCTAGCATTTTCACTGATGCAATATTTTCTGCTTAAAATTGTCGTTGTCCGTTCAATCTCAAAGATACGTTTAGCACATTTTTACAGAAGAAACATAAAGACGTTTGGCAAACAGTTTGAATCTAGATAACACGCCACGTTACGCACGCGGCGTCTGACTTGGTTCAATCAGTTTACAAAATTGTAGTCTGTGGCTATGAATATCTTCTCCCTACAACGACTCCCTTCGAAAAACGCACGCGATATTTGTTTCCCATTGGATGTTTTAGAGATAGAACATTGTATTACCTTTCTTATACCTGTACCAAACTATTTACTGTTACTTATATACCAGAATGTACTTGTCGCAAGATCTATGCAAAGCATCACCATTAGTGGAAAGACGTTATTCCTTCCAATTAAACGCGTATGTGCGTATATTTTATTCATTGCAAAAAAGTATTGAATCTGGTCAGACGCCGGGTATCTCTTCATTTCAACACATTGCATTTGCACTTATCTTCGTTTCCCCTGATAAAAATACAGGTGCTTACTTGAGTGCTCTTTATCTATCATTTTTAATAAACGAGTTGACTAAAATACTATCAGTTTGAGTCATCGATTTTATCAAAAATGGTAAGTAATGAGCACGAATGTGAGATTTTATTTTTCACATTTGTTTGACCGCTAAATGCAGCGATTGTGGATGAACAGATTGAACCGGAACCCAAACAACGATATTTCACATGTGGAATACGAAATTTATATAATGCCTTTGTGCCTCTCTCAGACAGCAACTTATGTGATAAATACCGCTTCTAAACTGTAAATTGAATATAGGCAAGAAAATGTGATATTGTTGAATACAGAAGGAGCTTCTGCTTAAGGGTGTTTTAAACTCATAAATATGTGAACTTTTCAAAGTGTATAAAACACTCTATCATGATTTTGTTTTGCAGAGATTTGTAAGATGAAAATAATAAAGTACATAATGGTGTACAAAAGTTGGCTCTACGATCAAGATTTGATTTTTCTTATTTTGTCCTTTTTAAAGAAGCCGCTGCAGTAAAATTTAAATCAGATGAAAATAAAAATGGTAATTTTGTTTTGTATTATTCATTCCATGTTTGTGGTAGTTTTTCCTCACAGAAAACTATTTTAAGTGAAATCCGGCAGCAAATTTGAAATTTCAGAAGCCCGAAATATCATTGAAATGGTACTATTTTGTAAATTTTGTAAAGGGAGATAACTCCCTTTTTTAATAACTCAAAAGTTTCAACACTAACCTATCAATTTCTTTTCATATTTTGAATTGCCTATTTATAGGCTTTTATCTGGTATAATATAATGAAAAGTTAGATACTAGAAATATGTTTATTTGCTATTTTTCATAAAACAATTATTTTTTAAAATATCATTACCTATTAAAACCATGCTGTTGTTCAGAGATTCATACCTTTTACAAATCTAGTGCCTATTTGTTCTTGATTTGGTTTCTTTATGTACAAATACTTCCATATACAAGAAATACATAATTAAAAATCAAAATCACCATGTTTATTTTTTATCTAAAATGGATTTGACTGAAGCTTTTACATTAGACTTGAAAAAAATTGAGAATAAGTCCGATTTTTCATTTATCATTAACAGCTCTTCCAAAATAACCATGAAAGAAAAAAAAGATGGATACTTTGAAATTTTCACTATTAAGTTTGATACACCCTTTAATCGAGAAAGACTGTACACAGCGATAATGGAGACAAAACATACAACCTCTTTCAACGACATATTGAAGTAGACGAAACAAGTTTTGTTTGGTTAATTACTATAGAAACCTATCCAAGCAACATCCTCTCACCAAAAGACATCGTCATACATGCACATTGTTATAATAATACTAGACTTTGCAGTGGGTATACTTATAATAATTAGCTAAGGAGATCCATCTGCTGTACTTTCAGCCTGCTTTAGGCAACTTTCTGTCTACAACTGAAAACGACTTATGGGGAAAAGGGTTTACATATATATCCTACTTTATTACAAAAACACATACATGTATGCATTCCTAATCACTGCTTTACCCCGATACACTGTAAATGTGCAATTATTTTGGATCCTGGTGAAACTGCGTGTAGCACGGCGTCTGATCAGGATCGAAACTGTTTAAAATATTATAATATTCTGTAATTCAATTACCTAAATTTTATAAATTTAAATAATAAAAGCAGACAATAACTGTTCAAAATTGATGACGTCATTGCTTTTAAGTGATTCAGTTAAAAAAGTCTAAATGAGATCGGGCCACCCTGAGTTCGACAAATCGTCAACACATCCTTGAACATTTAAATGCCCTTACTGGAAGAAACATGACAACGCACCCATAAAGTAATGCAACATGGCAAGATAAGATGTTGGATATAGACGCACATCACATTTCTTTCTTTTTTCAGTTCAATATTTTATTGTCTCCGTGAATAGGTGTACAGTGGAGAATCTGTTATTCTTTCCCAATAAACGCGTTTACGCTAAAAACTATTATTTGCAGTGCAAACAGTTTGGAGCCAGATCAGACACCGGGTAACCCGGCGTCTGATCAGGCTCCAAACTGTTTGCCACCAAGATAAACAAGAAATATCAGAATTGTCCAAAAGTTGTTCTTTTCTACGTTTTAGCGCTTTGCGTTTGCGTACGTTTGCGTTTAAACGGGAAAGAATAACAGATTCTCCACTGTATGTGGGTCGGAGTTCCATCCCACCCTGCACCTTACAATACAAAGTAAACATGTAAATCTTCAAATTTATTGAACATAATTTGTGTGTGTATGAATAAAGAAAAGAAAGAGGAAAGAAATAGAAAATAAAAAGTGTGCTGAAAATAACATGACAGATATGAAGACATGCCTCTATTTTATACTAGGAGTGTTTCACGCTTTATTCAATTGGTATACATTGTAACTTATGCCAATAGACTATACATTTTTCCAACTATTTCGCATTTGACTTCAAAGTCTTCTTTTGTATTATTTTTATTGCTATTAGACCTATTTGTATCAATATTGTGTTCCAAGTATCTTTTAAGGAGTTTTTTCGCAGTTATAGAATAAACGGAGATTACAAAAACTTCAGAGATCATTTTCACGTAACTTTAGAGTAAACACGTATGTGTAGTCTTTGGCGTATTCTTACTTGTAACCAGTGTAAGTTACTGTCTTTTGTCGTGTGGAAAGGTAAGCTACAAAATAGACTCCATTGACATTCTATAAAAGTATAGTGTGAGTTCCACTTTTCCTTGCTTGTAGGTTCATCATTATTTAAATTTAGGATGTCATAGAAGACTCTACTACCAGACTTACTATTAAAGACTCGTTCAAAAAGGTGAGGTATAAATGGAAGGCGGACGTCATGTTCCGGGTCTGTGCTACTATAGGTGTTTACATATTTTGATACTAGTTTTGTAATTCCAATGAAGAATAAACTGTTCACTTTGATGTTGTGCAATTGCTCAAATTCGTCTAAAGTAAGTATTTTATTATTTTTGTATAAGTCATTCGTATATCGTATTCCCTTTTCGTACCATGATTTTAAAAAGATAGATTTACCTCCAATTTGTGGAGGTTATAAAATAGAAACCATTTTAGACAGTATTCTTTATGTTTAACCAGTAATAGATAGGAAGTATACGCTCTTAAAATGTCTTTCCAAAATATATTATTTGTTTTGTGTGATGCTTTTTCTGTATAATACTGGCCGCTATTTGTAAGTTTTTCAATATTTAAAAAGTGATTTGTTAACGTAGTCCAGGAGGCCTCTGTTTGATAAAGCCTCTGTATCCATGTACACTTCAAACCATCAATAAAATTATGCGTGTTTATCATTCTAAGGCCACCTTCCTCATAGTCTATAATAATTACGCTTTTTAGCTTTTTACGCTTTTTAGCTCACCTCAAGATAAGCTTTTGTGGTCAGTCAATATCCAGCGTCCGTCGTGCGTCGTGCCTCAACAATTTGTTCAAACATCTTCTTCTTTCGACGTCGTTAAAAGAATTTGAAACCACACAGAACTCTGGTTTCCATGGCAACCAATGTGAAAAATAAGAAAATCTTAAACAATCTTCTTGTCAAAATATCACAAGGGCTAGAGCTTATATATTTGTCAAGCTTTTTTCAAAATTTAGCCCTGGGGTCAAAATTGACCCGCCCTGGGAAGGGGGGGGGGGTCACCGTTTTACATTGAATTATATAGTGAAATGTTCAAACATCTTTTTCTCTGAAATCAATATGGCCAGAGCTTTGATATTTGGCATAGTGAATTTTCCAGAGGTCCTACATATATATTGTTGAATTGGTTCTGGTCTGTTGCATATCTGGGTCACCGAAGCTAAAAATAGATTTTTTCAATGAAAACGTATAACATCTTCTTGTCTGAAACCATAATACATAGCATTGTCTACAGGTCATCTTTCAAAGTTGTTCAAATTTTGCCCCTGGTGTCAAAATTGTCTCCGCCCCAGGGGGTCACCGTTTGACATTGAGTTATATAGTGAAATGTTCAAACATCTTTTACTCAGGAACCAATATGGCCAGAGCTTTGATATTTGGCATGGTGTAACATGCAGAGATCCTTCACATATACTGTTGAATTGGTTCCGGTCGGTTGCATAACTGTGTCACCGGAGCTAAAATAGATTTTTTAAAATGAAAACTTCAAAAGTCTTCTCGTCTGAAACCATAATACTCTGAGCTTAGACATTTTGCACGTAGCATTGTTTACAGGTTCTCTTTCAAAGTTGTTCAAATTTTGCCACCTGGGTCAAAATTGTCCCCGCCCCGGGGGTCGCCGTTTTACGTTGAATTATATAGCGAAATGTTCAAACATCTTTTTCTCAGAAACCATTATGACCAGATCTTTGATATTTGGCATGGTGTAACTTCCAAAAGTCCTACACATGTATTGTTGAATTGGTTTCGGTCTGCTGTATATCTGGGTCACCGTCGCTTAAAATAGAATTTGTCAATGAAAACTTCAAAAACATTCTTGTCTGAAACCATAATACACTGAGCTTAGATATTTTGCACATAGCATTGTCTACAGGTCCTCCTTCAAATTCATTGAAATTTAAGCCCTGGGGTAAAAATTTACCCGCTTCAGGGGTCACCGTTTTGCAAAGAGTTATATATATAGTGAAATGTTCAAACATCGTTTACTTAGAAACCAATATGGCCAGAGCTTTGATATTTGACATGGTGTATCATCTAGAGGTCCTTCATATGTATTGTTGAATTGGTTCCGCTCTGATGCATATCTGGCTCACCGGAGCTAAAAATAGATTTTTTCAATGAAAACTTAAAAAATCTTCTTGCTTGAAATCACTTGATCCGCCTTAGTGTCACCATGGTCAGGTGAGCGATCAAGGGCCATTCTGGCGCTCTTGTTTGTTTTTTGTGCAGGCCCTTTCCAAAGGTAGTTATAAAATATTTCATTTAAGTTTTTTAAAATGCTCTCATTTGGATCCGGTAACGCAATGCATAGATGGTTCAATAGAGGTAAAAAGGGGGTTTTGTCATTGTTGTTTTTCCGATTGGAGAGATAAATCTTCTGTTCCAAAACTGTATAATTTGTTTTAGAGAATTTATCTTTTCTTCATAGTTTAATTTATTCATTTTGTCTAAATCAATATCGAATGTAACACCAAGTAGCTTAAACTCTTGATTGCCCACACTAGTTTGAACTTTGTTTTAATTGATTCTGCACTATACCTTTTTTACCAAACAAAATTACATGTGTTTCATCAAAATTTACATTTAGTCCCGAGAGTCTTGTAAAAGCACTTAGTTCATTCAGTTTTGGCTGAGGGATATTGCTGACCAATCTAATATGATTGACGTGTCATCCGCGAACTGGGACAGTATATGTTTCGTGCCGTTTATATAGTTAGGCCTTGTAGGCCACATCACATTTCTTAATACAGTTTATACATGTTCATCCTCATACCTTTCACAGCAAATCAACTATTCTTATCTACAATCCTGTCCTATATGTTCGCAACGTTACGCCAAGAGGCTTGTTTCCGGCATTATTTACGAGAACGAATCCGCCTTGCAACCGTAAGGAGAAACTATGAATATGTATTTTTGACGTCATTTACGACGTTCGATTACCAATGGTAGCGGGAGACAGTATTTTAAGACAGTATTTTTTCCCAATGGGTCTGACAGTATTTCTATGGCACTGTGGCCTATGGGAGATTAACATTGTAAATAAAATTGAGGTATAATAATCCAATATATGATTGTTTCGAGAGATGTAGCAGATAGTGCTTGGCCAGGGAATTAAGAATAATTTAATAAATCTTCAGTGAAAATGGCGTCTAAATTTGTATTGATACTTTCGTTGGTATCATTGATATAAACATATTGAAGAGCAGGGGTGCGTTCGGTTAACCTTGTTTATATCTGTATTTTGACTCGCTGAGGTACGATCGTTTCCTTTTGAGCATTATACAGTCGAACTTCGATATCTCGAACTCGGTAATGTCGAACATACCCGTATTTTAAAGTTAAAACGCGGCTAAGCCGCGTTTTAACTTTGAAACACGGGTATGTTCACCTAAACAAAGCTTGAATTAAGGCAAATTCATGTTTCGAAATATCGGATAATTCGAGATAAGCGAGTTCGAGATATCGAAGTTCGACTGTATATTACTTTAGTACTGTGAACAGTAAGTTAAATTGACTGCCTTCTCTTGTCAGTTTATGTTATTATTCTATTTTATCAGATGTTTTTACAAAGTCAATCATTGTGCAACATCATTTGCCATTCTTATTCAGAACCTTTTAAAATTAATGTGAAGATTGAAAATACAATCTACAGTCGACGTACCTTTTTGAAAAACGAAATGAGTGTTACTTAAAAATTACATATTCTTCTGACCAATATAGTACACATTGGGAAATTGAATTAAATAACGATTTCAGTGCATGCTTTTTAACAAATATCTTCGGAAGCTGTACCAGGGTTATAATTTGGTGCTAAACATCATTTTTTACTGTTTAAAGTACAGAAAACCTCTCTACTACGACCACTAAAAAGACGGCGAATTTATTGTTTAAAATACAGGCGACCGCTTAATGCAAGGTCAAGGCGATATAAAACATGTGATATAAGAACAGAACAGAGCAGAATTTTCTTTCAACTTGTACATAAACGTACCTCGTTGATACATACATTCTATATAATAGAATAACGGTCACCTACCAAGCAAAGTTTCACATTTATCCGAACAGAGCAAATATCACACAATGTCAATAAAATTAAGTAGCTTAAACATGTAATGCAATGACCATATATTTTAAGATAATCATTATCTCATTAACAAATACGTGTACAAGATACAAACTTTTGCTTTTTATTACCAATCAAGTAGAAAGTTACCAATCGTATCGTTTCATACATGTATGCGCGACAGATCACTGCTGACTGTGATGTCATATACGACCGATGCTTTGTTGATATTTAGATATTTTTCTATTGACATCGTACGCTGATTCAGTTACTTACACCGTCTTTTGTTAAAAAGTTGTTTCTATAACTTCCTGGGGGAAAAGCACCTTGTGTGAACTGTTTTGATAAACGAAACACATACGCGTTGACAAACTTTTGTACTAAAGTATAAACTACCTGAGCGAATACTGATTAGTTTTCAGGTGGTTTTTTTTATCTTAAATAGTGTTCATAAGACCTGCTATTTGCAAACAACATCAACGACAAAACACGTGATCTAAAGCACAATCCACGTGAAATCCACGTGAAAAACAGTGCATTATGCAAATGTTATGTCCTGGAACAACTGTATCTGAGTCTATATTGTTATCGTAGTTGTAAATGAGTTACGGTTGATTCTGGTAACATTTTGAACTGTTTCAGTGCACATTGGTTCATTTAACTTGGACTTGCATGTACATATAAGATCTCGATAAGACACCGGATAACACATCATCTGACCTGGGACAAAACTGTCTGTTTCTCGTACAGTGGAGAAGACGGTATTCTTTGCCGTCTAAACGCAATTGAAACGAAAACGCAATGCACTAAAATGGAGAAAATGACATTATTTTGATCATTCTAACTATTCATTTCAAACCCGATGTCTGATCTGGCTCCAAACTCTTTGTATTGGAAATGATAGTTTTAGCGTAAACGCGTTTATTTGGGAAAGACTATCGTTTTCTCTACTGTAGCACTGTTGCTTCATTGAAAATACAGACGATGTTTCTCAAATCGACTATAAGTTGGCAGTGGACGAGTTAATATATATTTAAAACATATAAAGCATGCCTTTGCACAATTAGTGGGGGAGACGTTATTCTTTTCCCAATAAACGCCTTTACGATTGAACTTTGTTTTTCATTTTCAAACAGTCTTATGAATCTCCAAACATTCTACCATTTTAATAGTCATAAGTGTCGAAACTATGACATTATCTCTAGTTCAGTAGATCACGCTTGCGTTTTGTTAGCGTTTAAAAGGGAAATAATTACGTATTCTCCAATGCACATGTAGTATATGTCTAGTAGATTACATATTTAATTTCGACAACAATTTCAACACGCATCTACTGTTTATAAATATTTGCTTTGCTATAAGCATCATTTATGATGTTTAATGCAATTTAAGATTCATTAATTGATTTACTTAATGCAAGTAGATGTTATTTTATTGCAACGTACAGCTATTATGTCAGAGGCAGCTATTTTGGAGCCGGGTCAGACGCCGAATAACGTTAAATGAGTCGATGTCATGATTTTGCTACATGTATTTGTATTAATATGGTGGTCCTTATTTTCCGTTTAACGTCTTTCCCCATTGTTTACGAGAAAACATCTTACCGGTAATTAAGATGGTAATAACTATCCACTTGCCCGTCATGTCCATCATGCCCGAATACTGTCAACACAGCAAATTAGCAATACTTCTAATACACTGTGACGTTAGTACACCGCATTTAACAAATGATAAGCTTCTTATAAGTTACAGGTGCCTAGACCTTAAGATAACGGACTTGGCGTACGTCAAACACTGTGAATTGCGCATGCGCGCATACAGCGACATGTACGACCAGAAATGGACATACAGTAAAAGCGTTAGACATAATTGTCTTTTTAAGGGAACTACGACAATAGTCGTTGTAAAGAGGGAATAGTTGTTAGGAGGGCTGTTGATTGATGGAAGCACTGTAATAGGGTCCTACCTATATATAGAGTAGTTCCCCCTGGAACGTTTGTTTCTTTTAATAAATTTCTGAAACGCCACTGATGTGTAAAGTCAGTGTTGCAAAAGTACAGTATTAATATTCAGTGTATGGAAGTGTTGTAGGTTTTTTAAGAAAGACGTTCGTTGGTGTATAGTTGTAATTCAAAATTAAAATGTTCAGCATTTTCTATATCAGAGCCGCATCCAGAGCAGTACTTTCATGTAAATTATTATTGAATGATAATACAGATGTTTAAAACTAAAATAAAGACAAATTTCCAGTCTAACTGCCTAGTCCGTTTCAAGATTCAATATTCAAACACTTTCTTATGTAACATAAACATAGACATGTTTCTTGTTATCCGATACGATGGATGTCTTCTATGTATTCCCTTCAAACACACACCACTCACACATGAAAGACAACAAGACTTGAATATGAATTACATTGTAATTTGTAGATAGCACTTGGACAGCCGATTGAACTAAAAAGAACGGGAAAACCGATTCAAAGACCTGGCTTTAAACTTTAAAATCACCAACACATACGTACACGTAAATATCATTCGCCCGATTACAATGAAGTAAGATAACATATCATAAAATGTTCACTATAGTCCCAGCGAGCGAGATACTGAAAGTAACTCTTTTAAATTGTGCAACTCTCTTTTTATGTCCATTGGAGTTAACCTAATCAATATATTGTTCAACATCCTACACCGGCCACAGCTTAATACCTGTCCTTGCTATCATAATGTATGATCCGTCTATGCTTATACATATAGTAAATAAAATCTGACAATAAACTGCAAAACAATTCTGAATTACGCAGAAAGGCGAAAAAACCTAGAAGACTGGCAAAATTTTGACTTTTTCAATTTCTCGTTTCAAAGAAAGGATCATACATAATTGATAGCTCATCTACTGGAATTATATCCTTTCAAACAGTTTCTTAACAAACATTCCCTTGACATTAAATACAGAGCAACCGGAAATGCCCTGGAAGACAAAACAGCACTGCTTCCAAAGCCACTACTTTAATCCACTTTTCCCAACTATTGAAATGATACTCATACTTGGAAACACCTGAAGACAACGTGCACTCTGGACGTAGGTCCGCCCTGCCCGCCAAGACACCCGGCAACATCCCAATCTCGTCTTTATGCCACTCTAAAAACAAAAGAGTATAAAACCCTAAATAAGGCTGAATATGATAGTTTTCAGTGTAAAGTCCCTTATGCGTCATATCGTTAAGCTAGATTGGTGATCTATGAAAACAACTTAATAATTTAATGCAGGATAAATTCAATGCAGATATCTCGTAACTGCACTACTTCTACTCTGCACTAAACCACCGCAACTTTCGAATACCTCTCAAATGAGGTGATCGCGTATCCTACTCATATTAACCAACACGCTAAAACATGTTTTCATCAATTAAAATAAAAATCAAAGCTTTGCTATTCAAAGGCGATGCCGCCACATTAAAGTCCGATGCCGGACTGATAAGCATAACGAACAATGATAGTCTTCAATCAAGGCGATGCCGCCAAACTGACATCCATTGCCGGACATAAGCACAATATAAATTGTCAAGGCGATGCCGCCAAACTGACGTCCGATGTCGGACATAAGCATAACATAAACTTGTCAAGGCGATTCCGCCAAAATGACGTCCGATCCCGGACTGATAAGCATTACATACACTTGTCAAAGCGATGCCGCCAAATTGACGTCCGATCCCGGACTAATAAACTATACATAATGCTGATTATCAATACTGTCATTATTTGCCTGAAATGAATTACAATCTATATATACAGACAAATGCAAAAGCAAAATTTCATTTCTAATTTTTTTTTTTTTTTTTTCAATTCATTTTTTTTTTTTTTTTTTTTATTATTATTATTATTAGACTATTATTTTTTTTTATTTTTTTTTATTATTCTCTTTTTTTTTTTTTTTTTTACATCTTCTTATTCTTTTTTCAGTTATTCAAAACAACTTTCAATCTCTTTTTCTAATAAACAATACATAAACTTGTCAAGGCGATGCCGCCAAACCGGCGTCCGAAATCGGACTGCCAAGCATTACATTCACTTGTCAAGGCGATGCCGCCAAACTGGCGTCCGAAGTCGGACCGCCAAGCATTACATTCACTTGTTAAGGCGATGCCGCCAAACTGACGTCCGAAGTCGGACCGCCAAGCATTACATTCACTTGTTGAGGCGATGCCGCCAAACTGACGCCCGATGCCGGACTGATAAGCATTACAAACACTTGTCAAGGCGATTCCGCCAAATTGACGTCCGATGCCGGACTAATAAACTATACATACAAATGCTGATTATCATAGTGATTCCGTCATAAGTCACTCTTTGCCTGAAATGAATGACAATCTACATGTACATGTACTGACAAATTTTTTTTTTTTTAATTATTATTTTTACAGTCTTTTAAAGCAAGCACTCTTAATTTCAAATCTCTATTTCTAGAACAGCCTTTACCATTTTCACATTAAGTGTAAAATCACGTTTCAGTAGACAAATCAATTACCTCTTTAAATGAAGATATAACCATGCGCTATTTCATTAGCAGTAGACACCTCATATCCTGAATATCCAGAACAGCTTGCACCAGAATCTAATTTGACTATTTATTTGTCAAAGAATTTTGCTTTTGAAACTATCTTAGTGCTTCTGCCCAAAACGTAACCCTATTCTTTCTTCAAAACCCGTTATATACCACTCCAATTGCACGCCTTTAAAATGCCTATACACATGTATACAGAAAACAACGTGTAATAATCTGACACGTGACTTAGTACAATAGACATCGGGATAATCTGACCCACTAGACTAGCCAGTTTTGCCACGGATACACGCCTGTGATCTTTGATCATACTCAACATATCAACAATAGTAGAATTGACCTTGGAGAGCTGAGACTCGCGAATAGAAATTGATATATTCCAGCTCATTAATCAAGACCGCATCAAAATACATTGAAATGAGCTTACCTTCTGCGCTCCAAAAGTATTAGTTTTGTGAAGACAAAACATGCCAAAATGCACATTAAGAAAATTAAAGTTTCTAATAATATATTGCTACCATCTGTCCTTGAAAAAACAAAAAGCTATATAGGTATGGGACTTAAAGCGACTCGCAACCAGATGGTGCATTAAAAATAGTAATTTGTAAATATGTGTCAAACGCTTATATAAATGGTAAAGAATTAGTTTGGGATAAGAAATTCTGTTTAAAAAAAATGTATTTTAATAAAAAAAAATATTGGTCTCTGGTGGGATTCGAACCCGGGGCCCGGCATTGGCGGACAGAAGGCAAAATATGGGGAAACCGCTTAGACCAATGGACCACGGAACTATCCGTTTATCTCGGATCGATTTAACGTATTTCAATGTGTAGCTATCGAAAGTGCATACAACTTCGTAATTCGGCTCGTGTTTATGTCTGAGCCCGTGTAGAGAAGCAACAACAACAACTATACCGTCTACTAGTCGGTATAGAAAAACGATGGAAAATATCTAAAAATCTAAGATTCGGTGACGATTCTTGAGACTTTTTTTGGACTGATCACATTTTTTTAATGTCAGAAGCCAAATACTGCCACAAATTTGCTTTTATTTGAGTATTTTATTTTATTTTGACAAGTACACCATCCGGTTGCGAGTCCCTTTAAAGCCATCTCCTGACGACCTTTCGATCATAACGCCTTGTCAGACAATTTCCTTGCAAAAAGCATGGATCTTGTGGACATGTAGGTAACAAAGAACCATTAGTCCTCTCATGTGAGACCCGACCTTTATATTTAATATTTTGGTTAGAAAAAACAATTGAAAATCACTTGAGCACGAGTATAATCTTGGCCTCGCCAGGTAAACTGAGATTTGAATAGCTTGTGATACATGCTTTAACAGTTAAATTCTCACACTATCGAGACAATGGGGGGGGGTGTAAAGAAAAGTCTATAAAAGTCTTCAAACAATAACAGGCGCTAAATAAATCAAACTTTATCATGAACCTTTTTGCCAAAAGCTGATGCTACCTTAATATCTCAATACTTCGCGGAATGCTTTCATGTTTGTTTACGACACAAATGTCAATAATTCGCCTTTCTTTCTTTCTTTCTCGAAATTCTAACAGCAATATTGCTACATATTTACAACAAAGCAAAGATTTTTACATTCTTCTATAGAAAATCTGCCCACCAAATTTATGATGGCTTCCGAGACAAATGCTGCCTCCTCATGCGCAGACTTTTTTCTTTTCTTTTTCTTTTTTTTTTTTTTTTACAAATGACTTTGCGGTAAAAATTAAAAGGGGCTTTATAGCACACATTCTATGAACTTGTAAAATAAGACTGTTTGCACTTATTTTCTGCCAAAATTCCTATGTTGTCTTCATTTGCCCCTTACAAGAATAAGTGTATTTCTTCCCTTACTCGTACTCATAATAGCCATGTGTAAAAAGAATTACAGTCAAATTTATACTCATCTTCACAATACATGTAACTTTATCTGTCCACAACTTCTTCCGTCGGTGCTTACGTTAACATTGTTGCCATCTTCTCTCAACATCTCTGATGCCTGACCTCAAAAATGATTGCATACTTTGACCTTCAAATTGACACGTGGCTGTTCCTCGGCCATAACACAAGTGTTTAACGTAAAATTAAAGTGTACTGTTCTCATCGACTGCCCAAAGCTGAATGACTTACAATAGCCGAAACATGCACGAACACCTCGTGCACTTGCACATGACGCTACCTAGCGGAGTGGTATACATTCAAAGGGAAAATAATTTACTTCTAATTCGTAAACTCAAACGAAGAAAATTATATTAGTACACGTAACGATTTCGATGATCCAAACTAATTAAAACTCAAATCAATATTTCATCCAAATAATTGCATGGAATCCGAAATTTTAATTAAAGATTATTGCAAAACAGAAGAAACTTTTAAGTGTGATAGGATATATTTATTATCAACCTTTTAAATGGAATAAACCAGTCCAAAAGCTCGTCACAAATCCTTAATTGCATTTCTTAATGACTTCAAAACGAATGCCGCAACATTGTTAACATGGTAAATGGGAATTAACTACATTTGTACTACTACCACCTTATCTCACCTTGACTACGTTGCACGAGTTACTTTCGGTCCAATTTTCCCATTTCTTTATTACACTCAGTTCAGGATATGACATGAAAACATGAGGAACACACGATGTACATAGATCTATAATACATACAGATCATTCCGGATTTGTATATGATTTCGGATTAACAAAACACTGTACTCATTTAGAAAAATGTACATATAAAGCCAGTTCAATTGATTTATTTACCCTGGAACTATTAATGGTAAATTACAGTTTTCAATTTAGTTCAGTACATATTTTACTTTTTATGGTTGTTTTTATCCTAACTTTCAAACATTCAAAGAAAGACTTCACGGTTTCATAATTAAGTCACAGTACTGGAATAATAGTATTGTATTATTGTTGCAGGTAACTGCTTTAATTTTTTACTGTTATTTCTGATTGTTCGTTTTATAAATTTTCATTGAATTTGTACGCAGTCAACCATTTAGCTTAGCTCGAGACGTACGTTTCTTAGTTTTTGTTGACTATTTACATGGGCTACTTGTATAAATTGTAATTAGGGGGAGGGTCGAATCGCTGTGAGAACTTGTGACCTGACCCCATTTCCTTATGTACTCGTATAAGGAAATAACATTATGTTTAAACTTATTAGTGTAATCGTTTATACAGTGGAAAATGTGTTATTCTTTCCCAATAAACGCGTTTACGCTAAAACTATTATTTGCAGTGCAAACAGTTTGGAGCCAGATCAGACGCCGGGTAACCCGGCGTCTGATCAGGCTCCAAACTGTTTGCCACCAAGATAAACATAAATTATCAGAATTGTCCAAAAGTTGTACTTTTCTACGTTTTAGTGCTTTGCGTTTGCGTACGTTTGCGTTTAAACTGGAAAGAATAACAGATTCTCCACTGTATGTATTGTTTTGAATTGTCATTGAATTTGTACGCAGTCGACAATTAAGCTAAGCTCGAGACGTACGTTTCTTAGTTTTTGTTGACTATTTACATGGGCTACTTGTATAAATTGTAACTAGGGGGAGGGTCGAATCGCTGTGAGAACTTGTGACCTGACCCCATTTCCTTATGTACTCGTATAAGGAAATAACATATGTTTAAACCAATTAGTGTAATCGTTTGTATTTTCAGTCTGTTGTTTTGATTCTGGTGAGCACTGCCATCAACCTGTTCACTCTCAATATCGCATTAAAATGCGCTTGTAAACAGTTTGGGTCCTGACCAGACGCCGCATAACGCGGCGTCTGATCAGGACCCAAACTGTTTGAAATTCTTTTTAAAATTTGTTCAGTCAAACTGCCTTATTTTCTAACTTTGAAGCGATATTGCAGTCAACAAAATTGAAGCCGACAACAATGAAACGGTGAAGGAGTAAACATCTCTCGACATAGTTGGCAGTGAAAGGGTTAAGCCATTAAGTACAAACACTAATACATTTAGTTGTGATCGGACCCATATATATATTACATAACTGATAGAATGCCCTGTCACATAAGCGGGCGATGTTACAGTGCTCCCTCCCTAAAACGGCCCTTTGTACAACAATTCCCTCCTTACAACATCTCTTGTCGTTGTTCCCCAACAAGAAAACTATGTCTAGCTGCAGTATCGTCTGCTTATAATTGTAATTTGCTGGTGTTTTCAGAAGATTACGTACTGGAAGTTTTGACAGACAAACAGCATCCACAGTTGGCAGTGTTGGGTCTGGGTTCAAGCTGTTTGCAAATCTACGCCAAGTCATGTTCAAGATTCATTTAATTTCTGCTTTCTCTATCTCATCCTGTATTGTTACATCAGTTTGACAACGTCTTTGTAACATGATTCCAAAGAGATATCACAAGATTGGATTAGATAGAGAAATAAGTGATAATCGAGAATTTTAGAATTTGACTTACGCCGATATAATTTGTCGTGCGACGTTTCTTAAGACGGGCCCTAGGTACAGTGGAGAATCTGTTATTCTTTCCAGTTTAAACGCAAACCTACGCAAACGCAAAGCACTAAAACGTAGAAAAGTACAACTTTTGGACAATTCTGATAATTCTTGTTTATCTTGGTGGCAAACAGTTTGAAGCCTGATCAGACGCCGGGTTACCCGGCGTCTGATCTGGCTCCAAACTGTTTGCACTGCAAATAATAGTTTTAGCGTAAACGCGTTTATTGGGAAAGAATAACAGATTCTCCACTGTAAGTACACACTCCGTTTAAATGAGTGTTGAACAATTTAGATCCTGGTCAGTCTAAAGGCATCAAACCTGTCTGTATGATTACATGTAAGTGTTGTCGAGCATAGCAACGAGATGGTTAAAACTGTTTGCAAAATACAGGTGCGATTCCCTTTTACAGAAAAATTCAAATTATTATAATGTTCTTATTAAGCAGGCAATCACAATCAGAACATTTTTTCTGAAAATCTGACAAGTATGCAAAGGGTCGCAAGTCACTAACTATTTACCACGCAGGGTTTGATAATGTAATATTTTCAAGAAGCTGCCATTTTCTCAATTTCATTGAACTTTGTTTTATACTTGTTTTCTTTGAAATGGTAAAGATTGACGTCTTCTCCACTGTAACAAAAAGGTTTGTATACCAAACATTGTACGTCTGGTTGGCTAAAAATCGTAAACCATAGCCCATAAAAACGCTTTTATACGCTTTTAATTTATTCTACTACTAAAGAAACTAGATAAACTTTAAACAGTAATGAATAGATTAATATACCACTAGAAATATTTTCTTTATCCTATTAGACGGTAGTTTAAAACATACTTAAAGTAAAACTGCACGCGTCTTATGGCGCGTGCTGTTTAACTTTGTTTCTGCTTTGAGTGGCCATCTGTCTTCAAAACTAGAAATAGGTTATAGAGTAATAGGTTAAATATGTGTATAAGTACACGATACAATACACAATTCATTTCACTATGCATACAGCTAAGTTTACATTACACACAAATGCATTTCACACTACATACTATTGTAACACCATACATACATGTTACACGAAACATAAAACGTTGTATATATTGTAACACAATTTACTAGATCTACATGATGCATAATTATTTGTGCATAGACAAGATACGTTAATGAATAAATTTGTTATACTTCCTTAAATCTAACTTTGAAAAGATACTGCAGACAACAATATTGAAGCATACGACAAAATGGCGGCGAAGAAGTAAAGACCTCACGTTAGATTTAATCATGAAGGGGATAAATGAGCCTGGCAATGTCATGAGCTGTCATGCTACAGTGGATAATCTGTTATTCTTTCCCGTTTAAACGCAAACGTACGCAAACGCAAAGCACTAAAACGTAGGAAAGAACAACTTTTGGACAATTCTGATATTTCATGTTTATCTTGGTGACAAACAGTTTGGAGCCAGATCAGACACCGGGTTACCCGGCGTCTGGTCTGGCTCCAAACTGTTTGTAAAAGAAAAAATAGTCTTAGCGTAAACGCGTTTATCGGGAAAAAATAACAGATTCTCAACTGTAATGCATTTAGCTGCATGTACTGCATGAGTTTTCTACAGACCTTTTGTCATACATTAGCCCTTTCCTCTCCGATATTTCAAAACGACACTTCAAGTTTCCAATTTCGTCTACTCCATGTTGAAGGATTCGTTTTACGATATATTGCAATATAACAAACAGTACAGACCGTCATACAGTGGAGAATCTGTTATTCTTTCCCGTTTAAACGCAAACGCAAATCACTAAAACGTAGAAAAGTACAACTTTTGGACAATTCTGATAATTCATGTTTATCTTGGTGGCAAACAGTTTGGAGCCTGATCAGACGCCGGGTTACCCGGCGTCTGATCTGGCTCCAAACTGTTTGCACTGCAAATAATAGTTTTAGCGTAAACGCGTTTATTTGGAAGGAATAACACATTCTCCACTGTAAGACGGCTCATTTGAGCGCCCTGTTTTCTGGACCTACACTGTTTTAATATGAAAATTGTACTCTACACCGTAACCCGGCGATTGACCATCAGGCTCGAAACCTTTTGCTGCTCAGATAAGAATAAATAGACACAATTGTCAAAATGTTGTTCCTTTTCACATTTCTTTGCAAGTCACGTGCGCTTTTATTCTTTTATTGCGTTAACACGGGAAAGTTTCTAAGTCTTCCAAGTTTCTAAGTTTTATTCTTAATTCTCAGTTTGCTTAATTTCAGGAGAATACGTTCTATAAAACTCGAAGAATAGCATATCCACGTTAAAAACGCCGAATTGCTCAGTCTTTCATTACTCTCCATTCATCACTCCACTGTGTATTATGAAATGCAATGTTCCGCCAACCATACAGTGGAGAATATGTTGTTCTTTCCCGTTTAAACGCAAACGTACGCAAACGCAAAGCACTAAAACGTAGAAAAGTACAACTTTTGGACAAATCTGATAATTCATGTTTATCTTGGTGGCAAACAGTTTGGAGCCTGATCAGACGCCGGGTAACCCGGCGTCTGATCTGGCTCCAAACTGTTTGCACTGTAAATAATAGTTTTAGCGTAAACGCGTTTATTGGGAAAGAATAACAGATTCTCCACTGTAACACTCTTGTTTGGTTTTAATTCCAGACACCCGTTACACAGACCGTATCATGTCTTTTACACTGATACTATTTTTCTATGATTATATTCATACAGAAAACTCCTCTATTACGACTACTACATTTTCGCTATTTGATTGCACAATATATATGTAACGGCTCAAGACAAGGTGAACGAAAAACAGGAAACTTCTTTAAGAGCTTTCATTTTGATATTTCACCTTGTTCTAAGGAGCCACCGAATTATTGACAATGTTAGTGGTTGTAATATAGCGGTTGTACTGTTTAAAAAAGCATCCAGCTGAGTACGATGAACAGGAGGCTGGTAAACTGGAACTTGGTGACATTTCCGCCACTGGTTGTGTCTGTACAACAAAGAAATAAAAAAACACAGTCAGTAAGGAGTATACAGAATAACCTGCTGTATCCGACATTCTTCGGTACCAACTGATTGTGTCGGATAAAACAGTGCACCCGTTAAGGCAGGTTTTAGATACAGTCGAGCTTTGATATATCAACCCCGATTAGTAGGAATATACACTTGTTTCAAAGTTAAAACTTGGCTTTGCAAATATTTGCAAGGCGGTGTCTGATCAGGATCCAAACTGTTTGACACTCGTATCGATATTTCTCAAGTCATACTACATTGAATCCTACTTTGAAACGGTCGTGCGAACAACAGTACAGTAAAACCTCGCTATTACGACCACTAAAAAGAAGGCTAATTGAGTGTATAATAGACAGGTGACAGCTTAAAGCAAGGTTACAGTGAAACAGAAAGCTCCTATAGGAGCTTTCTGTTTCACTGTCACCTTGCTTTAAGCGGTCACCTATCGTAAACACCCTAATAATTAACATAATTTAGTGGTCGTAATAGCGAGGTTTTACTGTATTGACGAAAACGACAATACAGCAGTGAAGTGGTAAAACCCTCAGGGTTAATTTGGTGCCAAAAGTTTAATCACATAAGAAAGGAATAATTCTAAATGCGAAACTACATAAAATCATTGCCCCATAGCCAGTTTCTAGCTTTGAAGACAGATGACCACTTAAAGCAGTTGAAAGTTAAGTAGAATTCATCTTAAGGTGCATTCTGCTTTACTTTCAGCCTGCTTTAAGCTACAATTTGATAATATATAGAAACTATGATCTTCTGGTCTATATTAATAACTGTATGGATTGGATCTTTGTTCTTCTTTTAAAGAATGTGAATAAGGGGCTTAAAATGTGTATTTATGGGGTAATGGGTTACTCAGAGCTCATTCTGAATTCCAACAAGCCAGTTTTGTTAGAGGGAAGGGGGATATAATGCAAAGTACCTTCGAGAAGCTGTACATGTCTACTCTCTCGTAGTCTATCGGTTGATCTGAAATAGTTTTAAAATCTGTAAGCTTTTGATATTACATGTAGGAAACTGCAGATAAGATATTTCGAATTTAAAATTAAAAATACATACTATTATAAGTAACAGCATAAAATCTAATGGACCCTGAGCACTCGCATAGTTACTCTTTTTTATCAGTATTATTATTATCATTATACAAGATTTCTATAGCATTTATTTCACACAGGAGTTGTGCGTTCATTAACGCACCACATGAAATTACATAAATGTACCTACAAAGCGAGAAAAGACAAAATAACTACAATTAGATCTTATATAAACATTAAAAAACATACAAAATACAGCCCCCAAAATGGCGAACACAATACCCCCATCAATAAGCAATAAACCGACCGGCTAGTTTGCCGACTGGTAGAAAATAATAGTAGAGCGCCAAATACAAACCGCCTAAAGCAACAGAACAGCGAAAATAGCATGCGACAATAACTAAAGATTTCTATAAGAGACCATAAACCAGATAATACTCCGGAACTCTCATTTAGATCCACAACATCTACAGCAAAAACATAGCCAAGAGGTAGCAGTGTTCTAATAACACATATTAAAAAAAATGTGTTGTCAGACGTTTTTGATGACCGCAGTTCTGATCTTGCATCTCTGATGTATGATGGTAGAGTGTTCCAGAGCATGCGTGCATCTTTTAGCGATACTGATTTACTCGCAGACCGCAACTCTCTTCGAGGTTTATACACTTCAAGCATACTGACAATGTATCTTGGAGAATCATTGCACATGGCTTTGTATGTGAGTGTCAGAAGTTTGAATTCAATTCTGAGTTGAACTGAAAGCCAGTGAAGATCCTTGAAGAATGGTGTGATGTGATTGTACCGAGGAGTCCTGGAAGTGACGCGGGCTGCTGTATTTTGCACACGCTGTAGTTTTTTCGGAGTGAATCTTGGGGAATCCCATACAGCAGTGAGTTGCAGTAGTCAATTTTCTAATCAAAGCTGGATCCAAACTGGTAACCCTTTACCTGGTAGCCTATTTCTATTATTTAAGATAGGAGACTACCTAAAGCAGATTAAAAGTAAAGCAGAATGCGGCTTAGGGCGCATTCTGATTTACTTTCAGCCTGCTTTAAGCTATCATGTGCTATAATATAGAAAATATTTCCTATAATACATATAAATTACTGATTAAATTGGAACTATTTTCATCAGCGGCTGAATAAATCATATCCGCTAAAAGGCGCTTCTATTTGGGAAAGGGTTAAAAAGCACTTGAGGCAAAATACACAAATGAAAACTTCATAAGAAAAGCGGGCGATAAAGTTAACTCGTCATTAACCCTTTACCCCATAGCCTGTTTCCAGTTTTGAAAACAGATGATTACTTAAAGAATGTTGAAAGTAAAACAGAATGCGCCTGAAGTCGCATTCTGCTTTACTTTCCGCCTGCTTTAAGCTACAATCTGCTCCCATATCGTACTTATTCTTTATGGTACCTATTTATGAATGTATAAATTGGAACTATTTTCTTAAGCGGAAGAATACACTTAGTGCGCGAATGGTGTAAAGGGTTAACAAAATGTGTACAGTAAAACCTCTCTGTTACAACCACTTAAAATGGCTAGTTCATTATATTAAAGACTATCGCGCCAGTTTCTTCGTTTTTTCATAACATTCAGTTTTTTTTAAGTTTTGCATGTTGTTAGTATATACCCTGTTATGAGAAAATGTGAAATAAAAATAGCGGGTACCCGAACTAGATTTTTTCTTAATAGCTTATTTTTTATATACCCTTAATTATCCGGACACCCGTGCTATTGATAATTAATTCTCAAAATAACCTATCTCAGCTTTGTAATTTACCTAGTGTGTTGGATTATACGCATTTTTTCATAAAATGGAAAAATTGGGTGCATATAACCAGAAAACACTGAAACATTAAAGTATCCGTCAAAAACGGAAATACACCAAATAGTTATTTTTCAAAGCTTATTTCTTCTATTGTTCTTACATTCAAATTTTGATAAAACTTTCCTCAAATATTGTTGAAGCATTCATTCACTGAAATCACACATGAACAATATAGGAAGCCGACTTAGTGTTCTAAACATTACAAATGTCTTCATAGAGAATAACACATATAAACCCATTTACATAGGTCTATGTATAAATGCTATATGATAACCACTTTAAAATGTTTAAATGGACCTACATCCATTAAGTTCAATCGTCAACGATATATCACTATTCCAATCATGGTCGCCAAAATGCAAGTATGATCGCATAATTTAACTTTCTGTTTTACTGACGCTATGATTTAATTAGTCACCTGTCGTAAGACACCTGATATAATGTCACGCATTTTAGAGGTCGTAATAGAGAGGTTTTACTGTGCATAGAAAGAATACGCTCGTCGTATGCATACAGTGTAGACCCAAATCAGGGCGCTTAACCCTTAGCCTGCCACTCACGACTATAGCTCCATATGCAAACAGCTTGGATCCGGATGAGACGCCGAGTAACTCGGCGTCTCATCCGGATCCAAGCTGTTTGACACTCGGACAACATTTTCAGCAATTTTGAGCAACTTTGAAGCACTTTGAAACTTGAAGCAGACGAGAAATATAGCAGACGACAATTTATTTGGCGGGCTAGGGGTTAAAGTTGTCACGTTGTAATATATGGCAGAAATCAACCCTGTACAGTTAAAGAAAAAGATTGAAATTTATTGCAGATTGAAATTATCTATGAAATGTTTCATGGGCTAGTGAATTAACGCTAAAATAATTTTAACCCAATTTCAGTTACGACTCGGCGTCTGGTCTGGTTCAATGCTATTTGCGATGAGAATACTTGTTTACTACAAACGCGTTTATTGGAAAATTATAATACAGCGCTCCAATTCTACAACGAAACCCAATGGGAGACAAAACATATGTGCGTTGTTCGGAGGGAATCGTTGTAGGGAGGGAAATTAGCGCACATTTTCAAACAGCTTAAATCCAGATCAGACGCCGCGTTACGCAGCGTCTGATCTTGATTTAAGCTGTTTGCCACTCGTCATTATGATTTTTTTTCTGTCAAAATGTTTAATATGTAAATTTGAGAAAAACAGCAGACGACAATTTTAATTGGACATTATTACAGCCGTGAAAAGGCTTGACATAATTATATTGTTTTGGGAACAGTGGCAATTGTCGTTGTAAGGAGGGAGTGGTTGTTGGGAGGGCCGTTGTAGAGAGGGAACACTGTATATTCATCACTATCCACACATGTACTCACAATGTTCTCAGGTAGAAGCTATCTTGCCATGTAATGCCAAGTTGGTCTGTGATGTCTTTCCACTGTCCATTGCCCACCTTGTACTGAACGGGCAAACCAGGAAAGGTGGTACTGACCTTGACTTTGGTGTTGTCAATGCTGAAATACGGACATTAACTCATTGAGCCCTAGTGACGCATATATACGTCATTTACCAAATGTGTACCTGTGAAGAGTACATTTGTCCTATGCAAACAGTGAAGTCCCTGATCAGAGGGCTCCTGCAGGAGCCCTCTGATCAGGGACTTCACTGTTTGTCATTTTGCAATTTATTACAAAAAACAACCCTAAATAGTCTAAAATAGACCATCCTTTATTGCAAACTGGAATTTTCCATTGGAAGTTGCAGGGGATAATTAGTTAAGGGTCTTACACTTCTGTCTTTATAATCTTCCGTAGCTATCTACAAGGCATATATTTACCTTACTAAATACCGCTTTCACTAACTTACAATTTGTATTATATCCATCTTCGTTTTTTTCTTTTTCCATCTTGATAAAAAAATTAATTATTTGTATTCTCTTGTTATTGATGGTAATAAAGATATGTATCAATTTATCAAATAAATTTGTAACTGCAACATTTCATTATTTTTGTTGAAAAATTGGACTCCAAATACCAGCGTGTAAACCACTTATTTTCAACGTTTTCTCTGTTATATCCCACAACATGCTGTGGCCACTTTAATTTAACATATTCCCAAGCGACGACTCTAATGAGTAACTAGTTTGATGGAGACAATACTATTTTAGTATTTGAGAAACTCCCTGAGCCAGAGCTCTGGGTAAACCCAATTTGATATTAAACAGCTGCATATTCCGCAAGTAGGTTTCGAAAAGTCTTGTCTAGTTTAGCACAGTTACCTGGAGCCAGGGGGTGGCACTCTGTATGCAACACCCATACTATCGAGACGTTTCAACTCCTTGTAACCAAGTGTGTTAGCAAAGTCTGCCCATTTCTTATTCATCATAGTTTCTCTATTAGCAGCGCTGATTCCCGAGGCTTCAAAGTCAGCCTTGTGCCACGCCCTCTCTGCCAGAGCCAACAGTCTTGGAAATATCATACTATCCAAGTTCTCACTTGTTCTTACAGTCTCACTCCATAAATGGCCTTGCATTCCTGCATGAAAAACAAGGACTTATCAAAACTGTAACTCGTGTAAACTAAAGTTTGGAGTCTGCAACTGTTCTTACAGTTGACCGTTTCAAAAAATGCATTAACCCTTCCGCTGTCAATGACACCACAAAACGCCTTTGCAAAGACTTTGGATTCCAGTGATACGCCACATAACGCGGCATCCGATCAGGCTCCAAACTGTTTGACACTCGTTTCTATATTTCTTTAGTCATACTGCCTTAAATCTAATTTTGAAACGATACTGCAGACAACAATTTGGTAGTTAATGTATTAAACCTCAGTGACACGATGAATTGGGCAATTAAATATGAGTTACCGAGTTACTGGACGTATTAAATAATTAAGAAATAATCTATGTTCTACCGTTGTGAAACGGTATTTTACAACGGTTGGGAGTTGTGGTGCGTAGGAATTGACCACGAAGGCCGAAGGCCTGAGTGGTCAATTCCTGCGCACCACAACGACCGACCGTTGTAAAATACAGTTTCACAACGGTAGAACATAGATTATTTCGAATCTAACATGACCAGATGTAAGGAAATTCATTAGAAAGGAAATCAAATGTTCCATGCTTATTTCCTCATCGGATGAAGTTTTTCGACCGAATAACTTATTCCGCGGCATTACAAGAATCTAACACCCATAAGCAAATTTACAATTACCGATCCATAATCTGGCATAGAACAAACATTACATCAAACAAGACAGAAGAATGAGAAAATTACTGTAACGTTACTGGTTAAAAGTATATGGTCTTTACGGGCTATATGAATAACGAAGAAATTTAAAAAACATAACGTATGAACGCACGTGGTCACGTCATGTCATATAACCGTGGGAGGAACGGGGTAGGGAAGAGCGTGGTATACCGTCTCAGGTATACCACGATAGACCTGTTCTTTGTTTATAGAGACGAATTCACGTGTCATGTTAGAATTATAAATGAATACCAGCTGAATACTTAGTTTTAAATTGTAGCGTCCCACTTACTTGTACATTGACCATGTATCAAATACAGCGTTCCCTCTCTACAACGGCCCTCACAACAACGACTCACTCCTTACAACGACCCTTGTCGCAGTTCCCTAAACCGGACAATTATGTCTAACGCTTTTACTGCTGCAATGTCGTCTGCTTAGAATTGTCGTCTACTGTTTTTCTTAAAATTACATATAAGTGGACAGTTTGATAGAATAAATATAATTATGAGTAACAAACAGCTTGAATCCAGATCAGACGCCGCATTACGCGGCGTCTGATCTGGATTCAAGCTGTTTGAAAATGTAAGCCAAGTCTTTATTTTCCCTCTCTATAACGACTCCCTCCGAACAACACACACAATATGTGTCTCCCACTGGATGTCGTTGTAGGGAGGGAGCACTGTAATTCACTTATAGATCTCCGACACACAACGAATACTTTAAGAGCACTTAAAACATCCGTCTGCAAGACAATTTTACAAAGTTCTTGATGAGAAAGTTGTAGAAGCATGAATATGAGTTTCAGTGAAGAAGAACTTCATTTACCGATAATGTTTTCTGGCTTTTGAAGAAGATCACACTTGGACAAGTCAGCACCACATACGTCAACTTTGGAGAGCGACTCCCCGCTTCTCTTGACGTCAATGTTGTCGTACAGGGAGTCCGGAAGGAAGCCGAAAACTTTGTAGGTGTCCGTAAATCTAGTTGCCCAGTAAAAGCCTCTCTCCTCTGGGTCTGGCTCATACGGCTGGTCAAAATACAGGTCAGTTGCCTGGGACATTACAACCTGCAAAAAGATTCACATGCTCGTGATAAAATATATTCAGAGGTTCTTTCATTAGTGAAGTGGATATGCTAGCACCTTTGAATGAAAAAAAAAACCATTTACTTAACAAGGTACATGTATTTCTTTTTTAACGCGGATATATAGTTATAGGTCGAGTCCAATGTTCTGAAATCAACTGTGGTCAATTTTTGACGTAAGCAAGCCCAGTAACCGAGGTTCGAATGTTTGACACACAAAGTCACAATAAAGAAGATTGCTCTTTCGAATCGTCGCTTGTTTATGTTTACATATTACATACAGCGAAAAAACGTCATATTGTCCAAATAAACGCAGTCATGCTAAAATTTTATTTAAATTTCAAACAGTATGGAGCCTAACCGTCTGAGCAGGGTTTAAACTTTTTGTCACTGAGATTAAACAACAAACCGCTAGATATATTTTGCAGCGATATGATTATCTACATATTAATGCAATGCGTCTGACGTTTCGTTTGCGTTTAAACGGGACAGAATTAAATGTTCTCAAGCATTTCTGGTCAACGTGAACACCTGATATTGATGATACCTATGTATTGCATTACCAATGTTACAGCGGAGAATCTGTTTTTCTTTCCCAATAAACGCGTTTACGCTAAAACTATTATTTGCAGTACAAACAGTTTGGAGCCAGGTTACCCGGCGTCTGATCAGGCTCCAAACTGTTTGCCACCAAGATAAACACGAATTATCAGAATTGTCCAAAAGTTGTTCTTTTCTTCGTTTTAGTGTTTTGCGTTTGCGTACGTTTGCGTTTAAACGGGAAGGAATAACGTTTTCTCCACTGTACCGGCGTGTCAAAAACGTCGTATCGAACCAGTTTTAAATGATAGTTTAATGGCCGCTAAGTTGTACCGGTTATTGATGGGCGTTATCCATCGAATGTCAATACTACTAGCTATATAAGTATTTTATTAAATCTTAACATAGGGACTATGATTTACGACAGAAAAAAACCATAAACTCGGTTATCTCTACCTTCCCTACCTGATGTTTTCTTTCAACTGAACAAGAGTCAAGTTGGTTGATTACAAGGCTTTAACCCTTCCCCCCATAGAAGCGCATTTTAACGCATTCAGTTTATTCCTACGCTGAAGAAAATACAGTTATACATATGTTTCGTAGGGAATATTTTCTTTATGCCAGCAGGTGGTAGCTTAAAACAGGCTGAAAGTAAAGCAGAATGTGCCTTAAGGCACATTCTGCTTTACTTTCAACCTGCTTTAAGTAGTCACCTATTTTAAAAACTAGAAACAGGCTATGGGGTAAAGGGTTAATAATATTTTAAACTAAATCTTAGATTAAAGTCGCGTTTATAAATTATTATTATCATCACATTTACTGCTCAACACATGCAACCCTAGCGACGAGTATACATGGCATTCACATATAGTTAACATGTGCTTTTCTACTCGCTACATGACCTATTTTTTGTCGTAAGAACTCATCAATCCATCTATTTTATGGATACAGTGCATAACCTTATCAGAGAGCTCCGTAAAGAACCCTCCGATTAACATGTATATTGTTAAAAAAAAGTAGAAAATGGACTGGACTAAATCGGAAACAGGAAGTGCTGCCCTTTTAAAATACATTGATCAATGAGTTTAAATATGCCCAGTGGAAACAAACAACTTAGTTTAACCCCTTATCTACGCTGGTCCCTGTTTGAACTCGAACATACTTTCGGCTGATAAGATACACAATCTCCAAATAAAAATGACGCACATTTATATAGATGGCAATAACAGGACTGCTGCGGTAGTGCAACTAGGACAAACATGGGCAATGGGAAATAAATCAAACTTATTGCCTTTTATACTTAGCTTCAATTTATAGGCCAATCATATTCCAAAGTCCGATAGGTAAGTTGGTAGTTACTGCATGACAACAACTACAGTTATATCCCGCTTAAACCAGCTTTAACACTTACACATACATTATGACGTCATAATAAGTCTAACACATACACCGTAGTTTTATCAACTGGAATTGTCTATTTGAAGTTTCAGGGAGGAAATGGTTAATTGCTTTCTGATAATTGTAAAGTACGTCTAGAGTTTGTAGCCCGTATTATGATATAAAATGTCTTAGTCATTTGAAATTTGAGAAACTGTTTACCTTGTATCCAGCATTTGCCAGTTTATAGGCTCTAGCAGACACACCCCATTCCCAGATATTGTCCCATGGATTGGCTGACATATCTGTATTGTTCATACTGTCCAAAGAGAAAGGATTTCCACTTTCATCCATAAACCCGTCTTCCCATCCTCTCATTCCGACCCCATGGCGGGCGGTGATCTCAGAAACTCGCTCAGCAAAATATTGCTTTAAGCCTTTAGTATATAATCAGAATAAACCCCTTTAGTGCATACTCTAAGTACAATAGCTATTGGAAAACAAAATTGATCCTGAACAGACAACACGTACAGTGGAGAATCTGTTATTCTTTCCCAATAAACGCGTTTACGCTAAAACTATTATTTGCAGTGCAAACAGTTTGGAGCCAATAAACAAGAAATATCAGAATTGTCCAAAAGTTGTTCTTTTCTACGTTTTAGTGCTTTGCGTTTGCGTACGTTTGCGTTTAAACGGGACAGAATAACAGATTCTCCACTGTAACGCGGTGTCTGATACGATCCTAACGGTTGAACGCTCTCTTCTGATATTTCTTTCGTCAAAAATACCTACGCTTTAAGTTTTAGAAATGAAAGCAAATGAAAATAATCTAAAAAATTATTGACGTCATAGAAGTAAATGGATAAAACTTTAATACTTTAATTACTTGTACTACTGAAAAGCAAAACACTCAACCCCAAGAAATAAATACTAAATCAAACAAATATTACAAGCAACAAAACAACAGAAACAGAAACAACATCAGCAACAACTACAACTACAACATCAAAATGTTTTAAATGTTATCGTTATATCTTACCATATTTGCATTTTTTATTTTATTGCGACATTGAAATCATCGAGAATAAAATCAGACCTGAAGGCATATTTTCCTGCTTTCAAGTGATTGAATATGTGTTTATTTATAAGATGATATTTAAAAACCATTATAGTGCTTTTAAGTCGTTGTTAACCGTTTCAAAACTTTGTATTTTTCATTAAAACAAGTTAACAAGATCCTACTATATAGTGTTTTGATTTATTCAAATCATGCATAAAACAACCTTCTGTTTGCAACTAAACTTATCAGAAAAATGTTGGATTTTATTTTTACAGTAACTATCTATCTCAGGGTCAATATAATTAAAATTACCTTTCGAAACATTGTATTTTGGATTATCTCGCAAGAAGGTTTCGCATAATGGGGATTTTTCCCATGCCCCAGAGGCCACTTCGTCTCCTCCAAAATGATATGTTTTAAGTGGTTGAACTGCCTCATGCAGTTTCTTTACCTCGTCCAAAACCTTGTCAACGAACGCGTATGTTGACTCAATGCATGGGTTAATGGCATTGTCCATCCAGCTCTGCACTGACAGATACACGGACTTGTCATCCGGGTCGACCAGCCTGTATTCTTGGGCAGCTTGGGCATTCCCAAGCTTTTCATAATTCTTGTAACGATTTTCCATGGCAATTATGGCAGCATGTGCATGACCGGGCATATCGAATTCTGGTATGATTTCTATGTGTAGGGAATTAGCAGTCTGTAGAATGTCTTTGTACTCAGCTGGAGAATAGAAGCCGGTGCCAGAGGAAGTTGTAGTTGGACCAGAACCCCACTGGGGAATGATGCAGGTGGATTCAGTTAGGTCATGACATCTTTTTGAACCAATCTGAAAATAATATTAAAACTGGTTTGAATTTAGAGACAAAATGGGTCATTTAATTTAGCCATTTGGCTTTTAAAGCAGGGATCGTGAGTTCGATCTTCACTGGGGTCTTTTTTTTAACCCCTTCCCTCATAGAAGCGGCTTTTAGCACATTTGATTTATTCCTCCACTGAAGAAAATAGTTCCAATTTAAAGAGTCTTGAAAATGAATCATAAGGAAAAATTTCTAAATCCTAGCTGATGATAGCTTATAGCAGGCTGAAAGTAAAGCAGAATGTGCCTTATGGCACATTTTGCTTTACTTTCAACCTGTTTTAAGTGGCCACATGTCTTCAAATCGAGAAACAGGCTATGGGGTAAAGGGTTAACCCTTCTGGTCTAAACAATAACTGGGACGTAAGAGTTCTCATGCAAGAAACTTTCTGTTTTACTGCCACCATGATTTAAGCAGTCACCTGTCGTAAACACCTAATAATTAACAAAATTGAGTGGTCGTATCTAGCAGGTTTTACTGCATATCTGTTACGCAGAGAGAAAACAAATGTCTGCAGGATGTCTATGTCGCTAAAATCGAACAAACCTGTGTAAGCTCAGGAAGTCCAGGGATTTCAAGCCTCCAGCCTTCATCATCAGCGAGGTGAAAGTGCAGTTTGTTAAGTTTGTACATTGCCATCACTTTCAACAATTTCTTCACATCATCTACAGTGTGAAAATTTCTGGCAACATCAAGGTGCATTCCACGATAACCAAATCTTGGCTCATCCATCACAGACATCGAGGGAATTCCGGTGTTATCATAATGTGTCAGAATACTTAGTAAGGATTGGGCAGCGTAAAAGAGACCACTTGCGTCAACACCGGTAAGTATGATGCCATTTGTGGCATCGATGTTGATGGTGTAGTGTTCTGGAGTGGAGATTGCCGATGGAACAATTGACAAGGAAATGATATGTTCTTTATTAGTCGGGAGGGCATCGGTCGTCGATATATTAGTTGCCGCTGAAAAGAGTTACAAACAGTTACTTTAGATACAGTAAAATAGAACATGGTATTTTCAAATAATCTTACGCCATTACTTAGTTTGGAGCAAGAACAAAACTGTTTGACACACAGATTAAAATAAACTGTCAGCTTTTCCTAAATGAGTTGTCATTAGTTACACGTTTACAGTGCGTTTTCGATTTGAGACAGAATAAGATATCCACTGTAGTTACCGGTATAAAAGGGTATTCTATATAGCTTTTACAGGACAAGAATGATTAGGAATGGGCATTATTTCCTGCTAGACTCGCTTTACTCAAAAGAAAACATGTTTTGTAGTAGCTTGGCAGCTGATAAGACTTTAAATGTTTTGCTACCCGAAAACATTGAACCCTAGCTACGAATAAACTCCTAAGGTCATAATGGGCTATATTAAAACTATTTTGTTTCTTTATTTTATTACCTTGCGTTTGTTTATAATAACATTTTCCTCACTGCATAACTTTCTAGTAGCATTGTCATACAGTGGAGAATCTGTTATTCTTTCCCAATAAACGCGTTTACGCTAAAACTATTATTTCCTTTGCAAACAGTTTGGAGCCAGATTAGACGCCGGGTAACCCGGCGTCTGATCAGGCTCCAAACTGTTTGCCACCAAGATAAACATGAATTATCAGAATTGTCCAAAAGTTGTACTTTTCAACGTTTTAGTGTTTTGCGTTTGCGTACGTTTGCGTTTAAACGGGAAAGAATAACAGATTCTCCACTGTAGCATTGTCATATAGTGGAGAAGATGTTATTCTTTCCCGTTTAAACGCAAATGCATTGCAATTAAATGGAGAAACGAACAATATTTTGACACTTCTGACTATTTATTATAATCCGAGTGGCAAACAATTTGGGTGTTACATGTACCTGACGTCTGAAGGAAAATTATTTTTTTTTAGAAAGAATAACTCCTTTAAATTGTACATTTGCTATAGAGTTGTGAATCATTTCAATTTCCTAGTAAATCTATTCCATTGTTTGGCTAGTTATGGTTGATTTTCATAATATATTGCAAAATAACAAACAGTGTAGACCCTGACTAGGAGCCTGTTGATCAGGGTTCACACTATTTGCACAGGACAAATGTACTATTCAAAGGTGCACTGTTTGTTAACGACAAGTATACTCGTCGCTGGGGTATTACAGTTAAACCTCTCTATCACGATCACTTAATTGTGTAAATTATCAGATGTTTAATACAGATAACTGTTTAAAGCAAGGTGAACGTTAAACAGAAAGCTCCTCTAGGAGCTTTCTGTTTTACGTTCACCTTGCTTTAAGCTGTCACCTGTATTTTATGTAGTCAATTAAACTTATTTTTAGTGGTCGTAATAGAGAGGCTTAACTCTCTCTTAACCTAGACAGTGATCTACTTACACTGGAAACACTTCCATGGAGGTTTATTTTAACCAAATCAATAAATATTTTACATCAATAGCAAACCACTTTGTCAAGACAGTTATATTAGTGCAAGCAAACAACAAGATAGGCATTGGAATCGAGAGTTTGTTTAACCTCTTCACTGCCTTACCCTGAGTACAGTAGTTATTTGCAAACAGTTTGGATCCTGATTATGATCCAAACTGTTTGACACTCGTTTCAATATTTCTTAAGTCGAAATACTTAATATTTGATTTTTAGAAATAGAAGCACACGACAATTGTTTAAATTTGGTGACGTCATGGCAGTGAAGGGGTTAACAGCATTTAAATATTCCTGTGGTATCTGTACGACTATACATGATACAGTATTATTTATAAATTCGCAATGATGAAGCAAATAATTGTTTACCAGTGAATGTCTGACTACGTGCATGGGTCTGTACAACAAAACATGGATATGTATACATGTAGATATGAAAGCACATTGAGGAACAACTCAATCATTGATAAGATTCGATAAGATATGTGCGCAAATAAAGAATCTGACATAAAGAATAAACAAAATTACGGAAGACTGAATGAGATACATACTATCAAAAAGGTAGTGATACTGAATACATTTAGAATTTATTATCCTCCAAACTGAAAACTTTATTAGGGCTTTGTATGTTTGATCCGTCAGGTGTATATAGTCAGTATAATTAGAGAATGATTTTTCTGGGTCCTCACTAAATGGACGTTCAACACGTGTTCGATTGTATTTAGGACAGCAGAAAATTGAATATATTGAAACAGTAACAGAATTTTTGTACCAGCAGCTAATTGCAGAAAAGTGTTAATGGGGAAAATTACCAAAGGGTGTGAGTGTGTCATGCATTGATTTCTGTTTGCTTTCAGTAGTCTTTTGATGAGGATATATTCGTTTTTCTGTACAGGTTAGTCAAATGCCTCATTTTAACTCTATATCTGTTAATTTATTTTGTGCTTATCATGTGAGGGCAAGGGGTCAAGGATTGGTGGTAGATAGGCAGGATACCGGACGCGCCTGAGAGTTCGGCATGGTTACCAAAATCGTTCCATTGGGCACATTCGGGTTTTTATGCCGGAGAATAACGATTCGTGCCCCCCCCCCCCCACCAACACACTTACACACACACACTTACACACACACACAAATACAGTCGAATTTCGATACCTCGAACTCGGTTAAGTCGAACATACCCGTATTTTAAAGTTAAAACGCGGATTAGCCGCGTTTTAACTTTGAAACACGGTTATGTCAACCTAAACCGAGCTTGAAATTCATGTTTCGAATTATCGGATATTTCGAATTAAGCGAGTTCGAGATATCGAAATTTGACTGCAGTCGCTACTGCACATCCCTACCGTGGAGGAAGTCTACGGCGTCCTTGGTGTCTTGTTCGCCATATATTTTCCAGGTGTTGTCTACATCAACCTTTGCCTGACTGTCATCAATTACCAATGATTTGGGTGTTGGTATAATCACAATAACAGCCTTAAAATGTAACCGAAGTTAATGTTATTACAAAAAATAGCTTTTGAATGCAATCGGAGAATATACCAATATTCAATGCTAAAGTTTGTACAGGGTTTGTTTGAAAGGCAATGCTTGTAGAAATTAGTTTAGTGTTTTATAAACTTAAAATATATTGTAAACGTGTTTAACATAGATCTTCTAACTATCAAATAAAACAACCAATTACATGTACACTTAATTGACCAATCTGCAAACTGGAAAGAAGTCTCGTTCAATGGAATTTCTAATAAGCTGTTCAGCATTACAGTGAAGAGAACGTTACTCTTTCCCAATAAATGCGTTACAGTGGAGAAAACGTTATTCTTTCCCAATAAATGCGTTTACGCTAAAACTATTTTTTCTATTTCAAACAGTTTGGAGCCAGATCAGACGCCGGGTAACCCGGCGTCTGATCTGGCTCTAAACTGTTTATCACTCTGTTTAAAATAAATTGTCTGGATTGTCAATAAGTTGTCTTTTTCGACGTTTTAGCGTAATGCGTTTGCGTACGTTTGCGTTTAAACGGGAAAGAATAACGTTTTCTCCACTGCAACACTTAATATTTTATTTCCCGGGCTCCAAAACTGTTTGCCTTCAATGTTTAACTTAACATTCAGAATTGTCAAAAAGTAGTCAGTTTCTACATTTTATGGCAATGCGTACAAGTGTCTCATTTGCGTTTAACCTCTTCACTGCCTTACCCCGAGTACACTTGTAATTTGAAAATAGTTTGGATCCTGATCAGACGCCGCGTTACGCGGCGTCTGATTAGGATTCAAACTGTTTTATACTCATTTCAATATTTCATAAGTCAAAAAAACTAAATATTTAATTTTAGAAATAAAAGCATACGACATTTTTTTTAATTGATTACGTCATGGCAGTGAAGGGGTTAAACGGGAAATAATAACGTTTTTTCAAATGTACCTGTTTCGCATCCGTCACTGTAAGACGCTCCATTCTGCCTTGTGTTGTGAATGGGTTATACTGGTCGTCTTTATACCGTTTCCACTGTTTGGATGTCGCAAAAGGCTGTACGTAGTCGAGTGTCTTTGTTAATTCCAGTATACGTGGCTGTACACTACCATCCGTTGATACTATATACCAATTTGGCATGAAGTCTGTCCTTGAAACCGACCACACGAATGATATCAATGTTATGACACGTTCATCTCCTGGCTTAATCGCTACAAACCCCGTAACAGGCTCAAATGTGTAAAGGTCACCTTGAATCATACTAACTTTCACATCTCCATTGTCAAGAATAACAGTTTTATTTTCTGGGAACGCATCTGGAAACAGTAAGAATGTGTGGTGGAAGAACACTCTCCAGCCGGAAGTCGGTATCGGTGTGTTTCCGGTGTTCTTGAGTGTGATTTTGACGTCATGGGATTTGCCATCTCTAATGAGATTGTCAACAACTTCAGCCTTCACACTGATGTCGGTAGATAGCCGATCAATGTCGCCTTGATTTAAACAAATGACGCCTGAAAAAGAATGTACATGTATTACGTACTGGTACCTTTTAAAAAAAAAGATTAGTATATAAAATACTTACTTCTTCATGTCAGTATTTGCTACATTGCTATACGAATATGTTATTATTCAAAACAGTTTTGCAAACTGAGTTGTTTCCTTGATCACTGGCAGTTGGTCCTCGGGAACTTGGATTTATTTCCCGTTGATGTTACCAGCGAGGTAGCAAACAACTGTTTTAAACCTAGCTTAGCCAAAATAAACCTGGCTCCGAGGTTATAAAGCTTTTGACTCGAGTCTTAACTCGTTCCCAATCATTTGATTAGTCAGATTTTAGCCTAGGCTCGAATCTGACCAATCAAATGCTTGCGAACACACTCAGACTCAGCTCAAATGCTTTATAAGCTCGGAGTCTGGTCACGGTTCAAGATATAAGACAAAGAGAGTGACCAGCGATCGAGGCTGATCAAGAAAACGATAAGCATCCTATCGAATCCGAAAGTGATGAACTGATGTTGGACTGCGGATCAGCATAAAAGTAATCGGTTAGAACCATGCACCGATCCTTTTTCTACCAAAGGTAAGCAATATTGGGCTTGTAAAATTGGAGGCTAAATTTAAATTGTTACAAATAACGCACGACAGTTGGCAATAGCACATTTGACAATAACTTATGAGCTACAGTGGAGAATCTGTTATTCTTTCCCAATAAACGCGTTTACGCTAAAACTATTATTTGCAGTGTAAACAGTTTGGAGCCAGATCAGACGCCGGGTAACCCGGCGTCTGATCAGGCTCTAAACTGTTTGCCACCAAGATAAACAAGAATTATCAAAATTGTCCAAAAGTTGTTCTTTTCTACGTTTTAGTGTTTTGCGTTTGCGTACGTTTGCGTTTAAACGGCAAAGAATAACAGATGGCATGGCACAGGGCACTTTCAAATACTGTGCTCCCTCCCTCCGAAACACGATTTCCTCCTGTCAATAATGTTTGCCGTTGTTCCCCAAACATGACTTTTACGTATAACGCTTTCACTGTTACAATATCGTCTGCTTAAGATTGTCCCTTTCTGTTTTTGGGGGTGTGTTTTTTTAATTGCGTATTTGACATTTTGACACACGAAACATAAAACATAAACAGTTTGAAACCGAAATCAGACGCCGCATTACGCCGCATTACGCCGCGTCCAATCTGAGTTAACTGTTTTCAAATGTAAGACAATCATGCAGTGTTTCTAAATCCCTCTCGCATACAGTGGAGAATCAGTTATTCTTTCCCAATAAACGCGTTTACGCTATAACTATTATTTGCAGTGCAAACAGTTTAGAGTCAGATCAGACGCCGGGTAACCCGGCGTCTGATCAGGCTCCAAACTGTTTGCCACCAAGATAAACAAGAATTATCAGAATTGTCCAAAAGTTGTTTGTTTCTACGTTTTAGTGCTGTGCGTTTGCGTACGTTTGCGTTTTAAACGGGAAAGAATAACAGATTCTCCACTGTATCTATTATAAAAATTCCAGCAAACACATAGGGATAGCAACTGGCAATACTTACAACAACACCCAGTGGGAGACAAATATTGAATGTGTTGTTTGAAGGGAGCTGCTAGGGGGAAAATAGGCCTACATTTGCAAAAAGCTTGAATACTGATCAGACGCGACGTAACCCAATGTCTGATCTGGAGTCAAGCTGTTTGCCACTCGTCAGTGTGTTTGTCCATTATATCAGCAGACGACAATTCTAAGCAGACCAGATTGCAGCAGTGAAAGTGTTAGAAACAAATGTATTGTTTGGGGAAAAGTGATACGTGTTGTTGTTAAAAGGGAGTCGTTGTTCAGATGGTCGTTATAGGGAGGGAGCTCTGTATTAACCCTTTCCCCAATAGAAGCGACCTTTAGCGCATTAAATTTATTCCTCCGCTGAAGAAAATAGTTCCAAATTATACAGTCATGAATATGATTCATAAGAATTATTTTCAGTTTCCTTGCAGATTATAGCTTAAAGCAGGCTGAAAGTAAAGCAGAATGTGCCTTAAGGCACATTCTGCTTTACTTTCAACCTGCTTTAAGTAGCCACCTATCTTCAAAACTAGAAACAGGTTATGGGGTAAAGGGTTAACGATGTATGTGTTAAGCACAGATTTTGCATGCACGTCTTATTTGTAACAAATTAATTGCGGCTGATACAGTCCCCCCCGCTCTACACAGCCCTTCAGAACAGAACAGAACAGAACAGAACAATCCCTTCATTTGTCACAGAAAACAAAACATATGTTTTGTAATTACATGTGAAGTATAACATAATCAAAACATTATTGAGGTAGTAGGACATTTGGTGGTCTAATACTGAATTAAGATGGTATTTCTGCGATGGAGGGGGAAACGACGATTTCCTCTGTATACAGTGGAGAATCTGTTATTCTTTCCCATTTAAACGGAAACGTACGCAAACGCAAAGCACTAAAACGTAGAAAAGAACAACTTTTGGACAATTCTGATAATTCTTGTTTATCTTGGTGGCAAACAGTTTGGAGCCTGATCAGACGCCGGGTTACCCGGCGTCTGATCTGGCTCCAAACTGTTTGCACTGCAAATAATAGTTTTAGCGTAAACGCGTTTATTGGGAAAGAATAACAGATTCTCCACTGTAACAATGCTTGAAACTGTTCATCAAACAAGACATCTATGTCAAACGCTTTCATTGCTGCAATATCGTCTGCATGTTTGCTTAAAGGTGTCATCAGCTTATTTTCTTAATGTTACATGTTGGTCATTATGAAGAAGTATAATGATAGGTTATAAACAGCTTAAATTCTGATCAGACGCCACGATTCAAACTGTTTGCATCTAAGCAAAGTCTTAATTTCCCCTCCCAATTACAACTCTCTCCGAACAACACAAACTCCTTGTATCCCAGTGGGTGTTATTGTAAGGAGGAAGCACGACAGGATAAAACTTTGTTAATTTTACATCGATTACAAATCAAATTATTGAAGCTTATACGAATCACTCTTGATGGCGCGAATGGTTGCGTACATGTAATTATAGAAAACCCTGTCTCAGACCGGACGACCAATGAATCCTATCAAATACATCCCCGATCCGGTTCGAGCTCGGAACAGCATTGGCGACAAGTGTTTGCGCTAACCATGGGACTTTTTCATAAAACTTCGTACAACAAATGTTGTCGTAAGTCAGATTACAAAAGTCTTAATTATTATTCGTTTCTCCATCTAATCCTGTCTTGAAACATCTCTTTGGCATCGTCTTGAAAGGACGATACCAAGAGATGTCCCAAGACAGGATTAGTTGAAAAGACGATTCCACAGAGATGTCACAAGACAGAATTAGATAGAGAAATCTGAAAATAAATGCATTTTAAAGTTTTGACTTACGACACAAGATAATAAACCATGACCACGTTGCCATGAATCTGGTTTTCTTCTTTTTGATCTTCTTTGAATACTTCATTTATTTAGTCTGCTTTAACCCTTTCACTCTCAATATTTTCGAGAGATTTTTACCACCTCACCGTTTCATTGTCGTCTGCTTCAACTTTGTTGTCTGCAATGTCGTTTCAAAGTAACAAAATAAGGCAGTTTGACTGAAAAAATTTCAAAACGAGTGTCAAACAGTTTGGATCCTGATCAGACTGATCAGGCTCCAAACTGTTTGCAAACGTGCTTTTAAACGTCATTGAGGGCGAAAGGGATAAATGTGTTGTCATATTAGAATACATAATTGTATTCTGCAACTAGGCTTTACGTTCACCAGAAAAGTAGCTTAGCGTGGGGTATACTATACATGTAGTTGGGTTTCACGGCAGTTCGTCACTAAATATGTCATACATTTTTGTAACCCACATCATATATATAACCGATACTTTTTACGATATTATTCAACATTTAAAGTTCACCTATTTTTTATGCTTGAACAAGTATCTATATCACATTTCTACCTTCACCTGTGATCGTAAAGAAACTATATATTTAAAAGTTTGTACCGTAGCGAAAACAATATTTTCCCCATTAGCCGCTCACTCTAAAGACCCTAGACCATAACAACAAAGTTTAGAACCAGACCAGACGCCGAGTGACCACGCCCCAATGTTATTAAGCTTTAGAGTTGAGTCTGATTTTGTTCTGAAAATTTTGATTGGTCAGATTTGAGCCGAGGCTCAAATCTGACCAATCCAAAATGTTGCGATCGACTTTAGACTCAATTCAAAAGCTTTATAACCTTGGGCCCCGGCGGTGTTTCGTCAGGCTCCAGGCAACACTTTTAACATGCTTTAATTTCTTACAGTTCATTGCTTTTGTGTTTTGGTGAACCCATTCGGCGCCGAATTAATCGTGAGATTTTTAACCCCCCCCCCCCCTTCCCCTGCTGTTTACAGTGGATAATCTGTTATTCTTTCCCGTTTAAACGCAAACGTACGCAAACGCAAAGCACTAAAAAGTAGAAAAGAACAACTTTTGGACAATTCTGATAATTCTTGTTTATCTTGGTGGCAAACAGTTTGGAGCCTGATCAGACGCCGGGTTACCCGGCGTCTGATCTGGCTCCAAAGTGTTTACACTGCAAATAATAGTTTTAGCGTAAACGCGTTTATTGGGAAAGATTAACAGATTATCCACTGTATATTACGTATGCTGCAATATTGGTGTCTGCAAGATCGTTTCAAAGTTAAATTTAAGGACGAATGACTCAAGAAATATCGATACGAGTGGCAAACAGTTTGGATCCTGAGTAGACGCCGCGTTACGCGGCGTCTGATTCGGATCCAAACTGTTTGCACAGTCGACATTATGTGACCCTAGCGCTGAAAGGATTAAACAGAGTCTAACAGGAAAAAGGATAGTATTGTGCCCTGTAAAAATTGTATTATACATGACCTTTTATTCAGTAAGTTAGTCACGTCCTTATTTAAAGTAGCTACGACTTCTGCTTGAGTGCTTCATAAAAGCTGGGCAAATTCTGTTGTCAAATTGGAAAGCAATTATGTATACAAATGCAGGTCGTATTACGTAATAATAGACCGGATCATCACATCCAATGTATATGAATACAATAAAAAGATGACTTTGCGAAATACAAACCTATCACGGTCTACGGTGAGTATATTCTATCTACTCTTGTATTTGTATCTGACCTTGGTACGACTTGTCAGGTGAAGTTCAAAACATCATATAAAAAATCCTTGAACTCGGATAACGTAATAAAGCTAAATACAGTCGAACTTCGATAACTCGAAGTCGGTTTTGTCGAACATATCCGTATTTAAAAGTTAAAACGTGGCTAAGCCACGTTTTAACTTTGAAATATGGGTATGTTCGACTTAACCGAATATGAAAAAATGCAGTTCATATGTCGAACTTTTGGATACTTCGAGTTAAATGAGTTCGAGATATCGAAGTTCGACTGTACTCGAAACCTTGATCTCACCGAAGCGAACCTTACGACATTCTTGTAATATAAAAACCTATCTATAATTAGCACAACATTATGTTAAGTATTAGGTTAAAAGCAAGGTGACAGTAAAACAGAGTTTTCTGTTTTACTGTCACCTTGCTTTAAAGGGACTCGCAACCGGATGGTTTTCTTGTCAAAATAAAATAAAATACTCAAATAAAAGCAAATTTGTGGCATTATTTGGCTTTTGACATTAAAAAAATATGATCAGTCCAAAAAACGTCTCAAGAATCGTCACCGAATCTTAGTTTTTTAGATATTTTCCATCGTTTTTCCATAGCGTTAGCTAACGGTATAATTGTTGTTGTTGCTTCTCTACACGGGGTCAGACATAAACCCGAGCCGAATAATGTTCTATTAATAGCTATCATTGAAGTACGTTAATTCGTTACCATATCTATAGAGAGCGTCCGTAGCCGAGGGCGTAAAGGCGATGCCTCATTTTTCATTTTTGTCTCCGCATGGATGGTCACGGGTTCGAATCCCATCAGAGCCTCTTCTTTTTTTTTTTTTGGAAATGCATTTTTTAACAGAATTTATTATCCTAAACTAAATTTTACCCATTTATATAAGCATTTGACATATATTTACAAATTACTATTTTTAATGCTTGATCCGGTTTCGCCTCTTTAAGCTGTCACTTGTCTTTTATACAGTGTTCCCTCCCAACAACGGCCCTCTGAACAGTGAACAACAGTCCCTCTTTAAAACCATGCTTGCTGCTGTTCCCGAAACGAGACGAATATGACCAACCTTATCGGCTGCAATATCGTCAGCTAGAAATTGTCGCTTGCTGTTTTTCTCAAAGTTACATATTGGATTTAAAAATTAATCCTCGATTTTTTTTTCAAAAATACTCAACTCTCATTGGTCAAAAAATAATGTCAACCACTAACTTTACTCAATCACCCCTAAAATACTTGACGGACAATGACAGTCTCCTATTTAGTGGTTGAAATTATTTTTTGACCAATGAGAGTTAAGTATTTTTGAAAATTTACGAGGATTAATTAGTGCTGGATGTGAAATCCAGCACTTTAGATACCATTTCTGAAAATTACGACCAGATTGCGTAGCGATTTTGTTTGAAAAACTACTTTCTCCTCTTAATTCTATATCATTGGGTGATTCGGCTGTTTTCCGTTGAGCCCAGGCTGTGATTTGGCCTAAAGGTGTATGCCGCACAGCCCCAAAAATAGTTCGCAGTAGATCTAGCACAGGACAATTTTCCCACGCAATCTGTAGATATTGTAGTTGTTTTCTCAAGTTAAAAACATTTAAATAATTAAAAGGATGCATTTCATAATGTTACAATAATGCTTTTCTTTCGTGAAAATTAACTGAACATGTACTAAAGTTAATGAATCTTCGTTAATACGGAAATTACCGATGCAGAACTCACTGTACTTTCTCCAGGCCCCTTATAATACTTAGCTCAAAATAGGCAATATTTGCAAACAGTTTGGATCCAGATCAGACCCAACATAATGCTGCATCTAATCTTGATCCAAACTATTTGCAACTCATTTACATACTTTACATGTTCTTAATTGATTTTTGTACATTTTTCACATACAGTAGGTTTTAAGCAGACATCATTTCAGTATAATAGGGATAAGCCAGTAGCTACTAGAGGCTACTGCAGCTATTGCATAATATTTGACCTCAGTGAATGACCAACAGAACTGGTGGTGTCTACTGAACATGTTGTCTATAGTTTAGAAATGGTTCAGTGTGCTTCATACTTACAGAAACAGGATCAGTAAGTGATCCTCTGACATTTATGTAAATATGTCTTATCCCATATCTATACATATCTTTAATATTGGTATTGTCAGAGTTATCTGTATGTCTTGTCTTTTTTCTTGTCCAGGAGATAATTCCAATTCTGCTGTGGTTAGTTAACCCATTCCTCCATAGATACTGATGTTTGGTAACCCATTACCCCATAAATAGGCATTTTACGCCTTTAATTTATTCCTCCACTGAAAATAATAATTCCACATTATACAGTCATAAAAATGTAAGATAAGAAATAAGTTTCTATATCCTAGTAGATGGTAGCTTTAAGCAGTTTGAAAGTAAAGCAGAGTGTGCCTTAAGATCGTTTGCTGTCTGTTTATGTTTCAGCCCAGTTCTGACAGTACCTTCTTCATATATAATAGATTCAAACCAGAAACACTCGAAAAAATCCCGTATTATTCACCATTTCAGATAATCAAAATCTCTAATCATCCAGCACTATCTGTCCTCTCAGGCCTTTCATTTTTGTAAGTCAGTACTATCAAACACTAAACAACGACTAAAAAATAGTTAATCCTGCGCATGCGTATTTGGGTTGATTCGCAGGTGTGTCGGTAAGCCTCAAAGAACTCAAAGAGCCTTTGATGAGCAGGGCTGCCATAAGTTGACATGAAAAATCCTAAGATTTCCTAATTTGCATTTTTCAAGTGCAATTTTACAAATCATACCTTTACCCAAACGCCTGCTTCTACTTTTGTTGACGCGTGACTGCTTAAAGCAGGCTGGAAGTAAAATAATATGCGCCTTAAGACGTATTCTGCTTAACTTTAAGCCTGCTTTAAGCTACCAAGTACAAGAAAAAAAATCCTAAGATTTAGGAAAAATCCGGAGAAATGGCAGATTGCAAGTGCAATGTCGGGTTTGGGGAATCTACAATAAACATAAAACCCGAGAACCCCCCCCCCCCCCCCCCAAAAAAAAAACAAACCCAACATTTTTAGTGATAGTGAATGTAGATATTTAATTATGAAAAACTAGAAAATGATTGTCTTAACAATTGTCTTAACAATTGTCTTAACAGTAAACTAGCACAGTGCTACTTCTCTTAACCCCCTACTCCATAGATACACATGTTAACGTATTTCATTTGTTCCTCCTCCATTTTATACAGTCAAGTATATGCACCATGAGAAACATTACCTATATCCTACAGTGGATAATCTGTTATTATTTCCCGTTTAAACGCAAACGTACGCAAATGCAAAGCGCTAAAACGTAGAAAAGTGCAACTTTTAGACAATTCTAATAATTCATGTTTATCTTGGTGGCAAACAGTTTGGAGCCTGATCAGACGCCGGGTTACCCGGCGTCTGATCTGGCTCCAAACTGTTTGCACTGCAAATAATAGTTTTAGCGTAAACGCGTTTATTGGGAAAGAATAACGTTTTCTCCACTGTAGCAGATAGTATCTTAAAGCAGGCTGAAAATAATGCAGACAATTCCTTAAGGAGCATTCTGCTTTACTTTCAGCCTATCTTAAGCAACCATCTGTCTTCGATACTGAAAACAGGCTATGGAGTAAAGGGTTAAGCAATAATCAATGGTAATTTGCCGTTTTAACTAATACAAATGCAAGAACTATGCAATTAAAATTAGAAAAGTATGTACAGCAAAACCTCTCTATTACGACCACTAACAGGTAGAATAATTGATTGTATGAAAGACTGATGGCAGCCTAAAGCAAGGTGAAAGTAAAACAGAACGCCCCTAATGATTTTTGTTTGACTTTCACCTTGCGTTAGCCACCTTCCTCACACATTATGCATGCACCTGGAGCATATCCGTCCAGCTGAGAAATTAAACGCATATTGTCATTTCGGCGCAAACCATGTATAGGTTAGTGTCTATTAGTCGATTTTAACAAAAATTAAAAGTCAAGCGAGGGGCACCCGAGCGACTTTTAATCTTTTGTTAAAATAGACTAATAGACACTAACCCATTTAGTGGTTGAAATTATTTTTTTGGTACCGACAAAAAGCTATACCGTCAATTGGAAGTAACAAAACGTTTGTACTTCCCGAAACACCCTTTTTAAATAGTACCGACAAAGAGATGTCAAAGGAAATGGACTTACCGTTCGCCCTAGTTTGCCAGCCAATGAAAGGGCTCTATTTCAGCGAGAATTGAAAAAATATATCGCATATTCGTTCAGCTTTGTACCGGGTTAAAACAGGGATGCTGTGTTTCGCCGAACCTTTTTAATTGTTTTATTGATGATTTTGCTACCATGGTTAAAGCATCTGGAGTAGGTATTGACATTGGACATGGAGAAAAACTTAGTATTTTGTTGTATGCAGACGATGTGGTTTTACTAGCAGATAATGAGCAAGAGTTGCAGTTACTGTTAGACAAATTACATCGTTGGAGCTCAAATAATAGAATGAGTATTAACAATATGAAAAGCAATGTTATTCATTTTAGACCACCTTCATTTAAACGAACAGAAACTGTATTTTCAGTGGGAAATGATGCTTTAAGCATGGTAGACAAATATGTTTACCTTGGTTTGCTAATCGATGAATTTGTTAATTTAAATGTAACAGCTAAATATGTGGCCCAGTCAGCGGGTCGAGCTCTGGGATTGTTAATCGCTAAATATAAGCAAAATGGAGGGTTTCCATATCATGTATATACGAAGCTGTACGAATCTTTAGTATGGTCAGTAATAAGTTATGGGGCCGCGATCTGGGGAACAAAATCATTTTCATGCATTGATGCCATTCACAACCGTGCAATGAGATTTTTTCTTGGGACAGGAAAATACACCCCTAATGCTGCTGTCATAGGTGATATGGGTTGGGATCAAGTCGGTGTTAAACTTTTGAGATGTGTATCAACTTTTTGGGTTAGATGTGTAAACATGGAAGCTGATAGAATTAATAAACACGTATTTTTATTCTGTATTAACCAATCGAGTTCGAAGTGTAAAATCTGGGCTTTCAGAACCAAAAGTATTTTTGATATGTTAGATTGTAGCCAGTTTGCAAATGTTGGTAATCATATATCAAAATCTGATATCATATGTAAGATGACAATGGCATACATGGGAAAGTATAAAGAAGAGTGGAGAGAAAATATTAACAGAGAGCTTTCAATAACAGGATCAGGGCGCAATAAATTAAGAACTTATAAGCTATTTAAAGAAACTTTTGAAACTGAATATTACGTTAAAATTATTCTTCCATTGAAACACAGATCTGCTTTTGCTAAATTTAGATGTGGAGTTGCCCCCTTACGAATAGAAACAGGTAAATATGAGAGACTACAATTAGAATGTAGAACTTGTCCCTTTTGTAAAAATACTATTGAAAATGAATTACATGTTATAACTGAATGTCCACTATATGAGGATATTCGAGCCGAGCTATATGATAAGGCAACCGGTGTGTTTAATGAATTTATGTCAGCAACTAACTGTGATAAGTTTAAATTGTTGTTTTCTAGTGTACAACGGGTACGTTTTACTGCCAAATCCTGCTTCAATATTTTAAAACGACGCACAAATTGTTTGTATAATACATAATATGTGCAATAACAATACGAGTTGCTCATGTTTATCTAGTGTAAAAAGGAAACTCTTATATGTGTATAATTATAACATGTTGTTTAAATATATAACTTAATATTATCTCGTCCATGTAAAGCGTGCTAATCAAGTTATCGTTGATCTGATCAATGGTAAGAATGGATTTCTTACTAACATTTCTTAATAAGGCATATTAATGCATTTTTTGAATGTCAGCTTTTAAGTAAAACTTTATGGCAGGTCTTAACTATGAGATTAGCACTATTTACATGGTTTTAGTTTTATGTTTTTTGTATTGAACTGCTGATAATTGAAAGATGATATTCAGGTAGTAGTTTGATAACTACTTAATAGTCTCTTATAATTCTTATTTGAATGGCATGGTTAATGTTGGTTTATGATAAATGTATATATGTATATGAACCATGATGAGACTGAAATAAAGATATTATATACCGGGTATGGAAGAAATAAAGCAGGTTATGAACACGGTTATGGACGCCTCGCGCTAAGGCGGGGCTATAAGCGCATTATTACGTCATTAGACAGCCATCGCTCAGCTGGGAAATAGACATACTACGTACATGTATGGAAGTTACATAGTACAGTATAACCTATGTTTAACGACCATGATTCAGTGAAGAGGTATGACTATGTTAAAGAACTCTGTAGATAGTAGACTAGTTAATGCATAATCAAATTAATACAGAAGGCTCACAAGTTCACAACTGACCTTTGTGTATTACTTTTGTCCTGCATTAAGTCATTGAACCCTATATGCGAGGAGTACACTCGTCATTTACAATGTACCACTTAATGGTAAACTGGTCATGCGTAAACATTGTAGAACCACATCATAGAGCTTCTATTAAACAGCCACCTGTATCTTCTTAAAATTGTGTAATCGCTATATACAAAGGTTTGACTGTAAAACGTTTCGAAAGCGGCCATCAGAAAAGGAGTGGGTTTATTCTCAATAGGTGGCTATTCGTAAATGCATTAGAAATATTTGTCTTAAAGACAAAGCCATTCAAGGCTCTAGTTTTTAATTCCATTTGGTAGTCTAGTTTTGTTTCTCAGGTGTAAGAATAAATTCGCGGGTTTCCAAAAATCCGAAGAGCCGCCCACCGAAATAGAGCCTTTTTATTGGCAGACAAACTGGCGCGATATGTAAATTTTGTTGAACGGTATGAAAACTAGGGTGAACGATAACTGCCATACACCGTCCAACGCGCCATATTCGAGGCAACGGTAAATCAGTTATAGTTCATTTGTTTGAAAATTATGCAACATAACCTGTTCGCTCCCTACGGTCGCTCCAGGTTATATTGCATAATTTTCAAACAAATGAACTATAACTAATACATACCTTTAAATAGAAACAAAAATCAGTTCATTTATATCCTTTCCAAATTAGAATGGTTTGCGCCGAAATGACAATATGCGTTTCATTTCTCAGCTGGACGGATATTCTCCAGGTGCAAACATAATGTGTGAGGAAGGTGGCTAACGCAAGGTGAAAGTCAAACAAAAATCATTAGGGCTTTCTGTTTTACTTTCACCTTGCTTTAGGCTGCCATCAGTCTTTCATACAATCAATTATTCTACCTGTTAGTGGTCGTAATAGAAAGGTTTTGCTGTACATACTTTTCTAATTTTAATTGCATAGTTCTTGCATTTGTACATGTATTAGTTAAAACGGCAAATTACCATTGAGTATTGCTTAACCCTTTACTCCATAGCCTGTTTTCAGTATCGAAGACGGATGGTTGCTTAAGACAGGCTGAAAGTAAAGCAGAATGCTCCTTAAGGAATTGTCTGCATTATTTTCAGCCTGCTTTGAGATACTATCTGCTAGGATATAGGTAAATTTCTCATGGTGCATATACTTGACTGTATAAAATGGAGGAGGAACACATGAAATACGTTAAAATGTGTATCTATGGAGTAAGGGGTTAAGAGAAGTAGCACTGTGTTAGTTTACTGTTAAGACAATCATTTTCTAGTTTTGTATAATTAAATATCTACATTCACTATCACTAAAAAAGTTGTTTTGTTTTTTTTTTTGGGTGGGGGGGGGGGGGGGTTCTGGGTTTTTATGTTTATTGTAGATTCCCCAAATCCGACATTGCACTAGCAATCTGCCATTTCTCCGGATTTTTCCTAAATCTTAGGATTTTTTTCTTGTACATGGTAGCTTAAAGCAGGCTGAAAGTAAAGCAGAATGTGCCTTAAGGCGCATATTGCTTTACTTCCTGCCTGCTTTAAGTAGTCACGCGTCAACAAAAGTAGAAGCAGGCGTTTGGGTAAAGGTGCGATTTGTAAAATTGCACTTGAAAAATGCAAAGTTAGGAAATCTTAGGATTGTTCATGTCAACTTATGGCAGCCCTGCTAATCAAAGGCTCTTTGAGGTTCTTTGAGGCTTACCGACACACCTGCGAATCAACCCAAATACGCATGCGCAGGATTAATTTTTTTAGTCGTTGTTTAGTGTTTGATAGTACTGACGTACAAAAATTATCATCGATTTTTTTTTCAAAAATACTCAACTCTCATTGGTCAAAAAATAATTTCAACCACTAACTTTACTCAATCACCCCTAAAATACTTGACGGACAATGACAGTCTCCTATTTAGTATCAATTCAATCACATTAAGTCAATTTATGATTATAATGAATTGTTTCATTCAATATTATACAAATTTACAAACCCTGGTCAGGGTCTATAGTGTTTGTTTATGACGAGTGTATTGTGTACAGTGCTCATTCATTACAACAACACCAAATGGGAGACCAGTAGTGTGTATGTTGTTCGGAGGGAGTTGTTAGAGGGAGGGACATTTAATATCATTTGATCGCAAAGCATGATTTCGCTTATATTTGCAAACAGTTTGAACCGAGATCAGACGCCGCGTAACGCGGCGTCTGATCTATGTTCAAACTGTTTGTCGCTCGTTGATATGTTTCTTCTGTCAACATCTCAAATACGTAACTTTGAGAAAAACAGCAGACGACAATTTCAATCAGTCGATTTTGCACTGAGTCCTGCGTCTTGCTTGTTGCAAATGTGACTGAAGTGAACGGCAGATACAATGAAGACGTTATTCTTTCTTTAAATGCAAAAGAAACGCAAAGGCATTGCAAATAAAATGATGAAAATGGCAGCTTTTTGACAATTCAAACTATTCTTATTAATCTCAGTGGTAAACAGTTTGGGACTTTATCAAGCGTTGGGTGAACCGGCGTCTGATCAGGTCCAACAGTGCGTGCATTCAGCCTGCTTTAAGCTATCATCAGCTAAAATAAAGAAAATATTCCCTGTAATATATGTTCATGGCTGATTAAATTGGAACTATTTTCTTCAGCGGAGGAATAAATCAAATTCGCTAAAAGTCGCTTCCATAGGGGAAGGGTTAAAATGTGAAACAGAGTACAGTAGAGACAACGTATTCCTTCCAAATAATCCGGTGTGTCTGATCTGGCTCCAAACTGTTTGCCACTTAGATTACAACTGGGAGTCAGAATTGTTAAAAAGTTGTAATTTAATATATTTCATTGCAATGCGTTTGCGTTTGAACGGAAAAAAACGTTTTCTCCACTGTATTCCAGACCGGTAGCCAATCCGCAATCGAATGTAAACGACGGCCATCGATTTATTTGCTGAACTCACTGTTGAATTCAAACAGTTTGCGACAGTTATCACAAATACGCTTTCCGCGCGCAAGACATTCACACAAGTAATGTTCGTATAATAAATTAACCCCTTCACTTCAATGATATCGTCTTAATATACGCAATGTTGTAAATAAGAGTTAGTTTAATCCTTTCCTCATCAAATCAAGTGTGGGGATTTTTACTCCTTCACCGCCATAGTGTCGTCTGCTTCAATATTTTTTCTGCAATATCATTTCAAAGTAAGATTTAAGGTGGTTTGACTTAAGAAAAGAAACAACGAGTGGGAAACAGATTGAATCCTGATCAGACGTAACGCTGGATCAAATCTGTTTGCAAAGTTGACTCAAGGTGCGACCTGGGCGGTGAATGGGTAAATATCTTTATAGGATAGTTATTGTATCCAGGAAACACAAATATGTGATATGGTTTATCGATAAAAACATTGGTTACAGAAAGTACATCTAACTCATTTACCCCTCAAGTACACCTTTCAAAGGTACATAACAAATCTAAATACAAACCTGAGCCGTTTACTCTCCGTTCTTTTTGATTGGCTTAATCAAGTAGGTTGTCCCCCTTGCAAAACGCCGATAAAATCTCTTGCCTGATTGCCTTATATAGAATTTATAGGGGAATAATTTTCAAAGTCATATTTTAAGGTGTTGCATATATTTGTCAATGTTTTAGCAGTTATTGCAATAAACTTTATTTTCTTCTTTTTCACATGTGTAAATTTTAATTTTCTATTTTGACGACTGTTTGCTTCCATTTTGAGTTGACAATGGTAAGTGTCAGATACATTGAATGTCGCCATAAAGCGCGTTTAAAACAGTTTGGGTCCCGATCAAACGCCGCGTAACGCGGCGTTCGATCAGGACCCAAACTGTTTGACACTCTTATATCAGTATTTATTAATTGAAACGTGTCTTACAGGCAACATTACTGAAGCAGGCGACGGCGACAATAAAGCGGTGAAGGGGTAGAAATCTCCCGAATGATTTGATCATGAAGATTGAAACAAGGTCAGCCTCACGAAGGTCAATGTCAAGGGTAAAGGTCACCAAACTACAATGTAACATATTGTACTCTTTGATGCGCAAAAACTTGTTTGTGAAGTTGTCACGAGTTATCCCACCTCTATTACTTATTGGTAATGAGACAACACGTAAACACTTAGCCTTGCTTCATACAAACGTACGAACCTCAATACATACGTAGGTAAATGGGCTAAACTAGGTGCCCCGAACCACTTTATGGTGCGGCATTAAAAAACTAAAAACGTATCTATGGTTTGTTTCACAGGTGCTTTACTCCGTTACATGAACTGGAGTTTTACAATTGAGAGTAAAACAGGTTATGACTTAAGAATACGAGGGCTGAGACACGTTGCAACGTTCAACTCTGAAATACGCGGTACACGCACATTGGAGAAAACGTTATTCCTTCCCAATAAACGCGTTTACTTTAAAACTATTATTTCCATTGCAAACAGTTTGGAGCCAGATCAGACGCCGGGTAACTCGGCGTCTGATCAGGCTCCAAACTGTTTGCCGTCCAGGTATAAATCAAACTTCAGAGTTGTCAAAAAAGTTGTTATTTTCCTCATTTTATTGCAATGCGTTTGCGTTTCTTTTGCGTTTAAACGGGAAAGAATAACGTTTTTCTCTACTGTATCTAGTTAGTTTGAGGTATAGAATTTCAAATAAAGTAAATACTTATCAGTTCAACATAAGTTCGAGCTAATGATGTCCAGCTTTTAACTGTTTGTCGCTTGAACCAAATGCCCTATAATGAACCCAACGAGAATTTATAAGCAGACGATTTTAGTGAAGTGAAAGGGTGGAAGTTAAAGTAAACAATATATAAATTATGAACAATATATTAAGCGTATGTCAATATTTACACACACTTCATCATTGGATGTATGTCTATTGTAGTAAACATCATTTATCGAGTATCCTGCCGATTGCAAACAGCTTGGATCAAGATCAGACGCCGCAATCTAATTCAAACTGATTGACCCTCGCAAAGCTTTTGCGTAAGTAGTTTACAGTGGAGAATGTGTTATTCTTTCCCAATAAACGCGTTTACGCTAAAACTATTATTTGCAGTGCAAACAGTTTGGAGCCAGATCAGACGCCGGGTAACCCGGCGTCTGATCAGGCTCCAAACTGTTTGCCATCAAGATAAACAAGAATTATCAGAATTGTCCAAAAGTTGTTCTTCTATACGTTTTAGTGCTATGCGTTTGCGTACGTTTGCGTTTAAACGGGAAAGAATAACAGATTCTCCACTGTAGTAAAACGGGGCCCTGGTGAGAAGAAAACTCTTCCATCCTTATAACAACGTATGTCGCCGTTCCCTAAACAAGACCTTTATGTCTAACGCTTTCACTGCTGCAAATTCGTCTGCTTATAGTTGTCCTCTGCTGATTTTTTCAAAGCTACGTATTTGACATTGTGACAGAAGAAACATAATGACGAGTGACAAACAGTTTGTACCAATAGCAGACGCCGCGTCACGCAGCAGGGTCCAAACTGTTTGCAAATGTAAATCAATTTTTATTTGCACTCTAAGAGTATTAGTCCTCCCTTAAACAAGTCCCTCTTAACAACAAACACAAGTAGTGTCACCTAATGGGTGTCATTGTAGAGCACTGTAGATCACAAGAACATCTTACCAGTAATTAGGATGGCAAACACAATCCACATACTGCCCCGCATGTCCATCTTGGCAGAATGTTAACTGTCAATTCACCTACCCTGCAATATTAACTACCCACTGTGTCGCTTGTACACCTTATTTGGCAAATGATAACTTTCTTTCAAGACCTTGAGCTACTGCGCTTACTGTATGGTAAACAGTGTGAGCATTTATTCACTGCGCATGCTCGCTTTTAGTGACTCGACATCTTATTGTGGGAGCACACGCAAGGAAGTTTAAATTGCAAGACTAAAGTATTACAGAAAAATCCTGAAGAAACCATCTACATGTTTAACACATTTAACCCTAGCGACGACTATACTCATCATTATCAAACATTGTACCTGTGAGGATTACACTTCTCCCATGTAGACAGTGTAGACCCTGGTTAGAGGGCTTCTTAACACTGTTTGTCATTCTGAAATATATTGTTAAAATCATCCCTAAATAGTCAAACAGGGTCTAGCCTTATTTTGAAATTTGGACTTTTTCATTCTGTATCTGTATCTTGTACGTTGTAGAGTCCGAATACGGTTTTTATACAACGGAGAGAGAGTGCCGATGACTGTCTTATCGGCGATGGTTCCAATAGGGCGGTTTTGGAGGCCCCTAGGGAGGTTGTGCATGTAACCACCTTTGGCAAGTGGTTCCATTGTAGAACGGTGTCCACGAAAAACGAGTGCCTTAATTGCTGAGTTTTGCTTTCGGGAATTTTGAATGGTTTAGAATTGTTGCAAACTTGTTTATCAATTATGTTAGAGGAGATACAGTCGGTGTATGTTTCTTTTTTGTTTGGCCGGAGTAATGAATTCATGTGCTGGTAGTGCCGGTGTAACGAAGTATTTTGACCCCCATCGAAAAATGACCCCCGGTCAAAATTCGACGACGTAGAATGACCCCCGGTCATTTTTCGATATCGTACAATGACCCCCCGGTCATAATTCGACGTCGAAATTTGACCCCCGGTCATAGTACTATGACTCCCCTCATGAAGTGTTTGACCCCTCCTGAAATATATCGACCCCCATCGAAAAATGACCCCATCCCTCTTTAGCAATTAACAGACACAGCTTAACCCATTGGACCCTTGCGACGAGTATATTAGTCATTTACAAACAGTCTACCTAGCAATAGTACATTTGTCCTTTGTAAACCGTGTAGACCCAGATCAGACTAATCCCAAAGGAGCTCTCTGATATGTTTGCAATATATGTCAGTTTTGAAATATATTGTATAAAACAACTCTAGCTAGTCAAAAGTTGACCTGACATAACTAGAAAAAAATTGCATTGTCCACTTGAAGTTTCAGGTGTGAATAAGTTAAAAGATATATAAAATTTAGATGATAAACAAGTCAAAATTCAGACTTATGATAAGCGCGCCATGGAAACGTACAGTATACTAAATGCTGTTCCCGATGGGTTACGTTAACCTTGTGCCTATCTGTTGGATACTGATGGTAGGGAAACAAGGTGGCTGCGGGTCTGTGGTATAACTCGTGGACAGCTTATTTATAAATAAGTTAAGGTAGTAATTCAGTCATGGAGTATGCAGGCCGGTGGGGCGGGAACAGGCATGGTGTGAATTACTTGAGAAAGTTATACATTACATTACAAGTGTCACCAATTACATTGCTAAAGAGTGTATTATATTACAATTATTATTACGTTTACATTTGTAATGTATTAAATTACAAGTACGTTGGCAAAGTAATGCATTACATCACACATTACATTTTGATAACAGTCAAAAACATTACTGAAAAATAACTAATAAGCATATTATATATAACTGATAGGTTATCATTTACAAATTCTTTGTCAACTAAATAATCAAAGATTCTAAACTTAAGAATACATGGATGCAAGTTTACAGTTTGAAAAGTCACAGCCTTTTTATAGTGCCCCCTGGGTACGGAAGTATACTTTTGTAAGCAAGTGAGCCCTTAACCCTTTCCTCCACAGTAGCGCCTCAGGCCGCCTGCACCTACATCTGCAAATAAGATTAAATCCAATAATAGTTTTAATTACAGGCGCCAGCTAACAACAAAATGAGTGTAAAGCAGAAAGCATACATGAGCTTTCTGCATAAAATTCATATTGCTGTAATCATTGTCCTGCCTTAATCACAGTTAAACGTAGCTAATTTGCAAGCTTGCCTATGGAGCAAAGAGTAAATACAGACCAAAAGTTTTGTACAAAGCTCTTTGAAGTGCTTTCTACATATTAAACCTGTTATATGAAATGGCATGTCTTTTGCCTGTATACTTCTTAATTGAATTACTGCTAATTACCAAGACAAAATGTATAAATGTTACTGTTGCACATAACATCATTAAAGTTTCAAATACATTGTCTGTTAGATGCATTATGTCAGACCTGATTATTTAACCCTTTACTCCTTAGCCTGTTTCTATTCTTGAAGATATGTGACAATTTATTGAACGTAGTTTACAGTCTATCAGTGGTACTCCATACCAATAAACGTTACACGAACGAGTGCAAATATGTATCCCCCTTTTACAGAACATGTATTTGTAATATTTACACCGGTTCCAATGACATTCGTCATCTAACAATGTGTCGCAACAGAAAAACATTGCGGCATGTGACTATGAAAATTGATTAGATTATTGACAGTATATTGTACAACATAGAAGCATCCAGCGTGTGCAAAATACAGCAGCCCGCACCATACCAGGACTCCTCGGTACAATCACATCACTCCAGTCTTGAAGGATCTTCACTGGCTTCCAGTTCAACACAGAGTTGAATTCAAAATTCTGACACTCACATACAAAGCCCTGTGCAACGATTCTCCAAGGTGCATTGTTAGTATGCTGGACGTGTATAGACCTCGAAGAGAGTTGCGGTCTGCGAGTAAATCAGTATCGCTGGTTGTGCCGAGAAGTCGTTTGGTGAAGTTTGGAGATAGAAGTTTCATGCATGCAGCCCCAAAGCTCTGGAACTCTCTACCATCAGACATCAGAGATGCGAGCTCAGTTGCAGTCTTCAAAAAACGTCTGAAAACACACTTCTTTAATATTTATTATTAGAACACATTAGGAAATGGATGACTGCTACCTCCGGGCTATGTTTTTGCTGTAGATATTGTGGGTCTAAATGGGAGTTCTGGAATTGTACCGTTCGCCCATGCCTGTTCGGTGGATCTTGATGGTAGGGATTGCCCCTGATCTCTTTGAAACCGACTGGCTTGGGGTTTGCGGTATAATTCAGGGACAGCTTCTTATGTTGATGTTTTATAAAGTAAGGGTGTAATTTCAGCCATGGAACATGTAGGTCCGGCGGGTGTGGGGTGGAGAGGGTAGATGACTGCTACCCTAGGGCTGTGTTCATTCTGTATATGTTATGGGTCTAATTTTTAGTTCTGGGGTTGTACCGTTGACCAATGCCTGTCTGGTGGATCTTTGATGGTAGGGATATGGCTCTGATCTCTTTGAATCCAGCTGGCGGGGTCTGTGGTACAATTCTTAGACAGCTTTCACCATTTTTAATCATGTCATTGATCTTCTATAGAGTTTTTAGTTATGGTTGCATGCTATTTTTTTCCTAGTTATGTTACATTAGATGGCCTGCATTGGGCGCTCTGCTATTATTTCTATTGGTCGGCAATCTTTAGCCGGTTGGTTCATTGCTGATTGATGGGGGTAGTGTGATCGCCGTTTTGGGGGCTGTCTTTTGTATGTTTATTCTTGTTTATTTTAGATCTAATTATAGTTATTTTTGTTTTGTCTATTTATAGGTACATATGTGTTATTTCATGTAAAGCGCTTTTGAACGCACAATCCCTGTGTGAAAAGAGCGCTATATATATCTGGTATAATAATAATAATAATAATAATAATAATAATTAGCAATCTGATATGAATTTACCCTCAGGGAGCTGATCGCAACCATGGCGGGGTTATTCTACGACATTGAAAAATGACAAGGGGTCTTTGTTTGACATCAAATACGGTAATTACCATATCGGGGCAGGGGTGGCATTCTATGAAATAGAATGATATCAGGGGGTCATTCTACGACATCGAATAATGACCGGGGAGTCATTCTACGACATCGAATAATGACCGGGGAGTCATTCTACGACATCGAATAATGACCGGGGGTCATTCTACGACATCGAATAATGACCGGCGAGTCAAACTATGATATCGAATAATGACCGAGGTGTCAAAATACGAGCTAGAATAATGACCGGAGTCTTTCTACGACACTGAATGGTGTGATGTGCAATGAGGCAACATAACACAGCTTCCGATTTTGATCGGTTTTTGTTTGCGTGTTTGTTTGTTTGCTTGTTTGTTTAGTAAATGCAATTAACTTTACACTTAACATGGTAAACTATAAACGCACAACATAGCAAGTGTTGACAAAAGACAAAAAAGCCCCCTCAAAACAACCGACCTGCATTCTTATTTCTTGACAAAAGGGATACGTTCCGACAAATCAAAACATCCTCTATGAAAATATGTTAAGACATTACCTAATAAATACGAATTTTACGCCTTTGATCTTTTTATTCCTCTACTGGAGATAAAAGATCAAATTTATACAGTCATGGATATATACCACAAGAAGATATTTTCTATATCCTAGCAAAGTGTACCTTAAAGCAGGCTGAAGTAAAGCAGAATGCGCAATCTGCTTTACTTTTAACCTGCTCTAAGTGGTCATGTGTCTTTAAAGCTAGAAAAAGGCTGTGTGGTAGTTGGTTAAACCAAAGAAACCGCGGCAAGATAGGAAGATTTCTTGGAATGAATGTCAATACGAGCGTATTGTAAATTCTGATCATACGCTTTCTCGGAGACGTGGTGCATGTGTGATTGGGGTTTACTCAGCCTGCTACGTCGAAATTAAATCGAATAATCGAACAAGAATAATTGGTAGATCGTAAATGTATACTTGTAAAAGGGTAAACGGTTCTGGGTTCGATACCCATAAGGTTGTCCATTGAGAGGCAGACACACTTACAATGCAATCAATATAATTTATTCACTCAAAACTTAGTTAGGTTTAAAACAATTTTAACATATGCAAAACGGACTTTAAACAAAATATCAAGAATTTTTAAAGGGGGGTCATATTTCGACAGGGGGTGTCATAATTCGACGATGGGGGGTCATAATTCGACGATGGGAGGTCATTCTACGACGTCGAATTTTGACCGGGGGGTCACTTTTCGATGGGGGTCAAAATACTTCGTTACACCGGCACCAATCCCTCAACCACCCTGTACATCAAGATTAGTCTTAAGCTGAGTCGTCGATCTTCCAGCGTCTCGAGCTGCAGATCTTCCCTCGTTTTTGTTATGTTCTCGTTTGATTGTGCGGTAGAGTAGACAATCGTCAGCGAACCGTCGATTTTACACTGTCCGGGAGGTTATTTATATGGCATAATACCATGATAGGTCCCAGGACAGAGCCTTGAGGGATAAAAGAGTAAACACTTGTTTCACTAGATCGTTCACCTTCTACGATTGTTTTCATTTTCCTGGCAGTCAAGAAGTTGGTAAGCCAAAGATGAGTTTGTGCTTTTATTCCGTATTGGTCTAATTTGTGGAGAAGTTTATTGTGCGGTACTGTATCGAAGGATTTAGAGAAATCGAGTATTGCAATGTCTAGTTGATGGCCTAAATCGTGTTCTCGAAGGAAGTCGTTTAGCGTTGTGATTAATTGAGTTTTGCATGAATACCCCGATTTAAAGCCATGATTTAAGTTAGTTAGTATTTTGTTGCTTTCCAGATGGTTCATGATATCTCAACCGATGTAAGCGAGACTGGTCTATAATTTTCGGGTTGGTGTTTGTCCCCTTTCTTGAAGATAATTGATATGTTTGCGTCCCTCCAGTCTTTAGGTAGTTCTCCAGTGTCAAGTGAAAGTTGCAGAATAATTTTCAAAGTTGATGTCAGTTTTTTTAGAATTCTTTGAGTATTCTGTTGGGGGTGTTATCTGGTACGGAAGCTTTGTTTTGGTTTATGTTTGCTAGTAGTTTTTCAAATCTTTTTTCGTCTTCTGCAATTAGTGTCATGTTTTTGCGGGCTTTTAGCCTTGTTGGTTGGAGGTCGCTGTTGGTTGTTTTAGGTTGGTTGGTTCAGTAGTTCCCCTTGCTATCGCTGACAAGGTTTGACCCATTTTAAGGGGTGCAATTCCTCCTGAATCCTGCCTTTTTGACTCTACGTGCTTCCAGAATGGTTTATGATTTTTGTTGCTGATACCGTCAATGATGTTGGTGTTGACATAATTTATTCTGCTTTGCGTAGATGTTTTTACATTCATTTTGGAATGTTCTATAATTTGTTCATTTGTTTGTCTTCCTGGCGTATTTATATAGTCTTTGCTTATCTCTCAGCATTCTTCTGTCTGTCTTTCTAATCCAGGGTTGCTTTTGCTCGATTTCATTTCTTGACTTGGGATGTTGTTGTTCATAGTTCCAAACAGTTTTTCTTTGAAGATGTCTCATAACTAGTGTATGTCTGTACCTTTGGTTTTTTCAAGTTCGACGGTTTGTTGCAAGTTGTGGAGGTCCTTGTGTATTAAAGTTTTAAGGTTGAATGAGTTAAATAACTTAATATATAGCTCTTGCATTAACTAATCAAGCCCTAGAGGCTTTAATACTGACCTTTTCCAAACAGCGTACCTGTGAAGAGTAAATTTCTCCTATGCAAAAAGTATAAACCCTAATCAGAGGGCATTAGCCCTCTGGTCATAAATCCTCGCTGTTTGTCATTTTAAATTGTACAAAACAGCCTTAACTAGTGAAAATTAGATTGGAATTAGACTTAATTAGAACTTGAAACGGTTCAGTGGGGTCAGTTTCCCAGAGCTTATAAAGCGTTTGAGTTGAGTCTGAGTTCGTTCTCAAGCATTTGATCGGTCAGATTTGAGCCTAGGCTCAAATCTGACCGATCAAATGCTTGAGAATGATTTCCGACTCAACTCAAACACATTTTAAGCGATGAGGCTGGCTCTCAAGAGACATATACATAATCATGTTTCCTCTCAACAATGACTCCCTCCTTACAACGACAATTGCCGCTGTTCCCTAACATGACAATTATGTCTAACGCTTGTACTGATGCAATACCGTCTACTTAAATTTGTCGTCTGGAGAAAAAGATTGCGTGTGTTGTTCGGTGGAATTGTTATAGCGAAGGAAATTAATTTACTAAGAGTTCTAAGCTTGACTTGGCATACACTTGCAAACAAACTGAATCCAGATCAGACGCCGTGTGACGCGGCTTCTGATCTGGATTCAGACTGCTGCTATTCGTCAGTGTACTTTTTTCTGCTAAAATGTCCCTTATGTAAGAAAAACAGCAGACACCTTTTTAAGCAGAATATATTGCAGCAGTGAAAGCGTTAGACATATTGTCTTGGGAACAGTGGCCGGTGTTGTTGTAAGGAGGGAGTCGTTGTTCGGAGGACCGTTGTTGTGAGACCACTGTACAAACTCGTTCGTCCCTAGCGACCTATACGTGCGTCTGTACAGAAAGTATAATGTTAAGAGCACACCTGTCATACGCTGAATTTAACAACATGATCAGAAGGCTACTATTAGAGCCATCTGATCAGAGTTTGTATTGCTTTTCAGTTTGCAATATTTTGCAACAAGAAACAATAGACAGTAAAAATATGCACTAGGCTTAATTTGAAACTCGAAATTTGCATTTTATATTCCATGGGAGCATGAGTTAACATAAGATTGGTACAGTGGAGAATCTGTTATTCTTTCCCAATAAACGCGTTTACGCTAAAACTATTATTTGCAGTGCAAACAGTTTGGAGCCAGATCAGACGCCGGGTAACCCGGCGTCTGATCAGGCTCCAAACTGTTTGCCACCAAGATAAGCAAGAATTATCAGAATTGTCAAAAAGTTGTTCTATTCTACGTTTTAGTGCTTTGCGTTTGCGTACGTTTGCGTTTAAACGGGAAAGAATAACAGATTCTCAACTGTAGTATGTCCTCCATGTTTCAAACATCATTCTAAGATGACACACGTTTTTTTTATCCCTATAAAAATAGAGGACGTTTTCCACGCTCATCCCTTAACCCGTTCACTGCCTTACCCCGAGTACAATATTTTTTGCAAATAGTTTGGATCCTGATCAGGATCTTAAACTATTTGACACTCATTTCAATATTTCTTAAGTCAAAATAACTAAAATTTAAATTTGAAACAAAGCAGACGACAATTGTTTAAAACTGGTGACGTCATAGCAGTGAAGAGGTTAACGCTAAATATATTATTTCCATTGCAAACAGCTTAGAGCCAGATTATATGAAGGGTAACCCGGCGTCTGATCAGACTCCAAACTGTTTGCCACATAAATAAGCATAAATAGTCATAATTCTCGAAAGGTTGTCATTTTCTACGTTTTATTGGTCTTGTGCGTTTAAACGAGACAGAATATTGTATTTTGCATTGTAGTTTTCATCGCAGGCCCCCTATATCCAAAATGTTCGCAATGTCGACATTAAGCGCCATTTGATCTAGATCCAATATGTTTGTCACTCGTATCAACAGGTCTTCTAATCTAATATTCAAATAATTACAATTAGAATAATGTTTAAGACGACAAGTTTAGCAGTCAATATTTTGACTGTTAAAGGGATAAATCGATTGATACAGTTAAGTTAGGCTCTGAAAAAAGTTAAATATCAAAAGGGTTTATGTGTTGATGGTTTAAAAATACGATATCTTTTTTTTACTGCCTCACTAAAATAAATGGCATCTAATATTTTTTTCCATAACCGTCTGAACGGCTGATTTCTATCTTGAACAGTTTGGATCGAGGTGAGATCCTGTGTAACTCATCTGTTATCCATAATACAGTCGAACCTCGATACTTCGAACTCGCTTTAATCGATCGTACTAGTATTTCATTTGTTGGAGTTCGATTTGTCGATCTTGCTTTAGTCGAGCATCGAACAAACACGATTTGGAATTATCGAGTTTCGACTGCATTTGACACAGTGATAGGCCATCCATGACCAAGGGCAGAAGAGTATGTGTATATTAACTGCAGATGACATATTTTGCAAAGTGCCAGCCATCTGCTTAAAAAGTGTTGTCTGCAAGATTATTTCAAATATAGTTTTTATGTGGTACAGTGGAGAATCTGTTATTCTTTCCCAATAAACGCGTTTACGCTAAAACTATTATTTGCAGTGCAAACAGTTTGGAGCCAGATCAGACGCCGGGTAACCCGGCGTCTGATCAGGCTCCAAACTGTTTGCCACCAAGATAAACAAGAATTATCAGAATTGTCCAAAAGTTGTTCTTTTCTACGTTTTAGTGTTTTGCGTTTGCGTACGTTTGCGTTTAAACGGGAAAGAATAACAGATTCTCCACTGTATGCCTTACGAAATATCGATAGGAGTGTCAAACTGTTTGCAATGTCGACTTTATGCCACTTCGGCGTTTAAAAGTTTAACCCAATAAAAAGTTTAACCTTTTCATGATAAAATTTATCGTGGGATATTAACCCCTTCACTGCCATATTGTCGTCTGCATCAATATTGTTGTCTGCAATATCGGTTCAAAGTTAGATTTAAGGCAGTATAATTTACGTAATTTCAAAACAAGTAGCAAAAAGTTTTTATTCTGATCAGACGCCGCCTAATCATGATAAAAACTTTTTACATATGCGCTTTATGGTGTCTGCAATATTGTCAACATTTTATAAGTACATGTAGTTTCATTTGTAATATTTTGTTTACGGGTGTGTCAAAACTTGTGCCAAAATGTCTTGATTGTTTGAACCCTGGTCATCGAGTAATCGACGTCTGATCTACATCCAAAGTGGTTAGATTATTGATGATCAGCATACATCGATTCCTTTGGTCATTTACAAAACAAATTTATGTAATATGACTATCAAAATATTTTACATGCACAAATGTTAAATTAAGTCCACGCTAGTGGAGAAATTATTCCCCATATTGATTACTTTTGCAAACAGTTTGGATCCTGGTAACGCGGCGTCTCATCCGGATCCAAACTGTTTGACACTCTGATCACGCTTTGAAAAGAAAGTTAGAAAAATAGTTATGTTTTTAGAACAATAGCAGACGACAATCGTTGCAGACGGAAAAGTAACCCAGCATGCAAAAAAGTTTATATCACTAATACTTATCGCATATCTCTAACTTGTCCGTATCATAATTATACAGTGTTCCCCCTCTACAACGGCCATCCCAACAACGATCCCTCCTTACAACAACCATTGACGCAGTTCCCTAAACAAGACAATTATGTTTTACTCTTTTACTGATGCAATGTCGTCTGCTTAACATTGTCGTCTGCTGTTTTTTCTCAAAGTTACATATAAGTGGAGATTTGGACAGATTAAATGAAAACATATAATGACGAGTGACAAACAGCTTGAACCTTGATCAGACGCCGCGTTACGTGGCGTCTGATCTGGATTCAAGCTGTTTGCAATGTAAATCTACTATTTCTATAAAATATGTTTTATTTTGCTAGCCACAAAACCGAATTGTCTGTAGGCTTTAACCCCTTCACTGCCGTGACGTCATCTATTTTAAACAAGTGTCGTCTGCTTTTAGTTCTCAAATTTAATTTTGAGGAATTTTGATTTAAAAAAATATTGAAAAGCGTCACGCGGTGTCTGATCAGGATCCAAGCTGTTTGCAAATAACTATTGTACTCGGGGTAAGGCAGTGAAGGGGTTAACTTCGGAATAGAATGACATAGAAGTTACATGTTACACTTACGACAATTTTTATAGTTAAGGGTGTATCAATGTCATAAGCCAATTTTTCAAAGTATCAAACTTTTTTTTCTAACATTGTTTTTTGGAAGAGCTGTTTATGATGAATGAAAAAACGAAAAAATATATATATGGTGGTGTCCTTTTTTTTTTGAGCAACAGCGATTTGAAAAAGGTATGTCAAATTTGGACGTTTTTTTTTAATTTTACCCATTCAGTGTACAAGCTTCAGTAAAATGTATTTTAAAACAAAACAAACATGATAATTTGGGTTTTCATTATTTATTTCATGTCTATGGTGGTATTTTCACATATAGAAACCAAATTTAGACAAAGCAGGCACCAGGTTTGAACAATATGGATCCTTGAATATAAAAAATATGCTTTGTATAGGGCATGATTTTATTAGATTTTTTATTTTATGAAGTTTGAAAATGTAATAGTTCTAGTATTTAACTCTTTTTTTGATATTCTACCAGATGAAAGCCCATGCTAAGGCAGTTCAAAATATGAAAAGAAATTGAAAGGTCAGTGTTGAAAATTTTGAGTAAAAAAAAATAAAAAGTAAAAAGAGTTATCTCCCCTTACAAAATTTCCAAAAAGTACCGTATCGATGATATTTAGAGCTTTATAAATTTCACATTTGGTGCCCTTTTTTTCTTAAATTAGTTTTTGTATGAAGAAATACTACCATAGATAGGAAATAAACAACACAAAACCAAATTATCATATTTGTTTTCATTTAAAATGGATTTTATTGAAGCGGGCTGTTTGAAAAGGACAAACTAACAGGAAGTGGGTGGGGTAAATTTTACATGGCCGTAGAGCCAACTGTTGTTCACCAAAATGTACACTTTTTCTATTTTTTCATTCATCTTAAATAGCTCTTCAATACAAAACCATCGTAGAGTGTTTTCATATACTTTGAAAATTTCCCAAAGTCATGACATTGATACACCCTTAATGTGGCCAGTTTAGAATTTAGAAACACTCTTTTAATCTTTCTAGGAAATAATCCAAGAATACTTAGTTGAAATGGCCGAAAACTAAGACAATAATGATTTTCTTAGAGAATGGTAAAACACTAAACAACATTTGTCAAGTTCAGAATTTTCTTAGTTTTCATTTTTCCCACTTTTTTAGAGTAAATACAGAGCAACATTGATCTAAGAATGTATCAGAATACGGGCCCAGGTTAATGGCGCAAGGGATGGCCAGGTTAATATATTCTACTATCAACTAAGATATTATATGTCGAAGATTAACTCTGTCAATACTAAGTAACTCTTGTGGGTTATTACGTTCCCTTGAGGATCATTTTAGTTACCAAAAGATGAACCAGTCTACTTGGAATACTTGGTAGTTTAACAAAACTAGTCAAAATTAACAACAAGTGTAGACCCAGATCGGAGGGCTCCTATACCTATAGGAGCCCTCTGATATGGTATTTGTTGTTTGCAAATGTAAGGAGTATATTTTAAACAGGGCCATGGTGTTCAAAGAGTTAATAATCCATGTCGTCACACCTGATATCGCGTTATACTTGTTTTATTATACGGAACACAATGTTTGGTATCTATTTTGTGACAAATTGTGTAAGTATTAAAGAAATATATGAACATCAAACGAATTTTTATTTCGATATACACACACACAGAGAAATGGGGTTGGTGATTCCATTTTAATGTAAATTATCGTTTGTTAAATAATCAAACGGATGCATTTTATACAATTTCGCGTCTTGCTTCTAGCTGTTCTTGTTATATAGATTTCAGGTCTGCTGGAACAGGGGGCACAGGGAGGGACATACCCCCAAATAAGTTTGCCAATATTAGAGGCAAAAATTTCACACAGATTTATGTTAGTAATTTACTTGAATGTACGAACGACTCAAGAACGCACCAGAGACCATCTGAAAATAAAACATTTCCAGCGGCGGATCCACTTATGTTTTGCCTTTTGCAACACTGACAACGGTTGTTGAGGACACGGCCCCCTGTGCCCCCCCCCCCCCCCCCGTTCCTTCGAGTCTGCAGAGTGCGTACACTAATCGGGAGGGGAGGGAAAGGGGCGCCAAAACATATGTTCTATATAGATTTATCATTACACAATCTGTTAGCTAGAGTAGAGTAGAGTTTTAGATATATTTATGTTAGTTATCTACCTGTTTTTTGATGCGCGAAATAAAATTAACCCTTGGAAGCATCTCCCACCCCTAGTATAAGTGTGTACACCTATTGGTGAAGCTACGCCCCTGATGCCCCCGCCCCCTCCCCCTATCGCATTTCGCTTCCTATGGGTCTGGGGCTACAGATAATCAAGGCACAAGCAAACCACATAGGAGGTAACTACTAAACAAGGCGCAGTAAGGTGTGGCAAAAGTACTTTCCCTTAGAATAGTAGTTTTTTTTGATAGTATTTGTAAATCAGTACGCAGTACGTTGTGTACTTACAGAGGAGAATCTGTTATTCTTTCCCAATAAACGCGTTTACACTAAAACTATTATTTGCATTGCAAACAGTTTGGAGCCAGATCAGACGCCGGGTAACCCGGCGTCTGATCAGGCTCCAAACTGTTTGCCACCAAGATAAACAAGAATTATCAGAATTGTCCAAAAGTTGTTCTTTTCTACGTGTTAGTGCTTTGCGTTTGCGTACGTTTGCGTTTAAACGGGAAAAAATAACACATTCTCCACTGTAAATATGGAGTATAAAATCCCAGTAAAATATAGTGGGCGAGGGAGAAAGTTTACTGGCAGTATATACTCCATATTAGGTACTCTACACATTGTATAACGAAGTTATCACACCGATTGCATTTTATTTCCAGCATTTTGTACAATTGCATCATACATGTATAGCTTTGAGCGGACGTCCATCCTTTTTAAAAGCAACCACTTCTGAAATGCTATACAGGATGTCCCCAAAAAATCCAGAACCATAGTTTAAAGATGTATTTTTTCCTAAAGTAAACTCAAACTTTAAAAATACAAATACATTGTATGCAGTTTTGTAGATACACCATTTTTGTATTTTTGTGCCAAATTGCAGTTAAATATATGCATTGTAAAGCATAGTCTAACAATCAATGCAACCGTTTTATTTATTATTATTATTATTGTTATTATAATTATTATTATTATACCCGATTTATATTATACCGCTCTGTTCACACAAGAGTTGTATGTTCAAAAGCGCTTCACATGAAATTATATAAATAGAGGATCTTAAATGATTGTTCATATTTATTTGATTTTTTAAAATGATCTTTTTGAAACAATAAAAACGAGCTTTAGCGAGTTTTTTATCGTTTCAAAAAGACGAATTTAATAAATCAAATAAATATGAAACACGAATATAAGGTCCTAGTTGTATCATATCAAACACACACTCATATTTACAGCCCATTTCTCAGGAGTAAGGTAGATTGTAGTAAGGTATTATTTATATAGAAACCATCAATGGAAGGCGAAATGAGGTTTTCTAAGTGCCTAGGTAAAAGTACATGTAGTTCAAATTTCTCATTGTTTTATTGATTAAGTGTCACTAATTGTCACTATATAAGCTATTATTCGATTTAGATTTAGAATTTTTCTGATTATTATGTGAACTGTGAAAGGTGATTAAAATCACGTCGAAAACAAATTTGATATAGTGTTTAACCCTTCACATCATGACGTCACAAATATTTTCCATATAAGGAAAAACAGTCGAAGACACATACGGTTTGTGTAGTGTCTACCCATCACTGTGACACTGTCACTGTCGATTTGGTTAAAAAATCGTCTAAATTTTGGAACATTCGGCCATTTATCTGTGCTATTGTGAATATGGAAATTTCCACAGTGAATTGGAGCGCCGAAAATGTTGTGTTGAAACCGCCAGAGACATGTATGGTTGATGACCTAGATTTTGTACATTCAACTTTGAATCGTGTTCTTTCGAGCAGAGTGAATGCAGAGTTTTTGGTTGGGATTCAGACTTGCATACGTTTCAGTGTTGATTTCTACAGGCTTGTTTTAAACCAAAGATCGTGCGTTCAATAAACGGATGCTAGTGCAGTTTTTTTTGTTTGAGTTCTGGTGGCAACACTAGGATAGATAGAAAGCATGGCTGGGACAAGAGTAGCCGGTATGTCTTTTCTCTGCATAGATCAAAATGGTTTAAAAAATATTGTGGCTAATGATATTAATATGACAGCGATCAGGATTTGTATGATACATGTATGACCAAAGTTTAGGCGAAACAGCCCGAACATTACGTCCCTTGGGGCTTCGCCTGACGTACTGGTTTTGGTTTGCCTGTCTGTAAACTGCAGATCTCATGGTCAATTGTACCGTAGGGATCCTATCGTATAAAATGTACTGAAACCTCTGAATACCGTTGATTTTATTGTTCCTAGTCTAAGCTAGGTCTAAGTCCGCCATTTTTTGTTTTGACAGCGCGTATGAATATTACATGTATTCGGTCGTACAGTGTAATAAAGATGTGTGTGTTACCAAAATCATATCATTATTCACGCGCAGAACCTCGGAATATGATATAAACGTACCTACAAACGAGAAAAGACAAATAACTACATTGGCAATAAACATGGCACATTATGGAGTTACACGGAAACATGGAAATTCTTTCAATTTTAATACTAAGATTATAAAATTGTTATATGTAGTAAATTTGTAAAATCAACTTTAAATAATTTAATATTGCTGGTTTTCATTACATTTGGTTAGCTGTGATTGGCTGTAATTTTTGTTTCATAACTCCATGAAAAAAATAAAATTCAGGCCAAGCCTTGTCAGGACTACTTTTCCTTAGTCCAACTGCTCTTCACAAGCGCTGCATGAAGCAGGATGCCAAATGACGTCATTGACGTCGGCGTTACTACATAACAACGTCGCGTTTTGGCGGAAAATATATATGGCGGAGGGACTACAACCTACGTTTTAAAAGCGTTAAAAAAGAACATTCGCATCAGATTCTCTATTTAACTACTTTCTTAAATTCAGAAGTGATATTAAATTATAAGGAATAATTCGGAATATTTATTGTATTCATGGAGGTATGAAAAAAACACCTGGTCACACTTTTGTATGAAACCGCTTCGCGGTTTCATACAGTGTGACCAGGTTTTTTTTTCATACCTCCATGAATACAATAAATATTCGAATTATTCCTTAAATGAATCAAATAATTGAAAGACCAATGGCATGATTTAAAACATAGTGATTTTTTTGTTGTTGATTTTTTGTTTTCAGTATAGAGCCAGAGAGTAGTTCACAAATTGTTAAAAGAATGTTAAAAACAATACTCTCCGTGTTTGTTTTTTAGTATTGTATAATACATGGCTGAGATACACCCTTAATTTATAAAAATAAAGATAAAACTGTCCAAGAATTATACCACAGACCCCCTGCCAACTGGTTTCAGAGCGATTGGGCAATCCCTACCAGCAAGATTCACCAGACAGGCACAATGTCAACGGTACAACTCCCATTTAAACACACAGCATCTACAGCAAGAACACAGTCCATAGGTAGCAGTCATTGATTTCTGCTTTTTTCTTATAACAGATATTAAAGAAGTGTGTTTTCAGACGATTTTTTGAAGATTGCAATTGAGCTCGCATCTCTAATGTCTGATGGTAGAGTGTTCCAGAGCTTTGGAACTTCACCAAACGACTTCTCGGTACAACCAGCGATACTGATTTACTCGCAGACCGCAACTCTCTTTGAGGTCTACATGTATACACGCCCAGCATACTAACATTGTACCTTGGAGAATCATTTCACATGGCTTTGTATGTGAGTGTCAGAATTTCGAAATCAATTCTGTATTGAACTGGAGACCAGTGAAGCTCCTTCAAGACTGGAGGGATGTGATTGTACCGAGGAGACCTGGTAATGATGCGAGCTGCTGTATTTTGTACACGCTGTAGTTTTCGTAGTTAGTTTTGGGGAATCCATTGTAGTAGTGAGTTGCAGTAGTCAATTTTTTATTTTTATTTACCTGTATACGTAACAATTGTCCCAGAAACCAACACTTATAGATGCTGCACATGTAAATTAAGTGTAGTTTGTTGGCGTTTTTTTCATTGATTACAAACTGCCTGTCATTTGTGCGTATTTCATCGTGTTTTCCAGTGCATATAATACCTACCAATGGCGGTTACGAAACGCTACATATGTTTATCTTATATTCCACTCTGTCAGATTATTCTTGACAATCATTTATTTGCGCTGTTTATTTCATTACCAATATATCTGTACAGTGTTACATCCACGATGGAACAATATTCCTGTTTTGTTTTAGAACAGGACATTGCTAAATTATTCTGAAATACAAGAGTCCTGCAGAGACACTGTGATAAAAATGACGATCATCCCTTTCACTGCCAAATCTTTCGTGAGATGTTTACCCCCTCACCGTTTCATTGTCGTCTGCTTCAATTAAGTTGTCTGCAATGACGTCTGATCAGGATCCAAACTGTTTGCAAAAGCGCTTTTAAGCGTCATTGGGTGTGAAAAGGGTTAAATATTACACTGGATGGCACAGAAAACTCGATTAATAACCGATAAATTAAAATTAAATTGCATTGCGTTATAGGCAACAAAATCAAATAAAATATATTGGTGTGTTGTTTGATTACGTATCAAAAGCCAAAAATGTGCTGTACAGTAGAAACGGCTTAATAGTTATGCACGCCACGTCAAAGAAATATCGAGACCATGTTAAAAACGGATTTCGATTGCTTTCATTAAAACGCTCATATCTTACACACTGATAAATATTTTTAAACCAAATTTGGACAATATATGACAAAATACCGTATCTTCTTATCTATATATTGATTTAGTGAAATACTTTTATTGGTAGGAATTGTATATATTGCATATTGGACTCCGGTTTCCGTTCTTTTGGCACACGCTGTAGATGGATGAGTTGAGTTTTACAACACTGCAACACAAAATATGTCATATAGCGCCGATGAATGATAAGGGGACGTGAGATGAGATGATGGTTATGATGATAATTTCAGGAAGATAATTTTGAATAATCTCATTCGTTGCAAAGCCATCACACTGTTTTCTTTATAGTTGTTGGCAGAGGGGATAATCATTGGTCAAATAAACAGAAAATTTAATATTCCCAGTAGCAATTAAGCGCTAGAACCACGACGTGGTAGTGAGGTCCCTGAGAAAGGCTATACAATAGCACCTTATCTAAACAGTTGACTAAATCTATAAAATTATATACGCATCATTTCGTATTATTTTCTGTTATATGCGTTAACACTTTACTCTAAAATTATGCTGAAACTTGTATATCCATTGCGAACGGTATGGATCCTGGTCAGGCTCTAGAAAGTTTGCATCTCACATTGAAATGGATGGGCAGAATTGGCAAAACGTTACCATTTTCTATATTTAATATCAATGCGTTTTCGTTTCGTTTGCGTTTAAACGAGAATAATAACGTCTTCACTCTATGTGGTTTGTAAAAAAAAAATTCAGTCGAACTTCGATATCTCGAACTCTGTTATGTCGAACATGAAATAATGTAATTCATATCTCGAAATATCGGTTAGTTCGAGTTGAGCGAGTTCGAAATATCGAAGTTCGACTGTATATTTGTTTGGTGGACGTTTGTACGGATAGATTTCGGACGGTCGAAACATAGAGCACCCTACGGAAATTGTGTCGCCTGTAACATTTCTCGGAGATTATTTGGAAAATTCTAATTTTCAATTTAGTCTAGTCCATTTTTGACATTTTAGGGTTGATATTTACATTATATGTCAGAATGATTAACAGTGTAGATCCGGATGAATGAGAGGGCTCCTTAAGGAGCCCTCTGTTCAGGGTCTACACTTTTTGCATAGGACATTTGAATTTCTAACATGTTTACTGTACACTGTTTGCAAATGACGCATATATGCGTGACTTGGGTTCAAAGAGTTAAAATAGCAGATTTGTAAACAGTTGTGATCCAAATGAGACGCCGAGTTACTTGGTAAATACGGCTTTTTGGGATCCTGGTCATGGAATTTGTGTAACCAAAATTGGGTCATTTGATTCTCTATTTATTTAGATACTACCAGTACATGTACCACGTACAGTGGAGAAAACGTTATTCTTTCAAAGTAAACGCGTTTACACTAAATATATTATTTCCAATGCAAACAGTTTGGAGCCAGATCAGACACCGGGAAACCCGGTGTCTGATCAGGCTCCAAACTGTTTGCCGTCCAGGTTAAAATCAGCACACAGAATTGTCAGAATATTGTCATTTTTAGCATTTCATTACAATGCGTTTGCGTTTCGTTTGCGTTTCGTTTGCGGTTTAAACAGGAAAGAATAATGTCTTCTCCACTGTATAGACTATACAAATATATAGACATGTAATACAAGAATAGCACAATAATTGTTAAATACAGAGGTTACAGTGGAGAATGTGTTATTCTTTCCCAATAAACGCGTTTACGCTAAAACTATTATTTGCAGTGCAAACAGTTTGGAGCCAGATCAGACGCCGGGTAACCCGGCGTCTGATCAGGCTCCAAACTGTTTGCCACCAAGATAAACAAGAATTATCAGAATTGTCCAAAAGTTGTTCTTTTCTACGTTTTAGTGCTTTGCGTTTGCGTACGTTTGCGTTTAAACGGGAAAGAATAACAAATTATCCACTGTAATACAAGAATAGCACAATAATTGTGAAATACAGAGATTGTCTCTATGGCTGTCCTACAGGAGAGACTTGATTCTGTTCTCAATAAAAGCGTCTGTGTAAACACAATAATGTCCATTGCAAACATTTTAGAGCCAAATTAGACGCCGAGTAACTCGGCATCTATCAGACATAAAAATGTTTGCTACTTAGTATGCATCATGACGTCAATATGTTCAGGGCTTTATATTTTCTATATTTTATCGCATTACGTTTGCCCTCCGTTTCGTGTAACCAATTACTACGCATTTGTTACACCTTAAATATACTCCTCCATCGAAGAAAATAATTCCATTTTATACAGTCGTGAATATCCTGCATGAAAAACATTTTCTGTATTCAGATGGTAGCTTAACTCTTTCCTCCCCGAAACCTCAAATGGAGAATTCTAACTTTCAATTAAGTCTAGTCCATATTTTACATTTTAGGGTTGATTTTTACAATATATGTCAAAATAACAAACAGTGTAGACCCTGATCAGAGGGCTTCGTAAGGAGCCCTCTGATCAGGGTATACACTGTTTGCATAGGACAAGTGTACTCCTCACATGTATGCTGTTTGCAAAAGAATCATATAAGCGTGACTAGGGTTCAAAGAAGAGACGATTCTAATGAGAAGTGACACCATAGGTTTGAAACTAGAAATAAAGATTTTAATTTTTGAAATACTCCCCTTATCTGGAACCCTGAGAGTGAATCCAATTATCCTTTCTCATAGTTTCAGAATTAATTCACCTTTATATATGCATGACATGTTTACCCCTATGAGTTATATCCATAGGTATTCGACAAGATTTAACTCGTTTGTAGATACTTCTTCAGATACTATTCAACACTTAATTAAGATTTTCCATCCCAAAGGTAAAAGGTTTTGGCAAAAAGACATTCTCATACTCTGGATGCTGTTTATGGAATAATCTGACACAGTCAATAAGGAATATGAAAATTATTTCAGCTTTTAAGACCATTGTTAAGGAATATCTTTTATACGTCCAACTCTAAAGTTGGTCGTATATTGGCATGGCCATGTCCATCAGTGCGTACGTTCGTCCGTAAACATTTTCTTTGTCCGACGTTTTTCCGGAACACTGTCAAAAGGATATAAATGAAAATTCACATAAATGTTATATGATTTTTCTTTTTCGTAACACATTTATCTACCCTTGATGCACGCAGATATACTATAACTTAAAGGCTGTCAGCGGGCGTAAGGATACAGTGGAGAATCTGTTATTCTTTCCCAATAAACGCGTTTACGCTAAATCTATTATTTGCAGTGCAAACAGTTTGGAGCCAGATCAGACGCCGGGTAACCCGGCGTCTGATCAGGCTCCAAACTGTTTGCCACCAAGATAAACATGAAATATCAGAATTGTCCAAAAGTTGTTCTTTTCTACGTTTTAGCGCTTTACGTTTGCGTACGTTTGCGTTTAAACGGGAAAGAATAACAGATTCTCCACTGTACCGTTTGTGGTGCTCTCGTTAAAAGTTTTTGAATAATGGTTAACTTACATTACATAACTGTTTCACCAGCGATTTTACCTCCCTATGTCTAAATGAACTCTTCTCTTTTGATCCCTTTCTTAACTTTTATATATCTTAAAAACCATTCAGTTTAATTAATGTGATATTTATAACTTGTAATTTATGTCACACAATAATGTATCATAAGGACCACCATGGAAATAAGAGTATACGTTCACTCTTTTTTGTGTGTGCTATCCTTATCGTATAATGGTTCTTTTTTATATGGCCTTGTTTATACAGCATGCTTACTGTTTTGCTATGTCTTAATCAATATAGGAGTAAACTACATCTTTTTGACGTTCATGACGGTATGACTACATTAGCTTCGTAGGGGGTAAGTTTCGTAAACGCCCGGAGGGCGTTTACGTCGAAGCTAATGTAGTCATACCGTCATGAACGGCAATTCCTTATATTTATATTTTTTATTTTCTTTCTTATCCATTTAATGTGTAGTTTGAGCAGATTTGTTTTCATGTATATGAATATATCATATACCGGCCAAATAGGTTTGATAGATGTAATAGCGAAGTAATAGCCATTCCAGTTTCTAAATATGGTGTCAAAAGTAGTCCTTTCTACATGTACTGTATTTGACACTATTTGCATGATAATTTCAGGGGTTTACCCAGTAAACTTTCTCGCTGTGCTTTAAAGGGACTCGCAACCGGATGGTGTACTTGTCAAAATAAAATAAAATACTCATATAAAAGCAAATTTGTGGCATTATTTGGCTTCTGACATTAAAAAAATATGATCAGTCCAAAAAAAGTCTCAAGAATCGTCACCGAATCTTAGATTTTTAGATATTTTCCATTGTTTTTCTATAGCGTTAGCTAACGGTATAGTTGTTGTTGTTGCTTTTCTACACGGGCTCAGACATAAACACGAGCCGAATTACGAAGTTGTATGCACTTTCGATCGCTACACATTGAAATACGTTAAATCGATCCGAGATAAACGGATAGTTCCGTGGTCCATTGGTCTAAACGGTTTCCCCTATTTTGCCTTCTGTCCGCCAATGCCGGGCCGCGGGTTCGAATCCCACCAGAGACCAATATTTTTTTTTATTGAAATACATTTTTTTAAACAGAATTTCTTATCCTAAACTAATTCTTTACCATTTATATAAGCGTTTGACACATATTTACAAATTACTATTTTTAATGTACCATCTGGTTGCGAGTCGCTTTAAGAACGCTCGTAAGAAACTAAAACAAAACTTTCAATCTGAATATCCATTATCGAAGCATATTTTAAACAATTAGGTGGCGCAAGTTTTTATACACGCTTTACACATAGCAACGCGAATAGCAACGCTGAAATGCGACTACACAGCGTGTACACACACTAGACCGCTATCCGAAGCATATGTAAACTAGAACAATTTCGGCCGATACACAAACAATTACACATAGGATAGTTTAAATATGTCAGAACGGAACATAACGTTCCCAATTTAGAAAGTGTGAATGCATTATTTTGCTTTATGTTTGAGCGACTTTCCTATGTAATTCTGGTGAACAAATTGTTTGAAATTTTCAATTTCAAACCGTAGCTAGAAGACAACTTGTCTAATCTATAAATAGAACACCACTCACTGAAAGGGAGAGAAAGCGTACAGCTTTAATGACGGAGCGTAATATGATAATCTCCCTTAAAAACAGCATTTGTTTTTTATCGCAATTTGATTTTAACTGAACTCTCTCCGACTTTAAATAGGGGTTTTGAGATACCCAAACGAATAATCTAAAAGTAGATCCTAACTTGGTCGATAGCTCTGTCGTATGGAAGATTTTCTTCGCGGCGGAGACTCCGCCCTCTTTCTAACTGGCTGGAACCAGTTTCGATTTGTAGGTTCATCGAGAATTGACCTGCATATTTTTATTACAATTATATAGAGACTTTACACGGTGAATGTAAATATAGTGCCTTGAAAATGTACATTTTGTTTTAACTAAATCTATCTACCTATCTACTACATGTATATTATTGTAACAATGTATACAACACACACTGCATCGTTTCCAGAACACTCAAACAAAACGAATTCAACCTGAACGAAAACGGGTTCATTGTTTATCAACTACATCATATTCATCAACAAAGTCTAAATGTAAAAACTATTTCAACTAAGAAGAACGAACTATATACATGTATATCACAAACAACCCGGACATGAGATCGTCCAAAATTCATGTTTAAAAATGCTTTCTTTGTAACAAGCAATTTCTTTGGCTGATCGGTGAAGAAATGAAACATCCCGTTAGCTGCAGCCAATAAAATAACTTGTTCCATATCGCTTGCTTTAATTTCACTGTGAAATCAACATTCAAAGTAACGGCAAGATTCTGTATAAATGTTTGAACTACAATGCTCCTGTATGCCATTTACCGGTAATTAACGCTAAAATTTCACGTTCAAATTGTGTTTCTTTACTGAATTTTATAAATGAAATGGCGAGTATAAGCTGCTTTTACAGGCGTGGTATGTCGATATTTCCATGATGTCGCGTGTCAGCAGAGATCATGTCGAGTTATATACCTTGTTATATAAATAGAATAAGGGTACAAAAAGTCTACACGTGAGAACCACGTGTGCCATTAACCACTAATAATTGTTGTATTTTATGTTCACATATCCCATTGTACATTGTCATTACTATGACGTAAATGGTGTTTCCAAGTATACCTTAATCATTGATTGCTGTTATGGAGTCGTCCTGAACAGAAATCATACATTGCCAAATAACTTGAGCTAGCCAGAACACTGTATGCAGAATGAAAGCAAAGATGTCAAACATGTGACCCACCTCCATCCAGCTCATACATGTACTGGGTTCAGATACCTCTGGCATAGTGTCATCGCCAGCCGCTTCATCTTCACGAACTGGCTGAAGCTGTTTTGATCCTTGACGAGCCAATGGCGTCGTTCGCTGGTTGTTGACGTGTTGGTATTGAGCATTGATGAGTTCCCCATGCATGCCACCGTGTAAACGAGATAGCGATGAGTTGATGCCCTTTATTATACTCTTTTCACCGTTGACAGCGTGTGTACTTGTTCGATTATTGCATAGCTTTTTGCATCGGAAAATTGTGACAATTTTCCTGATATAATTTGGTACATCCTTTTTGCCGGTATTGTTGTACATGCGTAGAGAAATGATAGTACAGAAGAGGATACTGACGCTGTATGACATCATTGATATCATTTGGTAATTCATTTTAGCCAACGGTTCTGAACCCTTAGGCATGTGGTCGCTCAATATTGTCATATACACGGCAAATGAGAGAAACACAGTGATGGAAAATGATATTCTCTCGCCAGATTCCGGTGGCAACCAGAAAACCCACGTGTTCAGGCATGATAATACAAACACGGGTATGATCAAGTTGGCTATGACGTAGGAGTATCTACGTGTGAAGCTCATGGTTACTTGTAGGCCGGAGTAAGCGTTGCTCCTAATGAGTCTCACAGTTGGTGCGGATACAAACCAGGCACTGCTCTCCATGAAATCAGATACGATGTTCGAACGATACTTCGTTCGTCTTTGAATGACGAAACTAACTTCATCAGGCAGGTAACCCCATGGCAGAATTGTGATTGTACAGGACTGCGTGTCGTACGGGTAGTCTTTTACATCAACAGAACATGTCATTTTCAAGAAGTCGAAACTTTGGAAAGAAACCAGTCCATCTGCGTGTATACGAACAGAGTGTGCGTTCGTACCAGGCAAATAATGTTGATCTGGAGCATTCAGCATGACAAGATCTGGCATCCATATCTCTTCATGCGGCATTACAATGGAAGCTATGTTGCTGTAATTGGAGGGATTCCATTTGAATCGCGGATCTGTCCATTCCATATTTAGCGATGTCGTCACTTGTAATAGGCCGCTTAGATCATCGAAGTCTTGTATTGACGTCAGTTCGAATGCTACAGAAATACTGAGTAAGTCGCTCTGTTCTAAGACTGGTCTCACTCTCTTGTCGTAACCTTGCATTAGAGTTTGGTAAAAAGCATGCGTTTCGTTAATTGTTTGAGAAGACACTGCCGTGCAAAATTCCAGCAGGTATAATAGAAATCCAACCATGTAAGTGTAGACTACCATTTTTATATCTCTCGCTCCATTTCAACCTGAAACAAATAATCAGTTGAGCTCAGATCAGGGTAAGATTGCTTACCAGGGTCCAAGGTTATAACGCTTTTCATTTGAGTCTAAAGTCGTTCTCAAGCATTTGATTGGTCAGGACCAATAAAATGTTTGAGAACACTCTCAGACTCAGCTCAAACGCTTTATAACCTCGGACCCAGGAGCCCGTTTCATAATACTTTGTTCGACAAAAACGATCGTTAGTAAAAACTCAAAATACATTTAATTTCTGATTTTCCTATCTAATCCTGTCTTGTGATATCTCTTTGGAATTGTTTAATCAGGACGATTCCAAATAGATGTACAAGACAGGATTAGATGGAGAAATAAAGAATATTTGAGACTTTTATAATCTGACTTACGACAACATTAAAATTTTGTCGTACGAAGTTTTATGAAACGGGCCCCTGGTCCTTGTTACCAGTCTGAAATCGAATCTTTCAAATAGAAATCACTTTAATCGTTAAATAGTTCACGTGTTGTGTCTCGTGATTTAACTAATACGCATCCCAACTCCTATCCGTGTTTAATTGCACGATAAAACACTGGTATGAATTTATTATTTCTTAAATAACGTTTTCCGCACTGTAAGTATTTCGCTCACCAAAAGACACAAACAAATGGACTTGAAGAATCGCTAGGGGAAGGCTAATACTTTAAGTTTGTGCATACACCTACAGCATGTTGGATAATTTTTGTCTGTGTCGATTTATAAGAAATAGTACAGCCCGCTGAGGGCCTTATTGCCTTATAGTGACCGACTAGTCAGCCCCAAAATAGTTTACGGCCCGAAGCCGAAGGCTGAGGGCCGTAAACTATTTTGGAGCTGACTGGGAGGTCACTATAAGGCAAGGAGGCCCGAAGTGGGCTGTACTATTTCTTATAGTATACCGCACTTCTAATTTGGATCAAAACAGTTCCGTATATTGTCAAGTAATGTACAAGTAGGCCTATATATTTGTCCATTGATTACCTCCCTTTAAAAAATGTTGCATCGGTAGTAACAAGTAAGCTTCCTTATGTATACTTGAATCTAAACTGTCCATATTATGAAACTTATAATGTAAACTTGATTTTTAAAATAGACCGCGGCTAGTTGTTACATTTTTTACATTTTGTGTATTTTTCCAGCTATTTTAACAAATATAGAAAATCAGTGGTGCAATTCTGAGAGTATTATATGCGTTTTATTTAAACAAGGGCTAGTTTAGGATATATATCTAAAGGTAACGAATATGTTAACAGAGTTAAATAGTCTTTGTAGTGTATCAACAAACCCCATGTTCGGGGCTAGTTGGTACATAGTATGGGGCTACTTGATACACGTCACTAGCTAACATCATTGACGTCTGAATTATAATTCTAGCACACAGAAACACACCCTTCACTTCAGTTTGAAACATTTGCACATTCGACATAAGAGTTATTCACTGCAATCAACATAATTATTTAATCCGTTTCTCACAGGGCTTCGAGTTTGAGTATTAGTCAAGGGCTCAATAATAACTAGGCAATACTAATCATCACCATCAGATGGTTCTACACGTTTTGCCTTCTTTAAAAGTTTTTATGCGCTTTAAGTTTCTTCCTCTTATTGTTGTTTAATGTTTGCTTTGACGTCATTGCCTTCTTCAGCTGTTCTTATTCAATTGCTTTTTTCTCAAGTCTGTCTGACAGTATTGCCCACATTGGCTTTTGCGAATTTATGAGTCCATTTTTCTAAGTTGTGTTGTTGCAAAGATCTCAAAAGATCTTGACAGAACACTTTTTAGATATTTTGACTTAAGAAAATGCTGAAATGATATCACCTTTTAGAAAAGGTTATATGACATATTCAAACTGGTGATATTATCTATTGGTTTTCTTAAGTGATATCACTTATTCGAATTAGTGATATCACTTATTCCAATAGGTGATGTCGCATATAAACATTCTGAAAAAGTGATATCACCTAATGAACAAATAATATCATCTTTATGTACTTGAATAGGCTTGTGATATCACCAATGTGCCGTTTTACTTTTTATTCCAATTTGGTGATATCACCAATTTGAATAGGTCATCTCACTTATTCGAATACAAGTATGTGCTATCAGTTAAGAATTTTCTTAAGTAGTTTCACCTTTTCGAATAAATAACACCACCTATTGTGATAAGTGATATTGATCAACTATTGGATTACGTGATAAATTATCTATTAAAATTAGCGATATCACCTATTCGAATTAAAGTAAATTTATTTATTTATTTAGGTGATATCACCTACCTGTATTTGAATACGTGAACTCACCTATTAACTTTCTGATATAGTGATATCATCTATTCGAATGAGTGATATCACATATTAAATGAGTAATTGTAGACTTTATTTGAATAGGTGATATTACAAAGTGTGAATAAAAGTAAGACAATATCCCAATGGCATATAGATCTATCCCAGACAGATTTACTTCAAAACCTTTCATATCGTTTGATAGTAAGGTAGCTTTCGGTCGGCCCTAGGTTTCCCTTACAACTGACGGGATGTCATAGCCAACCTTAATGCTCTCACAACCACTTTCCTCAATATTATGGACTTGCATACTATGAAAAAGTCCATGCTTAAAGGTATGGAAAGGGAACGAATGCTTTTTTACCCGTTCAATGACCGTTGTTGCTGCTAACATAATTGTATCTGGTCATATATAAATTGATATACCTGCTGGTTTTCTTTTTATTTGCGCCATCCTAAAACAAAATTACCTGAAATGCATCCTATTTTCAACCTTTCTCTTTTTAATTAAAGCAGTGTGCATCTCTAGATCTGCCTAGAAATGTTAGAATATAGTTTATTTTGACATATAATGATGTTATAGTTTGACGGGGCTAGTGGATACACTGTATAAACTAGCCCCAGTCCATGTGTATCAGTAGTTGTATCAATTAGCCCCATGCCACCTTCCTATAAAGTGGACTCGTCTTTGCTATCTCGATGAAGACAGTTCCAAAGGACGCTCGAGCTATCGCCACTGGTCAAGACGTCATATTTCAAGTTGAAACGTACACATAAAGTAAAATCACAAAAGTAAAATTACTCAAAATACACCAAATTTACTTATGTTGTTATGAATCATACAAATGTACCTAAGAAAAGCATTTATCGTCGTAGAGCGTTGACGTTCATGGCAAAATGGTCGCAATAAGTTACTGTTTTAAAAAATTAAGCGCCGAGGCGTTATTTGTGACGTCACTCATTAGTATGCATGCTGTACCATCTAGCCCCGTGTATCAACTAACCCCAATCTCTTTGATTAAATCGCAAACAATCAAAGCTAATGTTTTGTAAAAAAAATAATATTTAAACGTTTAATAAGACTAAAACAGATCAACGCTTTAAGAAACAACAGTTATCTCTTATATTTATCATAGATAAATTTCAATTCAAAATACATTTCACATTGTATTTACAAGTAGATCTTCTCGGACATGGCTAATATTTGCTAAAAGTGACGGTAACCCTTTTAAGCAGTTATTTTAAATTTCATTACGCAATCATCACAACGTCATCACATAACGTCAACTGTGCTCAGCGGGCACTATTAGCGGGCACTACCGTAAAATAGTGACCGCTAGCTCGTACAAAGATAAAGAAGGAGCGTACGTAGGTAAGGTATACTATAAAAGTTTATTCATCAAATTATTATGCGGATGCCAAATAATCTAAAAGTAGATGAGACGCAAAATGACTCGGCGTCTTGACTGTTCAAAACAAAAATACAATATTAACATTTTACCCGGTATCTCAAATACGGCCATAGTGTGCAAATTGCTTAACCCGTTCAGGAGATTTTTAATAGGTAATTAAACTCTGTTAAACACTTCGCCGCCCTAAATACGCTTGCACATTCAGCTACATTGTACAGTGGAGAAAACGTTATTCATTCCCGTTTAAACGCAAACGAAACGCAACACAATAAAATCGAGAAAATGACACTATTTTGATAATTCTACCTTTTTATTTTAATCTGAGTGGCAAACAGTTTGTAGCCCGATCAGACGCCGGGTTACCCGGTGTCTGATCTGGCTCCAAACTGTTTGCATTGGAAATAATAGTTTTAGCGTAAACGCGTTTATTTGGAAAGAATAACTTTTTCTCCACTGCAGCTTGGAACAAGTTCATATGCCAATTGCCTCATCGTCTGAATAGGATAAAAACTGTTCGACACTCATTTCAATGTTTCTTTAGTCAACATGCTTAAAGATAAAAATCTAGATTTTACGAAATCTAATCAGCAGACAAAAGCGATACTGTTTACTGGCAACAAGGTTTTAAAGAATAAAAAATGCTATTTATAATGCAAACTTACTTCAAAAGTCCGATTTTCGAAGTCGCTACAAATAAAATGTCCTTCCCCTTCAAAATACGGATCCTTTCGCCAACAGGTGTGGGCCTTAAGTGAAATTATTCTGGAATTTGATCATTAACCCTTTCACCAATTTGACGTCATCTGCATTTAACAATTGTCGTCTGCTTTTATTTCTCACATTTCAATTTTAGATAAATTTAGTACAGTAATATCGCACTGAGCATCAAACAGATTGGATCCTGATCAGACGTCGCGTTACGCGGTGTCTGATCAGGATCCAAGCTATTTGCAAAAATTCATGGTATTCGTGGTTAGGTAGTGAAGAGATTAACAATATTTCAATTAAAGATAATTAAAAATTAATGCAGTGTCCAATTTACAATAGATCTAAGTATACACTAATGTGCGCAATTATACTAGATCAATCCATTATTCCATCCCAGTCCTGTGATATGGTTAAACTTTATCATGCTGCATGTATGCAAGTATCGTCTGCTACAGTGGAGAATCTGTTATTCTTTCCCGTTTAAACGCAAACGTACGCAAACGCAAAGCACTAAAACGTAGAAAAGAACAACTTTTGGACAATTCTGATATTTCATGTTTATCTTGGTGGCAAACTGTTTGGAGCCTGATCAGACGCCGGGTTACCCGGCGTCTGATCTGGCTCCAAACTGTTTGCACTGCAAATAATAGTTTTAGCGTAAACGCGTTTATTGGGAAAGAATAACAGATTCTCCACTGTAGGAGAAGGCGTTACCATTTTCCTTATTGAACGAAATGAAACGCAGACATTGTGCAATAAAATGTAAAAAATGACAGCCTTTTGAAAAGTCGGAAGATTAATTTTAAGTTTGGTGACAAACATTTTAACTTAGATGTATCCACAGAAAGAAACACGCCCAGTGTCTGATCTGGCTCCAAAACAGTTTGCAACCAAACTCACAAATGCATCCATAGCGTACGGCATGTGACCACTGGCACCAGAATTGTGTACTTATTATTGTTGTTGTTGCTGCTAAGGTTTATAGTCCCGCATAAGCTTCATCAGATGCGTCATCCCATTGTCTCAGGTTTGGGACAATGGTCAGCATCGTGTACTTATTATTGTTATGTTATTACTGTATTTATACCTCTACCGGTCTTGATCTATATGGAATTAAAACATGTTTATAGATTTATAGACTCTATGCCTCTGTCGGTCTGTAGGCTATCTGTTGTAAGACTTTTCCATTATGGGAGACTTTTCAATTATGTGAAATTAAAAATATATATAGAATAGATGTGTAGACTCTAGATCTCTACCGGTCTGTAGACTATATATTATAAGATTATTTGTCAGTATTAGAATTATTATTATTATTAGTAGTATTATCTGTTGTATATTTTGTCTCTACCGGTCTGTAATGTCTATAAAATAATAATAGTAATAATAATACATGTACCCGCAACCGTGGCCTAGAGGTTAGGGCGTCCACCTCGGAAGCGGGAGGTCAACGGTTCGAATCCCGGTGCCGGTTACGGGGTTGAGACTGATATGGCCGGTAAGTGGAGCCGCCAACTAGTTAAACGAAAGGTTACCGCATGCCCGTCTCTGCCAGGCGCCCGGCAATAAGAGAAAGGATTCGGTAGGTACTCTGTGCGCAAAAAGGATAGGTGTCTCATAAGCCAAAACTGGCTGGCCCTTTCAATAGGGGTGACACTATAATAAACAAAGCCTTTACCTATAATAATAATAAGAAGAAGAAATAAAGTGTTATGTGTGTAGACTATATGCCTCTATATCGGTCTGCTATCTATTAGTATATTAAGACCTTATAATATTAATAGATAGTACAGAACTATAGAGGCATAGAGTATACATGTACACATATACATGTATATCTATATTTAAATTTAAATTCCCATATAAAAAACAGCACAGACCGGTAGAGGAATACATAAAAATATATATATCGAAGTCCCTAACTCTGGTACAGTGGATAATCTGTTATTCTTTCCCGTTTAAACGCAAACGTACGCAAACGCAAGCACTAAAAAGTAGAAAAGAACAACTTTTGGACAATTCTGATATTTCATGTTTATCTTGGTGGCAAACTGTTTGGAGCCTGATCAGACGCCGGGTTACCCGGCGTCTGATCTGGCTTCAAACTGTTTGCACTGGAAATAATAGTTTTAGCGTAAACACGTTTATTGGGAAAGAATAACACATTCTCCACTGTACCAGTGGATGTGACGTCCGATTATCACAGAAGGTGTCGTCCCTGTGACGTCCCACAGTGACAAGCAAGAAGATGACGTCCTATATAATATATATCGCGACCAATCCAACGACGATTCATTTTTAAAAGATAATTACGTTTTAAAAAGCAGTTTAAAATGGGCTGAATATGAAGCAGAAAGCTTCTGCAATGGTCTGGCTCCAAACTGTTTGCATAGGAAATAATAGATTTAGCGCAATTTTTTAAGCGTTTATTGTGAAATAATAACGTCTTCTCAACTGCAGTCGAGATTACAGATCAATTCCGTGATGCTTATGTGTACGCCATATAGAAATTGAACACCTACATTGTACAAACGTTCAATATCACTTGTAATCATTAAATAATAACTCGACAATCTTACGACATTGCTTTGTCAGTGGATCAAATAATGACCATAGCAAAGTTAATAATATTACACGCAATGCATTTTTATCTACAGTGGAGAATCTGTTATTCTTTCCCAATAAACGCGTTTACGCTAAAACTATTATTTGCAGTGCAAACAGTTTGGAGCCAGATCAGACGCCGGGAAACCCGGCGTCTGATCAGGCTCCAAACTGTTTGCCACCAAGATAAACAAGAATTATCAGAATTGTCCAAAATTGTTCTTTTCAACGTTTTAGTGCTTTGCGTTTGCGTACGTTTGCGTTTAAACGGGAAAGAATAACAGATTCTCCACTGTAACTATGGATATGTTTTACCCCTTCACTGCCTTACCCCGAGTAAGATAGTTATTTGCAAACAGTTTGCATGGAGCCTGATCAGACGCCGCGTTACGCGGCGTCTGACCAGGATCCAAACTGTTTAACACTCATTTTAGCATTTCTTACGTGAAAGTACTTAAAATTTAAATATGACAAATAAAAGCAGACGAAAATCATTTGAAATTGATGACGTCAATGCAGTGAATGGGTTAAGAGCAATTGAAAATCGCAGAGATAACAGGGAGTTTTCCTAGTAGACCCCTCAAGTTATGCGAATAAATCATGCGTAATGTCAACCGGCTGTAAATTTATCAATAACCTATGTACATCGACAATTAACCTCTTCATATACAGTGGAGAATACGTTATTCTTTCCCGTTTTTAAAAACGCAAACGTACGCAAACGCAAAGCACTAAAACGTAGAAAAGAACAACTTTAGGACAATTGTGATATTTCATGTTTATCATGGTGACAAACAGTTTAGAGCCTGAACAGACGCCGGGTTACCCGGCGTCTGATCTGGCTCCAAACTGTTTGCACTGGAAATAATAGTTTTAGCGTAAACGCGTTTATTGGGAAAGAATAACACATTCTCCACTGTAGTTATATATAAAAGTACATTGAAAGTATCGTGTGCAAAAATTGTCGTCTGCAAATATTCTCAAAATAGACGTATCTGAATTGTATTTTAATTTTTAAATATCACAGCAGAGTGTCAAACAGATGTGATACAGTAGAGACGCCGAGTAGCTCGGCGTCTCATCTGTACAGCGGAGAAAACGTTATTTTTTCCCAATAAACGCGTTTACGCTAAAACTATTATTTCCAATACAAACAGTTTGGAGCCAGATCAGACGCCGGGTAACCCGGCGTCTGATCAGGCTCCAAACTGTTTGCCACCAAGATAAACATGAAATATCAGAATTGTCCAAAAGTTGTTCTTTTCGACGTTTAAGCGCTTTGCATTTGAGTACGTTTGCGTTTAAACGGGAAAGAATAACAGATTCTCCACTGTACATGTATGTATAAAAGTACATTGAAAGTATCGTGTGCAAAATTGTCGTCTGCAAATATTCTCAAAATAGATGTATCTGAATTGTATTTTAAATATCACAGCAGACTGAGCAGAGTGTCAAACAGATGTGATACAGTAGAGACGCCCAGTAGCTCGGCGTCTCATCTGTATCCAAACTATGTACAAAGATTATCACAAATGTCTCCCGAGAGGAGAGAAACTCAATAAGTGTATTCTTTCGTTTCAATCCTTTTCCTAAGTATTGTAAAATAACGTTAGCATGTATAATTGTAATCATATGTACTTCTGCAAATAAATATGTTTAAACTAAATGTCTCCCGATCCTTACAGAAGTTTAACTCTTTACCTTTTAGCGCATTCAATTTATTCCTCCGCCAAAGAAAACAATTCAAATTTATACAGTCGTGAACATGTACAATAAGAAATATTACCTATCTAATACAGTGGAGAATCTGTTATTCTTTCCCGTTTAAACGCAAACGTACGCAAACGCAAAACACTAAAACGTTGAAAAGAACAACTTTTGGACAATTCTGATATTTCATGTTTATCATGGTGACAAACAGTTTGGAGCCTGATCAGACGCCGGGTTACCCGGCGTCTGATCTGGCTTCAAACTTTTTGCACTGCAAATAATAGTTTTAGCGTAAACGCGTTTATTGGGAAAGAATAACAGATTCTCCACTGTAAAAGTACATCGAAAGCATCGTGTGCAAAATTGTCGTCTGCAAATATTCTCAAAATAGACGTATCTGAATTGTATTTTAAATATCACAGCAGAGTGTCAAACAGATGTGATACAGTAGAGACGCCCAGTAGCTCGGCGTCTCATCTGTATCCAAACTACAGTGGCGAAAACGCTATTATTTCCCAATAAACGCGTTTACGCTAAAACTATTATTTCCCATACAAACAGTTCGGAGCCAGATCAGACGCCGGGTAACCCGGCGTCTGATCAGGCACCAAACTGTTTGCCACCAAGATAATCATGAATGACCAGAATTGTCCAAAAATTGCACTTTTCAACGTTTTAGTGTTTTGCGTTTGCGTTTCGTTTCGTTTAAACGGGAAAGAATAACGTTTTCTCCACTGTATGTGCAAAGATTATCACAAATGTCTCCCGACCCTTACAGAAGTTTAACCCTTAACCTTTTAGCTCATTTAATTTATTCCTCCACCAAAGAAAACAATTCAAATGTATACAGTCGTGAACATGTACAATAAGAAATATTACCTATCTAATACAGTGGAGAATCTGTTATTCTTTCCCGTTTAAACGCAAACGTACGCAAACGCAAAACACTAAAACGTTGAAAAGTACAACTTTTGGACAATTCTGATAATTCATGTTTATCTTGGTGGCAAACAGTTTGGAGCCTGATCAGACGCCGGGTTACCCGGCGTCTGATCTGGCTCCAAACTGTTTGCAAAGGAAATAATAGTTTTAGCGTAAACGCGTTTATTGGGAAAGAATAACAGATTCTCCACTGTAGCAGATAGTAGCTTAAAGCAGATTGAAAGTAAAGCAGAATGCGCTGTAAGGGGTCACATGTCTTCAAATAGGTCATGGGGTTAAGGATTAAATAAGAAATGTAAGGAATGGGATGATACATCATTTTATGTCTTTGAGTGGGTATGCTGGCAGCGACACCCTATGGGAAACAAAGATTGAGTGTGTTGTTCGGAGGGAGTCGTTATAGGAAGGGAAATTGGCTTCCACTAGCAAACAGCTTGAATCAAGATCAGACGTCGCGTAACGCGGAGCTTGATCTGTCAAGCTGTTTGTCACTCGTCATTTTTTTCTGTAAAAATGTCCATTAAATGAAAACAGCAGGCGCCAATTTGAGCATATGACATTGAAGCAGTAAAAGCGTTAAACATATTTGTCCTTTTAGGGTACTGTGGCAATGGTCGTTGTAAGGAGGGAATCGTTATTGAGAGGGTCGTTGTAGGGAGGAAACATTGTACACCCTTCTTCATTGCAACAACAACTTGCATAAATAGTGCCCTACTATAATGTGTCCCTGCTTTAACTCCGTCACTGCCTTATCCCGAGTACATTAGTTACAGTGGAGAATCTGTTATTCTTTCCCGTTTAAACGCAAACGTACGCAAACGCAAAGCACTAAAACGTAGAAAAGAACAACTTTTGGACAATTCTGATATTTCATGTTTATCATGGTGGCAAACAGTTTGGAGCCTGATCAGACGCCGGGTTACCCGGCGTCTGATCTGGCTCCAAACTGTTTGCACTGCAAATAATAGTTTTAGCGTAAACGCGTTTATTGGGAATGAATAACAGATTCTCCACTGTACTTGCAAACGGTTTGACACTCATCTAGATATTAGTTTTGTCAAAATACCCAAATTCTAAAATCACGACATTTTGCGTTGTGCAGTTGCTCTGCTTAGGAATTTTTCGGTTACAACAATAGATAGGTCGTGTCCACCATAATAACAGTGTTCTATTGTTTTGTCGATTTCGCTGTTATGTGAAACTATCATGGGATGAGCATGTAATGGCCAATAGAATTGATCAGACTTTATAGCATCTCTCTAGAGAGTTACTTTAACCCTTTCATCACCAATTTTAGCGTGCCTGTTTACCCTAAACAAAGCCATGTCATCGGCTGCCTGAATATCGTTGTCTGTACTGTCGTCCCAAAGTTAGATTAAACTCCTTCACTGCCATGACGTCATCAAATTAAAACAATTCTCGTCTGCTTCTATTTCTAAAAAAATAATATTTAGGTATTTTTACTTAAGAAATATTGAAATGAGTGTCAAACAATTTGGATCCTGATCAGATGCCGCGTTACGCGGCGTCTGATCAGGATCCAAACTGTTTGCAAATACAGTGGAGAGTCTGTTATTCTTTCCCGTTTAAACGCAAACGTACGCAAACGCAAAGCACTGAAACGTAGAAAAGAACAACTTTTGGACAATTCTGATATTTCATGTTTATCATGGTGGCAAACAGTTTGGAGCCTGATCAAACGCCGGGTTACCCGGCGTCTGATCTGGCTTCAAACTGTTTGCACTGCAAATAATAGTTTTAGCGTAAACGCGTTTATTGGGAAAGAATAACAGATTCTCCACTGTAACTTCTGTACTCGGGGTAAGGCAGAGAAGGGGTTAATGCAGTACTAAGTACATGTTTAATGGAAGAGATATTCCGAATGAGTGCCAAACAGTTTAGAACCTTAACTGCCATGGCGTCTAATCTGGATCCACACTGTTTTCAATGTCGTTTTTAATCGTCTATGGTGTTAGAGGGTTAAACGTCTCAATGACGTCAATAAATTAGATGGCAACAACAACAACATCAGCAAATATAACGACTATGATTAAACCATTTACGCAAAGTGGATTATCCCATGCATATATATTGGATGTGTGCACTTTTCTTTTCTAAGGGGTGCCTGGTCTAAACTTTCGTTTTGTTTTATATTGAAATTCCTATCAGCAGACAGTGTAGTTTTCTAAACTTTGATCAGACGCGGCATAATGATGTTTGCCTATCTCCCTCTTATGGAAAACTAGCCACAAATGGGTTAACCCATTTTATGCGGGATACACTTTTAGGTGTACCTCTAAGCAAACAGTTTTGATCTCAGATCAGGACCCACACTGTGGGGTATGATCTGAGATAAAAAAAACTGTTTGCAGCTAGTTCAGTATTCTATCAGAAACTGCTAAAATCTTTTGCAAATATTTCAGTTCCACACCCACTGCAGACGACATTTTAAAATGGCCGACAAATATTACCCAGCATACAACAGTTAGGTTCCATGGCAGATGAGACACAATTCATTCGGTATTATAGTGAATGGTTTCAATAAGTATCACAAATTCTAAAATATATTTGACCTCTTTCTCTGATGTTCCTACATGTACAACAGGGCTTCCATTTCTACGGATTTTTTCTAAATCTTCGGTATTTTTTTCCAGTACATTATAGCTTAAAGCAGGCTGAATGTAAAGCAGAATGCGCCTTAAGGCGCATTCTGCTTTACTTCCAGCCTGCTGTAAGTAGTCACATGCCAACAAAACTAGAAATAGGATATGGGGTAAAGGTACGATTCGTACAATCGCACTTGCAAAATGCAAATTTTGAAACCTAAGCATTTTTCATGTCAACTTATGGCAGCCCTGGTACAATAAGAAAGACGTTATTCGAGCGAAACGCAAATGTAATTGCGCTTATATAATATGCAGAAAATGGCATCTTTCTGAAAACGTCGACGATTCTGTTTTAAAAGACTGTAGGTGTAGTTATAAATGTTGACAAACAGTAAAATACTCAAATAACAGCGAATGTGTGGCATAGTCGTGCATGTCGCATGAAATAAATATGGAGGGGTCACCCGTATAAAAGCAAACTCAAGAAAAGCACTGATTTTCGGGGTTGTTTTAGACTGTTTCCATTACTTTTTTACTCCGACCAATCTTCTTTTTTTTCAAATACCAAAGACCATTATAAAAACGGTACTAGTAGCTCCCTTGCCTGACGCTCGGCATTGTAAGGGTAGTGCTAGGAAGGTGACTGTAATGCCCAGGTAAGTATGCATGTTAATGGATACCTTGTTTGTGGCAATAAAAGCTCTACAGAGCTTATGTTGATTGTTTACCATATGCGACGTTAAATAAAGCGTGCCTTTGCCTTTGCTTTTGCCTTTGCACTATCTGGTCCAGAGTTCAGCCTGGCAGTGAGCCAGATTTTGAGAACACATACCTTAGGATACCTTAATATCTTCTGTGGACGCTGGCCTAGACCACTATGTCCGCATCTAACATCTTGTCTTCTTTACTTATGCCCGACTTTACGTGACTTCCGGTAGTTATGTCCTTTGTAAAGTCGAATCTGACTTCTTGATTTGTCCAGTGCTTGTCAAGACTGATCTCAATTTTTTTTACTGTTTCGGCTACTGTTACTTTTTCCGGTAGGTTGTTCCATATATCCACTATTTTTTGTGTGAATGAAAATGTTCTTAAATTGAGTCTGCTAAAGTGTTTCTTTAATTTCTTTCCGTGTCCTCTTGTGATTGATGAAGTATTTCTTTGTAAAAAGTTTTCTGTTGTTTTTGGGTCATAGATGTCAGATAAGATCTTGAATACCTCAATAATATCACCTCTTAGTCTCCTGTATTTTAGAGTTGGCATGTTTAGTTTCTTAAGTCTATCTGAGTATTCCATTTTTAGGGATGGTATCTGTTTAGTTGCTCGCCTTTGTACGCTCTCCAATTTTTCTATATCCCCTACTTTGTATGGATTCCAAACAGCTTCAGCATATTCTAAATGTGGTCTAACTAACCCTTGAAATAGATATTTAATGCTTTGCTCGTCTAGGTATGTGTATATTCTTCTAATAAGTCCCATAATGCATTATACTATTGACTTTGTTTATTTGTTGTTGCATATGAGTTTTGAACTGTAAATTCTGGTCTACCATTACCCCAATATCTTTTTCTTCTTTTGTTTGTGACAGTTTAATTTTATTTCCATTTTCGTCGTAAAGGTGATGCTTCACCCCATCTATATCCCTGCTTTTGTTCGACACTGTTAACGTTTTACATTTGTTCGGATGAAATTTCAACAACCATTTATTTGACCATTCTGGTAAATTGTCCAAGTCATTTTGTAGAATCCTTTCATCCTCCCTTGTCTTGATTTCCCTGTAGATTTTTGTGTCGTCAGCAAAGAGATAGATCGGAGACTGCACACATTCTGGCATGTCATTAATGTAAATGACAAACAGTGTCGGCCTAGTATGCTTCCTTGAGGGGTCCCGCTTGTTACCTTGTGCTTCTGCGATTCTGTTCCATTTACAGTTATTTTCTGATATATGTTCTTCAAGAATGCTTCTACCCAGGATATTATTGTTTTACTTATTTTATATCTTTCCATCTTTTTGATCAGCCTACGGTGAGGTACTGTGTCAAAAGCTTTCATGAAATCCATGTAAACCGAATCTATTGTTCCCCCATTATCTATAAGTTCTGTCCATTCATCCATAACTTTAAGTAGTTGTAATGTAGTTGACCGCCCAGATATGAAACCAAGCTGTTGTTTACTAAAGAAATTGTTTCTGTTCATATGATCTACTATGATTTTTCTCACAAGTTTTTCCATCAGTTTACATACAATACTTGTTAAGCTTACAGGCCTATAATTTCCAGGATCCGTTTTATCGCCCTTTTTGAAGAGAGCTTCAACAGTTGCTATTTTCCATACATCTGTGACTTCCCCCATCAGATAATGACGTGTTAAACATAATTGTCAGTGGTTTGGCAATGACATTTCCAATCTCTTTGAGCATATTTGGGTGTAAACCATCAGGGCCTGTTGACTTGTTTATGTTTAATTCTTCCAGAAGGTCCAAAACGTCCCTTTCTACTATTTCGTCCACTTTGCATTATATTGTACATCGAGTTCTTCTAATGTTGGGGTAACGCCCTGTGGCTCGTCTGTAAATACACTACTGAAGAAATTTGCCAGTGCATCGGCCTTTTCTTGGTAATTTTTTGTTTTAGTTGTTTCTCCATTTTCTTGTTTTACTTTTAGTTCGGGTATCCCGTTTTTTGGTATTTCTTTTTGAATTTGCATATTGTCAAATTTTCTTCGGATTTTTCTTCACATTTTTCGCAATTTCTTTTTCCATGTTTAATTTTGATTTCTTTACCATGCCCTTCACTTGATTTCTTAGTCTTAAAAACTCCTGGTATTTCTGTCCATCTCTTGTTTCCATGTATCTCTGCCAAGATCTATGCTTTTTCTTTATTTTCCTTATGGTTTTTTCATCCAATGGCATATAATTATGTTTTTTTGTTTTTGCTTGTGCCTTCATATTTATTTTGGGTGCAAATTTCTCTTTCTTTTATAAGCTGTTAAGTTTGTCCATGATAATTTGAAACTGCTCCTCTGTGTTCTTTCCCTTCATTAAGTTTTCCCAGTCAATTTTTAAATTTTCGGCCATTTTATTGTAATCTCCTTTGAAATAGTTCCATTTCTCTTTTTCCTTTTCCTCTAGTTGAAAGTACACTCTGTACGTGAACTCCAGCACACAATGGTCACTGTGACCAAGTGGACTATAATGTATAAGGTTGTCCAGGGCGTTTTCTTCGTTTGACATAATCAGGTCCAGTGTACTTGGTTCACAGTTTTCTCTTGTTCTTGGAGGTTCTGTTACATGCTGATATAGGTAGCTGTCCCTGATGCTTTCCATAAAGTTGTCTCCATGAGTATCCCCACTATTTATCCATGTCTTCCAATTTATTTTGGGGGAATATAAAGTCTCCCATTATAAGCAAGTGAGAGTATTCTTTCATTCTTGAAACTTCCTCTAGTTTTGCGTTTAGTTTTTTGAGATTTTCAATATCGCTGTTTGGACTCTTATACATGCACCCCACCAACAAGGAGTCTTTTTTGTTCTGTTTAATTTTGATCCATGTGCTTTCTTTGAAACTACCATTGATAATAACTTCTTCTGCCTTAAGCTCTTTATTTATGTACATTGTGGTACCTCTTACTTTATTGTCATCTGGTTCATTGATAAATAGGTCAAAATTTTCTATTTGCAGCTCGGCTTTTCCTGGCATGTATCTACAATTTTTTGGGTACACTTCAGTTATCCCTACAATATCGATTTTGTTTCTTCTGCTGTTTGAATTCGCACTTTTAGCTCATCTAATTTGTTTGGCAAACTGTCTGCATTTGTATATACACAATTCAAATTATTAAAACCCTTCCCAATATGTACATTATCTTTAAAAACAGTTCTTGTATTGTCTGTAGCTAGTATCTTATTTTGATTGTGGCCATTCTCCTTTCCCAAGGAGGTCCCTTTACCACAAACATGCCTTCCCCCGACTCGTTGTAATTTTTGCTCTTTGCTTCATCCAGCATTTTTTTTTTCCCTCTCCTTTTTAGTCATGTCGTGGACTATACTCAGCTTTTTGTATTTATCAACTGCTTTGGCTAGATTCTTTACGTTTGCCATGAATCCCCCCTTAGCTTTTTCATCCTCAAAAATCACTTTCATCGGCCTTGGATTTTCGCCATCACTTCTCTTCCCCAATCTGGTAACATTTCTGACCGCTTCTGGGTTTGTCTCCATGATGTCACACAATTCATGGATAGTTGACGAGTCATCATCTTTCCTATCCCTTGGATCTAGCTCTCTGGATTCTTCTGCCCTGAATATTATTATATTGCATCTTCTTGACATGCTGTCCTTCTTCCAGGTCTGCATTTGCTGTGTCCGGGTTTCTCTCGCCTCCTATAGCCCCTTCTTCTTTGCATTTATCCATCATGTTCTTTACTTCTTCCAGGTCTGCCTTCTTTGCTACTGTGGATTATAAATTTTCTAGCCTTTTTTCAATTTTGCTGAAGTAATCTTTACATCTCTCGTCCACTTCTTTTTCTATTTTTATGTTTTTCATCGCTTTTTCTTTACACGGGGGATAATACCAGTGCATGTCAGATCTTTTTGTCAGGAGTTTGTATTCACCGCTGGTGAGCTTTATGCAACTTTTGCAGAAGTGGATTTCACAATATTCACACTCTAGCACTTCACTCTTTTCATCCATACATTTCTGATCACATAATTTGCATGTCCAACCATCACCTTTCCTTGTAGAGTCTTTTCGTGCCATTTTTTCTTTATTTCTTGTGCAAAACACATGTCTCCCTAGATATATATGCTCTGTTTTTAACGTATTTTAACTAATCATTCTCTTTTCTTTATATATGCTTTTAACTCGTCTCACTAACGCCTTGCGCCTTGTTAGTAGACGCGCGTCAAAGTCTAAGTCCCCAGTAGTGGTTCGACTTTATGGAGGATAGATAGTCGAATAATTAAATTATGCTGCACATGCAAGAGTTGTGAATTTATTATTTGTCAACGCACAGAACACGGAATTAAACTGAAGAATAAATCCGTGCACAGAAGTATAAAATCTGAATAGATACTGATAGTCAATAATTTAAAAAAAAAAGATGATTGTTGTTGAATTAATACTATTAGATTTTATGTTAGAGGATCCTTGATCCTTGATCTGTGGACTCGTCGTCACGTATATCACAAATGTATGTTGGCACACCGGTGGTTTATTACTCTCTTGTGAATAGCTCAATGTACTTTGTTAATACGTTTACCGTCAGATCATCGGGTCAAGGCGGTCGCGGATGCAAACCTCCCTGTGGGGTTAATAAATTCAGCCAGTTCTTGCCATATCCTCTCTCTCCAATCACTGAGTTCCGGGTGTTCCTCTTGGCTTAGCAGTGTGTGGATATCAAGAGCCGGGATACCACACATCCTTAGGATGTCATAAATAACGTCATGTTTTGGTACGAACTACTTGTGGGGCGAAACATTCCTAATCGCCTAAATGGTGTCGCGCATGCGCACAAATCCATATCCGTTTTTACAAGAAATTATCTTCCAGACACTGTCGATCGTTAGAAATCGAAAAATTTCCGCGTTTGACGATATTTTAATCTAATACGGAATAAGATTGTTTAAAAAAGAAACAATGGCCCACAAAGAGGGCCAAGATGACGAACATTTGGGGGAGAACTGGTTTAGTTCTTTCGAGCAGGAGTGTCTCGGTGACATGGAAAATTCTGAAACAAATATGGAGGAATCTCTCCAAAGAGAGAACGACTTTGCCATGCAAAAACTTTTTCTCCAGTTTCAAAATTCTGCTACAGCAATTGCTCAATTATACAAGGGTAAGTTTTGTTAAATTATCAAGTCATTAGCATAATCTGAGATTCTATTCTATTTACCTTTTTTCATCATTTTACCGACCCACCTTTTACGCATGTCTGTATCCGGTTACTAGAATAACTGGAATACACCTAAATATACATAGTACTGATCATAAAACAGTTACAGATGTTGTATATATATATTTTATGGACTAATTCTTGGGGTCCAACTCCAGCTCACGCCAAACATGACGTGGAATGCCCACATCGGCCAGATCATGGCCAACAACACACTTGCTTTCCTCACAGAATTATACACTGACAGAATCGAAACCTCGCGCTATATCCAGAGTTCCCATTCACGTACAGATGTACGTGATTCACGTATAATTTAAAAAAATGACGCATAAAATCAATGCCCTGAACGTGCATGCGCGTACAGATTTATGTTGCAGATAATGCCGAAATCGGATGTAAGAAGACAAGTTTTATTAACAAACAGCAAAATACAAGTTAAACGTCAAAGTCTGGCGTGTCATTCATTTTCCTTATAGTGTCTGTCAGGCGCTTGACAATTCTTATCATTCTTATTACGTAAAGCGCCTGGTTCACCCGCATCGCGAATATGATGATTAAGCGGTTTAAAATAGATTGTGGGATTTCCCATCTCTGTGCCTAATAAAGTCGCTATTTTTTCTATCAATTTTTGTTTTTATAAGAGTTCAATACTTATTTAGAGGAATACGTGTTTGAAAAATGCTGACAAATTATTAAAACAAAAAGTCCGGTCATGGGTCTAATTCTGGTCACTTTCGATTTCAAAACGGCGACACCATTTTTTATGCGAAATCCAAACAACACAGTCGAAAAACTGGACGGGTTATCAGATGTATTTTATCCCGTCTATTAACAATGTTGAGGAAAATGCCTGATTTAGTGAGACACAGTCTTAGCATAGGACTACGCATTCGTGTAGTCTGCAAATATGTCGGCTAAGTCCCAATTGACGGCCTGGTTAAGAAATAATGTGAGAGATACGAACAGAACACATCCAAACAAATGATATAAAAATCTAGCGGTGGAACCACAAATTTCCAAAGATCATCCCTGGTGCGTATCCATTGTTTGAATACAGATTGCTACTTTGTTATGGGACCACTCGTCGTAGATACCTCATAAGCCTTTTGGCCCCGGCCTCATCGTACTTTGTCCCTGGCGTCCTCGCATCAGAAGAAACAGAAAAACGTTTCATATGCACCCTCTGAAATTTGTCTGCACCCCCAAAAAATAGCCCTAGAGGGTGCATGCACCCTCAAAATTAAAAGCCTGTTGGAACCCTGATATCGTAAATCTCGTGCGGCGGATACGAGACTCGCGAGACTTGATAAGAGACTGTCTATCGGTAGTCAATATGATAAATGTGTGTTTTCAAAGCATTGTTCACGGGTTTTTATTCCCATGAATTGATAGGAATGTCCACATAGTCGTTTAAATCCTATAAAACGTCAATAAAAACACTCGATTCGGTAAATTTCACGCCAGAAATCGAGGCAAAAAAGTGAAGATGTTGTCACGTGACACATAATCTCGCAAAATTCAACCGCCACGAGAGCTCAGGTACTCGCCTATTCAATTTCGCTTAGTTGCTATTCCGTTTTGTATAATTCCGTGCTCAGAGTCAGAAGGAACCTGTCATCTTGCCCTCAGTCCACCAAGGAAGCTTGTTAGTTGTTACAAGAGTCTTGTGCAACGCAACTGGAATACGCCTCATTTGTGTGGGACCCACCTTGTTGTTGGCTGATAAGTATTAACGTGTTTCCCACGCGCTATGTTAGCTTCATCCAATCCGGTTGGCTTGGTCTGCTGGTTGGCGTATTTTGGCCTCCACGCCCCCCTCAGCCGGTGGGTGGTAAACTGGGGACGTCAAAATGGCTGTTTCCGACATCTCTCAATGGATTTTAAAGGTTGATTTCTGTTGTTGATGGGCTGTGATCCGGCGCTGACAATTCCGTCCTAATATCCGGATCTCAGTAGTGCTGGCTGGACAAAGTCCTCTCCAAGTTTCATCTTTCCAAAAACGGCGCTCTTTAGGGCCACACCCGCCGATGTTGGTCGGGGAGCCTGCCACGCTTAGCCATGGACTGGATCCCTGTGCCTCTCCCACGACGTGCACGTCTCGGCGGGTCGAGAGAGTGGGACCCACCAACGAAGAACCCCAGACAACATGCAGAGATAGTTCAACGCAGAGCTACCAAATTTGTTTCTTGGGATTATAGAAGGAGAATCAGCGTTGACGCCACGATAGACACGCTTTGATGGGGGAACCCTTCAACAGCGCCGGCAGCAGGCTAAAGCTTTGATGTTCTACAGAGTTGTAAACGGACTCGTAGCAATTGATGTGCCTTCCTTCCTCCACCGTCAAGGAGTATCTACAAGAGGCCATGTGCAGTCTACGGTTCATCCAGCCCTTCCTCAGAATCACTGCAATGTTGAGTCCTTCTTCCCCATCTTAGCTGAGATCTGGAGAGGCCTTCCAACCAGCCTTGTGACAGCGCCCAGCTTGGAGACCTTCAGGTCTGGGATCTTGGCTGTCAATTTGTAAATATACCAGATGTTTTTCACCTTATTTTAATCCTTGGTACCCTCCGTCACCCATGTACATGTAAACTATAAAAACATCAACTTCCGGTTCAAGTGATAAGAAAAATACAAAGGAAACCAAAAAATTAAAATGGACTGGGAGCCAGTGAGCTAATATTTGTTCAAACTGGAAACGAAAATTGGTTTTCTTGTTTTATACATGACCTTTGTTCAACAAAGGCTGAGATACCTGGTTGAGCTGAAACTGAAAAATGTAAAAAATCAACATGATAAACGTGAAATGATAAAAATTCGAAACACAGGATCTTTCTAGAAGGACTATTGCCAGGGGTAAGCAAGGGGTGCGGGGTTCGAGTCCAAGTCTTGCTGCATATTTTTCTCATGGGTGACATATGATTTGCTGACCTTCCTATTCGTTAACAGAACAGTCAGACTATATAACGGGAGTTTGGTGTAACCCAAAGGATCAGTAGTACCTGCACTTTTCCTTTATTACAGTCGAACTTCGATATCTCGATGTCGGTTTTGTCGAGCATACCAGTATTTCAAAGTTAAATCGTGGCTAGCATCAACACTGTTTACAATACTACAATGCTTCGAGACTTATACAGTTATTGCCCTTACCAACTCATCAATAATACCCAAGCTCAGTTTGACCTTGACCAAATTTCGACTTTAAAAGTCTTAGAAAAGATTCAGAATATATTGTCAAGGATGCCACCTTAAGCGTTTATTGAATGCACAGTCTTGTTTATACTCTACATACCCAGTTTGATGACAAGACATCTGTAAATTTGGGTTGCATACCAGTAGCTAGAACACTCCTTTTACTACTATAGATGAAAAGAACTCACCTTCGTGCGTCTCTTGTCAAAGATATATCATTTTTGGTAGGATTGAAAATGCGGTCTATAGATTGGCGAATGCCGTCCGTCCGTCCGGTCTTAGGAGAGCGTGTTGTGGGGTTAGATGCTATATAAACCCTAACCCTAACCCCACAAACACCTTTTTTTAACCCCACAATACTCTCTTTCAACCCCACAATCACTAACTGGCCAGGTTAATGACCTAAACTGCCAGGTTAATGACCCCATAATGTGCCTCCTGGATGTACGTCTGTCTGTCCGTCCGTCCTCACTTTGGTTGACCTTTTTGTTAGTGCAGGGGTTACACTAACGGCCGTACGGGCGTATATTACGCCCAAAATTGAGGTCCATACGTCCAGATTTAATCCGCCAGACGTACGGTGGAATTCCCATTTTCTTTGAATACGCCGAGATATAACCCTCCGGGCGTACGATCATAGAAAAAATCAATACTGCCGAATTATCGACATGCGACGTCCCGCTAGTGACAGTCAGTGGAATACCCAACCAATTAAGCCCCGCCTCTAAAACACTTTAAACAGGCTAATAACCAACAACTATCATTTGATTGGTTTATACAATTATTTCTGACCTGTCAATGAAATATCGCAGAACTGTCAATTGGGTAAGGTAATCATCTCTAATTGATGATTTAATCCCTTTTCACTAGTCATAAACAAAGCGACGGCCATATTGAATTTCGCCGGAGGTCCATATGTTCATCCATAATTAGCGATCAAGTATAGCCATATATTTATGTGATATTATCCGGTTTTGCAAGAAATAAACAATTTATTTATAAAATTGTTGAGTTTGATTAAAGAAACTACGAAAAAATCCTGTCGAAACGATATTATTGTAACCACGGAATTTGCCGATTTTTCGGTGCGAGTTTCCCATTCGGAAAACTTCAAATTTAACTATCTAAGCTATTTCCTCAGTAAATTAACTACAGTACGATTAGAAAACATTAATATGAATGTTAAATAAGTATATCGCATTCAAAAACAAAAAATATGTTTGATAAATTTAACTATCTACTTCGATCGATCGCCGATTTGTAAGTACGGTAGTACAGTAATTCGGACATTACATATTTCGGATAAGAAATGATAGCCATTGATAATCTGATTTTAGATGATAATTATTCATTCTATTTAAGTATTCAGAAATAATTAAGCCTCAATATAGCATCCCCAGTCATTTTTTTAAACTTCACCAATTGTAACAGAAGTAGTTTTAAACGAAAGGTCTTGTTGATACCTTTGTAAAAGAGTTTAAATTATTAAGATATCTCTTCTAGAAAAAAAGTTACAGCAATTTTAAATTACCTAAAACCGGTGATTTTTAGGAAAAATTTACCCCCATTTCATAGGCATATATCCGTGTCGCGACGGAACCAAAATAAGATACCTCTTTTTAAAAATTGCTGTAACTTTTTTATTTTTCAAGATATCTTGATGAAATTTGAAAATATGTTGTATTATTTCTTGCAGAAGCCATTTATGCATTTTTATTTGTTGTACTTTTATCGTATGACAAGTTATTTTAATAGAATTCCATTAAAATTCATGAAAATTTTAATTCTTTAATTTTGATGTTGGACAAAAATATATTTTTATTTATTATTAAGTATTTAGATCAGTTTTAAAAAGATGACTTGTATTTTTAATTGTGTATTATTGATTAATCAGCCACTAAGATTTATAAAAAATAGTTAAATGGGGTGAAATAACCATTCGTTTAAAAGAAAACTAAATCTTAAAATTGATCATGAAGCTGAATTTTAGTAGATAAGCTTCATGGACTCTTTCATTTATATCCAGATGACTATAATGTTTCTATTTTGAGATCAGAAACTATAAGAAAACAAACCAATTACTTTTATTAGTAGTTTGTGTATGAAGTTACAGTTTATAGATCTTAATCTAGATTCCAATTATGTATTAAAGTTTCATTTAAAAATTTCTGAAATATTTTGAAATTATTGTTAGAAATATTTAAGTTCTAGACCATACTGTAATATTAAGTCAGATCTAATGTTAGAAACTGTACAGTATGCAATGTCAAGAAATTAATTACCAAATGTAATTATAGATGTTTTGTTGTTTCTCAACTGTTAAAATGCTATTTAACTTAATATTGTATTTGCTAAGAATTTGGATCCAAATCAGTAAAAGACAGTGAAGATAACCCAGGAACAAATTGGGATTGATCAGAACTGGAACTGATTTACAAGTAAAGTATTTCTGCAAAGCATGAATAGTCAAATAGACAAATACAGAAAACATTAATTTCAACTCTTTGAAAACTTTTCATACTTTTGTAAATATTTTTGATCAAGATTAAAAAAGCCAAGTGAAGTAACTAGGACCTGATCAGGGTATTATAACTGTTGTGGATACAATCACTCAGAACTAATTTCAAAAGATTATATGTTGTTAATTATTCATAGTGATTAAAAGCAGTTTGTTATCAAATTATAAATAGGTGTTCAAATGAATGTCACAATACAACATTAAACAACTTGTCAGAATGAATATTATTGAAATTTATTGGGGGAGGGGGTGTCCTAGCACACAAATTGCAGAACTTTCTTTTACTTTTAAAAGTTTCATTTCAAATGGAAGTTGTAATCTACAAAGTAGTCAGAAGGAAAAGTGCTGAACGTTTGGTACATGTTTTGAAGGTGAAAAAGAGTTAATTATTTCTGAATTCATGAAAAAGATTGACTAATTTTCATCAAAAGTTCAGATTATCAATGACAAAAATTTCTTATCCGAAATATGGAATGTCCGAATTACTGTACAGCCGTATATTCATTCCTGCGATCGACCAACAGAGAAAGTTAAATTTATCTAACACAATTTTTGTTTGGAATATAATATACTTATTTTACATTCATATTAATAGTATCTAATCGTTCTGTTGTTAATATTTAGAGAAAATAGCTTAGAAAGTTAAATTAGCTGTATACGGAATGAGAATCTCGCACCGGAAAAAATCGGAAAATGTTCCGTTGTTACGCTGCTACATTTCGACCCCGATTTGGTCGTAGTTTCTTTACAAAAGCAAAATCAAACTCAATAATAATATAAATAAGTTCTTTATTAAGGGCAAAAGCCGGATAATATTGCATAAATATATGGCAATAAGCCTCGGTTGCTAATATTTGTATCAACATATCGATCGCCGGTAAAAATCCAACATGGCCGCCGCTTGGATTTGCCGAGTGCGTGAGAAATTTTGGTAAACTTTGAACTTTGATACTCGTTCCGGGGCAGTAAACAGCAATTTAAAACATTGAAATATACATTTTCTGAAACTTTGGAATGTGCTTAATACGATCGTTTACGAATCTTAAAAAAATAATTTCGGGTTTTTGGTGTAGATCGTATTTAAACTTTGGTGATCTATATCTCGTGAACCAAAAGTCGGATCAACTAGGATCAAACATATTCAGAAAGGTCATTCTCTCATCTGATTGGATAACAGAACCTCATTAATATTAACATATGCAAAAATTTCGCGCGCATGAATGAAATAGGTCACCTCCAAAAATAATGCGCAGAAATCCGATACCAAGCTGTGAGGCTTCAAAATTGCCGATAACCTACTTTTACCAATAATATTGATTATTTTTAAAAACTCTATTACAGCTTAACTTATATCACTTGAAAGCAAATTTTATTAGCTTTCAAACGTAGTGATTTTCATTTCAATTGAGATATTATTCATAAAGCAATCATGATTTGTTCTACACTACCCATGGATGAACAGGTAATTCTGAAGTAGATATCGGCGTTTATCGGGGTTGCTACTCAATATGTGTACCAAACGTTCTGCATTTTTTCTTCTGACCGATTTGTTGATTGTAGCAGTTGGAATGAAACTTCTTAATTATTATTTAAAATGCAGTTTGTGTACAGGGAATTTGTGTTGCAGTTTGTGTATAGGGAAATTTTTTTTAAACAAGAAACGTTTTCTCAGAATATTTACTCAGATAAGTTGTTTATTGTTGTACTGTGAAATTAATAATATTAGCACCTAAATACTTAATGAAAATTGATAACAAACTGCTTTCAATCCCTTTGAATAATTAACATAATGGTATGCATTATCAAAAAGTCTTCTGAATTTTTTTTGAAATTTGCTCTGATTGTAGTAACTACAATTACAACCCTGGCCAGGTGCCAGGTCCTAGGTACTTCAACTAGTATTTAATCTTGATCTGAAATATTCACAAAAGCAAGAAAAGCTGTCAAAGAGTTGAAATTACTGTATTCTGTTTCTGTCTAATTTGACTATTAATGATAAAAAAAATTGTAGAAATATATACTTGTACAAATTTAGCAATTCTATTTCAGGTTTTGACTGTACAGTAAATTTTTCAAAATTATAAGTGCATAGTATACATATCTTGTGCTGACTTTGAAGTGAGACTTGGATTATAAACTGTATCAAATCTTGCTTTTAACAAGATTCAAGTACAATGAAACCTGAATTAAGGGTTAAGCTGCAGCCAATCACTGAAGAAACATTGAAGTCTAAAAAATACATGTTATTGCAAAAATAACCATATTTAAGAAGCAATATCAATATGTTAGCAATTTGGGTAATGCATACAAATCAAAGGCTGTTTTAAGGCAAGATATTACAGCATTTTCGCGCAAGAAAGATTGGGACTTCCTGGAATTTTGGATAGGACTTCCATTTTCATCATACTGGAAGTCGGGACTTCCTGAAAAAAATCTTTAGTGCAACCCCTGTTAGTGTCAGTTTTAGCCAAAGCTTAAGTCCTACAGCAACCAAATTTGGCATGTACAGTTGTAATGAGGTCATCATCACATACCGTGGGTAACTAGGTCACTGTGACCTAGATTTCACAGTCCAATGACTTAGAGAGTTCTTGGTTAACCTTTTCGTTTGCGTCTTGGTTTACCTTTTTGTAAGTGTCAGTTTAAGTCCTACAGCAACCAAATTTGGCATGTACAGTTGTAGTGAGGTCATCATCACATGCCGTGGGTAACTAGGTCACTGTGACTTAGATTTCACGGTCCAATGACTTAGAGAATTCTTGGTTAACCTTTTCGTTGCGCTTTGGTTTACCTTTTTGTTAGTGTCAGTTTTAGCCAAAGCGTGAGTCCTACAGCAACCAAATTTGGCATGTACAGTTGTAGTGAGGTCATCATCACATGCTGTGGGTAAATAGGTCACTGTGACCTAGATTTCACGGTCCAAAGACTTAGAGAGTTCTTGGTTAACCTTTTTGTAAGTGTCAGTTTTAGTTAAAGTTTAAGTCCTACAGCAACCAAATTTGGCATGTACAGTTGTAGTGAGGTCATCATCACATGCCGTGGGTAAATAGGTCACTGTGACCTAGATTTCGCGGTCCAATGACTTAGAGAATTCTTGGTTAACCTTTTGGTTTGCATCTTGGTTTACCTTTTTGTAAGTGTCAGTTTAAGTCCTGCAGCAACCAAATTTGGCATGTACAGTTGTAGTGAGGTCATCATCACATGCCGTGGGTAACTAGGTCACTGTGACTTAGATTTCACGGTCCAATGACTTAGAGAATTCTTGGTTAACCTTTTCGTTGCGCTTTGGTTTACCTTTTTGTTAGTGTCAGTTTTAGCCAAAGCGTGAGTCCTACAGCAACCAAATTTGGCATGTACAGTTGTAGTGAGGTCATCATCACATGCCATAGGTAAAGTTTATATTATATTATATGCAAAGCAAAAGTGTAGACAATCCGGCCATACCGACATTGGCGGTTTCTCGTTAAATTTATATGTAGATTAAATTTATTTTATTTTATCAGATCGTACCAATGGGCTTTCACTGTGGATTCCTTTCCAAAATGCTGCCTCATCAGTAACAACGCTATACAAAGGTATGTATCCTTACAGTTTTAATTACAGGGCGTTGAACTTAGTCAGCTTTTGCTGTACAGGACATCATATTTGTCTTACAGACAAAGCCATCTCTCTAGTCTCCATTTTATTGCACTGTGTATGCGCTTAACCCTTTACTCCCAGGGTTTTCCCTTGCATTTTGTAAATGAGAGTCCTAAGGACCCTCAAACCTTTCACTTTGAGAGTCCCGAGGCATATTTGGGGGTCCCAAATTAATTAAATTTGTAAATGCATACAATGTTGACAAATAAATTGCAAAACCTTTGTAAACTGTTTAACAGTGCAAATTTATGATTAATCTCTGATGGTATATGAAGCATACCCCACATCAGTATCTACATATCTGAGAATTTGCGGGTTTGGAGTAAAATGTGGTCAAAGATTTGAGGGTCCTGGGGATTCTTGGGGTTGGACAAATAGGAGTCCCAGGTGACAGAATTGCGTCCAAGATGCAGGAAACCTGCGTCCGGGAAAACCCTGTACTCCATAGCCTGTTTCTACTTTTGAAGATAGATGACTACTTAAAGCAGGTTGAAAGTAAAGCAGAATGCACCTTAAGGTGCATTCTGCTTTACTTTCAGCCTGCTTTAAGCTACCACCTGCTAGAAAAATGAAAATATTCCTTATGAAGTTATGATACATATTCATGACTGTGTAAATTAGAACTATTTTCTTCAGCGGAGGAATAAACTGAATGCGCTAAAAGACGCTTCTAAGTTCTATTGGGGAAAGGGTTTAAAGGGAACAAATAAGGTATTCTCCACTGTACCTGTTTCCCTGCGCCACAGAGTACAGGTGCTAGCTTAAAGCAAGATGTGTGTATAGTAGAAAGCTCAAGAAGAAGCTCAACTTCCGTATTACAATAATCTGGCCCTAAGCAGTGTCCCTCTCTAAAAATAGTCTAAACACAGTTAGATATAAGTGTTTAGCACTACATAGATTATTAGGTCACAACAAATTTTATGAGAGGCTCACAGGGCAACCAAAATTATTTTCTTGTTGCCCTGAATTTGTCATAAATACCTAAACTGTGTTGATAATTTTTCTAGCTGCAGGTGGTCAGAGAAATCATTGACTTAAAAATAGATTTAAGAAAAAGTGTCATGTATGCAAGACAAAATATCAAAATGCAACCAATCGGAATATATATAATCACTTAAGTTAATCAGTTTCTTGTACACTGCAATGGAGTAGACGTTATTCTTTTTAGTTTTAAACGCAAACGAAACATTAAAGCATTGCAATAAATGCAGAAAATGTCATTTTTTGAATTTTTTTAGCAATTCACTTCAATCTACCATAAGTGGCAAACAGTTTGGAGTCTGATCAGACTCTAGGTTATCTGGTGTCTGGTCTGTCTCCAAATTGTTTTCAGTGGAAATATTAGTTTTAGTGTAATCGCTTTTAATAATAAAGTTTTATTGGAAAAGAATCATATGTTCTCCACTGCAGCACAGTCACTTCAGCCTTTTAGCAGCACAAGGAGATGTGTATTTCTATACCTGTCTGGTTTAACTCTTTACCTGTCTGGTTTAACTCTTTACCTGTCTGGTTTAACTCTTTACCTGATAGCCTATTACTTGTATTGAAGATAGATGACCACTTAAAGCAGGTTGAAAGTAAAGCAGAATGCGCCTTAGGGCGCATTCTGCTTTACTTTCAGCCTGCTTTAAGCTTCCATGTGCTAGAATATATAAAATATTCGCTTTAATATTTATTCATAACTAATTAAATTGGAACTACGTGTACTTTCTTCAGGGGAGGAATAATTATATGTGCTAAAAGGCGCTTCTATGGGGGAAAGGGTTAAATATATGGCTGTGAGAAAACTGGCATGAATCTGATTAAACTGAATATGTCCTTAGACATTAATGTAGGAAACACAAGTGCTGTGATTCAGTACATGTATATTTATTCAGTGTAGTTATTGTCCAAAGTTCTCACAAATATCTGCTGAGATTCTGTTCTTAAGAGACAAAATATGCCTTTCATCAATTCAAAATAAATAATTTCCCTATTTTCATGGCTGAGGATTTTGTGTGTAAATTCTGTTTACTAGTTTTAGGGCGTTATCTTTTCAAGCAGACTGTTTCTTCATGAAAACCTTACCAAGAGTGAACATTGGGGTGGAAGCGAGACATACATGTACAGAACTTACACAGTTTCTACTTTTTAGAAGGCTTTATTCAGATAAGAGAGAGTATTTTTGCCTGTTTAAACAAAACTAAATGCAATGGTCTAGTGTACAAAATGGCTATTCCTTGGAAATGTTTACAAATTGTTTAAATTTGAATGGCAAACTGGACTTTGCGTCTGATTATGATCACAGGGACATGGCACGATTGATTTTTGAGAGAAAAAATTGTCAAAAGGTATATATAGAGACAAGGGGTACAACTGATTGTTAGTACATGCTCACCCTATCTCGACAAAAGCGGTCATATCACGAATAATAATTGATAAAACGACACCCTTTTTGCACTTCTGTCTAGCTTATATAATACCCTTCCATAAAAACATAACATAAAACCAACTGTAAGCATGCACTTTCAAAAGTAATTGCATTTACTCACAGAAATCAACGACTTTTGGAAAACGGGACAGGTGTTCGTTCACAGCTGAAACCGCATTGACCACTACCGTGTGCTTGTATAGGCGGTAATATCGAACATGACAGTCATACAGTTCCATGGATATCCATTTTTTACACCGATCAAAGCTGATTTATACTCAAACCATTGCAATACCAACAACAAATTTGCATGTTTTCATCGGCAGTAAAGCTCTTCTTGTACATGTAGGCTTTTTTGGTACGGCAATGATTTGAGAAGAAATCAGCTTTGATCGGTGTCAAAGCTGTATATTTATGGAACTGTATGACTGTCATGCTCGATATTACCGCATAAACAAGCGTACAGTAGTTGTCAATGACTGTAACACTCGATTACCGCCTAAACAAGCATACAGTAGTGGTAAATGCTGTGTTAGCAGTGAACGAACACCTGTCCCGTTTTCCAAAAGTCGTTGATTTCTGTGAGTAAATGCAAATACTGTTGGAAGTGCATCCTTACAGTTGGTTTTATGTTATGTTTTTATGGATGGGTATTATATTAGCTAGACAGAAATGCAAAAAGGATGTCGTTTCATCAATTATTATTCGTGATATGACCGCTTTTGTCGAGATAGGTTGAGAATATACTAACAATAAGTTGTACCCCTTGTCTCTATATATACCTTTTGAAAAAAATTATCCTAAAAATCAATCGTGCCGGGTCCCTGTGATTATGATCAGATGCTTGGTTACAATATATCTCATTTGGCTTCAAACTGTTTGCAGTGCCTTTTATGGGCTTAGTGTTTTTACCATAATTTAAACAATCTGCAAGTATTTAGAGATAATAACGTCTTCTCCATTATACTAGGGCTCCAGATAAGGGGAGTATTTCGAAATATAAAATCTTCATTTTCTGCATTAAACCATATATGGTGTCACTACTCATTAGAATCGTCTCTTCGAGACCATTCTTATGAGTAGTAACACCATAGGATTTGGTGCTGAAATAAGTGAAAATATGTTGTATTTGTTCAGTTCACTCCCTCTTATCTGGAGCCCCGTTATATAACACATTTTCTTCCATACTATCAGATAGTGTAAATACGGCAAACCACTGTACAGAGCTTGGTGTTCAGAGAGGCAAACAGCGTCATATTAGAGACATAGTGTCGTGGGTAAAGAAGCGAAGAAGATGTATCAGAAGGGAGGAGTTGTTAGCTTTCTTGTGTGGCAAAAATCCTCCGCAGAGGACTAAAGTTAGCGGAGGCATGATGAGACACACACCTTCTGCTAGACTTGAGAGGCCTTTTCCAAGGTTCTCATCGGCAGATAACATACAGACAAATCCTGAAGCTGACCTGGAGTGTTTCCGAGAAGCTATTGCTTTGCAAGGTATGCTATGGTTCACTTAAGTCTTTAACCCATTACACCATAAGTACGACTTTATATAGAGGATAATTGTTTTTTTCAGTATAAGATAGAAATTTAATCCATTGAGTGAACATCAGACGTTATATTTTCACGAGTGGCAAAGCCACTTGTGAAAATATAACAGTCTGATGTTCACGAAATGGATTAAATTCGTTCTTATACTGAAAAAATACAATTATTCTATTTATTTATGCTTTTAAGCCACTTTTTAAACGAAATTGTTCGACAATTGTGAAAGCGAAAGTACATGATTTACCCCGTGTTGAGCCCCAAGTTTACATCGAACACATTAACGAAACAGTTTCCCGTACGATGATGTCACTTATTTATTGATTTGACGTCATCCGAATTACGTCGTTGCTCCCAATTTTTGATTTGTGTTCTTCCGTTGAGTGGTTAGCGACAAATCGGACTGCCGGAATTTAACGATAAGACACGATTGACTACGATTTTTGGGGAGCCCTACGGGGAAAACGCGATTGGTGATAATCCACTGCAGTGGATTACCAAGTGATAATCCACTGCTATTATCCGGTAATCCACCGAAAAGCATAAATAAATGCCTCTAATTTATTTCTTCACTGAAACACATAGTATGATTTAATAGAATCATTATTATGCACCGAAATAAATATTTTCTATATCCTATCAGATTGTAGCAAAAAGCAGACTTTCAATCCGCTTTAAGTGGTCACCTGTTTTAGAAATAGGTTATGGGGTAATGGGTTTAGTAATATTGTCATCGGCAACCATTGTCGTCAGCAGCTGTTCTGAAATTATGATTTTCTAAAATTTCTTACAGTAAAATAAGTTCACTTGTGAGAGTGGAGGCTTGTATGGTGCAGAGTTACTTGGCATCTGGTCATAATCACAACTGTTGCATTTGGTAATCATAGTTTTGTTGTTAGCCATGTGTAACAGTTAACTAAACTATCTGAAACTTTGTTTAGCGCTCATAATTAGTAAGATTGCAAGTTGATTAACACTAGTATTCATGAACTACAGTGGAGAATCTGTTATTCTTTCCCGTTTAAACGCAAACATACACAAACGCAAAGCACTAAAACGTAGAAAAGAACAACTTTTGGACAATTCTGATAATTCTTGTTTATCTTGGTGGCAAACAGTTTGAAGCCTGATCAGACGCCGGGTTACCCGGCATCTGATCTGGCTCCAAACTGTTTGCACTGCAAATAATAGTTTTAGCGTAAACGCGTTTATTGGGAAAGAATAACAGATTCTCCACTGTAGGTCATTTTTGAAAAAGGACCAGTTAATGTTGAAAATTTAAAGGCTGTTTTATGCCCTACCAAACTGAAGTATAGTCTAATTCTTACTGAGTTCCAGATGAGAAGAGTATAAAAAAACTAAAAATCTTTATTCTGCATTTAACCCTTTGCCCCATAGAAGCGACTTTTAGCGTATTTAATTTATTCCCCCGCGGAAGAAAATAGTTCCAGTTTATACACTCATGAACAATTACCATGAATATTTTTTATAGCCTGGCCCTAGCAGATTTTAGTTTAAAGTAGGCTGAAAGCAAAGCAGAATGTTCTGCTTTACTTTCAACCTGCTTTAAATGGTTACCTGTTATCAAAACTAGAAACAGGCTATGAGGTAAAGGGTTAAGCCTATGGTGTCATAAGTGAATACTCATTTAGAATTACATAGATCTCTTCGAGATGATTCTAATGAAGAGTAACACCAAACGATTTGGTGCTGAAATGACTGAGAAAATGTTTGGTTTGTTCTGATTACTCCCTTTTATCTGGAACTTTGAATACATTTGCCTTTGGCCGTCCATCTTCCCTGAAAGTTCATGGCAGTTATGCTGCATAACTGAAGAAGTTGTACTGCAGACTTGAAAACTCACATGGACTTCACATGAAAACATAAAAAAGACAATGTTAGAATATTGAGTAGATCCTCATTCTTATCACAAGCTCTTCAAGATTGAGATTGGTCAACTAAATGTTTTCTGTGTCTTTTACAGGATTAGACGGGGCTATGTCAAATATCAGTGTTGGGAGAAGTAGACCTCACGGTACTCCAAACCCAGCTCAACTGTCAAATTTACAGAGGAGCAATATAGAGGACTTGAACTCATTTATTCTCGAGGAGTTTTCAAGAAACTGTGATTCAAGAAAACGGTCAGCCACACCAGATGTAACAATGGACTCACCCACAAGGAAAAAGAACAGACACTTCTAGAGCAGATGTCCCAGATCTTCCAGCAGAAATTTGATGTGAAAGATATTTGTAGGGTTTTCTGTTTGGTTTTTAAAAAGCTATGATTTTTGGGATAGATTGTCTATATAGCTGTCATATAGTCAAACTTGGAATCAGCCATTCTTCTTTAACCCATTAACCAATAGCCTAATTCTACTTTTGGAAAAAGGTGACCACTTAAAGCAGGTTGAAAGTAAAGCAGAATGCGCCTTAATGCGCATTCTGCTTTCCTTTAGCCTGCTTTAAGCCATCATCTCCTAGAATATAGAAAATAATTCTGATCATACATATTCTTATCTGTATGAATTGGAAGAATTTTTCTCACTAGAGAAATAAAGGCCTAAAATTGGGTAATGGGTTAAGGAAGCATACAGAAAATCGTAGACAGGTGACTGCTAAATGCTGAATATAAATAATGCAGAAAGCTGCAGTAGCTTTCTGCATTAAATTATCCAGAATTAAGCAATCATTTGTATAATAGACTTTTTATGGGCATTGACTGGTCACTAAATACAGGTTTTAACTGTATTTCTGTAATTTGGCTGTATATTTCTTTAATACATTACTCAAATAGATAAGCCACCACTAAAGAAATAGTTCAACTTTAAACAATCATGAATATGCATTGCACTATATAAAAATTGCTTATATTCTATCAAATGGTAGCTTAAAATAGGCTGAAAGTAAAGCAGAAGGCCCCTTAAGAATTCTGCTTAATTTTCAGCCTGATTTAAGCAACTGTCTGTCTTTTAAAACTCAATAGTCAATACTAGAAATAGACTATGGGGTTAATTACCAGTAATATGTTAAAGCAAGCTGGTAGTAAAGCAGTTAAGTAAAGGAGCCTTTCGCTTTGCTTCTAATCTGATTTAACAATCACCTGATAGAATCGGGGAAAATTCTCTTTTTAACCCATTTCTCCATAGACACAGGGTTTTATTCCTCCACTGAAGAAAACAGTTCCATTATCACATGCAGGAATATGTGCTATAAGAAATGTTTTCTTTTTTCTAGCAGCCTTTACCCCATAGCCTTTTCTAGATTTGAAAATAGGTGACTACATAAAGCAGGTTGAAAGTAAAGCAGAATGTGCCCTTAGACACATTCTGCTTTACCTTTAGCCTGCTTTAAGCTACCACCTGCTAGAATTAAGAAACTATTCCCTCTGATACATATTCATGACTATATAGATTGAATTATTTTCTTCTGCGTAGGAATGAGCTAAAAGGCGTTACTGTAAGGTAAAGGGTTATGGAACATTCTGCTCTATATAAATCTGCTTTAAATAGTCTTCAGGGGCCGTTTTACTAAACTACTTATGCAAATTTTTTGCGTAAGTCAAAATCAGTTTACTCTTATTTTTCGATCATAAACGTTTGCAAACAGCAAATAGCCAGATCAGAGGACAGCGCATCCTCTGATCTGGCTATTTGCTGTTTGTAGCAAGTGATAATAAAAAAATATAAATAAAAATTTGAAATTTTGACTTACGCAAAATTTTTACTTAAGTATAAGTAGTTTAGTAAAACGGGCCCCAGAAAAAGAAGTAGGCTATGGATAAATGGTTACCAGAACATGGTAGAAGCCTGAAAATGCATTTCTTTGAGGAGTAGGTTAACCCTTTCCCCAATAGGAGCCACTTTTAGCGCATTCAGTTTATTCCTCCGCCGTATAAAAAGGGTCCAATTTTTACAGTCATGATGAAAATGTATCATATTGAATATTTTCTTTATTCTAGCAGGTAGTAGCTTAAATAGGCTGAAAGCAAAGCAGAATGCGCCTCTTAGGCGCATTCTGCTTTACTTTCAACCTGCTTTAAGTAGTCCCCTATTTTCAAAACTGGAAACAGGCTATGGGGTAATGGGTTAATGCATTAAAAGAAGCTCTTAAAGAGTAAATGAATTTTAAACAAGAAATTACGGGTAACACCGCTATTGAGTAAAATTAAGTTGCAAGAACTCTTAAGAGTTAGGCAGCCAACACTATGTTAGGATACAATTGAATAAATGATCAAATGGTTTAGATGGCTAACTGCCCAAATAGGGGAAAGTTGATTTAGAAAGCTCTGGTCAATGTATTACAAATATCACCTGATCACGGGTTAAAACTGTTTATGTGTACAATGGTAACCCTAAGTTTATGAGTGATATTGTTTGAACTCATTTGTATGGTATTTCTGTTAGTGTTGTGGTTTATTTCAGTTATCCAGTGAAACCTTTATGTTACATAGACAGGGCTCCAGATAAGAGGGAGTTAACCGCACAAATCCAACATTTTCTCACTTATTTTTAACCAACATTTCTGTGGTATAACTACCCATTAGATTCTAACGAGTAGTGACACCATAGAGTTTAAAGCAGAAATTAAGACTTTAGTTCTTGAATACTCCCCTTATCTTGAGCCCTGCATAGAGATAAACATGAATTCATTGATCCCTGAAACTTATTATGGTCGGTTCCAGTTTCCAGTTAAGTCTTGTCCAAATAGACTATTTAAGGGTGTTTTCTGCATACATTGCAAAATAACTAACAGTGCATGCCCTGACCAGAGAGGGCTCCTGCAGGAGCCAGCTGATTGGGGTCTACACTGTTTGTATTTGAGGTGTACTTTCTAATAAGAGAAACACGATTGTGTAGTCTTCAGAGGTACATGATTATTAAAGTAAAGTATACTTGTTGCTAGGGCTCAAAGTGTATAAAACACGACATGTTTCTGAATGTAGATACAGTGGAGAGACAGTGTTTTTCCCCCAATAAATGTGTTTACGCTATACCAATTATTTCCGATGCAAAATTTAGTCTAGGTGTGACCTCAACAGTATTTCTTAGCTTGATTAAGCAAGTTAAACAGATGATGGCTAAAAGCAGACTATAAGGAAAGGTGAATGCTCGTTCAGGAGCATTCTGCTGTACTTTAGGTTGTCATCTGCTAGAGTAAATAAAATAGGCTCTATGGTTCTTGTTCATAAATGATTTTGATTGGGAATTTTGGTGTAGGAATAAATAGAGGGGTTAAAAGGCATATTTATAGTTTACATGCTTAATCTAGCTGTAAGCTTTCACCTGTCTGAAACCTAAGAGGAGTCTTTCTAAATGGTTATATTGGAGCGGGGTTTTACTGTATATCAGAATATCATTGTCTGAAGTAATCACTTGTAATCAAGGTATATAAGTAGATACAGTGGAGAAAACATTATTCTTTCTCAATAATTGTGTTTATGCTCAAAATATTGTCATTGCAAACAGTTTGGAGCCAGATTAGACGCCGGGTAACCCGGCGTCTGATCTGGCTCTAAACTGTTTGTCACTCAGATATGAGTAAATAGTTAAAATGTCAAAAAGTTGTAATTTTATTGCATGGTGTTTGAGTTTAGTTTGCTTTTAACCAGGAAACAATAACTTCTTCTCAACTGTAATAGTAAGTGATTGTGAACAAATACCTGTTTGGTTAGCTTTTTGTTACAGATTTGACAGTAATTTAAGTTGTATTGTTAATGCTGCACTTGTTGAACCTCCAATCTGAAAAATGCTACATTTCAGATCGACTCTTCTATCATTGGGAAAAAATGGTTATTAACCTATTCCCCCATAAATACGCCCTTTTACGGCTATACTTTATTCTTCCACTGAAGAAAATAGTTCTATTTTATACAGTCATCAATATGTATCATAAGAAATATTTTCCATATCCTAGCAGAAAATAGCTTAAAGCAGGCTGAAAGTAAAGCAGAATGCGCCTTAAGGCGCATTCTGCTTTACTTTCAACCTGCTTTAAGTGATCATCTTTCTTTAAAACTAGAAACAGGCTATGGGGTAATGGGTTAACAGTTTGTAGGAGTGTCATCCACACTTACTTCAATTATGTTTCCCAAAATGCCTATATTGTGACAACTCATTAGAATCATCTCAAAGGTGTTTGTAGAAGTATTCAGGATGAGAGATGAACATGTTCAAATTTATGTACATCAAAATCTAAAATATTCATTTCATATGGTCTCGAGACGATTTTTACACCATAGGATTTGGTGCTTACATGAAGGAGAAAATAGAGGAGTTATTCAGTTTAGCCTCCCTTATCTGGAGCCCTGAGTATTCGAATCTCTGAAGACAGGAAAACTAAACTTTAGGTAGGCACTGTATAAATCTCACTTGTTAATGGTCACTGCTTAATACAGAATAAAAGTAAAGCAAAGAAGTTCAACAATTTTCTGCTTAAGTTTTTGTCCTGCATTACGTTGTCGGGTACATCACCTTCACTCCCTTACCCCGAGTGCCAAAAAACACTGAAATCTAGAAAAGCTTAACCCTTTACCCAATAAACATGTTTATAACAATAAAGACAGGTGATCACTTAACGCAGGTTGAAAGTAAAGCAGAATGTGCCTTAAGGCACATTCTGCTTTACTTTCAGCCTGCTTTAAGTTACTATCTGCTAGGATATAGAAAATATTTCTTATGGTACATATTCATGACAATATAAAATGGAACTATTTTCTTTGGCGGATGAATAAAATGAATGCGCTAAAAGTCGCTTCTATGGGGGAAAGTGTTAAATAGCAGATTTGAAACAGACAGCATATTCTGGCACTGAAAGGGTGAAATACTGAGTTAACTAATTTATCCTGAAACTTTTCATGGACAAATCCAGTTTTCAAATTATTTTTAGTCCATTTATGCCTACTTAGTTTTGTTTTCTGCAATGCATGGTTGGTCTGGGTCTGTGGGTCAACACTGTTTGCATAAGACAAATGTTCTCTTTACAGTTACACAGTTTGTAAATGATGAGTATAGTCCTTGCTAGGGATGAACATGTTAAAATGTCTACTTTTAAGTGTAAGACGGCTTATCAAATGTTTGACGGGGAATGTATCAAATTAAAAGTTGGGCATTGTCATTTATAGCCACCCTTAATCCCTATAGGCACGTTCTCCTTGCTTTAAGCAGCAATCTGCCTTAGCCACCTGATAATTTAGTGGTCGTACTGGAGAGATTTTACTGTACTGTATTTTGTTTATTTTTTATAACAGTCAAACTGTGAAAGAGACCACTATTTGAAGAAACGTGGTGATTTTAAAGACAGGTGAATACTTAATACAGGTCAAAGGTAATGCAAATATCTCCTGTAAGAACTTCATGTGTTACTTTTGGCGAGCAGTAAGTTTCAACCTGTAATAAAAGTAACTACTGCATTATAATTTATTATATTAACCCATTACCCCATAGCCTGTTTCTAGTTTTAGAGATAGGTGGCCATTTAAAGCAGGTTAAAAGAAATGCAGAATGGGCCTTAAGGCGCATTCTGCTTTCTTTCAGCCTGCTCTAAGCTAGAATCTGCTAGGATATGTAAGATTTTTTTATGGTACATAGTCATGACTGTATCAGTTGGAACTGATTTCTTCAGTGGAAGAATGAATAAAAGACGCTTATTTTGGTGGGGAATGGGTTAATACAAGTAGTGTACAGTGGAGAATCTGTTATTCTTTCCCGTTTAAACGCAAACGTACGCAAACGCAAAACACTAAAACGTAGAAAAGAACAACTTTTGGACAATTCTGATATTTCATGTTTATCTTGGTGGCAAACAGTTTGGAGCCAAATCAGACGCCGGGTTACCCTGCGTCTGGTCTGGCTCCAAACTGTTTGTAAAAGAAAAAATAGTTTTAGCGTAAACACGTTTATCGGGAAAGAATAACAGATTCTCCACTGTACAAGGTAGAGATCTTACAAATTAGTGTACTATAGTTTGATGTTGTATTATTTAACCCATTACCTCATAGCCTGATTCTAGTTTTGAAAATAGGTGACCACTTAAAGCAGCTTGAAAGTAAAACAGAATGCGCCATAAGGCATTTTCTGCTTTACTTTTGGCCTGCTTTAAGCTACATCTGCTAGAATGTAGAGAATAGTTCTTATAAAAATGACACATATTCATAATTGTATAAATTGGAACTATTTTCCTCAGTGGAGAAACGAATCAGTCATATTAATGGGTAATGGGTTTAACCATGTTTTCTTGAAGCACAACGTTAAGGGTATTAATTTATACGAATAGTGACAGATGTCGGTGATGATTTAAAGTGCTGTATTTAATTTTGGAGAGTCGAGAGAAACTTACCATTCAAATATACACAGTCTAGTTTCTTTAGGGGAAATTTTCTTTGTTTTCAAAAGTGACAAAATAGGTAAACCATCTGTTTACTTTGTTGCTGCTGTTTTGTTGCTATAGTTGTGCCCCATTCCTTCTTATTTATCAGTTCAATTAACCTATATCTAACTGATTTAGTGTATTTCTAATACTAATATGTTTTTGGCAGCTGAAGTAAGATGTACCAGTAAGTTCAAATGATCCTATAGGAGCTTTCTGAAGACTCATGAACATTATTATCTGAACAAGTTTATTTGATTCTGTTTAAAGAAGTCCACACTGCCTTCATCTTTGATAATCGTTTTTGGTTTGCACACCATAACCCATTACCCAATAGCCTGTTTCTAGTATTGAAGATTGTAAACCACTTAAAGCAGGTTGAAAGTAAAGCAGAATGCGCCATAAGGCACATTCTGCTTTACTTTCAGCCTGCTTTAAGCTATTATCTGCTAGAATTTAGAAAATATTTCTTACAATACATTTTCATAACAGTATAAACTGGACCTATATCCTTCAGTGAAGGAGTATATTATAGGCGTATAAAAACATATTTATGGGGTAATGGGTTAACCCTTAGCCTGCCACTCACGACTATAGCTTCATATGCAAACAGCTTGGATCCGGATGAGACGCAGAGTAACTCGGCGTCTCATCCGGATCCAAGCTGTTTGACGCTCGGACAACATTTTCAGCAATTTTGAGCAACTTTGAAGCACTTTGAAACTTGAAGCAGACGAGAAATATAGCAGACGACAATTTATTTGGCGAGCTAAGGGTTAAGTGATTATTCTAGTTGGAAACTGAAAGTTTTAGGAGTCCATGAGTTTATTATTTAATGTGTATGATATGAGTTCAAATGATTGAAATATTTGAGAGAGAGAAAACAGTTGCTACCGATCATAAACTATGTACATGGTACTTTTAAAATAATATGGGATTTGGTGTGATGTTTTAATCCCTTACCCCATAGCCTGTTTTAGTTTTAAAGTGAGTTGACTACTTAACGCAGGTTGAATGTTAAGTAGACTTTTCTTTCATACTGATTTAACCTACCATCTATATATAGACACTTTTTTTATGATGCATATTCATGACCTTAAAAATTGGAACTGGTTTCTTTAGTGGAGGAATAAACGAAAGGCATAAAAAGGCGTACAGTGGAGATTGTGTTATTCTTTCCCAATAAACGCGTTTACGCTAAAACTGTTATTTGCAGTGCAAACACTTTGGAGCCAGATCAGACGCCGGGTAACCCGGCGTCTGATCAGGCTCCAAACTGTTTGCCACCAAGATAAACATGAATTATCAGAATTGTCTGAAAGTTGCACTTTTCTACGTTTTATTGCTTTGCGTTTGCGTTTAAACGGGAAAGAATAACAGATTCTCCACTGTATCTATGAGGAATGGGTTAAATTTTATGATGATGGACATGTAATTGTAAGATTGTGACTGATGCGCTGAACCACAATAAACCTTCATCCCATAGCATATTTCTAGTTTTGGAAGATAGGTCACTACTAGAATGTACCTTAACCCATTATCCTATAAATACACCTTTTTATGCCTTTTATTAATTCCTCTGAGGAATAAAATAGTTCCAATTTATGTAGCCAAAAATATGTATGGTAAGAAATATATTCTATATTCTAGCAGATGGTAGCTTAAAGCAGGCTGAAAGTAAAGGAGAATGTGCCTTAAGGCACAGTCTGCTTTATTTTCAACCTGCTTTAAGTTGTCAACTATCTTTAATACCAGAAACAACAGGCTATGGGGTAATGGGTTAAGGGGCATTCTGCTTTACACTCACCGAGCAGTAAGGTCCCATTTGCTAGGATATAGAAAATATTTTTTATGGTACAATTCTTGACTGTATAAATTGTATTAAACCAATTTTCCAGTGAAGCAATAAATTGGTCACTTTAAAAGGCATATCTACTGAGTAAAGGATTAAACCTTGTATTCCTGAACCCCTTTTACTCTGGTCTAATTTGTGATAGTCAAACTTGTCTTAAGAAGCCACAAACTTTTAACGATGTAAACTCTAGTGTCTAGAATACTCACGATTTACAAACAAAGTACTTGTTATATTGTATGTGTACAGAGTACACTTGTCCTAATCAAACAGTGTATACTGCGAGCAGGAAGCACCTACAGTGGTCCATTTACTATATGTTGTAAATACATAACAAACTCATAAATAGTAAAATATGGACTAGAATTAATTGGAAATGGGAAATTTTCACTTGAAGTTTCAGCTTAACTCATTGAGCCCTAGTGACACATATATGACTAGAATTAATTGGAAATGAGAAATTTTCACTTGAAGTTTCAGCTTAACTCATTGAGCCCTAGTGACGCATATATGCATCCTTTACCAAATGTGTACCTGTGAAGAGTATGCTTGTCCTTTGCAAACAGTGAAGTCCCTGATTAGAGGGCTCCTGCAGGAGCCCTCTGATCAGGAACTTCACTGTTTGTCATTTTGCAATTTACTACAAAAACCTACCCAAAATAGTCTAAAATTGACTAGCCTTTATTGCAAACTGGTATTGTCCATTGACAGTTTCAGGGGATAATGAGTTAATGCAGGACATAAACTTTGATAATTATTTACTGATGTCTGGAAGTATTTCAAAGTTAGTTCATTTGTTTTCCATAATGTTAAAAACTGCATGATTTATACTGTTCTCTGTCAGGCAAGTTAGAGGTTTTGTCTGGATTTAAACTGTTTGCATATACTGAATGAAGTGCTCATGCTAAATATGAATACATTATAGGATGAAAGAATAGATATGAAATTCATTGTGAACAGTTTTAAGTCCTATGCAGATTTGTAGATTCATTGGAGAAGAAACGTTAAGTTGTTCTTAAATATCATCTAATAGTACTGGTGATTAGGGTAACTATCCTACCCACTGATTCCGCCAAGACTGTAATATCAGTACTTTTTTTTTTAATTACTAACACTAGGAATGCCATTGCTTTGGAAGTTAATTTTTATGATTTAACCATGTTATGTTAAGTGGCCAGAAGCCTTGTTGTTTCTAAAGGGCAGGGGGCACTTTGGTGCTGGTCAAAAGTATACCAGAAATCTCCTGCAGTATCGTTGTTTTTTCATCATTAACCCTTTGCACCATGACCTGTTTCTTGTTTTGAAGACAACTGGCCACTTAAAGCAGTTGAAATGAAGTAAAGCAGAAAGTGTCTTAAGACACACTCTGCTTTACTCTTAGCCTGCAATAAGCTACTATCATCTAAAATATTTCTAATGATGCATATTTATGACCATAAATTGGATCTTTTTTTTTCTTCAGTGGAGGAATAGATGAAAAGGCATAACACATGTGTATCTATGGAGTGATGGGTTAAGCTACCATCTGTATAAACACTCATTTTCTTTGTCTTTAGAGTGACCATTTATCACAATCAGCTGTAAATATTGATAAAGAAGCATTTTTACTGAACAGTTGGAATATTATGGTACTGCTCTTCAACTACCAATGAGGATTTAAATGAAGCGCAATACATTATACAGTAAAACATCTCGATTACGGCCTCGTAATTGTGTTTGTTATTAAGTGTGTAATCCGGCGTTGAGTCAGTTTTCAATCTGCCATTCAGAAACAAAGTCATTTCCTACATTGTAGTGTATTTTTTAGCATTTAGTTTGGTTTAATCAGGAAAGAATGTCGTCTTCTCTGCTGTTGATATATGTGCAGTTAAAGTTGCATTTCTGCTGTTACTTAGACACACTTATCAAGGAAGTTTAATTGGTGTTTTGAGTTGATGATATTAACCTGTTTATGCCTGAATGTTGCAATGAACTCTCCCTGTATACTTGCTGAAAGATTTCATTGTAGATATACAAGGGTCATCTTAAGACACTGCAGTGTTTTCCATAAAGATAAATATTTCATATGCTATAGCAAACAGAACAGACTCTGATTTGATGCTGTGTTACACAGCGTATTGTTTGGGTCTACTCTGTTTGTAAATATCCACTTTAGTAGACACAAGGCTTTAATGGGGTAAAACATACTAAAAGCTATTAAATCTTTATCAGTTTCAGACAAGTCTTTGTCACCTGCAACTCAAAATTTAGACAAATATTAAGGTTTACATAACATTGACAGCTTATTGCAGAGTAGGGGGGGGGGGTTGTAATCCAGAAAGCTCCTATGGTAGCATTCTGCATTACTTGAACCCTGCATTAAGCTGTACATAGAAGAAATGTTAATACTTCTTGATTGTGGAACTTCTGAACACAGATGTTAATGTACAGTAAAACCTCTCTATAATGACCACTAAAATGATGGATATTTTTTATTTTATAAAAGACAGGTGACTGCTTAAAGCAAGATGGCAGTACAACAGAAAGCTCCTTTATGAGCTTTCTGTGTTACTGCCACATTGCTTTAAGCAGTCACCTGTCATGAAATACTAATATAAACTTAACACAATTCAGCGGTCATCACAGAAAGATTTTACTGTTGAGATGTTTTGAAACAGATTTGATCAACAACTTGTAACTGTGCCATTTAAATGGTATGAAAACCTAGGCCAGTATTTAGTTCAGAAAGTAATTATCTGGTCAGTTGACAATTGCTTACAGTAAAACCCCTTTATTATGACCACTGAAACAATTGCTGATTGTATGAAAGACAGGTAGCACCCTAAAACTAGGTGACAGTAAAAACAGAAAGCCCCTAAACGACCTTGCTGTTTTACTTTCACCTTGCTTTAAGCAGCCACCTGCCTAAAACACGAAATAAACAGCAATTAGTGGTTATATTAGAGAGGTTTTTACTGCAATGATGTATCTAAGGTATAATGTAATGGTAAAAGCACATTAAGAGTGTTTTGTTGATGATTGTGTTTGCTAGGCTGAGTTGTATAAGTGAAGAAGAAAGCGGAGTGAGGATTTTTACCATGAGAAAAGAAATGTGCTTTGAATACAGTAAAACTCCTCTAATACTATGATTGCTTTATGGTGCTTAGTTATCTATGTCCTAAGACAGGCGGCGTTAAAAAACAAGATGAAAGTAAAGCAGAAAGCTCTTACAAAGTTTAATGTTTTCTGCTTTATTTCCATTATTGCTTTAGCCCATTACCCCATAGCCTGTTTCTAGTTTTAAACTCATGTGACCACTTAAAACAGGTTGAAAGTCAAGCAGAAGGCACCTTCTGCTTTACTTCCAGCCTGTTTTAAGCTACCATCTGCAAGGATAAAGAAGCAATTTGTTATCACACTTATTCATGACTGTAAATTTGAACCATTTTCTGCAGTGGAGGAATATATTTGAGGTGTAAAAAGGCGTACTTGTGGGGCAATGGGTACAGTGGAGAATCTGTTATTCTTTCCCGTTTAAACGCAAACGTACGCAAACGCAAAGCACTAAAATGTAGAAAAGAACAACTTTTGGACAATTCTGATATTTCATGTTTATCATGGTGGCAAACAGTTTGGAGCCTGATCAGACGCCGGGTTACCCGGCGTCTGATCTGGCTCCAAACTGTTTGCACTGGAAATAATAGTTTTAGCGTAAACGCGTTTATTGGGAAAGAATAACAGATTCTCCACTGTATTTAACTGTCATCTGTCTTAGTACAATTAATCAGGCCACTTTTCAGTGACAGTAATGGGGGGATTTTACTGCACTACAGATAAACTGGTTTAAATGTATTTTGTTTATGATAATAAAATTGCTTTATAAACGTTTATATAATGTTTTGATTTCTTTCATATCCTTAAATACCTAAATGCAGTCCAACTTCATATGTATGTGTGGCGGACACTCTTTAAGATATCTGTCCCTGAAATGGACCATTCCAGTTTCTAATTAAGGCTAGTCCATTTTTAGCTCCTCTGTTTCGAAGAAACTACAGCTATTGTCTTCACTCTGGCGTATACATGTGTTGTTGTAGTCATTGTCGTCCGAAATATTAACGTTGACCATAACTTTAGAACCACACGTGATACAGACCTTATATTTGGTATGTGCGGTACACTATCAAACAGAACTTCAGCTCAGTAAATTAAAAACTTGGGTCATGTCCAACAAAAGTCAAGGTCTTGCATTTATTAGTCATTAAGATGTAAAATATGGTGGGTTTAAGATACTCCATAACTTTGGAACTGCATGTGATAAAGACTTAAAATTTTGCATGTTTATTCAGTGATTTTTTTCCTTCATTTGTGAATGGGTTCGGTTCCCCTTAGATTGTGAAAATTTTGCGTTCTTTTACTCAAAATTGTGAACAAAAGTAGATCTAGATTCTAGCTCTAAAAGGTTTCTGCTGATATTGTGAAAACAAATGTTGACCATCAGAGAAAAATCCGAATTTCCTGCAAAATGGTGGGGACTTATGAAGGAAAATATCTTTTGTGGAAGAAAAACACTTTTATATTTACGCCAGCAGAGTAGGGAGGGCTTAAACCATGTTTTTCCTAAAAATGGCTTTTTGCATTGTGAACCAATATGGGTCCCTTTTGAATTGTGAAGGGTCCTTTTATGGGTACCAGTTATAAAGGAAACACATATCTGTTATTCAACTCTAGAAGCTCTTCAGTTCAATACAACTTGGGTCATGTCAGTCAAAGATCAGGATCATTTAGAGGTCAAATAGAGTTAATTTAACATTTCCCATTACTCTGAAACAACATGTGTTTTGGGAAATATACGTCACTATGGCCAGTATATAGATGCAAACATGTTTAATTAGTAAACATTGAAATGACATATGCCATATCTCAACTATCAATAATTCCACAGCAAACAGAACATCAAAAATGCGTCCTGACTCTGGAATGAACAAATCGAGCACATTCTATTATGTCACATACATATACGTGATTGTGACGTAATAGCATATGCTACTGGTCATGTGACTACTGATACATACTTCATATTTGGCATACATGTCTGCTCAACACAAAACGCTCTTGGGCTCAGTATAATTAGGTCATGGCAGAAAAAAGTGAATTCAGGTCAAATAGGCTGAATTTAAAATTGGCCATAACTTTGGAACTGCATGTAATAGAGACTTTACATTTGACAATTATACTCAACACAAGTAGCTCTTCTGTTTAGTACAAGTTAGGTGATGTCAGACAAAGGTCATGGTCATTTAGAGCCCCCAAAGTAGACAGGCGGACACATTGTCAAGACAAAGGCAATAAGAATATCTCACTGTTCCTTCTTAACACATTGAACCCTAGCGACGAGTATACTCATGAGCCCTCTGATCAGGGTCTACACTGTTTGTCATTTTGTAAAATATTGTTAAAATCCACCTTAAATACAGTGGTAAATACGCTATTTCTACCCATTTACGCGTTAATCTATGCGTAAGAAACGCATAGTGAACGGTTAACGAACGGTTAACGCCTAACGATTTTAACGCGTTTAAACGCGTTAATAAACGATTATACCAATGCAGTCTCGGCTAAGGGGTCCGTCGACTAAGTGATGACCCTTTCATCCGGGCTCTTTTAAACGCGTAAAGAAACGGCTAGGAAACGCATTTAACGAAACGGATAATAAATGCGTAAGAAACGCGTAAAGTGGGTAGGAATAGCGTATTTACCACTGTAGTCATAAATGGACTAGACTTATATTGAAATTGGACTTGTCCATTAAACGTTTCAGGGATCAATGAGTTAATCTACCAGGATAACAAAACAGACGAGCGTTGGCACTGGCATGCGGTGCTCCCTTTAGGCTATGTAGAGTTGTTTGTGAAATACAGCCCCACCTCTGTGGAGAATCTGTTATTCTTTCCCAATAAACGTGTTTACTCTAAAACTATTATTCGCAGTGCAAACAGTTTAGACCCAGATCAGACGCCGGGTAACCCGGCGTCTGATCAGGCTCCAAACTGTTTGCCACCAAGATAAACATGAAATATCAGAATTGTCCAAAAGTTGTTATTTTCTACGTTTTAGTGCTTTGCGTTTGCGTACGTTTGCGTTTAAACGGGAAAGAATAACAGATTCTCCACTGGGCCTAATCAATTGATTTAGATATCTTGAGTTCGCCCAATTTGAGTATTCCAATATTTCAAAGTTAGAACGCTGCTCAGCCACGTTTAAGGCACATTCTGCTTTACTTTCTGCCTGCTTTAAGGTAATATTTGCTAGAATAAAGAAACTATTTTCGATGGTGCATATCCATGACTGTATAAATTTGAACTATTTTCCTGAAAGGAGGATTCAATTAAAAGCATACACATGAGTATCTATGAGTAAAGGGTTAAATCTAATTTGCCTTAAAAGGTTTCCTGCCAATCAGAGACGGGAATGGTTGTGGTCGTTGATATAAAATTTTCTAGTCTAAAATTTAATAAATTTCCTAAACGACAGACAAACGCGGCGTTTGATCTGGAATCAAGCAATTTGCAAATATGAGCCAAATCTTAATTATCCCTCCCTATAATGACTCCCCCGAACAACAAACACAACCTGTCTCCCATTTGGTGTCTTTAGAGAGGGGGTACTGTTATTAGTCGAGCAGGCTTTTTGTAAACGTTTTGCATCATGCGAATACAGGAATGACTGGATTGTTGAAGAAATTAAAAAACAAACTGCGTCACGGTGGCAGATGTCCCAAAGATTTAATTGATAATTGACACTATAAAATGCATTGTTTGTTGTATGCAGACAAGTAAATATATCCATACACAACTTTTAAAAACGTTTACTCATCCCCTGAAACTTCCAATAGACAATTCCAGTTTACAATAAAAGCTGGTCCATTTTTATGGTTTATGGTTGTTTTTTGGGTGTGTTTCTTTTTACAATATATTGTAATATGACAAACAGTGAAGTCACTGATTAGAGGGCTCCTGTAGGAGCCCTCTAATCAGGGACTTCAATGTTTGCATTAGACCAGTGTACTCTTAACATGTACACTTTTGGTAAAGGACGCATATATACGTGACTAGGGCTCAATGAGTTTAGTGACAATCCTACACCCAAAGCTACATCCGCACACCAAATTCTGTATTAGAATGAACTACAGCGGAGAAAACGTTATTCTTTCCCAATAAATGCGCTTACGCTAAAACTATTATTTCCGCTGCAAACAGTTTGGAGCCAGATCAGACGCCGGGTAACCCGGCGTCTGATCAGGCTCCAAACTGTTTGCCACCAAGATAAACATGAATTATCAGAATTGTCAAAAAGTTGTCATTTTCTACGTTTAAGTGTTTTGCGTTTGCGTACGTTTGCGTTTAAACGGGAAAGAATAACGTTTTCTCCACTGTATATACTACTATAATAGCATAGACAGACAAACCTGTGTTAGCGGCCGCTGAATTAGGGCACCTTTATATTTTACGATGGCAAGAGTTGCCTCCCTCAGACCTTTGTCTCTCATCATAACGTTTTCTCTGCACATTACTAGATGTAATCATGCATAAAAGCCAATGCCTGAAAATGGCATGACACTCGAGATGTACTCAAACAACAAACCAAGTGTCCCTATAGCATATATTTATGTTCCGGCCAATTGTACAACGGAGAGATGAACACACAGATTAGTTAACTAGCTATATCTGAACAGACAGACATACAGACATACAAAAACAATATGCTCCCGACTAAGTATATATATATACTTAGTCGGGAGCATACTGTTTTTGTATGTCTGTCTGTTGGTCTGTTTGTCTGTTTGTATATATATATATATGCGCCACAAGTTAATATGATTTAATACATATTTCGTCTGGTTTTTTTTTTCATATTTAAATATGAGGTATTTTATTTAACAATATTGAAATGAGTATCAAACGGTCTTGATCCAGATTAAACGCCGCGTTACGCGGCGTTTGATCGAGATCCAAACTGTTTGCAAATAACTATACACATGTAGTTGTACTCGGGGATAAGGCAATGATCGGGATCCAAACTGTTTGCAAATAACTATACACATGGAATTGTACTCGGGGATATGGCAATGTTCAAAGTGATTTTAAGCAATATCTACAACCTTTCGTAAACCACTGGTTAACAGCTCCCCTCTCCAGGAAACCCATATAAAGCGATCTTTTTATTATTTTAGACTGAGCCCTTGGGTTTGATATGTTTGACTGTAAAGTTCTATATGAATGACATTTAGATCTGCACTATTTAATCTTTCACTGCCGTTGTGAAATTATGAAGGCGTCTGATCTAGATTCAAGCTGTTTGCAAATGTAAACAAAGTCATTATTTTCTCTCCCTTTAAAATAACAACTCCCTCCGAACAACACACGCACTCTATGTCTCCCGTTGGGTGTTGTTGTAGAGAGGGAGCACTGCACATACCCTTTTCTAGTCAGGTTCCCGGGTGTTTGATTATTTCATATAATCGGAGTTAATAGGAGACAGGGAACCAGACTAACCCTTTTCACGTGGTCTGGTTACTTCCCCTGGCACTACGTGATTAGGTCAGGCACAAACAAATAATGGCGGCGCCCATGGAAAAGACCAGGTGAGTTAAAACAAGAAGGAACAACTTAAAGTGTTGATGGCAAGCGCTTAATATCTTAACATATGATTCATACCATTAGGATAGGATTAAATGTGACAATGATTAGTAGTGACGTTGTGTATTTTGTGTTTTAAAGCTTAAAGGGACTCGCAACCGGATGGTGTACTTGTCAAAATAAAATAAAATACTCAAATAAAAGCAAATTTGTGGCATTATTTGGCTTCTGACATTAAAAAAATATGATCAGTCAAAAAAAAGTCTCAAGAATCGTCACCGAATCTTAGATTTTGAGATATTTTCCATCGTTTTTCTATACCGACTAGTAGACGGTATAGTTGTTGTTGTTGCTTCTCTACACGGGCTCAGACATAAACACGAGCCGAATTACGAAGTTGTATGCACTTTCGATGGCTACACATTGAAATACGTTAAATCGATCCGGGATAAACGGATAGTTCCGTGGTCCATTGGTCTAAGCGGTTTCCCCTATTTTGCCTTCTGTCCGCCAATGCCGGGCCCCGGGTTCGAATCCCACCAGAGACCAATATTTTTTTTTTTTGAAATACATTTTTTTAAACAGAATTTCTTATCCTAAACTAATTCTTTACCATTTATATAAGCGTTTGACACTTATTTACAAATTACTATTTTTAATGCACCATCTGGTTGCGAGTCGCTTTAAAGTCACATATTTTCGCGACCGTGCTTGCAGGCGGTATACGTTTCTTTAAAGATTTTAATAAAAAATAACGATGTTTCGGTATTTTTATTCCCACATACTTCTTAGTCGGGAGCATATTGTTTGTGTATGTCTGTCTGCCAGTATGTCTGTCTGTTGGTCTGTTTGTCTGTTTGTTTGTCCGTCTGTCCACAACTTTACCGTTGTCCATAACTCTGGAGCTACATAGGATATAGACTTTATATTTGGTTCTGCACTCAACCCAAAAAGCTCTTGAGCTCAGTACACATTTGGTCATGTCAAGGTCATTTAGAGGTAAAATCGGACGAATTAAACATTGGCCATAATTTGGGAGTTGTGTTGTTTCTGCTGGGGTTTATAGTCCCGCATAAGCTTCATCATAATTTGGGAGCTGCATGTGGTACATACTTTATATTTTGAATGTGTACTCAACTCAAGAAGCTCTTGAGCTCAGTACAACTTGGGTCATGTCGGACAAATGTCAAGGTCATTTAGAGGTAAAATCGGGTGAATTAAACACTGGCCATAACTTTGGAGCTGCATGTGATATAGATCTTATATTTGGAGTGTGTACTCAACTCAAGAAGCTCTTGAGCTCAGTAGAACTTGGGTCATGTCGGACAAATGTCAAGGTCATTTAGAGGTAAACTCGGGTGAATTAAACATTGGCCATAACTTTGTAGCTGCATGTGATACAGATTTTTTATTTGGAATGTGTACTCAACTCAAGAAGTTCTTGAGCTTGGTACAACTTAGGTTGTGACCAACAAAGGTCAAGGTAATTAAGAGGTCAAATATGGTTAATTTAACTTTTGCCGTATCTCTAGAACTACATGTGATACACCGAAGAAGATCTTGAGCTTGGTGCAGCTTAGGTTGTGACAGACAGACAGACACAATATGCTCCCGACTAAGTAGTGTGGGGGAATAAAAACACCTATGTAGTTCCAGGGTTATGGACAAGGTAAAGTTGTGGACAGACGGTCAAAGAAACAGACAAACAGACCAGCAAACAGACAGACAGACAGACAAAAACAATATGCTCCCGACTAAGTAGTAGGCATAAAAACACCGGAACATCGTTACTTTTAATTAAAATCTCGGAGGAAACGTATACCGTCTGCAAGCACGGTCGCGAACATATGTGACTTTAAGCTTTAAAACACAAAATACACAACGTCACTACTAATCATTGTCATATATAATGGTATGAATCATATGTTAAGATATTAAGCGCCTGTCATCAAAACTTCAAGTTGTTCCTTCTTGTTTTAAGGTGGTTCGCGGGTCTGCTTATTCCGTGTCAGAAATCTTTGAAATCTTGATTAAATAGAAATATACCATATCAGGGTTGAAAAATCGTTAAAATAAAATTCTAACATGACACGTGAATTCGTCTCTATAAACAAAGAACAGGTCTATCGTGGTATACGTGAGACGTTGTACAACGCTCTTCTCTACCCCGCTCCTCCCGCGGTTATATGACATGACGTGACCTCGTGCGTTCATACGTTATGTTTTTTAAATTTCTTACGTTATTCATATAGCCCGTAAAGACCATATACTTTTAACCAGTCATGTTACTGTAATTTTCCCATTCTTCTGTCTTGTTTCATGTAATGTGTGTTCTATGCCAGATTGTGGATCAGTAAATGTAAATTTGCTGTTGTGTGTTAAATATATATAACTAGATTGTTGTAATGCCGCGGAAAAAGTTATTCGGTCGAAAAACTGCATCCGCTGAGGAAATAAGTATGGAACATTTGATTTCCTTTCTAATGAATTTCTTTAAATCTGGTCATGTTAGAATCGAAATAATCTATGTTCTACCGTTGTGAAACGGTATTTTACTACGGTCGGTCGTTGTGGTGCGCAGGAATTGACCACTCAGGCATTCGACCTTCGTGGTCAATTCCTGTGCACCACAACTCCCAACCGTTGTAAAATACCGTTTCACAACGGTAGAACATAGATTATTTCTTAAAAAAATTACAGTACCGTTTTTTTCTGACAGGAAAGTTTGTCGAGAAAAGCTCCTTTTTTAATAAACGGGAATGTTTTCTTTATAAACTAATATAAACTATACAGAGACTATAGGATATTGTGCAAACTAAAATATTTAATGACATATTTTCTGGTAAATATCAATATTTTAAAAAAGTCAAATTCTGAAAAAGTCACTAAATCTCAAATTACAAAAAATCTAGCTGTTTAACATAGTAACGTTACACTAATTTTACTCTTATTAGATAGATATTACTTAGTTCTACTAGTCGAAAATATTTTATGAAAATCTACAGTGGAATTTACATTTTATACATGATTTCCAGAAATTCTGGCAACATGTTAACACACAAGGAGTCTTTGAGTTCAACTTTAAAATGCCGTCAGTTCTAAATAATACCATAAGTCAAACCTGTAATAAGGGACCATTGAATACGGTAGCCTGTAGATCTTTAAAGGCAGTTGACTGCTCTATAATGCATAACAAAAGTATTGCATAAAAGCTCCTTTAGGATCTATCTTTTAACATTACTTTTGTCAGCCTGTGTTAAGCTGCCATCTGTCATATGGGCTATAAATCCTCACAAAGTTTAGTTGTCACTTGACTATACTTGCATCTGATATAATTCATTATTACGTGACTTAACATAGCCTGTTCTTTGATCACTGCGTTATGGATTGACTAATCAATACAATCGGACAATTTATTTAAAAAAAAGTTTTGAAGCGAGCGGGAATCGAACCTAGAACCTTTGGATTGATAGTCAATCACCGTACCAACTGCGCTAACAGAGAAGACACTGAAGCAGACCAAACTTTTCTTTATGTAAATGTTCTACAATAAGTACGCACCGCAAAGATCAGGTGAAAGTCATCAGCATTTCCGGATATCGAGATGCGGGCCGCCCGCTGTCGAACCACCTTAACTCACCTGGTCTTCTCCATGGGCGCCGCCATTATTCGTTTGTGCCTGACCTAATAACCGAAGTTATATTAAGCAGGGAACCAGACTAATATTTGGTGATTCTCCATGTTGAAAGTATCGGACAATAATGATATAATACGGAACTTTACCTATCATCCCTATAATCAAAAGTAACTTAGTTTATCTTTGCCAAAGGTTAGTTCCACCCTGTCAGGTCAATAAAACCGGTCTATACATGAGGATTTATTCCCGGCTGAGGAAAATCAGCCTTGAATAAATCCTCATGTACCCTGTGAAGAAACTGTATAACGAATTTATTTTACTGCAAAGTTTTTACTGTTCAAATGAAATATTTCGGAATTTGTCGTGCACAGCGCTCAAAGTAAACAGTAAAAGAATCGCGTCAAAGCATATGACGTTGAGCGTAAATGACGTCACGTTTCTGACAGTTGTTTTTCAAAAGAAAAATGGACACGCTGGTAGACGTCGGCGTCATACTTTCCCAGAATAAATGTGACTGTTGAAAGAACCCCCACCGATTAGTTCTTAGCCGAAATGGACTTAAAACGGAGGATCCTGTCGAGCAGTCAGCCATCTTATTTTCTGCAAAGACTCTGGGACCTGTCAGCCAATAAAATAGCTGCATTTCTAGTACCCTGTAAGCTCGTAGGGTACTTAGTGTCAGATCTACGGCTCGGTATCCACTTAGAATTAAGGAAACAATGGAGTACAATATAACTACCGCATATTTTGCATTGTCTGATTCCCGTCGTGCCACAATAAACGGCGTTTTAACGTCAATATAGAATCAGTTTGTAATAGTTCTATAATATTATTTATATTTAATTTTCATTCAGGATCTAGATGGATTTCGCTTTTGCTGTTGTCGTCAGGGTTTTCTTGCGTGCCCTGGTATATCTGTTTAAGTGTTGGATATCCTTATGCTTTTTCTACTGTGGAAATCTCTCACTGCGTCATGTTGGGTTTATAATATTTTAGTATTTAAATGTGCATGTTTTTTAATCTGCTACTGAACTGCTTTCGTCTCTACATATTTAACGCTTTACATGTACCTGCTAATCACGATTTTATTAGAAACTGCAGTCAGGCAGCATTTTATCTGGATACAAACTGTTTGACACTCGTCTTTAGTTTTCTATAACTTAAAATTGCATAAATCTGAATTTTATTAAATTTGCAGACGACAATTTCAAAGCAGTCGATATTATAGCAGGATAAGGGTTAAAACAATAGAAAATCTTTGTATGTAATACTTTTATTGAGGGCCTCATGGAGGATAAGCCATTAGACTAAATGAGTTACCCTCGTTAAATAAAGTCATTCATTCATTCATTCATCAGGATCCAGTGCAATCGCGTTTGGCGGATGAACTATTTAAAGGTTATATTATTCACGTTAGCTAATTCCCGCATAGCCACCCGTGCAAAAGTTGTAATCGGATTACAATTTAAGACTTACGAAAGTTTCATACATACAGTGGATATGACGTTATTCGTTCCCGGTGACACGCAAACGAAACGCATTGCAATCAAATGGGGAAAATGACATCTTTTTGAAAGTTCTGACTATTTATTTTAATCTGAATGACAAACCGTCTGACCCCAAACTGTTTGCAATTGAAATAATAGTTTTAGAGTAAACGTGTTTATTGGCAAATAATAACGTGTTTTCTCCAATTATTTCATTCCTTATGCCTCGCTCACATTTGCTGCGGCTGCCGTACGGCGGCCGCACGGCTTGTTATTTCTACGGCGAGTAGCAATTCCCCGGTCGCCGCAGAATTCCTACGGCCGCCGTGTGTTGCGCTCACATTTGCTGCGGCTGCCGCACGGCGAGTTTCTATTATTTTAGGTTAAAAAACCTGCGGCCACCGTACGGCCGCCGTACGATAGCCGTGGAAGCTCCACCAGATTCTCTGCAATCAAAATGCTGCTCCTGCTACATAACTTGGTTTTGCTACATGTTCACACGACTCATATCAGTCCAACTACACCATGAACTCAATGGATACATTAGGACAGCAATTAAGAACATCTAAATCCATTTTTAATAATACACATGTTTTAGATGTATGAACAAAAGTACAAATGCACAATAAGAAAAGTGACAATTGAGTTCCGGCGGCCATACGGCGGCCGTACGGCCACCGTACGGCAGCCGTAGAACCACTCTGCGTTATAACTCCGCGTTATAATTCTACGGCGACCTCTACGGCCTGTGAAATATGGGTATACGCCGTGCGGCCGCCGTACGGCCGCCGTAAGATTTCTACGGCGGCCGTGGGAAACTACGGCCGCCGTACGGCAAATGTGAGCGCACTATTTAAAATGAATGCTCTCAACATAATAATTCATAAATCATTATATAATCAAAGTTCTTAAAGTACTGATGATGGTTTCAAACTGAAATACCAGTTGTGTGAAATACAGTGTTCCCTCCCTACAACGGCCATCCCAACAACGATTCCCTCCTTACAACGACCCTTACGGCTGTTCCCCAAACAAGACAAAATATTTAACAATAGCGTCTGCTTCAAATTGTCGTCTGCTGTTTTTTCTCAAAATTATATTTTGATGGTATAAATATAATGACAGGTGACAAACAGCTTGAATCCATATCAGACGCCACGTTACGCGGCGTCTGATCTGGATTCAAGCTGTTTGCAAATTTTCGCCAATTTCCCTCCCTATAACGACTCCCTCCGAACAACGCACACTATCTGTGTCTCCCATTGGGTGTCGTTGTAGAGAGGGAGCACTGTACATGTAAAAAGAAACCAGAAGAGTAATAGCAAGAACTCTGAAAACAGTATTTCATTTTTAAATGTGTTTGGTAGTATTTGAAACTGCTTATATAAGATAACTTGTAACATGTATACTACCGTAAAGAGCCTGAACAACGGACTTGACCTAAACACGTGAATATAATTTCAAGCATATTTGGAAATTATCTACATATGGCATTTAAATTCCATTAACACTTTCACTCTCAATGACGCTTGAAAGCGCGTTTGCAAACAGTTTAGATCATGATCAGACGCCGCGTAACGCGGTGTCTGATTAGGATCCAAACTGTTTGACATCGTATCGACATGTTTTAATTCATACTACATTGAATCTAAACTTGAAACGATATTGCAAACAACAAAATTGAAGCAGACGACAAGGAAACGGTGAAGGGGTAAAAAAGCTCACGGAAATGTTGGTAGTGAAAGAGTTAAACAATCCCAAGGAAATTTCAACAGCAGCTGCTACAGTGGAGAATCTGTTATTCTTAACGTACGCAAACGCAAAACACTAAAATGTAGAAAAGAACAACTTTTGGACAATTCTGATAAATCTTGTGTATCTTGGTGGCAAACAGTTTGGAGCCTGATCAGACGCCGGGTTACCCGGCGTCTGATCTGGCTCCAAACTGTTTGCACTGCAAATAATAGTTTTAGCGTAAACGAGTTAATTGGGAAAGAATAACAGATTCTCCACTGTATCGACAAACTTCGGTGCCACCGCATTTCAAAGCAGCAGACTACTTTCCCGGCCCCGCACTTATTGGTACACAACACAAAGTGAAAGCAGATTCTACTGATTTTATTATCATCATACTAGTATTTACATAATATTTAATGTAATGTTTACTCACTAGAATTTGATTATTTTAAATCGTTTCACTGTTTTTTCATCTAATACAGATCTAAAAAATTAATCGATTGAACTGATAATATTTAATGTAGGGCAGATCAGGCCTTTTTTAATTACATCACAATTGTCACGTCCTTCTGGGTGGATTGAGTAGCTCAGGAGACGTGACAATCTATCTCTTTACTATCCCCCACGTATGGCCATTATCTGTCAATAGTGATCGACGGCTAGCCATTATCACAGAAGAAGAAGAAGAAGAAGAAGAAGAAATTGAGTATTGTTTTTTTAGCGTATGAGTAGCCTACTTAGTCAAAGTTTTGGAAACTCGACGCTGACTGTATACGGATTCAAATCAAAGATTTGAAACCAACAAAAGGGAAATGAATATACTCGAAGTAAAATACCTTAATTACTATGTGCCCCCTCTCTACCTAACAACAACCAATGTGAGACAAACGTTGTGCTTGTTGTTCGGAGGGAGGTGTTATATGGAGAGAAATTACAGTGCTTACATTTGCAAACAGTTTGAATCATTTGACACTTATAGGTACATGTAGTATTGCATTTTAGTGTCAAACAGTTTGGATCCTGACCGTACGTCGCGTAACGCAGCTTCTTATCAGTATCAAAACTGCTAGCCAATGCCGTTGCTGATGGGTTATGTCAGTGAGAGGGTAATAGGCCTATATAACGTATCACATGCCTTAGACACCATCGGTAAGTAGAGTTGCACAACTCGGATAGTTCAATGTATGATTAAGTACTGTAAAACCCATCCGAAAAGAAGACGTTTTAACACATTCAACCCTAGAGACGAGTATAGTCGTAATTTACAAACTGCGTACCTATGTGGTTTACACTTTCCTATGCAAACAGTGTAGACTCTGATCAGGGTCTATACTGTTTGACATTTTGAAATATGTAGTTAAAATCAACCCTAAATAGTCCAAAATGGACTAGACCTATTTTGAAATTGGAACTGACCAATAAAAGTTTCAGGGGTGAATGAGATAACGTGTACATGCAGTTATATTAAAACAAACAGGCGAAAGCAAACTCTTTCACTGTTAAAGTATCGTCTGCTGAAATGTCTGCAATTATACGCCAAATTTAAACGATTTTGAAATTTCGAAGAAATGTTGAGGCGAGTGTCAGCAAATTTGATGCTGACAAGACGCTGCGTTGCGCGTCGAACTATTCTAAATCCAAATTGTTTGCATGATAGTCGTTGGCATTGACAGTGTTAATACGAGAAAACAGTAAAGAAAAAAATCTTTTTTACTTTTATATTGTATTAACCCATTACCCCATAGTCTGTTTCAAGTTTTCAAGACAGATGACCACTTAAAGCAGGCTGAAAGTAAAGCAGAACGCGCCTTAACTTTCAACCTGCTTTAAGCTATGGTCTGCCAAAATATAGAAAATATCATTTTTATGATACATATGAATTCATGACTGTATAAATTGATTTTTTTTTTTTAGTTGATGAATAAATTAAAGGCGTAAAAGGCGAGTAATGGATTAAGCGACCACATGCCTACAGTGGAGAATCTGTTATTCTTTCCCAATAAACGCGTTTACGCTAAAACTATTATTTGCAGTGCAAACAGTTTGGAGCCAGATCAGACCCCGGGTAACCCGGCGTCTGATCACGCTCCAAACTGTTTGCCACCAAGATTTATAAACAAGAATTATCAGAATTGTCAAAAAGTTGTTCTTTTCTACGTTTTAGTGCTTTGCGTTTGCGTACGTTTGCGTTTAAACGGGAAAGTATAACAGATTCTCCACTGTAAGAACAGACAACTTAACTTCATGTAACTGTACAAATTAATGTGGTATTACCCATGTAAGCGCCAGTGACAGGAAGAAAGGTTTTACTCTATAAGGTCATAGGCGATTTAAATCGACTTTGCAAACATTTTGGATCTAGATCAGACACCGCATAACGCGATCAGAAAATTAAACTACATGTGTATTTGGCACTAATAAATGTATGAATATATATTGTGGCCAAACTTTAAATTTTGAATTTGGCATTCAATTGCAGACGAAAAGATACATTCAGCAGATGTCGTTTTGCCTAAGAAATGATTAAGATTAATCCCTTCTCTGCTTTACCCCGAGTACAATAGTTATTCGCAAACAGTATGGATCCTGTTTAGACGCTGTGTTACGCGGCGTTTGATCAGGATCCAAACTTTTCCACACTGATTTCAATATTTCTTAGATAAAAATTACAAAAAATTGAATTTGAATATCTTTTTAAAAGCAGGCAACAATTGTGAAAAATTGATGACGTCATGCCATTGAAGAGGTTAAGATTGTGATGGAAGGGGTTATACCATACTTAGTCTTATACAGTGGAGAAAACATTATTCTTTCCCAATCAACGCGTTTACCCTAAAACTAGTATTTGAAATGCAAATAGTTTGGAGCCAGATCAGACGCCGGGTTACCCGGCGTCTGATCAGGCTCCAAAATGTTTGTCACTCAGGTAAAAATGAATAGTCAGAATTATCAAAAACTTGTAATTTTATACGTTTTAGTGTTTTGCGTTTGCGTTTCGTTTGCGTTAAAAACGGAAAGAATAACGTTTTCTCCTCTGCACCATACTTAGTCTTATACAAAGTCTCTAGATAAAGAGACATAATATTGTATAAAATAGATATTTCTTCAAGCAAAAAAAACAACAACAATAATTAACAAGATGAACCGTTATGACGCGCAGACGCGCTCGTTACAATGTGCCTGTGAGTACGCTTGTCCTATGCAAATAGTGTAGACCTAGAACAGAGGAATCCTGCAGGCGCTTTCCGATGAGTGTCTAAACTGTTTGTTATTTTGCAATTTGTTGCAAAGTCACGCGAGTGGAGAAGACGTTATTCTTTGCCAATAAACGCGTATAATTCACTATTAAAACTATTATTCCATTGCAAACAGTTTGGAGCCAGATCAGACGCCGGTTATACGAGCGTCTGATCAGGCACCAAACTGTTTGTCACTCAGATTAAAATAAAATGTGAGAAATGTCAAAATGTTGTGAATTTCTACATTTTAGTGCATTGCGTTTCGTTTGCGATCAAATAGGAAAGAATAGCGTCTTCTTTATATACTTGTATAACCCAACAATAAATGAGCTACAGTGGAGAATATGTTATTCTTTCCCGTTTAAACGCAAACGTACGCAAACGCAAAGCGCTAAAACGTCGAAAAGAACAACTTTTGGACAATTCTGATATTTCATGTTTATCTTGGTGGCAAACAGTTTGGAGCCTGATCAGACGCCGGGTTACCCGGCGTCTGATCTGGCTCCAAACTGTTTGCACTGCAAATAATAGTTTTAGCGTAAACGCGTTTATTTGGAAAGAATAACGTTTTCTCCACTGTATAACCCAATAATAAATTGTAATATGAGCTAAATGCGATTGGGAACTAGAAAAGTTTATTTAACGCATTCAACCCTAGCGACGAGTATACTCGTCATTTACAAAAATATTACCTGTGAATATTACACTAGTCCCATGCAAACAGTGTATACCCTCTTCAGAGATCTCCTTATGGAGTCCTCTAATCAGTGTCTACACTGTTTGTCATTTTGAAATATATTGTTAAAATCAATCCTATAAATAGTCAAAAATCGACTAGACATATTTTGAAATTGGAATTGTCCATTTGAATTTTCTGGGGTGAATGAGTTTAAGTTTCGTGGATCAATGAGTTAACAGAACAACGTTCAATAATATTTAGCTTTAACACAAACATCTTCAACACGTTCCCATAGAAGCCGCGGTCTCAGTACTACTATTTGCCTATCTTCTCAGTTCTTGTTCTAGTAAATATGCGATGAATCTCGCATGCAGTTGCTTTGCCCGAGAGTTTTTCTCACATTTAGATTCTCCCCTGAGAATTTCCTTCTTGGCTATAATATCCCCCACACTTATAACCGGCTGCCCGTGATCATCGCACGGCACTAGTGTGTTAGTCAACGCCACATATCGCGGATCACTTACCGATGAAGTAAACTTTTGTCCGAATTGTGGAATTTTATTCCTAGTTCGCAACCGCCAATGTGGCATCTTTTCCGTTGACTCGTCCGCTTGGGCAGTATTGGTTGCATCTAATGATATAGCTTTAGGTTTCGGCTTATCAACATTGCTCTTCTCTGACTTACGTGAGGCAGCCGAGTTTAGTCTCGAAATGAATTTCAAGGGTCTGTTTATTTGCTTCGATGGTAATGACGGAAGTCTGTCCACTTGTTTGTCGGCTTCCGGCGGTTTTCTAATGTCACTTGAAGTACCGCTCAAGTCTATATAAACATTCCTACCCGCCAGTATAGGCTTCTTACCACTACGCACTGGCTTTGGGAAATGTAACACTCTCTTTTCATCGGGCACCTTAGAAGGAGGCCGCTCTGGGGAAGACTTTGTCAGCCTCGAGTTAGGTCTTGACTCAGGTTTAAATGACGAGGGTCTTGACTCAACTTTAAATGAAGATGGCCTTGACTGAACTTTGGGGGTTTGTGCATCTACACTGACTTCTGTGCCGTCCATTTGTGGAATTCTCACTGTGAGGGTCCGCCTCGGCGTTTCCTGTTTGGTATGGCTCGTTTCTATAATCCGTCTGGCGTTTTGCATCATTTTCTTCATGCTTTTGCTTTTCCGGTTCTGATGTTCGACGAATTTCATTTTCTCGTACGAATGTGAAGCTAAGAATTTGTACCGTTCTCGCCCTAGTTCCAGCTGACGGGTATATAACAGTCTCTGCTCTGTTACGTTCTCTGTTAGCGTACCCACATTCCTGCTGCCTTTCGCGTTAGTATTATTATCCCCTTTTACTATCCAACTATTGATTTCTCTCATCGTTGTCTGCTTCCTTGTCTTGTCTTTCGATCCACGCCTTCCAATAGAAGGCGCACTTTTAGATAGGAGTTTTCGATCCGTATCCATGGTTTATTTTTTATTTGTTCAGATTCAACACTAAGAATAATCGCACCAGGACGTGTGCATAGCCCGCAATTTGTCGTAAGATTTCAATGCTCCCATTTCATCACGTTTTTAATTGAACCTGTATCGTTGTACATATTTCAATGTCATATTTACACAAAAAGTTATTTCCAGATTTAAGACATTGTCGAGGCCAAGCCTAACTCTCCATATCTAACTCATTATTTGTGTTTTGTCTACACGTTATGTCGATAGATTAAATTCGCACGTCCACAATACACTACAAATTTACATGATATTAAATGGATTAATGGATAGGAAGATTTAAAACACTTGGTTATAAACTTATGAACCTGCGGGAAAGCGATAATCTTTTAATCCAGTTTGGCGACAAATCTTTAGCGGGGCTATCAACTGTTGATTTTAAGTTCAAGATTAATTCTATAGTGGTGAAAACGTTATTTTCCCCAATAAAATCGTTTACGCTAAATATATTATTTCCATTGCAAACAGCTTGGAGCTAGATCAGACGCCGTGTAACTCGGCGTCTGATCAGACTTCAAACTGTTTGACATTCAGGTTAAAATCAACACTTACAATTGTCAAAAGGTTGTCATTGTCTGTATTTTAGTGCATTGCGTTTGCGTTTAAAACGAGAATGAATAACATTTTCTCCACTGTATCTAGCTTGTCTTTAGGCGACTGTGGAAATAGTTTAGATTCTGATCAGACGCCGAATTAAGGGAACCAGCTAGGACAACATGTAAACATTCCGTTGTCTCAAAAAGAATTTAGTTTTTTCACTGGATTAAAAGGATTTGTGATTTAAATTTTGGATATGAGGATAATGGAACACTGGTAAATACATTTCTATCTACAAACAATTTTGCAATTGCTGCATTTTCGAGAAGTTTGACTATGAAAACTATGTAACCCGCAAACGTATGCATGAACTGGAGATATTATACAGTATAATGAACTAACTATACTAGCTGTACAGTACAGATAGGCTGTTATAACACGCAACTTTCAATAACATACAGTATATAAAAGCGTGACGCTCGACCGTTTGGAAAGTATACTGTTCAAAAAAGAATGCTCGATACTGAAGACGACATTCAGAAGAAACGCAAACGAAGCGGAAAATCAAGCGTAAGCGATTTAGACTCTAGCAGAGATAGTCCAAATATAAAAAAAGAAAAGAAGAGACAAAAGAAGAAATATAATACGCCACATACAAAGCCTGACAGTATAGAAGAAAACACAGAAGAACAAACCATGGAAAGTATCAACAAAGAGTTAAGAAGTATGAATGATAAAATGGCAAATATGCTTACAAAAGACGACCCAAACTTCAAAGCCTTGATCAAAGAAACATTTAAAGAAATGAAAGAAGACTTTCTTAAGTCAATCTCACACAGGATAGATATGTTAGAGCACAAACTTCTTGAGAAGGAACAAGAAAATGATGTGTTGAGAAACACTATAAAGAAATTAGAGAAAAAGGTAGAGCAAGAAGAAAGTAAACATAGACAGATTATGAAAGAAATTGACAAAAACGAGGTTAAAATGCAAGGAAAGTTCAATGAGCAAGAGCAGTACAGCCGACGAAACAATGTCAGGATAACCGGCTTAGAAGAATCTGAAAACGAAAACAGCGATGAATCATCCAGCAAAGTGGTCGAATTTATAAATAGACATATGAAAGACATACGCCTTAAGAAATGCGACATAGATATCGCCCATAGACTCGGCAAAAAACAAGATGGAAAAAGACAGATTATTGTGAGATTTGTATCACGTTCGCTTAAAGAATCCATCATGAGAAATAGAAAGCTGTTGAAAGGAACAGGGATCTATGTCAACGAGGACCTGACGAAGGCGAATCAGCTAGCATTATCTTGCGTCAAAAAGAAGCTTCCTGACGAAATAGAGAGTGCATGGATACGAGACGGTCGTGTCAAGTATAAGAACAAAGCAGGGAATCTCCATACGTTGAACTTTGACGAGTACCAGGCCTGGTTTGATCTACCTTGGCCTACAAGACGCTAAGATGTGACACCTTAACTTTCATGGACAGTATAGCTATACAGTGTGAATAGATATATACAGTGAAACCTATTTATTACGACCACTTAGTTATTTATACTTATATAGTTCATGTTTAATACAGATGGCCGCTTGAAGAGGGGTTGAAGTAAAACTGAGGGCTCCTTTCGGAGCTTTCTGTCTTGCTTTCGGTCTGCTTTTGAGATGTCATCTGTCTTTCATACAAAAAGTTAACTTTCCTTTTTGTGGTAGTAATAATAGACAAGTTTTACGGCACAAAAACCGGTTTCAGTACATGTCGGTAAATGGACTGTACACATCACATGACACTGGACACAACTGAAAATATCGCACGTGCAAAATGGACGTAAACAAATGACAACTCTTCAATACACCGTGTTTGATCTTTTGAACAATTAATACGAGATTACAGAAACCTGTTCGTGTGGACATAATTTACCTCAACCACATATCGTTTACCTTTGACTTGCTATGTAATAGTTATTTGAAACCTTGTGGTATATCTATACGGATTTGCTATATACATTTAGCTAAGAATCTCCCTGCCGAATTAATATCATATTGGATCCTGAATTTCTCGGCGTCTGACCACTTGAAACGAGTCGAGATTGAAGCAGAATTTGCATCGAGGCGCATTCTGCTTTACTTCCGACGTGCTTTCAAGCAACCGCCTGCTTTAACGTTACTATCTGCTAGAATAAAGCAAATACGTCTTATGATGTATATTCATGACTGTACGAATTGGAACTACTTTGTTTAGCCCTTTCATGATCAAATTATTCGGGATTTTACCCCTTCACCGCTTAATTGTCGTCTGCTGCATTATTGTTGTCTGCAAGACACGTTTCAAAGTAAGATTTCAGGTTGTTTGTCTGAATAAATATCGAATAAAGTGTCAAACAGTTTTTGGCCCTGTTCAGACGCCGAGTTACGCGACGTCAGATCAGGACCAAAACTGTTTGCAAACGCGCTTTAAGGCGTCATCGAGAGTGAAATGTTTGAGGAAGGAAAAATACTAAATGGTTTATAATGAGTATCTATGGAGTAAAGGGTAAAAGAAAAGCACTGGTATGTTGTATAGCAAATGAGCTTCAGATACAGATAAAGCAGAAAGCTCATCTTAGAGCTTTATGTTATATCCTTATCCGACACAGACCTTTTTCAACTAGCTTATGTCAGCCGTTTTTACTTATTTCATTTATTATAAAGCAGAATACTTTGCAATTTTGGTCAATAGAAGTATTGAGGATCCTTTGCGTTGACGTGTCATAATATTTATATTATATAAATGAGTTATGCATATCTGTGATAGGTTAACCCATGGACCCCTGATGACGAGCAGGGGCGTAAATTGCAAACATTTTAATTCTGATGAGTAGCCTATGCAGACAGTGTAGACCAAGATCAAGGAGCATCTAAACGAGTCCTTTGATCAGGACCTACAAGGCTTGTAATGTTTAAAGATATGGTTAAACAACCCAAAACGTTAAATACGAACTTAAGTAAATATTCGGATTGTTCACCCGATGATCTACAAATTCAATGAGTTAAGTTGACGCAGAGAGCGCGTCTGCGAGCTGTCTCTGTTAACTGTATTCGGTTTTTGGTCTCAGATATATTGAAGCTTAATCTATAATGAAGTAAATACATGTGAATTGAAAAAACTTAACATTTCATTGGAACGAGATGCGTATATCATAATTGGTTTTGACCCTTTCACTGCCCTTATTACGAAAGGATTAGTCCAGTGTGTCCACTGCCATCGCACACACATTGCTTTCGACTGCTTTTATTTATATTCTTTTTCAAAATTATATGCTTTTATTTCGGCTTAGGACACACTGGTACAAAGGACAAACTGGATGTATCATGGCTAGAGACGCATTGCACATTGACAGTGAAACGGTTGAAACTAACCACATATTAGAGTCTGAAAGCTGTTTGGTGTATTGTCGTCTGCTTGACGCGGAATGCAAATGACGCTGAGCGTTTCTGCTTGGAGCTTTCTCTCCTCTTCTTGCTGTATTGATTCGGCATTGAACAGGAACGAGACTGGGCTTGTGTCAGATTAATTCATTTTGAAACATAATGAGTACTTATTGACGTATTACAGCAAATGAGATGACATCGATTTTCTACTATAAACTAAAGTGTCGGTTTTGTACTGAGCGAACATAAGACGACAAGCTAAAGGTTTCTTGAGATATGGATGGTCGTTTAATGTGAAATATAGATAATGTAGAGGACTCGCAACAGAGCTCTTTGCGTTACCTATTTCTGGCTTTTAGTATGGATAATACATGGCGTTATAAGCTTAACACCCTATAAATCATTGCTAGATATAAACCAGCACGAAGAGCTCTTTTATGAGCTCGCACCGTATTTGGTTTCTATGTGTTTTACCTTGAACTGACACAGGCCTAGTCGTATATTGGCTTAGTCTATTATAGTAAATGCCAACTGATATGTCAGAGCAAATGAGCTGTCATCAATAGGAAATATATAATGCTGCTTGAGTTAAGACGCCTGTTCGAATGCGAGATATATAGATAACGCGGAGAGCTCGTTTAGGAGCTCTACGCTTTACCTGTATTCAACGCGGAGCAGAGTTCCAGTGGAGGCTATCTGTGATGTTTCCAGTCGGCCTTTGGCGATTATAATTCAACTTCAAATAAACAGGGCTGCCATATGTCCGAAATTTTCCGAAATCTTCGGATTTTCTATCCCAGCAGATGCTATCTTAAATCGGACTGAAAGTAAAGCAAGATGCGCTTTAAGGCGCATCCTGCTTTACTTCAACCTGCTTCAAGTAATAGCGTTTTTTTTCTTTTCTCTGGAAATTTTAGGATCTCTCACGATCAACTTATGGCAGCCCTGTATAACTCTTACACTTAAATGAAAAAATTATGTTCCTATAGATTTTGTTAAACGGAAATTAAGCTACTTTCTGTTTTCCTTCTAATTTGGTAGTCAAACTTGTTCTAATGATGATGTATTAATGATGGATGACACTTAAATATGTTGAATGTTAAGAACTTAAGATGAAATAATGAGTTTGACGGTGTTTGCAAGTGCCACTGTTTTGAAGTATATGATAATGGAAATGGTCATTCCCTGATACATTGGACCCTAATGACGAGTGTATTCATCATTTGCAACCAGTGTACCCATAAAGAATACATTTGTCGTATGCATGCAGTATAGACCAAAATCAGATACGCCGTACGGCAAAACGATCGTAGGTCGAAACTTTGAAATGCATCTATACAATTCTGATTATCAAGCTGATCCTGTCTCGTGGCATCTCTTTGGAATCGTCTTTTCAAGAGGATACCGGGGAGATGTAGCGGGACAGGATAGGATAGAGAACTATATAAAAATGGAGCATTTCGGAATCCGACTTGCGATAGTTTTTGTCGTACGAGGTTGCTTGAGATGAGCCCTGATTACTACGACTTGTGTCATAGAAAAACTTGCTAAATTGTCTCAGTATAATATGAGTACTCTGTTTGTTCATTTATCCAAATATTAGGAAGTGTGTATGATCTATTTTAGACATACTTACTGATGTTGTTGTTGTTGTTGATGATGATGCTGATTATTATAAATGTACTTAATGATTGGGGTGATGTTGGTAGGAGATGTCGGTGATAATTATTCTTGTAAATACATGTATGTTGAATGTGGCGACGCCGATGAGAATGTTAATGAGAACGACAACAGTAATGAAGATGATTGACTATAATGGTGTTAAATATGGCTGACGTCATGTATATTATATGTGCCGTATCTGAACCTGAAGTTAGCTATACTGCCTTACTTACTTTACATATGTAACATAAAATATATTTTCATTTTCATCATCAGATCAAGCTTGGTTTATAGACGTCAATCAGAATCATACTGTTGTGTGTTTTGAATACATATGTACATATATTTATAGCCTGTCCAGTATAAAAAGCGCTAAGCATTTCAATCGTTTTAACAGATGTTAGCAAATACGCCAGTAGTGACTAAATTTGACTTTAAAGGCGGTTTTGGACCTATACCAGACACTGCGTTACGCGGACTCTGATACCGATCCAAACGGTATGGCACTCATATCTATTTTTTTAAAACGCGTGACGTAATAATATGCACTATAACAATATTTATGTTGAAATGGTAAGTGCTGGTATTTTTAACACGGGACAGGTTATTGTTGATATTGTCTACGTAACACTATCTTTTTGATTTTATAACCTAATACAAAAACACAAAAGGCGTCGTTTTGCTGGTTCGTACAGTCTTGTGCTGCGAACTCACTGCTGAAAATAGTAATAACCCAGCGGGCACGCAGCGTTGTTCCAACGTTGATTCAAACATTGCAACGTTGTTTCGGCATTGGTGCAACGCTGTGCGCCCGAAGGAAACAGCTCTGTACTTGGTCTTGCACGGATGCTGTATATGACCCAAGTTTGTGCATACGTGGATTGGTTTGCTTGCCTTTTGGCAATCTCGAAATGTTGTTTTGTGTAATATATATTTTGTTCTTTTCCCTTCTCTCCTTCTCCTCTGTCTTAACAGCTTTTGTTCTTAATAACGTCGTTTTGCTATCTTATGTTCTACTGTTAACAGATCTATGTCATCACTTAGATAACACTACATTATTCAAATATGCCAAATAATTTTACAACTTTAAATGTTCGAGGACTTGGTAAAAAAGAAAAACGAACTAAAGTTTTTTCCTGGCTAAAACAACAGAATCAAAGTTTTTATTTCTTACAGGAGACACATCTAAAATCTACTCAAAAGGAACTCTGGGAAAAAGAATGGGGACAGTCATGTTATTTTAGCGGTACAAGTTCTAACAGTGAAGGGCTTGCGATTTTAATTAACCCAAATTTACAGAATTATAATATTATAGAATACACAGATATACTACCAGGAAGATTACAAGCAGTTGAAATTATATTAGAAAATGTACCTCTTGTGCTCATAAATATATATGGGCCAAACAATGACAGTACCTTTATTTTCGAAATGTTAAAAACTTTTCTTTTAAAAAATGTTGAAAAATCATTTATAATAGCGGGTGATTTTAACACAATTCTAGATATTAATGCTGATAAAAAAGGAGGTATCAAAAATACTCACCCTAAGATTAGAAAATATTTACTTAATACAATTGAAGAATTCGATCTAGTAGACATATGGCGTATCCATCATGAAGACAAAAAACAGTATACTTGGCATTCAAGTAAAACGCCACACATATCATCAAGACTGGATTATTTTCTTATTTCAAGTAACCTTTCTAATCGTGCAAACAACAGTTGTATTAAACCGGGTTATCGAAGTGATCATTCTGCCGTACTGCTATCTATGAATTTCAATGTAATAAAAAGAGGACCAGGCGTTTTTAAATTAAATAATAGCTTACTACTTGAGCCAGATTATCAAACCACAATAAGAAATAATATAAAAGAAATTGCAATCTTAAATAAACAGGCCGAACCAAAAACTTTGTGGGAAGTTATAAAAGGATCTATTCGTAATGAAACGATTAAATACGCATCACACAAAAAGAAAGTTGAAAAACAAACTGAAAATAAACTTATTTCAGAAATAGAAGCCATAGAAAATCTTATAGCACACACTCCACTGACAAGCCTAGACGATATTAAACAAGAATTAACTAACAAAAAGACAGAATTAAACAAAATATTAAATAAAAAACTAGATGGAATTATACTTAGGGCGAGAGCAGACTTCATTGAATACAACGAGAAAAACAATAAATACTTTGCGGCCTTAGAAAAAAAGAACGCAGAACGCAAAACTATGTATAAATTAAATGTAAATGATAAAACATTAACAAATCAAACTGAAATTTTAAAAGCTATAAAAACATTCTACGGCAACTTATATCAGCAAAAAGCCTGTAAAGGAACAAAATACAATTTCTTTGATCAAAATATAAAAAAATTAAACGAGACTGAGAAAAATAAATGTGATGGACTATTAACAGAGCATGAATGTGCCGAAGCCTTAAAAGAAATGAAAAACAACAAAAGCCCTGGTTCAGATGGTATAACAACTGAGTTTTACAAGATATTTTGGAATGACATAAAAAAATTCATGATAGATTCTTTAAACAGCTCATATAATAACGGTAGTTTAAGTGAAATTCAATCACAAAGTTTGATTACACTTCTTCCAAAAGGAGATAAAGATGTTACCTTTTTAAAAAATTGGAGACCTATTAGCCTTCTAAACATTGATTATAAAATTGCAACAAAAGCAATCGCAAATAGGACGAAGGCTGTAATTCCATCTATAATAAGCGACGCTCAAACAGGTTTCATGAAAGGTCGATACATTGGCGAAAATGTCCGTATAATAGAAGAAATTTTAGATAATGTCGAATACAATAATACCGAATGTTTGATGTTTTTCTCTGACTTTGAAAAAGCTTTTGATAGTGTAGATCACAAATATTTATTCAATGTTTTAAATCATTTCAACTTTGGAGAATCTCTGATAAAGTGGGTTAATGTTTTCTATTCAAATGCAACAAGCTGTGTTTTAAATAATGGTTTTATGACCGATTTCTTTAATATTGAGCGAGGCGTTAGACAAGGCTGTCCTCTTTCCCCATATCTATTTATTATTTCAATTGAGCTTTTATCGTCTTGTATTTCAAACCACCCAAATATAAAAGGAATTGACATAGATAATATAGAAACCAAGAATACTTTATATGCTGATGACGCAACCTTTATAACAGATGGATCAAAAGAGTCTTTCGAAAATCTTATTGAAGTACTTGATGATTTTGAACAAATATCAGGATTAAAGCTGAACAACTCAAAATGTACTGTACTAAAGGCTGGATCAACAAAAAAGAAAAAAGAAGTATTCCTCGAACATAAACATTCTCAATGGTCATCAGATAAAGCTAGCGCTCTTGGTATCATCTTTACTACTAAAAGAAACCTTACCCTTAAACTTAACTTAGATCCCAAGATAGAAGAATTTAAGACATGTCTGAAGCAATGGCAACACCGGAAACTTACACTTTTAGGCAAAGTAACTGTAATAAAAACTTTTGCTTTACCAAAACTTGTCTACCCATTAACTGTTCTTAAAACTCCCCCGCTACAATTAATACGGCAAATAGATGATACTATGTATGAATTTCTATGGGATAAAAAACCAGCAAAAATAAAAAGAAATGTACTGATACAAAACTACGAAAACGGTGGGATAAAAATGATTGACATTAATAAGTTTATCAATGCTTTGAATGTCAGTTGGGTTAAACGTATATTCAATTCTAACAATAATAGTACACTTAAAAATATATATGCTGGTAAGCTAGATAAATTTGGTGGGAAAATATTATTTGAATGTAAACTGAAAAAAGGCGACTTAAAGCATTATTTCAAAAATACTGTGTTTTTAAATGATATCCTTAATGCATGGACAGATATATTTTCAAACCAAAATAAAGAAGTCAATGCAAAGTCTATAATTTGGAATAACTCTGTGATAAAAGCCGGAGGCAAACCACTGTTTTATCAAAGCTGGCTTCAAAAAGGTATAAAAAATCTTGAAGATATTTTCGATAAGAGAACAAATTCGTTTTACACTTTCGACTTTATGAAATATCTGTACCATCTACCTGACACTGATTACCTAAAATACCTATCCTTAATCAACAGTATTCCAGTAGATATAAAACAAAGGCTAGCAAATGAAAATGCTGAAATTGCACCATCACCATTGAACGATATCTTAACTTGCCAAAAGCCATCAAAATTTATATATGCATACCAAATTAGTCAAACAATACCTGAAATAAAACAAAAACAAAAATGGGAAGAAAGTCTTGGAAAAAATAATATCGCATGGAACAGAACATATAAATTAGCCATTGATATAACAATAGACAACACACTCAGAAACTTCAATTATAAATATTTGATGAGAATAGTTAAAACAAATAAAGAACTTTTTAAATACAACATAGTAAATTCTACTTTGTGTGATTTCTGTTGCCAAAACACAGAGAACATTTACCATCTTTTCTGGGAATGTAGATACGCACAAGAGATCTGGTCAAACATACTGAATATGTTCAAAGCAAATAATCTATCTATAAATTTAAATTTTGAAACAATTTCATTAGGGCTACCAGAACAAAAAGTATACAAAACACCTGTAAATTATTCCATCTTACTGGCAAAATATTACATTTTTCGATGCAAATGTTTAAAAGAAAGACCAAACTTCAAACTCTTTAAAAAATACATGCAGGACAAAGTTCATACAGAGAGACATATTGCCCAACGAAAAGACAAACTTGCCCTGCATCGTGCAAAATGGGATGGCTTTTTTACTGTAGCTTAAAAAACAATAGCTGTTTTCTCACCTCTCCATATATTTTTCTTTCTCTTTTACTGCTTTTCTTTTTTTCGTCTTCCTCCTTTCTTCTCTTTCTTTGTTATCTACTTTTTTTTCTTCAACTATTCCAAGACTTATGTTATATTGAATAGCACATTTACTTAAGCTTAGATGTTTATGGTCTATTATCTCTCCAGATACGTTTATGTATGAATACTACACAAAGTATGTGTTTGTGCTGTACGATGCAATATGAGAAATAAAATGATAAAAAAAAAAATATATATTATTTCCATTGCAAACAGCTTGGAGCTAGATCAGACGCCGTGTAACTCGGCGTCTGATCAGACTTCAAACTGTTTGACATTCAGGTTAAAATCAACACTTACAATTGTCAAAAGGTTGTCATTGTCTGTATTTTAGTGCATTGCGTTTGCGTTTAAAACGAGAATGAATAACATTTTCTCCACTGTATCTAGCTTGTCTTTAGGCGACTGTGGAAATAGTTTAGATTCTGATCAGACGCCGCGTAACGCGGCATCTGATCAGGATCTTAACTGTTTGACACTGATATCGATTTTTTTTCAGTCAAATCATCTCAAATCTAACTTTAAAATGAGTGTGCAGGCATACGTACTAACACAGGCGAATTTTGTCGTTGAAGGGGTTGAGGCAGATGGTACAAAATGGCAATGAAAGGACAAAATCGACCTATTAAACTAGCTGACCTGAAGTTTTGCATTTAGTTTGTCTTATGTTTATTCGCAAAGACTCGGAAAACATTTAATGGGAGTAGAATAATTAAATTAAGCCAACATGACGTTATATTTAGTCTTGACCCTATAATTTGTTTCTAGTTTTGAAGATAGGTGACAACTAAAATCTGGTTTGAAATAAAGCAGAATGCGCATTGAGGCACATTCTGCTTTACGCTACTATCTGCTAGGATATAGAATATGTTTATGATGGTACAAATTCACGACTGTATAAAAGGGAACTAGTTTCTTCAGTGGAGGAATCAACTAAAGGCTGAAAGGAGCATAATGTATTTCTGGGATTATTAGATAAACGTAGTCATCTGCGAATTACATTTCTTCCCTTTTGTTTTTAAAGTTGAAATTCAAATCACATAACATAATTGTTTAAAACAAATACACGTACAAACACTTACGCACTGATATAAATTAAAGGAAAGGGCAACTGCTTTGCACATTGTTTACAACCTATTCTAATATGAGTTTCAAACAGGAACCAGGTTCCAATATGGGGTTCCTGTTTTACAGTGGATAATGTGTTATTCTTTTCCAATAAACGCGTTTACGCTAAAACTATTATTTACAGTGCAAACAGTTTGGAGCCTGATCAGACGCCGGGGAACCTGGCGTCTGATCAGGCTCCAAACCGTTTGCCACCAAGATAAACAAGAATTATCAGAATTGTCCAAAAGTTGTTCTTTTCTACGTGTTAGTGCTTTGCGTACGTTTGCGTTTGCGTTTAAACGGGAAAGAATAACACATTCCCCACTGTATCTTTGTCATCAATAATTGATTATTATCTGTATTCACAGTGCTACACTCGTTTCCCACAATTGGAACCCTAACCCTAACGCATTCACCCCTGAAACTTTAATAGGCTAGTTAAATTTCCAATTAATTCTAACTAGACTTTAGGGCTGATTTTAACAATATATTGCAAATTTAAAAAGAGTGCAGATCCTTATCAGAGGGCTCCTACAGGAGCCCTCTGATAAAGGTCTACACTGTTTGCATTGGACAAACGTATATACTATTTGTTAATAACGTCGCCAAGGTTGATTGTGTCATATGGTTGGAAATGAATTTAACTTGATTATTCCTGAAGCTCCAAATGAACATCCTACAGACCTTGCTACCTTGGCATGGTTCAGGGGCTTAACCCATTACCATATGAATACGCCTTTTTACACCTCTAATTCATTCCTCCTCTGAAGAAATATTTCCATTTTATATAGTCTTGAATATTTAGCATAATAACTATTTTCTAGATACACGTAGATAGTCGCTTAAAGCTTAGGTGCATTCTGTTTTACTTTCAACCTGCTTTAAGTGGTAACCTGTCTTCAAAACTATAAAAAGGCTATGGGTAATGGGTTAAAGTAATAATGGTTTCTATTTATTAGACCGAGATGATCCTTTCCACCAAGAACTGAAAGGAAGTCAGGTCGTTGGTTTTGATTTCATGCGCTGCTTTGAAATGAATGGTATTAGCTTTTCTTGAAAATATCAGGATCTCATCTCATTACCCCTCATCATTCATCGGCGCTATATGATCTATTTTGTGTCGCAGTGTCGTAAAATCCAACTCATCATCATTCAAATGGACAACTTGAACATCTAATTAAGTCTTTTAAAGTCCAAATATTTATGGTTAATCTTATTATGTAAAGAATATATTGCAAACAGTACATATGCTGATCAGAGGGCCTCCTGCAGAAAGCCTCCGATTCGGTCTAAACTGTTTGCATAGGACAGATGTACAGTGGAGAATCTTTTATTCTTTCCCGTTTAAACGCAAACGTACGCAAACGCAAAGCACTAAAACGTAGAAAAGAACAACTTTTGGACAATTCTGATATTTCATGTTTATCTTGGTGGCAAACAGTTTGGTGCCTGATCAGACGCCGGGATACCCGGCGTCTGATCTGGCTCCAAACTATTTGCACTGTACATAATAGTTTTAGCGTAAACGCGTTTATTGGGAAAGATTAACAGATTCTCCACTGTACTCTCTACAGGTACATAGTTTGAAGATGAAAAGTATACTCGTCGTAAGTGTTCAATAGGTCAACTCATTTACCATTGAAACATTTAATGGACAATTCCTATTTTAAAAAACGCCTAGCCGATTTTGACTATTAAACATTTAAACAATTAAATATATTTCAAAATGACAAACAGTGTAGACCGTGATCAGAGAGCTCTTTAAGGAGCCCTCTGATCAGGGTATACAATGTTTGCATGGAACAAGTGTAATCTTAAAAAGGTACGTTGTTTGTAAATGACGAGTATGATCGTCGCTAGGGTTGAATGTGTTAAATGATTGAGTTCATTTTTTTCTGGGAGTACTTTTCCCTTGCTTAAATATCTCTGAAGCATTAATGGTAATGTACAAAAAAGACTGTGTTATACAAAACTATCTGCTTGGTGTTGAACATTAATCTCAGCAAACATGACCGCCGTTTTGATAGGTGTTATTGCTAATGATTGTGGTATTTTATCTTTGAAATCCGTGTTGTCGATTCGAAATTGATTAGACCCTTAGATATCCTTTACCGTAAGAAAAATGCATATATGAAATTAACTATAACGAATGTCATTCAATCCAACGGTCTTTCTTGTTATGGTAGCAAAAAATATTTTGTTTATTGCTTTTTATACAGTTGATTTTAACTCTTTGCACGGTAGCGGCGGAATTGTGATTAATTGTGCAAATAGTTTGGATCCTGATGAGACGCCGCATGATGCGGCGTCTCCTTAGGATCCAAACTGTTTGACACTGACTGTTTTAAAAAGAAATTTTGAAAATTCTAATTTTAGAACAGAAGCAGACAACAAATATTGCAGATGAAACAATTACCCAGCATGCAAAGCGTTAATAATTTGGTACAGTAATACATTTGTATTACGATCACAAATTTGCGTAAAATTACTTGATGTTAAATGCAGAAGACTGCTTAAAGCAGGGTGACAAAAAAAAACAGAAAGTTCTTTTATGAGCTTTCTGATTTACTGTTAGCTTGATTTAAGCTGTCACCTGTCTTTTATGCAGCCAATTAGCATTCTGTGTCGTAACAGTAACTTTACTGTATAACATGTCTGCAAAAGTTGTCATCTGTAAGTATTCACGTACACTGTACACACTTTATCGACATTAAGGTGATAAGTTCAGTGTTAAACAGTTTGGAGACTGACGAAAATCCGAGTTACTCGGCTTCTCATCTGGGTCAAAACTAATTGCATCATAAATTCACACATTAGTCTACATGACTTGCAGACTGGTACATGTAATAGTCTAATTGAACACACGCAAATGGTAAACAATGTCAAGGTAGCATTGAACTAAAAATGGTACGCAACATTCCACTATCTACAAAATGACTCGCACCCAAACTTAATAGATACACGAGTTTCGCTTTAAAAGTGTACGGTATCAGTCGTAACAAGACTAACAAAATGTCCGAGGCGAAGCCCGGCCGTTTGCAATGGACAGTTATTGAGAATGAATAACATCATTTAAAATAGCGCAGCTGTCTCGTGCTGTACGAGGATCATGCTTATTTTAAGGTGGAAAGTGTACGACTATATATATAGATCCGATGTTACCCTGTTATCTATTTACCATTATGAGCTATCCTGTTCTAAAGATAACCCCGACAGGTCAGAATAGAACAATACCCACAGGCACTCGATGACAGGATCGATATAAATTCCCGTGTCCCTTCTCATATATAAATAATACAAGGTATCTCCCTCGCCATCTTTATAAGCAACGGAAGTTCTAGATATTATACCCTGACCCGGCTAGCTCGCGGTTTTGTAAGGTCCTTTCGGGAACCAGCGTATTGTTACTCTCCGTTCATTCTCCGTTTGGTTCCCTAGATGTCCGTACAGAACCGCGCGCTAGCCGGGTCAAGGATACAATAACAGCACTTCCGTTCTTTATAAAGATGGCGTAAGGGATACCTTGTATTATTTATATATGAGAAGGGACACGGGAATTTATATCGATCCTGTCATCGAGTGCCTGTGACAATACCAGCACATTTTATTGAAGATTGTAAAACAACAAAACACATACAAAGTGCTTATGACTTTATTTGTTTCTATCATTCACGACACAATGTATCAACATAATATCGCTACTGTAAACGTAATGTCTCTTTTCTAACAGCTCACAGGGGGTATGTTATTCCAGACAGTCTTTTTTGTGCTACAGTGGAGAAAACATTAATCGTTCCCGTTTAAACGCAAACGAAACGCAAACGCAATAAACTAAAATGGAGAAAATGACAATATTTTGATTCTAAATTTTCATTATAATACGAGTTGCAAACAGTTTGAAGCCTGATCAGACGCCGGGTTACCCGGCGTCTGATCTGGCTCCAAACTGTTTGCGTTATAATTAATAGTTTTAGCGTAAACGTGTTTATTGGGAAGGAGTAACGTTTTCTCAACTGTATAAATACACTGAATAAATGTCTTCTCCACTTTAGAGTGAAACATCGATTCTCGAAGTCGTTATTGAAAGTCGAACTTAGCAGTATTTCAAAGTCTGGGTACAGTGGAGAATGTGTTATTCTTTCCTAATAAACGCGTTTACGCTAAAACTATTTTTGCATTGCAAACAGTTTGGAGCCAGATCAGACGCCGGGTAACCCGGCGTCTGATCAGGCTCCAAACTGTTTGCCACCAAGATGAACAAGAATTATCAGAAAGTTGTTCTTTTCTACGTTTTAGTGCTTTGCGTTTGCGTACGTTTGCGTTTAAACGGGAAAAAATAACAGATTCTCCACTGTATGTCGAATTGAGCGATATTTATCTTATGAAATACGGGTAATATTTGATTTAGCGAGGTTGAATTTTCATTGGAAAAGCAACGTTTTAAGCTATATCAGATGGCAGGTAAATTCGTGTCTTATCTAGCTCAAACTCTTCACAATTGTAACAAAACTAGGTGTCTGCATTGATAATAGTATCAGTTTAGTTTGGAACACCCCACTATAACATGTACAAGGTAAACTCCTTCACTGCGTTATAAAGCGAATAAATGTCAGAGTAACAGCGTTTCAGCTGGATCCAAGCGGTTTTACAAATAGAAGTCCAAGTCTCGATTTCCAGGAAATGAAATTAGTCATCATTAGTTATTATTGCTTGCACTCCAAATTGGTCGCTCAATGGAAGGGTCTGGCTGTTGTATGTGATAGATCCATCATCGGTTGTGAAAACTCTCTGAAAATTAAAATAAAAGTTACATGAAACTAAATTAACCGATTATGTACAAAACCCGGGAAATGAAGAAATTAGGTAAAGATGATAAGACGTTTTTCTTCCCGTTCAAACACAAACGAAACGCAAATGCATTACAATGGAGAAATTGATAACTTTGACAATCCTAAATTTTCAGTTTAAGGAGAATGTGACAGATAGACAAACGGACATACAACTATTGACATGTATACATCATAAACGAATCTATTACGTGTACTATTTCTTGTGCGTTTGATCATAAATTAGATATCTTCGTTCGTTTACATGTTACAGGCAATCGTCAGTTGGGATCCTGATCAGAAATCGTGGTTAGGTGTGTAATCTAGATCGATATTGTTTGCTTAGTTTAGTGTTGAGCTTGGCACTGAAGATATTAGGCAGCTTACATTTATCTCTCGATAATCTCACCACCTTTATGTATATAGTGGAGAAAACGTTATTCGTTCCCATTTAATCTCAAACGAAACGCAAACGATACGCAAACAAAACATTAAAATGGAGAAAATGACAATATTCATTTAAAGCTGAGTGGCAAACAGTTTGGAGCCCGATCAGACGCCGGGTTACCCGGCGTCTGATCTGGCTCCAAACTGTTTGTAATTGAAATAAGTTTTATCGTAAAAGCGTTTATTGGGAAAGAATAACGTTTTCTTCACTGTACGTGTCCCAGTCGTCTATACTCGGCTCCAGAAAACCTGGATGGCAACAGCATGGTCATGATATTCATTAACAAGACTGCGCGTTCAATAAACGCTTATGCCCCCGGTGGTATCCTGGACAATATATTCTGAATATTTTCTAAGTCAAAATTATGTCAAAGTCAAACTGAGCTTTGGTATTATTGGTGAGTTGGTAATGGCCCAAGGCAATAACTGTATAAGTATCGAAGCATTGTAGTAAACAGTGTTGATGCTAGACGAAACGGTAAAATCTAGTTAACCGAGAGAGAGCCCATTTAAAATATTCTAATTTAAAATTAGGTCAAGGTCAATAATCACATTTTGGTGATATTGGTGGATAGGGAGTGGTCAAAGGCAACAACTGTATAAGTATCAAAGTATTGTAGTCAGTTGTGTTGATGCTAGACGAAACGGTAAAATCTACTTAACCTTGTTACGGACACACGCACGGACAGGACAATTACTATATGCCCTCCGCATCTATGGATGCCGGGGGCATAAAAATAGAGTTACTTTAATTTACTGTCTCACGACAGCATATTATATTAGTTTCATCTATCTCGAGTGTCTGGCGAGTACTGGGTAGAGTCGTATTTGAAATGTATACACAGATCTTCTCTACAAAACCACCCAGTGAGAGTCAAAGAGTGCGTGTTCAGAGGGAGTTGCTATAGGAGGGAAAGGGAAAAATAAGACTTGTCCTACATTTGTAAACAGCTTGAATCCAGTTCAGAGGCCGCGTAACGTGGCGTCCGATCTGGATTCAAGCTGTTTACTATCATTATACATGAATTCCTTGTCAAACTGTCCACTGAATCATAATCATTGGAAGAAACGATATCCTGGGAGAAATGACATATGACAACGGTAAAGTCCAACAAAGAGCGTGCTTCGGCCCCCAAAGTTGAAGCGCAAAGGTCCTCATCGAAATGCCGCCCTGCCCTTTCAATAAAATCGGCTTATAAAAATGCTATTATACATGTACCAACAATGTTTTATACCTGAATTTGTCGAATTTGTAAGCCCTTTCCAAAGAAACCAGAGGTAATGTAATTCTCATTGGCCACATTGTATGGGTTTTCATCCCTGTCACAGACTGTACACTCAGAAACAGGTACGGTATAAAACTTGTCGTCCAGGGCAACGTAGCTAGCTATAAATATAATATCGGCTGCTTTAATCAGTGTCCAATAAAAGGGACATGGGAAAATAGTGTAGACTCTGATCAGACACTACATAATGCGGCGTCTGATCAGAGTCTACACTGTTTGCCAGTAGGAATCTCAATTTAAACAACACAAAATAAAATTTAGAGCAGGTACAGTGGAGAATACGTTATTCTTTCCCGTTTAAACGAAACGAAACCGAAACGCAAAACGCTAAAACGTAGAAAGTGCAACTTTTGGACAATTCTGATAATTCATTTTTATCTTGGTGGCAAACAGTTTGGAGCCTGATCAGACGCCTGGTTACCTGGCGTCTGATCTGGCTCCAAACTGTTTGCAATTGAAATTATAGTTTTAGCGTAAACGCGTTTATTGGGAAAGAATAACATTTTCTCCACTGTATCCTTTAGAGAAAAAATATTAATCATAAAGTTTAATATTTTATTCTAATACGCCAAGAAATGTAGCGCCGTTGCTTCGATTCAAATTAAGGTTAAATTATGTGTTAGAATCGAAATAATTTACTACCAGGTTTTTATTTTGCAATCGAACACTGGACCTAAAGGCCTCGTGATTTAATTACTATGCATCTGAACTCCTACCAGTGTTAGATTGCACGATAAAACACTGGTATGAATTTACTATTTCTCAAATAAGCAACTTTAAAGAGGCTCGCAACCGGATTTAGCATTAAAAATGGTAATTTGTAAATATATGTCAAATGATTATATAAATGGGTAAGATTTAGTTTCGGATAATAAATTCTGTTAAAAAATGCATTTCCAAAAAAAAAGAAGCTCTGGTGGGATTCGAACCCGTGACCCTCCATTGCGGAGACAAAGAAAAATGAGGACACGCCCACGGACGCTCTCTATATATATGGTAGCGAATGAACGTACTTCACTGGTAGCGCTTAATACTACATTATTCGGCTCCGGTTTATGTCAGAGCCCGTGTAGAGAAGCAACAACAACAAAACCGTCAGCTGACGCTATTGAAAAACGATGGAATATATCTAAAAAAACTAAGATTCGGTGACGATTCTTGAGACTTTTTGGACTAATATTTTTTTAATGTCAGAAGCCAAATAATGCCACAACTTTGCTTTTATTTGAGTATTTTATTTTATTTTGACAAGTACACCATCCGGCTGCGAGTCGCTAATTTTTTTTCACTGAAATGCTTTTAGACCCAAATGTCTTGCATGTATCCTAAACTTATATTTTCTTGTTTATATACTCAGCCAAAAAAGAAAGTACCCACATTTGTTTTCTAAATTATCAGCGTTTTATTCATACACTGTATTTTAATTTTAATTCATAGAAAGAAGCAGACGCCATGAAATCATTGTGGCTAAATACCTTGTACATTGTATTGAAAATAAAAGGTTCATAACTCTTTATGAAAACAGCATTTTTGCTTAGAATTTTTGTTCCATGGAATTGAAACAATTGTACTCATATTCAGCAGCTAGAACTTTTCCTGAAAGAAAGTAAAATCACATTACTTTCATTCTTGACAATATTAACGGCGTTATTGAGACTAGAAGTCTTATAATATCAAATTACCTCCCTTTGCATTGAAATAAGAACTTTAAGTGTTCAATTTTCGTTGCTTGTGTCATTTAACCTAAATGTTTTTACTGGAATTCATTGGTGATCGTATGGGCCTTAAAAACCTCAAACAAAACTGAAGTTGATAAAGTACTTTTAAAGATATGGAGCTTGAAAATTTACTGAATGTATAGTAAAAGTTAACAAGTGGGCAACTTACCTTTTTGCTGCGTATATTAAAATGGCCTGCAAATAGCCCCGATTTAAATCCTATAGAACATATGTGGGACGAAATAGGACGTCGTGTTCGAACAAATCACACAATCAATACGGTAAATGACTTTGCATCAGCATTACAAGTTAAATTGAACAATTTTCCTGCGTCATTATTACAGCGTTACGTCAACAGCGTTCGCCGCCGATTCATGCCATGCATTGGACAAAATGGTGGATTCATGAGATAACGACTCCAAATTCAATACTTACAGCCTAATTTGGGTGCTTATACCACATTCAAAATGAAATTAAACCTTTCTTGTTTGTGAACGCAGTCTTATCAAAGAAAGTGTCATTTTTGAAATCGACCCCTATGTTATTTCACTCAATATTTTACAATAAAAAAATATCGTGTCGACTTCAATTTTTCACAGAACGTCACTAAGCAATTGTTCTTCAATCCAGATAAAAAGAATAGTCAGAAAATAATTCAGTTCCTAGTATATAGATAGAAATATACGATGGGTACTTTTTTGGCTGAGTATATATAAAAAAAAATTATGCGTTTGACATAAATTTACAAATTCCTTTTTTATGCAAAATCTGGTTACCAGTCTATTTTAAGTTGAAACTGAAAGATACATGTACCGTCGTGGTGTGGAGGTATAAAAAAATTTCACCATACCTTCAATTGTTCCGTTTATGCCATCTCCAGGCAAGCCGCAGCTGAAGTCCCCAAGAATTAGAACTTCACCCATAAACCCATATGTTGTTCTCAGATTGTTGACTTCATATATTAAATTTTGCGCAGAATAGCTAGTCAAACTGTGTGCAGGGCCGACATATACTGAAATTAAAGAACAATGAGCATAAATGGACAAAGTAGTGATTTGTGTAAAGTACAATGTAAGTATCAAAATAGACTCTTACATTTGCCGTTTGTCTTGCACTCCTGGGGCCCGTTTTACTAAACTAGTTACGCAATTTTTTGGCGTAAGTCAAAATTTTAAATTTTAATTTAAATTGTTTATTATCACTTGCTACAAACAGCAAAAAGGTAGATCAGAGGACGCGCTTTTAGCGCGTCCTCTGATCTGGCTATTTGCTGTTTGCAAACGTTTATGATCGAAAAATAAGAGTTAAACGATTTTGACTTACACAAATTTTTTGCTAAGTTGTTTAGTAAAACGGGCCCCAGTTTCCCAATTTGGGGGACAAAGATTGTGCGTGTTCGTAGGGGTAGCTATGAGGGAATCGACACATATTTAAAAACAGATTAATAACGGCGTTTGAACTAGATTCAAGTTCTGTGTCGCTCGTCATGTTTTGATACGTAAAAATGTCAAATATGCAAAACATAGCAGACAATAATTTTACGTAGACGATATAGCAGCTACCGTTTGAACAATTTTATAATTTTTTAAAATTGGTTTCATACAACACTCCCTCACAACAACGGCCCTGTGAACGACGACTATCCTTACAATGCTTGGCGTCGTTTCCCAAGCAAGACAACTGTCCAACCTATTCACTGTCGCAATAGCTAAATGAACGGTTGCTCAAGAGCTGTTATTGTCCGATTTTTTTGACCTGTCAGAGTTATGTTTAGAACAGAATAGTTCATAATGGTAAATAGATAACAGGATAACATTGGATCTAGAGTCCATGTATATAGTCGTACACCTTCCAACTTCAGATAAGCATGATCCTTATGCAGCACGATACAGCTGTGTTAATTTTACTGATATGTTATTCCTTCTCAACAAACGTGTATATGCTTAAAACTATGTCCATTGCAAACAGGTTGGAGCCAGATTAGACGCCGGGTAACCCGGCGTCTGATCAAGCTCCAACCTATTTGCCACTTAGATTAAGATAACTAAATTTCTACAGTTTAGTGTATTGTGTTTGCGTTTATTCGGGACTCTACTGTACATCACACACAATAAGCTTTTCGTATCCCTGACTGACAGTACGGAAATCAGCGAGTACGGTGATTATCTTTTAAAATTTTAAACAGTTCCAATCTAAAAATAACTGATAGGTCAGAAGAAAACACTAATAAAACACAGCAAGACTATACACGGAAAAGGCAGATTGACAACCTTTGTTTATTTCTAAATCCGTCAGATAATATTCCATGCTTCATCTTTGTTCGGAAAAAAAAAGATCCCTTAACCTATTACTGAATAGACTTATTTATAGATTTGAAGACAGGTTACCATTTAAAGCAGATTGAAAGTAAAGCAGAAAGCACCTTCAATCTTGCTTTAACCCTTTACCTCAGACTGATGTGACCACTTAAAGCAGATTGAAAGTAAAGCAGAATGTGCCTTAAGGCACATTCTGCTTTACTTTCAGCCTGCTTTAAACTAAAATCTGCTAGGCTATATAAAATATTTGTAATGGTAATTGTTCATGAGGGTATAAACTGGAACTATTTTCTTCAGCGGAGGAATAAATTAAATACGCTAAAAGTCGTCGCTTCTATGGGGGAAAGGGTTAAGCAATTAACTGCTAAAATATAGAATTTTCTTATAGAACTTTTTTATGACTGTATCAATTGAAACTATTTCCTTCAGTGGAGGAGTAAAAGTCGTAAAAGGGCGTAAAGGATTAAACAGTGTATCAACGTAGAAATATTATTGCGCATTTAGGTTAAAAACAGTAGAGAAGATGTCAATTCTTCCCCATTTAATTTCAAACGCAGTGCACTAAAATACAAATACGCAAACGTACGCAAACGTACGCAAACGTAAAGCACTAAAACGTAGAAAAGAACAACTTTTGGACAATTCTGATAATTCTTGTTTATCTTTGTGGCAAACAGTTTGGAGCCTGATCAGCAGCCGGGTACCCGGCGTCTGATCTGGCTCCAAACTGTTTGCACTGCAAATAATAGTTTTAGCGTAAACGCGTTTATTGGGAAAGAATAACAGATTCCCGGGTGGCAAATAGTGTGGAGCCCGATAAGACGTCCGGTTAACCGGCGTATGATCTGGCTCTTAGCCGTTTGCATTGGAAAGAGATTTAGCGTAAACGCTTTTATTGGGAAAGTATAACGCTTTCTCACAGTGTAGACGTGCTTATTACCTTCAGGATAAAATGGTGCTATTTCTTCAGAAAGTTGGGTACAAACAACTCGCATGCCTCTGATCTGCAAACAAAATATACAGTTTGTAGAGTAAAACAGTACATGGATATGCATTAAATGCAATCATACATGTACAATGATACTGGTATTGTCCGATTTTTCTGATCTGTCAGAATTATTTTTAGAACAGAATAGTTCATAATGTTAAATAGATAACAGGGTAACATCGGATCTATATAGTCGTACACTTTCCAACTTGAGATCAGAATGATCCTCGTGCAGCACGAGATAGTTGCGCTAATTTTACTGATATGTTATCCATTCTCTTATTATAAACGTGTTAATGCTAAAAACTATTATGTCCATTGCAAACAGGTTGGAGCCAGATCAGACGCCGGGTAACCCGGCGTCTGATCAGGCTCCAAACTGTTTACAACCCAAATTAAAAAGATAAAATTAATTTTCTACAGTTAAGTGCATTCATGGTGTTTGCGTTTATTCGGGAAATAATAATGTCTTCTCTACTGTATATTACGAACAATAAAAACAGCTTTCAGTATCCCTGGCTGACCGTACGGAAATCAACGAGTACGGTGATCATCCCTTTTAAAAATTTATAATGTTCCAATTTAAAAATAATTCTAAAGTCAGAAGAAAACACGAATATGTATTCCGTGTATTACAACAGACAACCTCTTCAGGTTGTGTCAAAGAGTCGATACAAAACAGTTAGATAGGGTTTATTTAACTCTGTGCATTAATATGTCATTGTCATGGCGCAGTTCGCCTAAATACTCTGCTACAATACGATATATTCTCAAATATTTATTTTGCTTTTGTTACAATTTAGAATTGTATGCGATCAGACTATAAAACATCGAAACTGTCTGCACGTTTCTTGTTAGGTAGTGAATGGGTTAACTTTTTCAACATTAGGCCACTTATTTTCCTCGGTTCAAGATAAAGTGCACAGAGATAAAAATAATATTATATGTTAAAACGAAAATACGACTTTACATGCTGCATTTTTAACCCTTTGCCTCATAGCCTGTTTCTAGTTTTGAAGACAGGTGACCACTTAAAGCAGGTTGAAAGTAAAGCAGAATGTGCCCTAAGGCACATTCTGCTTTACTTTCAGCCTGCTTTAAGTTAATATCTGCTAGGATGAATAAATTAAATACGCTAAAAGTCGCTTCTTTAATATTTAATAATAAAGTGTACAAACACGTTTCGCCTCGCGGCTCGTCAGTGTAAATAATGTTCCTTCATTACATACATACATGTACATCACACTTGTCGTTGCCGACGGAATACATATTTACTATTTATCTATACCAAGTAATTCTTGTTGGGTATTATGTTTTCTTGTGGGTCACTGCAGTTACAAAACATGAACCAGTCGATTTGGAACTCTAGGTAGTGCCCCATTTTACCATACATACGCCTTTTTATGCATTTGGTTTATCCATAGACTAAAACTAGTTAAGTAGGTTGAAAGTGATCAAGTATGCGCATGAAAGTCATTTCCTGACGACATTTCGATCAAAACGCTTCTCATGTGAGACCCGACCTTTATATTTGATAGTTTGGTTAGAAATAACCATTGAAAATCACTAGAGCACGAGTATAATCTGGACCTCACAAGGTAAACTGAGATCGGTATAGCTTGTGATGCATGCTTTTACAGTTAAATTCACACATATCGAGACAATGGTAATAGTCCATCAATGGACTGAGGAAAAGTCTTTGAGTCTTATTTCGCGTTTCTTTCAAGCTGCTTGAAGTGGTCATTTATCATCCATACTAACAATATTTTGGCTAATAGGTTTAAAACCCCTCAGGACTGGAAAGCCCTATAAACTGGAAATTTCTCTTCCCATACCGTTAATTTACCACAAACACAAGTATCTACATGTACTCACCTTTCCATAAAGTTTACCACGAACAACTATATCTTTTTGAGAATAGAAAGGACTGTAGTAACGGTCTCTGATGGGGTCCTTTGATAACAACAAAAGTCCAGGGGAGTTGACCCTTCGAAAGCCATCATCAATTCCAGCCCCACTACACCTATAAAATGAGCAGATGTCCTTAATGGTTTGTTAATTAAACATAATTAATTTTCAATTTTGAAGTACAAAAAATTCAAGTTTAATATTAAACTACATGATCGGAAATACCTTCCCTGAATGTAATGAAACTTAAATAGGTTTCGTTCCACGCATCACCGAATGATTCCGGATAATACCAAATAGGGTGCTATGATTTTTCAGTTTTCAAAGTTTATCGATTTAAAATCTGAATGAGGATATTTAATGCATTTTCAATTCAAAAAGCGTTCAGTCATAGATCACTCCTAAGGATTTTCGTTATTCCATTTCAAATTTAAACGAAGGGAATAACTGACTATATTTACAATCAGCTTTAGGGCTGTTCTAATTGTCTGAAGTATCAAACAGTTTGGATACTGATCAGACGCCGCGTTACGCGGAGTCTGGTCAGGATCCAAAATGTTTGCAAAGTCGCCGTTTTGCCTCATTGGCAGTGAAAGATTTAAAACCATACATAAACCTGTAGCGCGTTCAAGTACTGTATCGATGCAATCGATTGCATCGGAAAACGGTAACAATTCACCTTTAACAACCGTTAGGGTGTTACCGATTGCGAACGACACGAACGGCCTCAGAGGTAGTTCGCCACCCCCAACAAGGAAAACAAAATGGCTACCAAATAAATTTAATACAACCGGCGAACAGTCCCGACTTAAATTCTCATCAATAAACCAACATTGTTCGATACTTAATGTATCAAATAAATCAGCTTACATCTGAGCAGCTAAATCTTATTTTTATATGCAGTAAAACTGATGCATTTCAGTTGATAAGTGCACTTTTGCTTGTGTTATTAAGATTCGCACATAAATCGTTCGTACCCTTGAAAAGTTAATAATATTTGGGGCGCAATGAGTTATTATTGAAGAGTATCGGTGAACGTTAGATGTCGTACTATATGGGTTGTTTGCATCGGTTAACGTTACTGTTCGCTGGTACGGTACTTGAACGCCCTACTGTTATTCGGTATCGTCTGGAACTACGTGTAACCGATAAAGGGTACGGTTTTAACACGGTCTTGAACATTGGAGATGTCCCAGTAGCGGCCAATTTAGCTGTATACGTACAGAGGAGAAAACGTTATTCCTTCCCAATAAACGCGTTTACGCTAAAACTATTATTTCAATTACAAACAGTTTGGAGCCAGATCAGACGCCGGGTAACCCGGCGTCTGATCAGGCTCCAAGTTGTTTGCCAGCAAGATAAAAATGAATGATCAGAATTGTCCAAAGGTTATACTTTTCTACGTTTTAGTGCTTTGCGTTTGCGTTTCGTTTGCGTTTAAACGGGAAAGAATAACAGATTCTCCACTGTATATGTATAACTTACATTTCTAGTACCCCGGTTACATTGGGTAAAGCAGTGAGCACACAGGTAATACAATTTATCGTGCTGTAATCGAGAAAGTCCAAATATTCTGTATTACAAACGGCATTCATACAATTCCAGTAATCCTCAAGCGTTGCAGCGCTCGGACAACCTGCAGAAACGCAGTCCGTCAACGCAAAGAGCTTCATGAAGTTACAACTGGGACCTAAAAAAGATTTACGATAAATACATGTACATTACGGCCAAATATCCCAGTGATAACAGAAATGTGCCGGTACGGGTTTAAAGACATTAGCGCAATACAGAACGAACAAGATGCTTTTGTGAAACAATAAGCCCCCTGATGTAACCATGGCTTTTAATTGAAATTGACCTCGGTTACCAGCGTCTGATCTGGCTCCAAACTGTTTGTAATTGAAATAGTTTTAGCGTAAACGCGTTTATTGGGAAAAAAAAGGTTTTCTCCACTGTATATAGAACCTTACAAATAATCATAAAACACCTACAGTGGAGAATCTGTTATTCTTTCCCAATAAACGCGTTTACGCTAAAACTATTATTTGCAGTGCAAACAGTTTGGAGCCAGATCAGACGCCGGGTAACCCGGCGTCTGATCAGGCTCCAAACTGTTTGCCACCAAGATAAACAAGAATTATCAGAATTGTCCAAAAGTTGTACTTTTCTACGTTTTAGTGCTTTGCGTTTGCATACGTTTGCGTTTAAACGGGAAAGAATAACATATTCTCCACTGTATAAAGCTTGTGTCATACACTTTCACTCATCTCTTTCTAAAATTAAGTTTTATTTTTAAATCTTCAGTATGACTGAAGTAATGTGCAGAAAATAAAAATGCAAAAGGACAATAACTCACAATGTTGTAGATTTATGACATTTTGGTAAGACACTACTTAGTTAAGATTTTTTCTATTAATTATATTTCATCTTAAAAGCTTTAGTAGAACGGGGAAGTGGTCTGTGCCATTTCTGCTTATTTAACTATTTCATCCTCAATGACGTTATAAAGCGTATTTACAAATTGTTTTTATGCTGGTTAGACGCCGGGTTCGGCGGCCTCTGATCAGGATCAAAACTGTTTGCCACTTGCTTCGAAATAACGTTAGTAATACTGCCTTAAATCTAACTTTGATACGATATTACAATATGGCGATGAAGAGGTAAAAACTCACGATGAATTTGATCGTGAAGTGGTTTTACGCACAGATGAAAATAAAGACGATAATGTATATCCAACGCCATGATAACCGCCTTGCTGCGTGCACTTGGGCATGGTATTTGATAAGACTTGTGGAGGTCGAAATAAGACTTGAGCAATTTACCCTTTCATTATCAAATGTATCGTGCAATTTTTACCAATTCACCGCCATAGTGTAGAATAACAGGGAAAAGAATAACAGATTATCCACTGTACGTACCTATGTTATTTCCGTAATATCCTTTATTAATTGTGCCTCTCTTGTGTATTTTGCTGAAGGAGTATGGAAAGTTGGAAACTACGCCATCAACAATCGCCTTGGCATCTTCTGCAAGCCATACCTACAATAGACGAAATGTTTTCAAAACAGGGAGTAGTGACGCAACTTGCACAAGAGGCGATGTTCGTGAACACGTGTGTGAGGTTTCAGAATCGGATAGGAAATGCAGCCTGTGAAGAGGGGACGATGTTAGTCTGTCAAGTTCTATTTATAGTAACGATGACAGTTTTGGAGCAAAGGAAGTTGAGATAAAGCAATTACAAAGTCGGTATGATGCCTGCCGATTTTAAATATGGCGAGGTGGTCTCTATCTAATTCTGTCCTTCCTGAAACTTCAAATGGACAATTCCAGTTTCGATTTTTGTCTAGTCCAATACTGACTTTTAAGAGTTGTTTTTGTCAATTTTGGCATTACCGACAAACAGTGAAGACCCTGATCAGATGGCTCCTTTCAGAGCCCTCTGATCTGGGCCTTATCTGTTTGCATAGGACAAGTGTATTATTCACATGTACACTGTTTGAAATGACGCATATATGCGGGACTAGCGTTCAAAGGGTTAAAGACAGTACAGCTGTAGCTCAATGGACACTACTGATCGTGTAAAGAACAAAGACCTATATAATCAAACATGCAGGTACGTGCCATCTGATAAGGAACATGGAACATCTTCAACCCTTTCACTTGATTGACACTCGGTTTGAAGTTTCTTCAGTCATACTGCCTTATTTTTTTAAATTTGAAACGACATTGCTATCTACATAATTGCTAAGCAAATTAGAAAAGAAAATTAGAATCTATTTTTAGATCATCAACAGACGACAAATGTTGCAGATGAAAATATGCAAAATGTCAAATGGTTACTGGACGCTTTTCTTACCTCCTGCAGGCAAATGACTTCAGCTTCGGTATTGCTATTGAGCATTTGGATGATTTGGTCCCGGCGTTCAACTCTGTTATTCGGGATAACGTTTTCACTGTCGATCGATCGATCACGGAGGGCTGTGTTATACGTTATTGCCTGTGGGGTTAAATAGAATTATTATGATTTATTTAGGGCTCTTTTCACACAGAAGATGTGCATTCAAAAGCGAGAAAAAAATGAACTACATTCACAATCAACATGATACATTATGGATTTACATTTAAACAAATTCCGTTTAATGGAAATTCTTTCAATATTACCAAGAATCACAAACAAGCATTCTGGAATAAAATAATTCGTCTACTATACTTGGACGAAGAAACCAAGTACGTGAATGGTATTGCATTGAAAGTGTAAGACCTGTCCCAACTATTCTCCCACCACGCCCAGTGGATTATTCCATGGTTTGTATTATTTGCATAAGCCCATTTGTGATATATATTATTAGGTGTGCCTGGTCTTAATTTTCGTTTTGCTTTTAGGTTCTTATCAGACGGCCATCGATTTTGCTTACTGAACTGATGGCTGGTAAAGGTTAGAGGTATTACAGTTAACAATGTTGATTATACAGTAATATTTACGCCTTTTAAGAACAATTGGTGATGAATCATACAACCATGGAGTAACACATGTATATCTAATTCTAAACTTGAATAGTCTATTTGAAGTTTCAGGGGTGTATCAGTAAGGTAACTTTAGCGTTGTTCTATATAGTAAAAGCATGAATATACGTGTTACATGATATGCATGCAGACAGCAATTTCATTGTATTAAGTGCTCCCTCCCTACAGTGGCTCTTTCGAATAAGATTACGTGTTAAAACTCTTACATCTGCTCATCAAACAATGTACACTCAGTACAAAAAGAAACGCACATTGTGCTCAGGCGCAGATTAAGAGACTTTTTTAAGATATTAAGACCATATCTCAAGATCAATTTAATTCTGCCACAATTTTAGAAAAACATATACTTAAAATTACTGTGCTGTATTTTAACCCTTTCACTCTTAATGACGTCAAAAGGCGCGTTTTCAAACAGTTTGGATCCTGATCAGACGCCGCGTAACGCGGCGTCTGATCAGGATCCAAACTGTTTGACACTCGTATAGATATCCTTTAAGTCATACTACTTTGAATCTTACTTTGAAACGATTTTGCAAACAACAAAATTGAAGCAGACGACAATGAAACGGTGGTGGGATAAAAATATCACGATTCATTTGGCAGCGAAAGAGTTAACTAGTGCCTGTGAAAACACCGCACCGATTTGTACAGGTTGTGATGATACCAATTCAATGATAAACCTTCCATTTTCAACATTGATAGCCCAAGACGGAACTACTGACTGTAATGAAGAGATTATTTCACAATTAAGTTCCTTCTACATACAGATAATATTGTAATAAAAGTGTGCGTTTCTTTTTGCACTGAGTGTATGTCTACTGCTTTCACTGCTGCGACATCGTATCCAGAAATTAGTCGGACATTAATTCTTTCTCAAAGTTATGTAGTGGACATTTTGACAGAATATAAAGAGTGACAAATAGTTTGCATTTACGTTACGCGGCGCCGATCTCGGTAAAAATAGCCATCTTGTGTTATTAATTTTCCTTCCCTTAAACAACCCCGAAAATCAGTCTGTGGCTCCTCTTTGGAGTTGAAGAGAGGGAGAACTATTATAATTTTCTTGAAAACTGGCGTTTACCGGATATTGAGGCTAATGTTACGCACGTGTGCGTTTGCATTTTCATCGATCCAAGTAACTGTTTGACTCGACCACCCTTGTAACTTTTAATGGACATTTCCAGTTCCCATTTAATTCATTTGTGTCTGGATATCGCAATAAACCTTCCCTATATATGTACTTGTTGGAATATTTCTATACATATAAACTGGAGTGAGCTGGAGACATTGCCAGTGATTGCCTATTCAGCAAAAACATTTTATATGAAGTAGCAAATAGTGCAGACTCGGATTAGACATCTCGGTACCCGATGTTTCATCTGAATAAAACTTGCTTATGTCTACTGTAGTGGACATTAAGCTAAAATGGATTAAGCCCAGTCCATTTTCGGCTACTTAGGAATGTGTTAAGAATATCATGAATTCATTAATATAACAGACACCGTTAATAGGGCTTCATGAGTCCTCTGATCAGATTACTGGCCGCATTAGACACGCGTACTCTTCATATACATGCTGTTTGTAGTTGTCGAGTATACTAGTCACTAGGGTCGAATGTAGAAACTATGTATTTACAATGTCTATGTAGACTTACCGTCATTGCACAAAATTCCGCTCTAACCACCATGACTGTCATGGCCATCAGCGCCACAAGGAGAATAAGGTTGGTCTTCATATTGAGAATTACTGTGAAAAGAAACACACAGCTCTTAAAACATAATCTTGTAACGAGATTTATTCTTATTTAGTTACTGTAAAGACTACAAGTTCAAAGCAACGATAGTATGATTATAAAAGGCTTGAGGCAAAAATATTTCAACCCTTTACCCAATAGTCTATTTCTAGTATTGAAAATAAGGGACGACTTAAAGCAGGCTGAAAGTAAAGAATGCGCCTTAAGGCGCATTCTGCTTTACTTTCAGTCTTGTTTTAAGCTACTATCTGCTAGACTAGAAAATATATCTTATGGCACATGTGTATATTTAATTAGGAACTATTTTCTTCAGCGGAGGAATAAATTAGATACGCTAAAAGTCGCTTCTATGGGGGTAAAGGGTTAAGGTCACCATGTAAGTTGTGCGCAACATTTATAAACCTTTTTGTGGTCAGATTAAAAAAAAGCTGTACAACTGTCTGCAATATTATTTCATGATCAAATTATTCAGGAGATGTTTACCCCATCATCGCTACATTGTTGTAATCTTCAGTATTGTTGTCAGCAAGACACGTTTCAAAGTTAGATTATCGTTGTGTGACTAAATACCGATAAGATTTTCAAACAGTTTGGGTCCTGATCAGACGCCGCATTACACAGCGTCTAATCAGGACCCAAAGTGGTTGCAAGCGCGCTTTAAACAGTGATTGAGGGTTAAAGGGTTAGTTATATACATGTACAGTGGAGAAAACGTTATTCTTTCCTAATAAATGCGTTTACGTTAAAACTATTATTTGCAGTCCAAACTGTTTGCCACCAAGATGAACAAGACTTATCAGAATTGTCCAAAAGTTGTTCTTTTCTACGTTTTAGTGCTTTGCGTTTGCGTACGTTTGCGTTTAAACGGGAAAGAATAACAGATTCTCCACTGTACTCTCAAAACATTTCCCTCCTTACAATAATGCTTACGGCTGTCTCGCAAACAAGTCAATTATGTCTCACATATCCGTTAAAAAATTATATGATCCATTGCAATACGTTTGCGTTTCGTTTGCGTTTAAACGGGAAAGAATAACGTTTTATCCACGGTATACATTGCACTAATGAGAACTGAACAGGACTCGAGGAGACACATTTAGAACAGATTAGGTCCAGGCAAACATAGGATTCCAGATAAGAGGGAGTAAACTGAAGCCAAAAATGTCTCATTTCAAATTTTTAGGAACAAAATCTATAGTGCAACTACAGTGGAGAATCTGTTATTCATGACCGTTTAAACGCAACCGTACGCAAACGAAAAGCACTAAAACGTAGAAAAGAACTTTTGGACAATTCTGCCAATACTTGTTTATCTTGGTGGCAAACAGTTTGGAGCCTGATCAGACGCCGGGTTACCCGGCGTCTGATCTGGCTCCAAAATGTTTGCACTGCAAATAATAGTTTTAGCGTAAACGCGTTTATTGGGAAAGAATAATAGATTCTCCACTGTACCTATAAGAACAGTATATCCCCTGTATAACAGTTACTAAAGCGAAGGTACATTGATTGTATAAAAGACAGGCGACAGCTTAAATTTAAAAGCAATGCGACAGTAAAACAGAAAGCTTTCTATTCTATCGTCACTGCTTTAAGCAGTCACCTGTTGTAAACATAAGTAGCACATTTTAGTGGTCGTAATAGGTTTTACTTTATAGCCTTTAAGAAAGTCTTACACTACGGGGGCCCGTTTTACTAAACTACTTACGCATTTTTTTTTTGCACAAGTCAAAATCGTTTCTCTTATTTTTCGATCATAAACGTTTGCAAACAGCAAATAGCCAGATCAGAGGACGCGATAAAAGCGCGTCCTCTGATCTGGCTATTTGCTGTTTGTAGCAAGTGATAATAAAAATATAAATTAAAATTTAAAATTTTGACTCACGCAAAAAATTGCGTAAGTAGTTTAGTAAAACGGGCCCCGGGAGGACACAAACCAATTACAGTGAAACCTCTCTAATTTAACGACTGCCTAAACGGAGGCGAATTAGTGGTATATAGGCAGGCGACAGCTTTCAGCTAGGCGACAGTAAAACAGAAAGCTCCTTTAGAAGCTTTCTGTTTTACTGCCACCTTGCTTAAAGCAGTCGCCTGTCGTCAACACCTAATAATTAACACAGTGTAATGGTCGTAATATGTTTGACTGTTATACAAAGTTGTCTAATTAAAACGAGTACATTTAACTGAATACAAACACAGAGTTAACAATCACGACTTACCTCTGGAAGACTTCGCTCGTCAACTGACGATACAATACAGTGAAGAGTGAAATAAATAGCTCTCTACAGAAACAGTCGAACCTGCATGAAGGATCCTTTAAATGACGGAATGTTGGTATTCCTAAGACAAGGTGACTGCTTAATACATGATGAAAGAAATAGAGAAAGTTCTTTGGCGAGCCATTTAAAGTTTGTTTCGTAATGTATTAAGTAGCCACCTGTCGTTAAGGCTACTTTTTTTTTATATCTAACGACTGGTGTATACAGTATTGACTGTATATGAACTATGTTTACAGTGTGCTTGCATGCTTTTGCAAGAGCTCAAGACGGTCCTTATAAGCTCACCTGAGTAATATGAGGTCAAAAATTGGGTTCAACATGTCCTGAACCCTTTCACTGTCAATTACAGTGGAGAATCTGTTATTCTTTCCCAATAAACGCGTTTACGCTAAAACTATTATTTGCAGTGCAAACAGTTTGGAGCCAGATCAGACGCCGGGTAACCCGGCGTCTGATCAGGCTCCAAACTGTTTGCCACCAAGATAAACAAGAATTATCAGAATTGTCCAAAAGTTGTTCTTTTCTACGTTTTAGTGCTTTGCGTTTGCGTACGTTTGCGTTTAAACGGGAAAGAATAACAGATTCTCCACTGTACCTTCAGAAAAATACATGGTTGGTTGAGGTTTTCATGTTTGACCATTACGAGTAGGCTACTTTAACTTATAGCTTAACAATAATTCATAATTCATCAGAAAAATACATTGTTTGTAGAGGTTTTCATGTTTGACCATTACGGGTAGGCTTCTTTAACTTATAGCTTTACAATAATTCATAATTCATCAGAAAAATACATTGTTTGTAGAGGTTTTCATGTTTGACCATTACGGGTAGGCTACTTTAACTTATAGCTTTACAATAATTCATAATTCATCAGAAAAAATACATTGTTTGTAGAGGTTTTCATGTTGGACCATTACGGGTAAGCTACTTTAACTTATAGCTTAACAATAATTCATAATTCATCAGAAAAAATACATTGTTTGTAGAGGTTTTCATGTTTGACCATTACGGGTAGGCTACTTTAACTTATAGCTTTACAATAATTCATAATTCATCAGAAAAATACATTGTTTGTAGAGGTTTTCATGTTTGACCATTACGGGTAAGCTACTTTAACTTATAGCTTTACAATAATTCATAATTCATCAGAAAAATACATTGTTTGTAGAGGTTTTCATGTTTGACCATTACGGGTAAGCTACTTTAACTTATAGCTTTACAATAATTCATTTAATAAACGGTCTAACAATGGAAGGGCAATGGGTAAAACCAACTTTGGCGAACGACCAAGAACTGCAGAACTGAAACAATTCATCAAGGTCTTTAATGAGCTCTCTGCCTCGTTCCAACATATTATATTCTATATGATTTTCCCCAGAACAGCAACATAACATACGTAAAATTAAATCAATATATAATTGTCTAGCACAGTAAAACCTCTCTATAACGATCATTAAATTGTGATTTTACAACATGTGACTGCTTACAGCTTTCCGTTTTACAGCAACCTTGCTTTAAGTTGCCACATTGTCTTATTTACAGTCGATTAGAATTCGCTTTAGTGGTCGTTATAGAGAGATTTTACTGTACCAAAATACCAGTAGTTTGTTACAATCGACGGCTGTCTGGCTAATTGTATTAATGTACATGTCAGGTGAGCTAAAACGACACCACATTTGTACTTTAGAAAGCACGTGCACATTTGAGTTGACATCGTGGAAGTTCTGTGACCGCCAGTTTTTCGTGCATAACGCGTTGTTTGATTTGGCTGCGTATTTGTAAACAATAGATACAAGACATACAGTCGAACCAAGATAATCCGAACTCATTTAAATTGAATTATCCATTTTACAAAGTTAACACATTCAACCCTAGCGACGAGTATACTCGTAATTTATAATCAGTGTACCTATAAGAATACACTTGCCCAATACAAACAGTGTAAACCAAGATCAGAGGGCTCCTGCAGGAGCCTTCTGATCAGGGTCTGTACTGTTTGTCAATTTGCAAAAGATTGCAGAAACGCCGCTAAATTGTCATACAGTGGAGAATGTATTATTCTTTCCCAATAAACGCGTTTACGCTAAAACTATTATTTTCAGTCAAACAGTTTGGAGCCAGATCAGACGCCGGGTAACCCGGCGTCTGATCAGGCTCCAAATTGTTTGCCACCAAGATAAACATAAAATATCAGAATTGTCCAAAAGTTGTACTTTTCTACGTTTTAGTGATTTGCGTTTGCGTACGTTTGCGTTTAAACGGGAAAGAATAACATATTCTCCACTGTAAATGGGCTAAACTCAATTGGAAAATGGAACTTTCCATTTAAAGTCTCAGGCGTGAATGAGTTAAAGCGAAACCTGAGCCGTGGCATGACAAAATCAGCCTTATTGCATTGCAACATCGTACAGACCAAACACCGTTTTCATCACAGGCTCTGTATCAGAGTTTGTCTACACTGCTTAATACTGTATAATTTCATAATACAGATACATAAATGGTTTTAGATGCATGTGGGTATCAAACAGTGCAGATCAAGAGCAGCCGCCACGAGGCGGCGGTTGGCCTTGATCTACACTATTTGCAATGCAATAAGGCAGGTTTTCTAATAGCAAAACTCAATTGTTTACTCAACAAAACAATTAAAGGGGCATGTGTATAGGGTAAAGAAAAAAATATAAACTTAAGTTCATTCAGAGACATTTTGAAAGTACATGTAGTATGTAAAGTTACATTGTAGAGTATTTCTTCCGTTAGAAAAGTGGCAAACGATAGCTCTACTCTCCTTTAAACTCAATCAACCTCAAACTCCGTTTGCCAGACTATAGGTTGGTACAGTGGAGAATCTGTTATTCTTTCCCGTTTAAACGCAAACGTACGCAAACGCAAAGCGCTAAAACGTAGAAAAGAACAACTTTTGGTCAATTCTGATATTTGATGTTTATCTTGGTGGCAAACAGTTTGGAGCCTGATCAGACGCCGGGTTACCCGGCGTCTGATCTGGCTCCAAACTGTTTGCACTGGAAATAATAGTTTTAGCGTAAACGCGTTTATTGGGAAAGAATAACAGATTCTCCACTGTAGGATAACAAATTACATAACCAAACGCCCGATCTTAAAGTTTTTAGCTCTCCGGACTGTGTCCAAGAGCTTATGCTGTCACCCATGCATTGGCATCGGCGTTCCCGTTCCCTTTTGCGTTTGCGATCGAGGTATAGCTTTCATATTTGATATGTTTGTGTATATGGACAATACGTTTCCATGCAAACAAATATGTTACCCCAGTGACATTGACCTTGAAGTAAGGGCCCCCGTGTGAAAATCTGAATTTAGGTTTCTTAAAATGACTTTAAATTCTATGTCCCTTGAGGTATTGCTTTCATATTTGGTATATGTGTATATATGTACAAGACCTTTCCGTGCAAACACAAGTTGTTAGCCCTGTGACAATTACCATGAACTTAGGGTTTGCGTTTAGGTTTCGAAATCTGTGTTAAGGTTTTGAAAAATGCCTATAACTCCTATGCTCATAGAGATAGTCCTTTCATATCTGGCATATATAATTCGCCCTTTAAGAGCCATTAGGGTTCACCTGTAGTTTTTGTGTTTTCGAGAAAATGGTGAAACAAACTTTGAATCATATTATAAATTCAGTCGATCCATGAAATCTGGTAACTTTATTTCCACAAACACAGATAGCCAACACAATTCAAATGCATGAAAGAAAATCTGGGGAAAATGTTGTTTATTGCCTTTATTAAATGGCAATTTCTGTAGATGAGCCCTTATGGCTCTAAAATGTTTTTAACATAACTTGTCAAAATTGCAGAGCCAGAAGGGCTCAAGTAAAACTCCGAATAGGATTTACAGTTGAAACGCTTTTCACTTAGTGTGAATTTGTTTATTATTACAAGAAACTATTAGATATGTCATAACCGATGCATATATGCATATGTTACATGTACCGTCCTTCAAAGGTCCTCAAGCTATTCACTATCTTAATTTCGTCCAAAATATCTGGTTCTGAAAGACGTTTCTTAATTACCCTACTTGTCTTAAGATTATCACAAAAAGGAATATTTAGACTGTTACACAAAGAAACAGGATAATCTTTCTTTTCAACCGAAACTGGGAAGGAATGCTGATATTTTGAAGGCAGTGGTTCGAGACCGAAACCTGGCCACCATCTGGTCACTTTGCTGTCATTAAGTATTCAAAGGTTTTCCTCGTGAAAACTTTCTTTTACTTATAAATCATTTGGATGGGGATATTTAAATATTTAGTACTTTGACTTGTAACCAGGTCACTCTGTTCTCGTCTGTATCAATTTTGAAGCGTTTCAGTTCCTGCTTTAGATTCAAGAAATGTTCATAATGCATTGGCACAACCACGTAATTATGGTTTATTTCTGAAAGCAATGTGGAAAAAATCCAACTGATCAGGACGGAGAATGGAATTTCCCTTTTTGCGAGTTCTACTGTCGAGTGCATCGAGTTACACCCCATTTGGGTGTGACCAGACTCCAAGAACTTTTGTTGTAATGTTCTCAATTGATCAGATGCACTAGGTGTAACTGTCTGCAGCAATCCTGCAGTCAGATACAGGTTCCTGATCAGTCAAGTAGCGCATTCCATTACCGTATCGATTGCATCGATTGCATAAAAAAACGTAACATTTAACTAAAACGACATGTTTGCACGATTTCGATTGCAAACGGCACGAACGGCTTCAGAGGTAGTGAGCCAAGGCGAACAGCAAAAAACAAAATGGCGACCAAATGAGTCTACAAAATCAGCGAACAGTTCCGAGTTAATTTCTCATCAATAAACCAACATTTTCCTATACTTAATGTTTCAAACAAAGCAGCTTACATTAAAGCAGCTAAATCGTATTTTCATATGCGGTAATTTTGATGCATTTTAACCAGTTGATTTGTACACTTTTGCGTGTGTTATTCCTATTCGTAAATAGTTCGTTCGTACCCTTGAAAAGTAAATAAACACGAGGGCGTAATGAGTTATTATTGAAGAGTATTGGAGAACGTTAGATGTCGTACTATAAAGGTTGTTTGCATCGGTTAACGTTGCCGTTCTCCGATACGGTACTTGAACGCGCTACTGAACAACAATCTGAATATCAAATAACATGCAATATGGTAGACGGGAGACTATTGATGTCCGTTATCAAGCATGGCCCAATTTTGGATGAACCTCCCTGCCAATGTCTCTCATCTCATAGGTAGGAGGTAACATTCTTGTAAGAATTAGCTTTCTTTTTGTAGTATACCTTGCTAATATTTGAGCAAGGCATATAAAATATGGATTGTTGATCTTTTACCGACTTGTTTTTGATGTTCGAATAGAAACTGACAAATCTCCGGTGTTGTAACTTGCTGTAACATGTTGAATTAGTATTTGTTTTGTCACCTGCTATAGGCAGAGGTGACACTTACGGGTCACTTTTCCCGGCGTCTGTCTGTCTATCCGTCCGTCCGTCTGTCTGTCCGTATATCTGTATTTCTGTCATTATGCCTGTCCATCATGCTTTTTGCGTCATGCTTCATAACACCTGTTCTATTGAAGCTTTTAAGATGAAACTTTATTTATGGAAAGTGCTTGACAATTGAATTTAACAAGGGTCAGAACGATTACATCAATAGTGTGAGAGTTATTCACCTTTTCCTCATTTTCCTTTTTCCTTTCATGCAGGGGCCCGTTTCATAAAACTTCTTACGACAAATGTTGTCGTAAGTCAAAACTTTAAAATACATTTAATCTGTGATTGCTCTATCTAATCCTGTCTTGTGACATCCTTTTGGAATCGTCTTTTCAAGACAATTCCAAAAAGATGTCGCAAGACAGGATTAGATGGAGAAATAAATAATAATTGATACTTTTATAATCTGACTGACGACAACATTTATCGTAAGAAGTTTTATGAAACGCGCCCAAGATTTCTTCTGTTTTAAGATTTTGAAATGAATTTGTTTTTATAGAAAGAAAATGTTAGTCTAATGCTTGCTGGCAGGTGACACACGTGTTCCGTGAAACCCATCGATTTTCTTGATTGATGGATGCCTTTGGTTTCACGGCACGGCAACACTGAATAGGTCATATAGCGCAGATGAATGATGAGATGATGTAATGATGAGGAGGGATGATCACAAGTATTTGTACCGAAAATATGCAGAGCCATAAGGGCTCATCTCACATTTGTTCCTCGATTAATCTAATCTAGTCAAAAAATAAAGTCCATAGTACATGCTTACTTTTCTGTCATAACATTTTGTTTTTGTGTTCAATATTACAGTGAAAGAGTATATGTAATAATATAAAATCTGATTAAAGCCATAAGGGCTACTCTGCAAAACAACAGATGACCACATTCCTTTGTCTCATTTTAACTTGTGCTGATACACATATTTACACATTCAGCAGAAATCAGGTGTCAGCTAACATTTACCCATCGGCCCAAAAACGGCAAAAACAGAATTTTGGTACAATTCTCGGTATAAATCCTAAACACAACTATGAAGGCACGCATGCGACACTTCATAATTTGGATATGTTACTTCAACTTAAATATTTAGTGTCTATTTAGAATATCTTTGTGTCGCATTAGTGCCTTCATTGTTTGTTTCTATGATTTATACCATGAATCGTACCAAAACTCTTGCCTCGTGGTCCATTTACAAGAAACTATAAAGTTGTCAAAACTTGAATTTGGGTTGAGTTTGATGTATAATATGAAGTGTTAATATCTAAAATTGACAAATGGAGAGAAAATATAGCTAAAACATAATTTGGGAGAAAAAAAATACAGGGCCAAAACTGAGGCTTCGTGAACCTTGTCCTTCATGCCGTTATTTCCTAAACGACTCGTCACAGTGGAGAATCTGTTATTCTTTCCCGTTTAAACGCAAACGTACGCAAACGCAAAGCACTAAAACGTAGAAAAGAACAACTTTTGGACAATTCTGATAATTCTTGTTCATCTTGGTGGCAAACAGTTTGGAGCATGATCAGACGCCGGGTTACCCGGCGTCTGATCTGGCTCCAAACTGTTTGCACTGCAAATAATAGTTTCTTGGGAAAGAATAACAGATTCTCCACTGTACATTGACTACTGAGGAACCGACAAGCGAAACATGTTTAGATAGTGTAATGGTGTTTGGGTTAACGATTTTAGATCAAAGGCAGAATCTATCTATATTTAAGTTATTCTACACTCAGAAACGCACATTTTTCATTACACTATTTGTATGTAGAAGGAACGTATTTGTGAATTAATCTTATCATTAAGGTCAGTAGTTCTGTCTTGGGGTATCAATGTTGAAAAACACAACCTGCACAAATCGGTGCGATGTTTAAAACACGACGTAGTTCTCTTTCGCTGCCAAATTAATCGTGAGATTTTTACCCCTTCACCGTTTCATTGTCGTCTGCTTCAAATTTGTTGTTTGTCAGATCGTTTTAAAGTAAGATCCAATGTAGTATGAATTAAAACATATCGATACAAGTGTCAAACAGTTTGGATCCTGATCAGACGCCGCGTTACGCGGCGTCTGGTCAGGATTCAAACTGTTTGTAAATGCGCTTTTTGGCGTCATTAAGAGTGAAAGGGTTAAAAAGCAGCACACTGGTTTTGAGTTCTTTGTTTCTGAACTTGTTACAGAATTAAATCAATATTGAGATATGGTATTAGTTTTATAATTTTCTTCAAGAACAGATTCTTAATCTGCGCTTGAGCACGATGTGCGTTTCTTTTTGTACTGAGTATATGTTTTACTTTTTTATACTTTTACCGGACCGACTGTTGTCGGACTTTTGCAATTCCCTAAAGATCTTAATTTAACCCATTTTTGCGGGATATACTTTTAGGTGTACCTCTCTGCAAACAGTTATGATCTCAGAACTGGCCCCACATTGTGTTTGTAGCTAAGTCAATATTCTATCAGAAACTGCAAAAATATTTTGCAAATATTTGAGGTATACCCGCTGCAGACGACATTTTAAAATGGCCGCCAAATATTACCCAGCACAGAATGGGTTATAATTGTTCTTTCATTATAACTTCACAGCATCAATAGTTGACACAAAATAAACCCCAATAAAACATTTCAGCATACTAGCACAAGTAATAACCTTAAAAAACGTCCAAAACATACACAAAAAATCCAAACATGTTCCAAATCGAATTGAAATAGCAATCAGTTTATGTTTAGGAGTTTTAACTTAACTGTGTCAGCGCTTGAAACCAAATAGACCTACATACAAGCTTTTAGCACCCTGGTACAATTCATTGAATATTTAGCAGTCTGTCTAAAATACCTGCCCTTGTTTTCTGGACAAAAATGATATGTTCAAAACACGTCAAAAAGGAAAAACAATTAAAATCAGATTTAAAACTTTAAAGCGACTCACAACCGAATGGTGTATTTGCAAAATTAAAAGAAAATATTCAAACAAAAGCAAATGTGTAGCATTATCGTGCATCTGGCATTAGAAACAAGTGACCAGTCTAAAAACACCCTCAAGAAAAGTCTTCAAATCTTAGTTCTTTTTAGATATACATTCGCTTATCCGTTTAGTCTGTCGACGCAACAAAAATTGACCACGTACGCAGACATAAACTGGAAGAAATGTGCAATACACACTGTAATACGTTAAATCGATCACCGTCATATTAGTAGTCCGTTTAGCTCAGGTGGCTAAGGCTCAGTCTTATTTCCATCTTCTTTCACCGTATACAGGGTCCCGGGTTAGAATCCCACAAGGGGTCAATATTTGTTTTTGATCGAAATTCATCTTTTAAACAGAATTTCTTATCCTAAACTAATTCTTACCGGTTTATATTAGCGTTTGACATATATGGTCAAACAACTACATGTAGATCTGACGTGTCAAAGGTCAGCCGAGTCCATGTTTTAGGGAAAACAGCATTTCGCATGATCTCGGACCATATTTTAACAGTTGAGTTTCGTATATGAGATAAAAATGAAGGTGGAATTATTGTGAGCAGTTTAGCGCAGTATGCAAAGTCTAGGTATGCAGTATGCAAATAGCAGTATTTTGTAGAAAGCATGGGTTCGAATCCCACATCGACATTTCTTTATATAAATATTGCATGAATAGTAAAGCAGTATATTCTATTTCATACTGTTTAACCCTTTACCTGATAGCATTGTGTCTAATATTGAAGATAGGTCACTACTTAAAGCAGGTTGAAAGTAAAGCAGAATGCGCCGTAAGGCGCATTCTGCTTTACTTTCAGCCTGCTTTAAGCTATTAACTGCTAGAATAAGGAAATAATTTAATATGACACATATTCATTACGGTATAATTTGGAACTATATTCTGCAGCGGATGAATAAAATGAATGTGCTAAAAGTCGCTTCTATAAGGGAAAGGGATAATATAAGCTGACCATTTTTGCACATGTTCGCCAGTGTTGGAGAATGAGTGCTTTGCTTCAGCTCGAGTCATATATTAGTCATATTCTAAAACAATTAATCGATGATAAAATACATACAGTGGAGAATCTGTTACTTCCCGACAAACGCGTTTACGCTAAAACTATTATTTGCAGTGCAAACAGTTTGGAGCCAGATCAGACGCCTGGTAACCCGGCGTCTGATCAGGCTCCAAACTGTTTGCCACCAAGATAAACATGAAATATCAGAATTGTCCAAAAGTTGTTCTTTTCTACGTTTTAGCGCTTTGCGTTTGCGTTTAAACGGGAAAGAATAACAGGTTCTCCACTGTACATGTACATGTATATACATATAGGCCCCTACATGTATATTGAAATGAAATGAATTACTGTTTACAGGCTCCGAGGTTATAAAGCGTTTTAGTTGAGTCTGAGTGTGTTTCCAAGCATTTGATTGGTCAGATTTGAGCCTAGGCTCAAATCTGACCAATCAAATGCTTGGAAACGAGTTTAGTCTCAAGTCAAAAGCTTTATAACCTCGGGGCCAGGGCTCTAGAAAAGAGAGAATAGACTCAAGTTTTCCAACATATTCCTCATGTCTGCACTAAAGCTTATTGTTTGATTACTAAGTAGAATGGTCTCTTCGAGAAGCTTTTGATTAGTAGTCACACCATAGGGTTTGAAGGAGGCATGACTATTTTAGATTTTGAAATACACTCCTTTTCTGGAGCCCTCATTACGGTGAAACACCTAGGAATCGACCACTCATTAAGGGCGAAAGTGGTATTTTTTGACAGGCTGCTGCTGAATCTAGAACAAAAGTAATGGAGACTGCTTTGTGCATTTCTTTTCTCCAATTATGCTGTCACCTGGCTTAAAGGCTAACAATGACTTATATTTAGAGATGTTTCACTGTAGATCTACATAGATTTTCATTACAATGAAAGTATATGATGGTTGAAATGAAATTGGAAATAAAGTAATTATAGAATCCTTAATACGATTATAGCTTCCGGTCAATGTCGGTACGGATGATAATTTTAGGTTTGTCGCAGAAAAGTAAAAAGATTGTAAACAATAAAGAATAGAATGCGCATATTTAAGCTATTTCAAGTGGCGAAAGTGTTTCCGAAACGGACAGTGAGTTTATGGTAGTAAATAGTAGTGAGGAAAGTGCACAAAACGGAAACTATGAGCTGACAGTGCCCACTGATAACCGGTTTGTCCAAAACGATGGGTGGAGTGGAGGTTGGCAACAGGTGAGAGGACCGAAGCGTAAGAAAGTTAGCTCTGGTAGTGTTGATACAATGTTTTCAGCAGTCTGACAACTGAAGATAATTAAATGTGCCTATTCGAAAACTCGAACAGAAATTTTTATATGCTATCGGGCATGAAAAGTGATCAAGAAAAATATAACACAGCCACACGTGACCTACAAATGAGTGTGACGACGTGTGTGAACGTGCATGTCAAGCTGAGCACATTGTAAACAAACAATCACACATGTTAAAGGTTCTAGCTTATAGGTCCATAGACACAGAGGCAAGAAGCAGAAAAAAACAATTTAATCATATTGGGAATTACAGAAAAGATCAAAATCACAGCAGATACTGTATTAGATTTAATAGAAGCCGAAATACAGATCGATACTTCAATGTTTTTCGATCGACAGGGCACACCGTTTTGGATCCTTCTCAAAACCCCGATACAATGAACAGAATGACTATAGACGGTCCGTTACTGTCAAATTCCGTGACTATCCTACAACTGAGGTGATTATAAAGAAAGCATACAAGTTAAAGTGCACCCCCTTTTGCATAGACAGAGACTACTCAAAAGAAATAGCAAAAGCTCGCAGAAAACTATGTTTGTCTAACGAGGCAAGAGAGGCACGGATGAGAAAACATAGTAGAGGGCATTTAGCGTCAAAATCCAAATAAAGGAACTAATATGCACACTAATATGCACAACAATAGTGTTTGTGCCTTCATATGCTACGACAAACACCGAATAACAGAAAAAAATTCCAAAGAAATTACACGATACAAAATATGATTTTTTTGGGTACAATGAGTAAAATGATAAATGAAAACGCGAATGTTTGGAACTTTTCCACTGTTTTGAACATAAAACTCTAAATTTTCAGATTGGATGCATATTCCATTACACCGGATGCTAGTACAGTGGAGAATCTGTTATTCTTTCCCAATAAACGCGTTTACGCTAAAACTATTATTTGCAGTGCAAACAGTTTGGAGCCAGATCAGACGCCGGGTAACCCGGCGTCTGATCAGGCTCCAAACTGTTTGCCACCAAGATAAACAAGAATTATCAGAATTGTCCAAAAGTTGTTCTTTTCTACATTTTAGTGCTTTGCGTTTGCGTACGTTTGCGTTTAAACGGGAAAGAATAACAGATTCTCCACTGTAAAATGAGTAAAATAATAAATGAAATCGCGAATGTTTGGAACTTTTCCACTGTTTTGAACATACAACTCTAAATTTTCAGATTGAACGCATATTCCATTACACCGGATGCTAGTACTGCGTCGGCTATAGAAAAAATACAACAATGGAGTTTGTTTTGGGTAAAACATGTAAAAAGAACACACTTAAGACCACCAATTTTGAATGTCGATACCGTGTCCTTTGGTATGAAAAATAAATGCTCAAGTTTGAAATATTAGATGTCCACACTAGCTAAATATAACTAGTTATAGTAAGCTTAAATATTTGGTTTAAAATAATGTGTTTTATATTAACTTTTTTGGGGGGAGGGGGGTAAAATGGTTAAAATGATAAATGAAAACACGATATTTTGGAATTTCGCCATTGTGCCTTAGTTTGGAGTAAATAAAAACTTCAACTTTTCAGATTACACACATATTCCATTATACTGCATGTTACTACTACATCGGCCTAAAGAAAAATTGCAACTGGTGTAAAAAATAATAACACAAAAACCTTAAAAACACTCGATTTTTCGAATTTCTATGCCGTGTTCTTGGATACGGAGAAAATGCTTCACTTCTATACATTTAACACATATTATACTCCTTTAAATATAGACAATTTTAAGTACGGAAAATTAAGGCTTTTAAAGGTTTATATGTTTTGGTTAAAAAAATATAAAAGATATGAACGAAATCACGAATTTTAGGAATTTACATTACTGTGGCCTTAAATATTAAGTCTCCAAATAAAAAGGTTAAACTAAAAGCGGTATGATATAAAGCTCTTAGAACTTATAGAATAAAATATGATTTCAAAAGTTTGTTTGTTTGTTTGTTTTGTGTTTGTGTTTTTTTCGGGGGGGGGGGGGGGGTGTAAAATGGGTAAAAAAGAATTGAAAATGCAAACTTTCTGGAATTTCACTAAGTTCTATGGCTTTGGAAATTAATATAAAAGCATCAAAAGTGCTGATATTAGGTTATATCGATATAAAATTTTAAGACTTGTTGTTATTAAAGCCATTTTTCAAAATTTTACTTCCTTGACCTTTTATATTAACTGCTTAAATTCTAAAATATAGACACATCCCTTTTTAAAGAGACTGAACACCCATATTTGGCCTAAACTTTGTTTTCGTGTGCCAGGCATTCTTATAAACATACATGTATATATATCACAGTGTATATAAACGAACTGTACAATGACCGGATAAAGTGACTAGATTTAACAACGAATGTTGACATTTGTGCAGAGGTCGGAACATAAACCTGTTAATTTTGGATATCTTCTTCGAATCCATGCGAGCGAACGTAAGTAAAAATTACAATTATACATTTATTTTGTATCGTAGTACACTTGTAAGGGTGTACGTAGAGTGGATATTGCGATCTGATTGAAAATCAACACAGAGTGTCGATTTCCCTATCAAATTTGGCAACTGTTCTTTGAAAATGCCCTTTGTTTTAATCGCATATATTACAATACGGTACGTATGTTATCTAAATAGACCGCTAAACAAAGCAACCACTTTTTGTTTATCGTAAATCGCCATATGATTATAAATTTAGGCAAACTTCTACATGTAGACTGTATCATTTATTGCAATCATATGCTATCATTTAAAGCGACTACCCAACAATGTGACTGTATGACATATAGCGACAAGATTCCCCTGAAATTTGTATGACATATAGTAACTAGCTATACACGATTTCGAAAAGCCTGCTAAGTGTATTATTATAGTTTCTTAAATAAAAGCTGTATCAGAGTGATACGTATATGTACGTGCAACATCTACTACGACTTATAGTGTGTTCATGCAAATTACCATTTTCGACCATATTTTCGGAAATGCGTATGACATATTGCGACTCGCCTTATATGATTTCACCAATTCTGCATACTGTATTGTTATTATTTGGACATACGGATTTTTCCCAAAATCTTCGGATTTCTGCTCTTACTTTTAAAATTTGGACCTTAAGCGTAGTTTGCGTTGAAAACATTAATATGAGTGTCAAACAGTTTAGATCCAGATCAGACGGCGCGTTATGTGTCTGATCTGGATTTGAACTATTTGTAGAGCTTTGCAACGAAAGGGTTAATGGTACGTTTCCTAAAACCGCGCTTGAAAATTTAGAAATCTTAGGATTGTTTAGCAACTTATGGTAGCCCTGATTTCCGCCTAACATTTATCAATTTATGTTTCAGGTTAAATGGATAATTTCCAGTGTATCTACTGCACTTTCAGCACAGATGTATTCGACCAAGTCATACAACATTGTGTGGACATTCACGAAGACCAAAACCTAAAGATTAAAATTTTATCGATTTCGGACATTACCAACACAATAAAAACTCACTCAAAGACTTTCGTCTTGTTCCAAAGGACACAAAACCGGCAAACATTACAGCAAACAACGAGCGTCGAAATATAAAGATATGCAAACAAGAAGCCGTTTCTCCAGTCACAAAGGCTGCAAAGACATCTGAATTGATTAAAGACGTTCATCAAAGTAAGGAAAGTCAAAATGAAACAGAACAACAAACTGAACAAGTCGAAGATGAAGTGGACCTAGAAAATATCACAATTAGATATTTCAGCAGAAACACAGACAGAACCATGCATTGTTTTAAATACCAAAGACTTAACAGAATCTGAGGTGGACACTATTGAAAGTATTATTCATAAAATACCTGCTGTATTAGATTATCTGAAATCGGAAAATCAGTCTGAAATATATATCAAATTTACAGCACTTCTGGCTGAAAGAAAGCTGCCATTGTCAAACATTGCATTTCTTCTTTTTGTCGATGAACTGGAATGGTTTTCATTAGATAGCACGCGGGAAATGCCAAATGCAGAGGATGTTAAACAGTTTTGGCGAATTGGTGTTAAACTCTTCAAAGGAAAGTTCCTGAGGTTCATGTCTGGATTTAAAAACCAAGGTCAGACGACAAAAGGGGCTATAAGGCCTGAATATTCGGTCATAAACTTTGCAGTACCATCCAGGAATTGTCTTCAAGAATGTTATGTTTCACAAAAGATAAAAACAGGTCGTCCAGGCATTGTTGAAGATATGATGAAGCTGATCACTCAGGACGATGTTGGCCAAGTAAAGACTTTGAAATTATGTGTTGATGGTAAAAAGATCAACTTAGGAAAAAGAAATAAAAAGTGTGGCGATGTTGACTTATGGGGATATGAAGGAACACCATCTCTGTCTGAACGTCTTGAGGGTTTGGATATTGATATAGACAAAATAAAACAATATACCAGTGTGCTTGAAAAAGAAATCGACAAAGACAACAATTTTGTACAAGAATAACCGAAACTGTCAATGAAAACTTCATTCATTCTGGAAAAGAAATTATAACATCATTAAGTCTGCGTATCAAGCAACTGCGGTTGATTAAACAGAAAAAAGTAGTTACCTTAGAAAAAATTAAATTGGCATGTGCAAGTGAGTTACTTCGATCAAAGTACTCGTATGCTTTGAGTGCTATTAAAACCCATATATACCAAATCAGCGTTTGTATAAATCGCCTCTTAAATGGGTTGAACGCATTGGCTTACTGGATATCATTGTGCAATGGAGCTGGTCATTTATATGAGATGGGGAAAAGCAGGGACTTGTCTTGCCAGCAAAATTATATTTGTCTGACTGGTCCCAGTACTATCGAAAATATGAGACCAGAAGAGATAAACACTTCGCACTTAAAACAGAGGTCTTCTGCGTGGCATGAGGTTCGAGGTTGGGCAAATGTAACCGGTAGTACTTGTCACTACGCAATTGGTTTGAGTGGTTTGAAGAAACCCAATGAACATGTTGAAAATGCATCGAACAAGAAAGAGAAGTGTCATTCAAGTGAACTTGAGAAACGCCTAAAACATGGTACTGAATATGAAATTAATGCAATAGTAACGTTGGTTTCTAAAGTGTTACCAGTATATCATCCAGATGGTGTTTATGTCGAAGAAGGTTGTGAAGCAGTCAAATCGGATCAGAAGATATTGCTTGTTGTAAGTCCAGATGGAAGCATCAGAAAGTCGGAAACATAGATCAAGAAATATATACAGGGGTCGAAATTAAATGTCCCTATCCAGGTAAAGTTTACACAACTCCAGTACACTATGAATTACCGTGGTATTACGCAGTGCAAGTACTATTGGAAATGTATGTTTTGAAGGTTCCTCGTCTATATTTTCTGTCATACACTGACGAAAGTACTACAGTATTTGAAGTAAACTTTGACTAAACACTTTTTGAAGCTATTTTGAAATGCGTAATGGCCTTATATGGAACACAATGTGCAAAAATAATGAAGAGACTGCCTGTTGGAACCAGTAAACTCAAAGAAAAAGTTAAGACCTTCTGTAAGGAGCACGTTTGCTTTCTCTGTGAATTTCCGTCTGTAAAGGTGTCACGAGTGTGCGCACATCCGGAAACTTCATCGACTATTAGCGAGGTAAGACATAACAAACACGGTGAATCGGACCGAGGTGTGAGCTCCCAATTTGTGTATACATTATCGGACATGCTGACAACAATGCATGATATCAGTGACAGTGTTTCAGAAGCTTATGACCTATGTAGAAATTTAGCGAGCGAGGTACTTGTGTTTCTGATATCGGACTTGGACAGGATCCACAGGCGCGAAGTACAGTATGCTGTGCCCATTGCTTATGCTTTAAAAGTGTACAGTATGGCGTCGGCTGTGTTGCGGCAAATGCTAATGAGGTTTTGAAAAAGTGCTTTGACCTAGGACTGTATGTGCCAGCTATTTCGTTCGATGGACAATGGGCAAACCTTGCTGTTCGTTCAAAACACGATAAACCATTGACAATGTTGCAGTTACAAAAAGACGTGTATGCAGCCTCAAAAGCTTCTAGTTGGAAACAAATACTTGATACTGTGACAGAAACCAATGTTTTGGAAGCAACAACGTTGAAAGAAGTTTCAGAAAAGGTTATTTGCGACATTGAGTTGGCATCCAAAACTGTCATTAAAAGGGTACGTGTTGGTAGAGTAAAGGGTTGTGTGTACTTATTTCGCACTTCTGACTCAACAGCGCGATTAATTGCATCAAGCAAAGGCAATAATAGATTGCCTGACGAAACAGAGAACAATGTATTCAAGGATTTGCGTGATGTCATTTTACCAGCGCCAGTGGAAACTTTTGAGGAAGATATCATACATTCGATGGAGAAAACACACGTGCGAAACCAACAGAAGTCAGATGAACTTGTTGAACTGCATCTTAATGAATTCTTTGAACTACAAGATGAAACTTCATCTGAAAAACAAATTGACTACATGGAAGCAGGTGAATCATCAATGCCGCTTGTTGACTCAGACCGTGACTTAAACAATGAAATCAAAGAGGGGATTATTGAAGTAGAGAAAATACCTGAAAGTGTAGAGTGTTTGGAAAAATGTGAAAATAGAAGTGACGATTCGAGCACAACTATAACGAGTTTGGACAAAATGTCCATGTTAATTGCTTTACTTACTGATCCTACAATAAAAGAACGAAAGTGGCGTGGCATTAGCATTTCGCAATTCAATGACATTTTACGTTCGGTTGATTCAACAAAGGAGTCATTTACCAAACGAGAATTAATAACTTGCCTCAAAGCTGTATCTCAGAAACTGCAAACGAATAAGGTTAGTTTTGCAGTTTCTTGGAAAAAGGATATCATTATTACGTTCTTCTTCAAACTACTGCAAGGTGACCTTGGAGCAAATATTACACAGAGAGAGGAAAATACTCAACGTACCTACGTTAAAGCGTTCCTGTACCAAAGCGATCGGCAAGTTTCCCAAAACGGTTTTGACATGCATTTATGCAGAGTTCCTTTTCCAAAGTAGATTGAAAGAATGGCAATTGTCATCACCATTTGAACTGCCGACATATATCCAAGGACTGGAAATTCCAATAGTGTGGTATTCAATGCCAGAATATGTCACTGAAACGTTAACCTATCTGTTCGTCCTACTTGATGTGCACCACCTGTTCGTGAATGCTCGTGTGAAATGTTGCAGTACTGGGATTAAAGAGAGAGGCATAAAACGGGATGCATGGGTCAAAGTGGCAGAAAATAATTTAGAAAATGGAAGTGGTCTTAGTCTCGCTTTGGTTGATGATTTGGTTGATAAACAAAGCAACGCATTTGCGCAGAAAACAGTCTCATCTGAAGTAGAAAAAGTAATGCGAGAAAACGGAGACAACAAAGAAGCAGACTTCTGCAAGTTAATAAGGGAATGGTACCAAGCCGAAGATGAACCTAGACTCCCTGTGATAGAAAGGATGTCGCGTCGTCTTAAGATGCGTGAGTGGCTCCTACAAGACGTTGAATTTGACAAATTCCCACCATATGGATCACATATAAGGGGTGTGCCTTAAGTGATGTTTGAAGGAATATTGACAAATATTGAACGCAGAATACAAATTATTACTTTCGTCAAGACTGGTGCGTACAATCCACGAGCGCTAGGAAGTTTGGAGGTTGAGAACTTGTTTGGCGAATTCCAAGAGTTGGATCCAAATAGTTCCGGTGTCATTCGAGCAGACGACATTCCTAAAGCACTTGGTGTGGCATCTGAATTGATTGAAGCGAGATTAAACCCCAACAGGTAACAACCACGGTGTTGTTGCACTTTCCGATAGTGACTTAACCCTTTACTACATAATTTTTCCTCTCTACAACGACACCAAATGGGAGACACATATTGTGTTTTTCGTTCTGAGGGGTCGTCATAGGGAGGGAAAATTGAGACTTGGTTTACATTTGAAAACACTTTCAAATCAGATCAGAAGCCGCATCACGCGGCGCCTGGTCTGGATTCAAAATGTTTGTCACTCGTCATTATATCAAAATGTTCACTTCTATGTTAATTTGAGAGAAAAGAGCAGATGACAATATCAGACGATATTGTCCTATTTAGGGAACTACGGCAAGGGTCGATGTAAGGAGGGAAACGTTGTTGTGAGGGCCGTTGTATGGAGGGAACATAAACTATATTCATTTATAGGCATTTAACTTATTCCTCAACTGTAGAAAATAGTTCCAATTTATACAGTCAAGAATATGTAGCAAATTTTTTGAAATTCTAGCAGAGGACAGTTTAAGAAGGTTGAAAGTTAAAATTAAGAAGAATGTGCCATTAGGCGCATTCTGATTCATATTCAGTCTGCTTTAAGTGGTCATCTGTCTTCTTCAATTTTAGATATAGGCTATGGAGTAAAGTGTTAATTGCATATTCAACATGTGCGCGTTTTTCCTAGTGTAATTTGTACACGATCAAGCAAGTTTCATTTATTAATTATACCCAAAACTTGTATCAAAAGTTTCCTTATTCTTACAGAAAGTTTACAATGCACACCAGTCGTGCCAAAGTCTACAAGAGTCATGAATTGTCGGTTGATCCGGGGGTAGATACGACATTTCCACTAGTTCACATTATACCGTCACATGTACCTGTAATCACACCGAAGTAAGTCTTTTGTTTCTGCTTCAAATACAATCAGAAAAGTGCTTATCAAAACACTTGTATGTGTGTAGCCTGTTGAAGAGTCTGATTATCTTTGAAAGACCAAGGTCAATGTCAAGGTTAAAGTCACTGAGATCCTAACTGGTTATGCACTCATGCACCCATTGTGTTGCTTGTATCTGAAACAGAGTAGCAGATATGTTCTTGACTCTATTTGTTCCTTTATCATTGTCGCGCAATAAATTCAAGGGTACATAGACCCAAAAGGGATACTTAAATTCTCCAACCACAGTATATATCCAATCATTTTGGATCCAGTACAGAAATCGCGTATCTGATCAGGATCCAAACTGTTTTCAAATAACGATTGTACTAGGGGTAAGGCAGTGAATGGATTATTGCAATTTAATATTAAACAAAAATACGGATTAATTTATTAACTTTTTAAAATTATAAATTCCAGAAACCACTTCTTTGATCAGCCAGAAAGGGGCGCTAGAAAATACGGAAAAAGGAAGCGAAGTGAGATCAGCAAACCTGGAATGACCAGTAGAGGCACTCGGCCAGTTTGAGAGCACCATCATTGTGACGAATCTAAAGTCCTACCGCACATAAGACTTGGCATTTATTTGCCGGAATAAAAGTTGACTATGTCGCTGCTAAAGTGAAGCATACGAGGGTAGTTCTAAAAGTTTTAATACTGTATCAATAACTTAATTATAATAAGTGCAAAATGCACGTGTGATATATCATTTTAAACAACAATTCTTTGCTGACACGGTCGTATAATGTACAATAAGATCGCATGACTCGACTAGCCCCAACATGAACCTAAATGACCCCTCCTAGAAGACACTGGACTTTTTGTGTATTGCTGAGTTCATTTTCTTAACACAAGTGGATACTTTAATAATTATTACGACTTTATTATTTTGAATAAGTCTGTCATATAAAATCAGACAAGTATGCAAACACTACACAGTTTTAAATGTTATTACTATATAAAATAGAAAAGATAGAGTTAATACTAAAGACGTAATGAAAATATAATAGAATTATTGATCTACTGTTATGTATAAAAAGGTATTTAGTGCAATCACAAACTCATTTTTTTATAAAACCAGGTTAAATATTTAGCCATTGAAATAGATTTTCATGTTTTTAAAGCAAAATGTAGATACAATGCATATTGATCTGGAACATTTTCATAGCGTTCGAAAAAAAAAAGCCAACAATCGTCATTAGCAAATAATTTTATTCCTTTTTTCCTTTTTTTTCTTTCTTTTTCTTTTTTTGGGGGGGGGGGGGGGGGGGTGTACTCTTTAATAGGTTATTACGTCAAAAAGAATGTCTGAAAAATGTTGTTTCTGTGTCCTCGAGAAAGGGTCATTTAGGACCATGTTATGACTTATTGAGTTATGTGATCTTATTGTGCATTATACCATCGTATAGACGAAGATCCTTTAAAATGATGTATCACACATGCATTTTGCTCTAATTATATTGAAGTTATTGATCAAGTATTATTACGTTTTGAACAACCCTCGTACATGTGTTTTATATTTTGTAATAAAGTGGAGTAACTGCATCTGGTGTGCTATAAAGTAGTCACAGTTTTTTTTAAATATACATGTAAGTGGAAACTTTTCATTGTTCATAGTAAGAAAACTGTTTTTCATCATATTGTCTTCCACTCTAGGGACATGTTGATATTGGCTGTGCTTCTTGCAACACTAGTACTTCCCTTTGCCCAGAGGTTGTTTATATCGCTTTGCTTGGTTAGTTGCATAATATGTTGGATCCTGATTAGACCTCAAGAAATTCGGTGTCTCAACTAGATCCAAGTTATTCAATATTTTATTGGAGTTTGCTTAAATATTACCGAATTCATGTTCTTCCAAGAGGTAGGATTACTATCAAAGTTAGAAAGAACTTCCTTAAAAAGTGGACCTTTTGCTTAAATAACCCTTTCATTCTAAATAGCGCTTTAAATCGCGTTTGCAAACAGTTTGGGTCCGGATCAGACGCCGCGTAACGCGGCGTCTGATCACGACCCAAACTGTTTGACACTCTTATCGATAATAATTAAGGCATACAACCTTAAATCTAACATTGAAACGTGTCTTGCAGATAACAATACTGAAGCAGACGACAATAAAGCGGTAAAGGTGTAAAAATATCCCGAATTATTTGATCATGAAAGGGTTAAAGTATTTTTATTTATCAGGACAAAACTCGTTCAATAATGATGCGCCTTCAAAGCGATTTACCAGCTTTTTATGAAATGCAATAAAGCCTGTTTAAAAATGGATAGAAAAAAATAAACGAGTGTTTGTTATTTTTAGCATTTCGATACATGTTACTGCTCAGTGCAGGGTAGAACCGATTGAAAAAGCTCATAAAGAAGCTTTTTGCATCGATGTTGTCTGCATTAAACAGTCGGGGAAATCTTGACCATAATGTACAGGATACTTCTCTGTTTCGATACTTAAACAAGGGCCAATTGGTTGTATAAAAGACATGTGGCAGCTGAAAGCAAGGTGACAGTAAAACAGGAAGCTCATCAAGGAGCTTTATGTTTACTGTCCATGTTTTAACACTCTTACTCTCATTGACGGCCAAAAAGCGCATTTGCAAACAGTGTGGATCCTGATCAGATGCCGCGTCGATCAGGATCTAAACTGTTTGACATTATGTTTTAAATTGCTACAGTCATTCTGCCCTAAATTAAATTTGAAACGATATTACAGACATCAATATTGAAGCACATGACAATGAAATGGTGAAGGGGTTAAAATCTCACTATAAATTTGATCATGAAAGGGTTAATCAGTCACCAGCATGAAATAATTTAGACAATATAGTGGTCGCAATTTAAGGGTTTTACTGTATTTTTCTGGCGGTTTTGAGGTGTCCTTCTGTATAGTTTATTGCAAGTATATATCTAAAACCTACGTCTTCTACATACATGTATATGCAAACAATATCTTCTACCGAAAATCAAGTTTGTTTCATACAAAAAGTGTCCAAATTCACATAGCTTTGCTGAAGATATTCAGTGTGATTGCCGTTTTGGGGGCTGTCTTTTGTATGTTTATTCTTATTTATTTTAGATCTAATTATAGTTATTTGTGTTTTGTCGATGGCCTGCATTTGGCGCTCTACCATTATTTATATCAGTCGGCAATACTTAGCCGGTCGGTTCATTGCTGATTGATGGGGGTAATGTGATCGCCGTTTTGGGGGACTGTCTTTTATATGTTTATTCATGTTTTATTTCAGATCTAATTGTAGTTATTTTGTCTTTTCACGATTTATAGGTACATATGTGTTATTTCATGTAAAGCGCTTTTGAACGCACAATCCCTGTGTGAAAAGAGCGCTATATAAATCTGGTATAATAATAATAATAATAATAGTCTTAAACAACAAAGATCATTGTCAGACGCCTAGTTACATGGCTGTTTACAAATATGGTTATGCTGAGAACAGCAGACGAAGAGTAAACGTGACTTGCATTTCGGAAATTGACATATTTATCCACAGCACAAGGGATATATTAAACATGTCCAAAATGGACTAATTACTCAGTGTCTGATAAGGATCCAACCCTTCTGACATTCAGATGCTACATATATTGTAAACAGTTATTGAAAAATGTGGACCAACATTCAGGATAATAGATCTACATTGTTTTAAGACTGATGTTTTGAAAACGACATTTGCCACGGTCTTAAAATAATATCAGGTTCGATCTGATGGAATACATTTTCAAATACCAGAATGGAGATCACGTTATAGAAATATAATTTTATTAATAACAGAATATAACATCATACTGGATGTCCTTGTAAACAATCGTAAAAACGACAAATAGAATAAATAAACCCACCAACAAATATGAAAACACCTGTTCAATAAAACAAGACATTGGATATACAATGATAAAACTAGACTTCTAGCGTAGGTCTTTGTCAGCCACCGCATCTCCGATGTGTTGTCTACACTGCTTGATACCCATGACAATGATTAACATAGTTTGTCTTCACATAAATTATATTCCAGCAGAACAAATCGTCGAAAAAGAATTGAATATAAGGTACTGTGGCTGTCTGATCCATATATAGACATGAAAACATGAATACTACAAAAATGTAGAATCAAATTACAAATGCTTATACAGTAAACCTCTCTATTACGACCACTTAAAGAGGCCTCATTTATTGTAGTACAGACAGGTGACAAATTAAAGCAAGGTAACAGTAAAAGAAAAAGCTCAAAAATGAGTTTTCTGTTTTACAATCACACTGTTTTAGGCAGTCGCCTATCTTAAACACCGAATTATTTACAAAATCTAGTGGTCGTAAACGAGAGGTTTTACTGTTCAAGTACAGTAAAACAAAGGCTAATTGATTGTATTAAAGACAGGTGACAGGCAATGGCAATGTGACAGTAAAACGGAAAGTTCCCCTAGGAGCTTCCCGTTTTACAGGCACCTTGCTCTATGCAGCCGCTTGTCTGAAACATTTAGTTGTCGTTATAGAAAGGCTTTACAGTACACGCTTACCCCTTTCATTCGCGGCTTGAATTTCAAATAGAATTGTCCATGTGTGGAAATCAGTTCATGATGATTATAGAGGGGCTTTATTTACGATTTTAAATGTTCACGAAAAGCGTAGGTCCTGGTCAGAAGGCTCCTACTGAATATATAACATCATACTAGATGTTTTGGGTAACAACTTGTAAACAAACGTAAACATTAGAATGAAATGAAAACATTTAGATCTGACTAGGTCTGCTCAATAAAACGTACAGTAAACATTTCTGTTACGACCGCTAAACGGATGGCTAATTGGTAAAATATAGGTGACTGCTTAAAGCAAATTGCCAGTAAAACAGAAAGCTCCTTTAGGATCTTTCTGTTTTACTATCGCCTTGCTTTTATTAGTCGCCTGTTTGAAACACTAACTAATTAACATAATCAAGTGGTCGTGATGGAGAGGTTATACTGTACAGTACATGTTTACCCCCTTTCTTTACTTTTTGTGCGAGTGTGTTTCATGATACAATAAACTCGATCTCCATTTGTAGGTTTTCCCACATACTCTACAAACCAGCTGTATGCGTTTGTGCTCTGCCCGTTTATGGTCATGTAAGGCGCTGTATGATGAAAGCTCCGATTTGCAATTTATTGTAGAGCAAGTAAGCTTGACACCTTCGTGTGTTGCTTTAATGTGTTCTTGTAAATTGGTTTTGTAGTTAAAGGTTGCAGGGCACAGTGAACATTTCTCTTTCAGGAATGCTTGATGCGACGCAAGATGTCATCTAAAGTGGGGTAGCTGGTCAAATCCTCTGCTACATGTAGGGCATTTGTACTTGAAATCTTTATTGTGAATTGTTTTCACATGCATACTAAGGGAGTACTTTGATCGTAGATGTTTACCACATGATTCATAAATGTAAATTTGTCTTGACACTAATTTGTCTTCATATGGCATGTGCACTTTCTGGTGGCGATTGAGATTGCTTTTGTTTGTTGTTGTGTAACTACCGGTACACGTGTTACAGGTGAGCTTTCTCTCCCTGGTCGTCCTTCGGAATGGTTTATCATTGATTGGTGGCGACTTTTGTCCATTTGAATTTTCATATGACGCTTTAGGTTTTGTTTATAATTTGTGGCATAATTACAGATGTCACATACATGTTGTTCAGGACTAGGATTTGAATTGGAGATATCGTAGCAACTCATGTGTATGCTGTTGTTGTTTACATCTGAAATGTCAGGGTCCCGGATAGGTGACAACACTGGCTTGTGTCTGTACAAAAAGGCTTTACGGGTGTTGAAGAAATGCTGCCATCAACACCTTCTACTTCTATCGATGCATCCATTTCGCCTAAAAAAGAGAAAAAAAGAAAATGTACAGCATTATATACTATGAGCAATCGTATCAGAATGATAGTACAAACATGTATGATAGTGTAAAATATGTGATGGAAACTAAATATTCCCGCTTAACTTATTGAATCCTAATTACGCAAATATGCGTCATTTGCAAGCATCTTACCTGTAAGGAGTACACTTGTCTTATGCAAACAGTGTAGGGCCTAATCAGAGGGTTCCTTAAAGGCCTATATCTGGCTCAGCAGGATGTCAATTGGAGTGTATATTGTGGTAGGGTGTGATACACAATTGTTACATCATATTACCCAGAGGCACCCAGATGCATCATGGTCTTAGGTACTAGGTATTATTACAGGCAGATAAGGGATCTATAGCTGATCCATTTCAACACAGTGGTTGTTGCATAAGAAATCAGGAAGTACTGACAGTACTTCATTACATTTTTAGATACAGATCAGATGTGACATGATGCAGCATCTTCTTATATATGGATCCAAACTGTTGGCAAATAACAGTCAACTCACGGTCAACAGCATAAGGGTTTATTTCAGAGCTATCATAAGCCCCTAGATTGGTCAACATCTATCAATTAGTACCCTGCTGTGATAATTGGCACACCCTGATCTTATCTCCAAGTATCAAGCTGTGTTTGGGGGGGACTGCTATATAGTGACTTGATTTACCCCTTTAAGGAGCCTTCTAAACAGGATCTTCACTGTTTGTCACTTTGACATATATTGTAAAAAACAACCCTAAAAAGTAAAAATGGACCAGAATACAATGAAAACTAGAATTGTCCATTTCAGGTTTCAGTGAGGAAAAGCCAAACTTAATATCAACTTAAACAAGGACTTAATTATATATGTGCATACATAAACAAAATGTCAGCATCAGCTTGGGAGTTGGAAGGTAGCGGGTTTGATCGCCAGTTGCGACCAACTAGTGCCGTAATATTGCTAGGAGCAGCTCTCTTTGGGGTTTACATTTTGTGCAAATTGTCAAAAGGAGGCATTGTAAGGTAAAGGGTTGCAAAGAGATTTATTTAAACTTTGTTAAACTAACAAAAGGGCGTTTTGGACGTAAAAGGATCCTAAAGTCGTCTGAAATCGTTACCGTAAGATCGCTATAATTGATACAGTATAGTCGCTATAATCATTCAGATCACCGTGTAGTCTGATTCAATAAACAATACAGTTTCAGTTTCATCAGTGCATTACTTTGAACGTGGATATTTTATTAAATCTCACAGCTATTGTGGTTGTACTGCTCTCTAAATAAGAGTACATACTTTACTCAAGTTTTAACGCCCGATTAGATGTCAGGATGTGTATAAACTGCGTATATGACACGTTTGTAAACTCGGCATCGTGTAAACATTGCCAGGTATTTATTGATGTAATGGAAATATTTTGTTTGGAAAGCTTGATAACGGAACAATGACAGTCAGGTAAATATCTAAAATCAATGCACAATATAATGTACGTTTGCTTTTCTTAGTGATCTACTTAGAAACATGGAAAACAGATGAAAACACCTACCGTACATGTCCGCGTGTCGCACTGAATCGATTGACTCCTTACAATCTAGTCGCAAAATCTAGTCATTGTACAGTTCGTTTATACACTGTGTATATAGATCTATTCAACAAAGACAAAAACTGATGTAAAACAAAAATAACAACCCCCTCCACTGTTGATTTTATACTAGATATATAGCTCACAAGTTTCAAACAGTTACCTAAGGTAGTTATTTAGAAAAGTTATCTTACGAAATGTTAACCTAGAAGCAAACCAAAACGATGTAGGCGACAGGGTGACGACAAAAGCTTGAATGCTCGAAAAGTATAACCAAACATGATAATGAAACAAGTAAACATGATTCTCAAAACAGGTGTGCCTTTGACTGGATTCGAACGTCTGACCTCATATCACACAGTCCTAACAGTTCTACGCGTTAACAAATGAGCCATCGCGATACCTGTTACAGGGCTTGTTTTGTTTTTGAAGATATATGACTTCTACTAATAAACCAGTGAAATGCCTCCGCTCAATGTAAGCTCAGCGTACCGTCTGTACAGTAGACAACTATCAATATGTGATTTAATACTACTTTAGGTGTAAATAAAGAAGAATTAGCTGAACTAGGTTTGGTTAAAAAGGCCTATCTAGCAGGCTCCCTCTGCAAGTCATTTATGCCTCGTTATTTGTTTCCATTCATAATGCGAACTTCTATATGTTGCTATGTTTATTCCAAACTTTGTGGGATATATGTTTTGCGACTAAAACCAGAAAACAAAAAATCATAAGATTGGGATTCAAACTGAGATATGCTCAAATTTGTGTTGTAGCATTAGAATGCGCGACCATGGTAACGTTCTTATCGTATTTGAATTGTATGTACCAAGACTTACAAAGATATACTCTGTCAGAAAGAGCGATTGATAATACAGTAGAACCTCTCTATTACGACCACTAAAAAGAAGGCGTATTGTCCGTATAAAGGACAGGTGACAGCTTGAAGCAATGTTAAAGTGAAACAGAAAGCTCCTACAGGAGATTTCTGTTTCACTTTAACATTGCTTTAAGCAGTCACCTGTCTAAAACGACTAATATTTGACACAACGTAGTGGTCGTAATAGAGAGGTTCTACTGTATTTGGAGAAAAAAACCCTACTAAGATTAAGGTTGTTATTAGACTGATCATAGTTTCAATGCCATATGTACAATAATGGCATACATTTGCTTTCGTTTGTGCATTTTCGTTTTTTCTTTTTCTTTTATACAAATACACCATTCGGTGTTCAATCTATTTAAGCTAAAGTAGGTATAATGAGAACTAAAGCTTTCAGAAACTATGTTAAAAACGTAACACTTATAAACTTACATGTTATTGATCGGAGGTAAATTGCTGCGACCTTTGGACATATGAATATAAATGCAACAAATATACACGTAAGAGACATACCCATTTATACTGCATGCTAAATACAATGATAAGTAAGTTTGTTTTCAACAAAACAAAATAGTTGTATTTAAAGAATTACTGAAAACCATCTTTAGAAATGAATATATCCCAAATCGTTAGGTAAATACCAGGAGAAAGGAAACATGGTTTTATTGTTGAAAGGTCATTATGTGTGATTATTAACGTTAACTGGTATAAAACATCACTGGATTACATGAACATTTTTTATTTTAATTGTTATCAAATGATTTTCTAACCTCTTTACTATGTTTGTCCTAAACCACTGTGACTTATAAGCCATATGTACACTATTATTGGCAACGATACATCAGGAGTATTGTACATGTAAACAGTTTTCCCGGTTAGCTCATTTGGTAACAACAAACAACTTTCTTTGAATACGATAAACTAACAGTTGTCAAGTAAGGGGTGGGGGAATCTGGTCATTTGTTTGGTTGTGTTGGACCTTTATAAAACACATAATCATAATTCTGAATATGTAAATCAAAATATTCTGTTTATTCATGAAATTCTTGGAGATACATCTTTATATGTATTTGAAAAGGGCTGTTACATGTAGCTATACTTGTTTAAGAACTGTTAAACCATTTACAATAATTGTATGTTTAACATGTATCAAAAATCTTTTTAAGAACACAGATAAATATTTTATATTCCTCTAATAAGGTTATCAAGTGAAAAAATCCAATAGTATGCGTATGTCTTACTTTACCCAGAATGTTGCATAAGTAATAATCTTTTACAATCCTAAATAACTCCAACCAACATCAGGTGCTGCAAATTTCGACAGCTTATGGAAGAACTTTATGTACAAGAGCGAACATGGAGACTTTAAAAGATCCCTTATGATGAAGATTAGATTATGAAGCATGTAGACGTTTTGAAAACAAGTCTGTTGTACTTGTCGAACTTAGTGCAATGCATTAAACTTGATAGACGAGAGAATAGGTTTGAATGCAGCTCAGTGTGCATAGCATGCAGGGGATTTAGTTGCAAAATATATAGTTTTAAACCTGTCTTTCCAGCTGACTTAATTGAAGGTTTCAAAGTCATCCGTATTTAGTAAAAATTGTTTGAAAATTATAGTCTTCCAACATTTTGACCGTTTTTGACCCCTCATGGTATGTCTTGTAGACGAATTACATCCACCTGATTTGTGTTCAGTGAACATAACTTAAAAATTCTAGGGGGGGGGGGGGGGGGGGGGGGTGTAAAGTCGAAAAGTTCAAATTAAGGTCAGAAATGAGGTCAAAGGTCAACGAATGCAGAGTTTTGAATATCATAATATAAACCTAACTTTATTTACATTTCAAATATATCAAATGAACTATTATTGGTTATAATTAGTTCATAAATGTCTGTAATTGCTCAATATTATCATAAAAGTAAAATATTACAGTCAATGTCCTTATCCAGGGGCAATAACTCTGATTTTCCTCTTTCTTTTTTATATTTTTATAGTTATTTTTTCGTTATTTTTGTCTGTGTTCTTTTAACAACAACTTATTTTTATGTTTCTTTACACATTTGACATAAAGGAACAATTCCATATGCAAATGAAAGTAAATATTACAGCCAATGACCTTTTCCAGGGTCAATAACTCTGATTTTTCTCTTTCTATTTTATTTTGTATGGGAATTTGTTTTCGTTATTTTTTGACTGTTTTCTTATAACATCAAACGTTTTTATGTTTCTTTACACCTTTGACATATGTTTCTTTACACCTATGTACATATATATCTACACCATTGACATGAAGCAGCAATTCACTATGGAAATTCATCACTGAAATATGCATTTTATGGTATAAATACAGACAACCCCTTAAAATCAGCCAAAAGATTGGATTGTGTTCGATGCCAAATGAGTTTCTCCTAAATTCACTTTCGGGAAATTATCATTATATTAAGTATTACTTACTTAGGAATACTGGATTGACATGAACATACAGAATGGATGACTATGTTAGATACCTTGAAACCTTGATACCTCTTCTACAGGATGTAGGCTTACGCCTGTAACTCCCTCTCAGGTCTTCTTAAAATACCGATCACTGCATGCGTGGGTCTGGTCTCGTATTGTCTATCACTCCAGTGTTTATCTAACTTGGTCTTAAAGTCATTTAGATTGCTAGCAGCGACAACCCATTCTGGTAGGCTGTTCCAGTTGTTGACCACTCTGACGCCAAACGAACATTTCTCACATTAAGTCTGCACTGTTGTTTTGCCAATTTCAAGCTGTGGCCTCTTGTATTCCTGGTGTGTGACAGTGGCAGAAGCTTGTCCTGGTCAACCCGGTCTTTTCCTGTCATGATTTTGAATGTCTGTATCATGTCACCGCGTTCTCTTCGGTAGTACAGTGATGGCAGCTTCAGTATTTTCAGGCGCTCTATGTATGGCAGTTCTCTCAGCTCTGTACACAGCTTGGTGGCTCTCCTTTGTACTCTTTCTAGTTTGTCTATGTCACCTGCATACTGTTGGATACGTGCAGCATTCCCGTACTCCAGGATTGGCCGGACCATTGTGGTGTAGAGTTTCTTGATGACAAGGTTTGCTCGACTGGCAAATGTTCTTTTTATCACTCCAAGAACTCTGTTGGCCTTTCCTACTGCATTGTTTACATGCTGGTGAAATTTCAGTTGGTTGTCCACGTAAACACCAAGGTCCTTCTCAAGTTTGGTAACTTCTAGCTGCCTGTGCTGTCCTTCGTTGTCGCGCATGAGGTAAGTATGCTCTGGGTTACATCTGCCTAGGTGCATGACACTGCATTTACTGGTGTTAAACTGCAAGAGCCACTCATCTGACCAATCTGATAATCTCTCAATATCATCTTGCAGCTTCTCTTGGTCTGTGTCTGTTGTTGCTTTGCCATACACCTTTGTGTCGTCAGCGAAGATTCTGGTAACACTGTTCACTACATCTGGTAAGTCATTGATGAACAGGACAAACAGATCGGGCCTAGGACACTGCCCTGTGGAATCCCACTTGTGACACCCACCCAATTTGACACCTGGCCATTGATGGAAACTCTTTGTGTACGATCCTGTAGAAAGTTGACAATCCACACCTGTAGCATTCCTGTTATGCCGTAACATTCAAGCTTCCTAATGAGTCGTTGGTGGGGCACGGTATCGAAGGCTTTCTTGAAATCGAGGTACACTGTGTCTAGTGGGTCTCCTCTATCTAATGCAGCTGTCCAATCATATATGCATACCAGAAGCTGGGTCATGCATGAACGCCCGGGTACAAAGCCGTGTTGCTCGTCACAGAAAAGTTCATTTCTTGTCATATGTCCCATCAACACCTCTCTAACTAACGATTCCATGACTTTACAGAGCACAGAGGTAAGACTAACTGGCCTATAATTGCCTGGGGTGCTCCTGTCTCCTTTCTTGTGGATTGGAGTGACCTGTCCCTGCTTCCATTGCATAGGTAGTTATCCATAGTCAAGGGACCTCCTGAGGATGATATGCAGCGGGGTAGTGATGCTAGGTGCAATCTCCTTCAGCACTCTAGGGTGGAACCCGTCTGGTCCTGAAGATTTGCTGGTTTTCAAGTTTTCTAGGTGCTTGAGGATGACTTCTTCTGTAATACTTGCGTCAGAAATGACATGCCCATGAGATCTGTCCTCCATGTTTGGCACATTTTCTGTATTCTCCTTCGTAAATACACTAGAGAAGAAGTTATTCAGTACCTCTGCTTTGGCCTTATCATCGCTATGGATACCACCATCACTGTCTTTTAAATCACTCACTCCGCTTTTCACTGTCAGTTTTTATTTTGAGTACTTCCAGAATGCCTTGGAGTTGGTCTTTACCTCCAATGCTAATGACTCTTCAAACTTTTGGCGTAGGTCTCTAGTGTAATTTCTCAACTTATTTCGAGCTGTGCAATAGGTTTGATAGTCATGTAAGTCCTGTGTTTCCGTATAAATCTTCCACTTTCTGTCCTTCTTTTTGCTAAGCCTCATTCCCTCCTTGTCCATGTAGGATTGTCGTTTCACTTTCCTTTTGCCTCCGGTACTGTGTGTTGGTATGAATGTCTGCATTGCTGTCTCTAGTTTATCGCTAAAGTAATCCCATGCTTCTTGTGTGTGTTTTCCCTGAAGTTCAGTTTCCCATTCAACACTTGAAAGCTCATCCCTGATGCCATTATAGTCACCTTTGTCGTATCTATACTTTCTTGTTATGGTGTTCACAATTTCTGCCTTGCATACATAATCAAATGATAAGGTACAGTGGTCACTGTTGCCAAGTGGTGCACCGTACTGTAAGTCTTTAATCACGTTCTCTTGGTTTGTAAGCACCAGATCTAGAACAGATGGCCTCTGATTTCCTCGGTATCTTGTTGGCTCACTGACATGTTGGATGAAAAAGCAATCCTTCAAGCACTCCGTAAAGTAATCGCTGTCTGAGAAGTCACCTGTTGCTATGCAATTTTCCCAATCTATGTTGGGGTAGTTGAAATTCCCAACCACAATCACATCTTGAAAGTTCTTGTCAGCTACACACCTTAATAGCTCTTCTAATTGTCTGTTGTTTTCACTGTTGCTTGAGGGGCTACGGTACACTAAGCCTATCACTAGCACCTTGCCACTGTCAACTTTCACTTTCACTTTCTCTAAACTCTATTAAACTGTCATTGTCAAAGCTAAAAGCCTCCACCCCAAACTTTGATGAAACATATATACACATGCCCCGTCCTTCCTTGTCCAAGTTGTGGATAGGAGGGTGATACCCGTCAATGGCCAACTCCGATTCCTCGAGAGGTACTCTACAATTCTTCGGCTTGATTTCAGTGAACGCCACAATGTCCGGGTTGTGTTCCTGGATATACTGATCAATATCTGTCCTCTTCGTGGTTATCACATCCACATTACTCGTTAAAAACCTCAGCCCATTCTGTTTAAAACTATTTACACTGGATTTGGTCCAGTTCCTACTTTTCAAGGGCTGGGTTTGACGCCCCACCCTTGAATCGTAAGGCCCTGTCCCTAGCCTGTACAATTCTTCCTCTGCTGATAAAAATATTGGTTTCTCCACTGTCTTTCCTCTCCCGCAACTCACACCTTAGCTTGTATTCCTGTTATCTCTGTATCTTTGTGTGATCCGGTCCGATGAATGTATTTGAGAACCTCCAATTGTCCTTCAGTTTCTTTGAATTCCTAAGGATCTTCATTTTAAAGTCAATGGTACTCACAGTAACCTTCATAATGCGTCTTTTGCTAGGCTCCATTTTGCCAATTCTCACACAGCTTTCTATTGCATGCTCGTCTGAAACACTCAGAGCTTCAAAAGGTTCCTTAACTGACACTAAATCCTCAGCACTTCTCTCTTGAAACTCACTTTTCTCTGATTCAGGAAGGTTTTGGATAATCAGATTCTTGGCACGGTATTCTCTCTCTTTCTGCTCTGCTATTGTCTCTCTGACAGTGTCATTACACATTTCACCTGGCTTAGTTGCTCCACCCTGTTCTAAACACTTAATTCGACCGTCTAAAGCCTCAAAGTCACTCTTTTCTGCTTTCTCGTTCAATTTCTCTTCGATTTGCCCTATTCTGCCAGTGATTGAACTCATGTAGGCTGCACACTTTTCCTCAATTTCCTTGTCACATTTCACGGCAGTCAACGCTAGCTTCTCACAGTTAACACAGAACCAATGCAGGTTTTTATTTGCCACCATCACCTTGTAAACGGTTTCATCCAGTTCAACACACTTGATACAATACCACTTTTCACAACGCTCGCACTCCAAAAGTTTATCTTCCTCTTCCACAAACACCACTTCACATTTGAAACATGTCAAAGTATTGTCAATGTCAGTACTTACAGACTGCTGCGATGCCGATTTCCTTGTCTGTATACCTTTCTGAGATAAGTTTTGGGATTTTTCCTTGCCTTTCTTATTTCCCGCCATGACACCGGAAGTTACATTGTTTACACTTGTCATTATGCTTGTCAATTTCACCTCAAGTCACAACACTAATATCTCGGCATCGACACTATTTCCACACAATCGCTCTGTTGGGACCGTTTCTCAGACCATAATTATACACCACAACACTTTTTCACATCCACATATGTGCTCAAAACGCCCAAAAGAAATTAAATTTCACTCGTCAATATTTTTTGCGACCATTTTCCACGCATGCGCGAATTGCTGTAAAATCTCACTGTTGGTTTTGTGACAAATCCAAGGGTTATCACTCTGTATCTTGCTAAAACATGGTGTATTTACAATTCGTCGCCTTAGTGTTATAGTGCTCTATCTCCATTTTTGCCAAAAATGAGATATTTATATCACTGGATTCGTCTCACAGAGATCTATCTCCTGGTGCTTGTATTTTATTGATTGGGGGTCTAATTATAGAGTTACCGCCTCACACCTTGCGCTATCTCCATGTTTCTTAGACACTGTTGTGTGATATACTAAGCTATGTCCTGGAGTTGCAGCACTTTAATACTTAATTTATAATCCTTAGAAGTATTACCCAATCACGTTTCAGGCATTAAGCACGTGACAGTTATGTTTACAATCACATGTTGCGGTATCTCCATATGGGATACATATTTGTAACATTACATTGAGCTATCTCCAAACTAAAAAGTTGAGCCACAGCTTCCGTGTCACGCCATGTCAGGTATAATAAATGAAGAATACGGGCATAACCGTAAATGTGATGAGAGCATACAGATTTTTACTTAATAAGACTCTATTTCCAGATATTTGTAGATAGCTCAGTATACTACTGAAAAGAAATAAAATATTTTTTGAATTTTGAGCTATCTCCAAAATTAAAATTAAAATTATGGAAAAACTATTAGATAAATGAGGCTGTTATTGTGTTTGGTTATAGAAATGTGCAAGGTCTTTTATATTTTTTTTAATTTAAGAAAAAAAGACGAAGAATTAATGATTTAACACACTTTGAATGTTGGAAGGCGTTTCTCTCGAAACTGTAAAAATATAGATTGCTCATTATAAGAATAAGGCGACGAATTTTGTGACGGGAAATTGTGCTTTATAGTCTGTATACGTGTAATTTTAACACATACCAAATGAATTAGATGTAAATATTAAGTATAATTATTCACATACCTTAACGTACAGTTATACAAATGAACGTTTACAATATCAATATCCTTTAAGAGATATTTGAACGAAGACGAAAAATCCCAAACCATTCACTCGTGGTATCATTTGGCCAAGCTTGCGAAGAACTTTCATCGCCAATTCGATGTACTAGACATGCACGATGCTTCGTTATGAACCAATCCGATCACTAATCTACATACATTCAGTTTACAATGTCGCGTCTAGTAAAAGTGAGTATGCGGGGAATCTAATACAGACGCATGCTACCAAATAATCTGAGTTACACAGTTTTTGGCCTCACAACCACATTCATACATGCATACTTGTTTGTTTTTAGAGCACGCACACCTTGCCGAGTTGCACTGGGTCTTGCAATAGAGGATAGAGGGATTTCTTATCCAATTGGTTGGGGGTGAAACATAGTTAGTTGGGTGTCCAAAGCTGTCTTGACGTTCATGAGTTGCCTATACCGGCATGTGTTTATATACCAGTAAAGGTATGGAAACCTATGATGTTTTGCCGAACTTGAGTGCCAAGTGTCTCATATTATTTTGTTAACAAGCATCTCCTTTGCTTTGCTGTACCGGATAACATCCATGTTACCACGTCACTTCCTACAAAGCATCAACAGTAATACGTCTGTGTCCCTGCATATTACAATCAGACGCTCAAACCCGCCTGCAACAACATCCTTAGCATGGAATATCATTCTAGTGTAAGCTTTTTCATGATCGGCCGACAACTTCAGCACGAGAGCTATTTGACTTTGCATTTATAACGCCTACGAACGTTCCTCTGCTACAACAAGCAACCCTTCTGTTAATAATGTGTCATAGATGATAGAAACTCGACAATGTCTTTCTACTTTTCGTCGAGCACAAGGTATGGCTCCCTGACATGGGGTAGTGGGTCTATTGGACCTGTGATTTCTTTCCAGTGACAGATTTGATAGACATGCTCCTAAGGTATCAAATGTGACATCAATGCGAGTAACTCGCATTGATGTCACATTTGATACCTTAGGAGCATATCTGTCCGGAGTAGGTGTGCATGTGAAATGGGAATATACCGACTGAACAAATTCTTGAGCATACTCTCCGAATGTTTGACATCATTGAGGGCTGTCTCGAGCTTGAATAAGAGCATGACCATATACATGTATTATAACACATGTAGATTTCTGAGAGTCATGTATATGTTGTGCGGTTTTAAGTCACTGGTCTATTGTCAGATTATCCAGAATTCAGGACTGAACTGTCTGGTTCATTACTCCATTTGATTTTGCCGTTGCTAGTGGAACTGAGGACAGCACGGTTAATAGGCCTAAACTAGCTTCATTAAACAGACATTGTAGGATTCTACGGTCAGGTTTTTTTTGCTTCGAAACCTGTTGCTTGTCTGATCTCGTGTCTTTATAAATACTTGCTAATGTCTTTGACTTTGTTTCTTGGGCGGAGTAAAAAGTCAGTGTTGCACTCCTTTAGTCAGTAATTTGTAAATTGCTAAACCAATGAACGACTTCTACAATCATATCGCGTCCAACAAATCATTGCTAATGTTTTCTGTTGCAGCATCCTTTAACGCTGTCTCCACAAGTTGGCATACAGCATAGGATGAGTCTTTTGATTTTTCACTTGTCGAAATGCAAAATACATCTATCAAACCGACAAATGCAGCAAAGGCTTAGAACTACATTTGCTAAAAGATCTTGGTATACAGAAAGTGTTGGTTTCATTTGTACAACAATTAAACATGAGCTGGTTACCCGTAATGAAGTTACTATTTTTGTCAATTGACCCTGTGAGATCTCAACATACACAATCAACGCATTATATTGTTTCGTGTTCTGTTAATTCGTATATGATTTTCGTATGGAACTGGAAAAGGCTGCATGGACTACATAGAATGCATTTCTTGGAAAATATGATACATTTACAAAGTCCAGTGTATATTTACTATTAGTTAAAATGTAGAAACAGTTAATTCTTGAAAACATTGCAATTGTTATGTATGACAAGTTTTTTATTTTTAAATTCAAGTATTGTGTTGGACAGGACGTGTTTGCCTGATAGTGACAAAACCCTTATAGCGCAATTCCTAAAAGCCTAGCAGTTTTGTTTAAACACACGAAAGTATTTGCATATCAAAAAGCTTGTGTAACTTAAAATAATGGAAGTGTCCAGTAGAGTGTGAATGAAAGAAACATATTGCTGATACATTATACTAGGCTGCTACTTATTGGATATACATATACATATAGTTGCGAAGATTAAGCAGATGCGCTAAAGAAAAGTGATTGCAGTGACGGATGCATGCATTGTCGGTGTTACCGTTTTTGTTCAGATTAATGAATTTGTTAATATGACAATGAACATACACACACACACACACACACACACATCATTAGAAATAATACAACAACAAACAACACATAAACTATTTGCTGTACACTAGGATTTACTACTTTACTATTCATAAACCATATATAGATTTGCCTAAATAAGTCATTACCCAATTAAACAAGTTTTTAATAAATATACAATCACAAAATTAGTGACTTTTAACACTACCTTTGACTCCGAAAGTTTGACTAATGGCCATGTATGAGAAAATATAAGAAACAAAATTAATCATTAGTGCAAAAGGTAACGGCCATCTAAAAGCAAATAACACAGTAACATTTTTTCGGTGTTGGTGATTATTTAATAAATAAGTTTTCAAATCGGCCTGAAGTTGACTGTATTAGCGTTTTAGTGCATTATAACAATTATTTTGACATCGAAATGCACGAAAGTTGATCATGTATGTCAAATTTAAGATACGAATTAGCTTTATCCCATATAAAATAGCGGCCATTTTCAAAACAAACACGTTTCTTTGTCAAACATTTTTCATTATGAATTAAAGTAAGCTTAAAATCAATTTTAGGTTTCTGGATAAGCTTCCTAATGCTTAAAACATATATTTCAACACCAAAAGTATGAAATTTGGTTATACGTGTCAAATGTTAGAAGAGAAATGGTATATGAGAACCGAATATGGCGGCCAGTTTTGATGATTGTATCATCGAGTTTATGATTTTGTCACTACTGTGCCCAGCTAGTATAGCAGAAATGAACAGAATACGCGATTTACTGGCTTATTTTAAGAATTATCGCCCTTGTTTGTGACTAATAATTGCCTTTTCTGTCACGAAAGTTCTATTTCTAGGTTTTTCGACCAATTATACTTTCAATAAATTAAAGTATTTTAGGTTATCTATGAATGATTGCAAATAACATAAAAAATAAATTATCATATCTCTAAAATCTGCACCCAATGACCTTTGACCTATTTCTGACGTTAATACGGGCCTAAGAACTTTACACCCACCACCCCCTAGACTTGTTCGTATGCTTATGCTGACTACAAATCAAGTGGATGTTTCCCGTCTACACGACATGCCATGAAACCCATTTTCCAGAGACTTATTTTCGATCTGTAGGCAGACTATTAGACGAATTAATTTGGAAAATTTGAAATGCTCCCAATTATGATGTATGCGAAGATTCGTTTGTATCAGATTGAAAATAAAAGAAGAGCTTACAGGACAAGACCATTCCGATGTCAAGGCCTGAGGTTGTGGCATTCACATGTACAACGGTGTTAGCATATATGCCAGATATCAAGTGCCTGAGGTTGAAACTGAAGGAGGAATAGACAGGACAAGATACTCACTCTTTACCCAAGCCCTAACCCATTATCGAGCCAGAGCTCAAGGTCAGAGTCATAGAGACCTGAAATTTGCATATTGTATATCTACAAATCCTGATGTAACAGGCATGCCATGTATTAAGTACCGCGTATTAAACCTGAAAGAGGAGTTCACCGGACAAGACATTTCCTGACATATCGACCGGGCAATCGACCGATCAACAGAGTGATTCATATATATATCCTTTCTTGGTGGGATATAACAGGATCTTAACGTGTGTTAATTTACCTACATTCATACTCAATGACAAAATAAACTTTTATTCAAGCATGCATATATTCTTACAAGTAATTTACATGTATAACATTTAAATAGAATATGTATCTTGCATGAAGGTTTAGAGCTAATTGATTCATATTCAAAGCCACTCGAAAATAAATTCCTAAAATCCTGATATGTAGGAATTTTCTAAGGTTTACCCTCAAAATATATTTGTTTTTAAATAATATTTCATTTTTTTTATCTGGTGATGATATTTGTTATTTTTATTTCATGGAACAGTTTGTGTAACTTATTGAGTTTTTATATTCATTTATATTCATATTAAAGCCATAATATATAATTTTAAAACATTCCTGTTTATTTTGTGTTTTTTTTAGCACTTTCAACATAAAAACACGTTCTTTTAAAACAAATATTTATCTTTACTTAAGAACTTACTTTATTAAAACTATGTGTGCAACTATTATTTCAAACTTGAGCATTTATTTTCATAATTAAGGACACAGTATCGAAATTCCAAAAATGTGTTGTTTTTTTTAACTTATTTTTTTTTTTACAATTTTTACCCTACACAACACAGTTATTTAATGTTTTCCTAAGTTGGTGTGGTACTAGCCTGGCTTGTACTGGAATATGTGCCTAATTTGAAAGTTCGGAGCATGTTTGTTCAAAACCATGGTCGCAGTGGCGAAATTCCAAAAAATCGCATTTTCGTTATTGTTTTAGTCATTTTACCCCCAAAATCATACTTGCATCATGTGGCTTCTTTTTTCTGTTATTCGGTTCATGTAATAGCATATGAAAACACAAAAATCATTTCTGTGCAAATTAGTTTCCCGAAGAAAAAAGGATAAATAAAGCATGTTGAAAGTCAGACAGAAAGTGCATAGAGGTGCATTCTGCTTTACATTCACCCTGCATTAACCCTTTCCTCCCTGAAACTTCAAATGGACAATCTAGTTTTCATTTTAGTCCATTTTTTACTTTTTAGGGTTGATTTTTACAAAATATGTCAAAATGACAAACAGTGTAGACCCTGATCAGAGGGCTCCTTAAGGAGCCCTCTGATCAAAGTCTACACTGTTTGCATAGGACAAGTGTAATCATCACAGGTACACTGTTTGCAAATGACGCTTATATGCGTGACTAGGGTTCAAAGAGTTAAGCTACATGTACCATCAGCTGTGCTAAAGAAAACCGTATTATACATGTTTATGATCTTCGCAGGAAGATTACATTAAATGTGTTAAAAGTTTCCTCTCTTGGGGGGGGGGGGGGGGGGGGTAATATCACTCAATATTGACTCTAGTGGAACCTCTCTATTATGACCCCGTAAAAGAAGGTTTCTTGTCTGTAAAAATGACAGGTGACAGCTTAAAGCAATGTGAAAGTGAAAAAGAAAGCTCCTTTAGGAGATATTTCTGTTTCACTTTCACATTGCTTTAAGCAGTCACCTGTCTCAAATGACTAATATTTTGCACAGCTTAGTGGTCGTAATAGAGAGGTTCTACTGTATGTAAAGCAAATTGAAAATGGAACGGAACTTTCCTTTAGAAGCTATCGAACTTACTTGCACCCTTTAAACTGCCACATGAATATAATCGGCCTTTTCCAGTTGTAGGAATAGAAAGGTTTTTACTGTATTTTGTGAGTAAGGCTTTTTGGTGATATGAGGGGTCGGATCGAGCAAGAAAATAACCGATTCATAATAATTCTAAGAAAGTTTTTACTGGAGAAACTCAAAAAAAGGCAAGGCTACAACTTCTTTGTTACTTTCGAGTGTTGATATCTAACAGAATGGCGCCTGCTAACAAAGGCGAAAAGAAAAAGCCTCAACAAAACAAGGGAGGTAACTCCACCGTGACCAATTCCGTACACGAGGCAAACTTTGTTGATGGAATACTTGATAATGTGGAATCCCCAAAGTTGAAAGCACTAGCTGAACACTTATCAACCATACTTCTACCTGAAATCACAAGTGCAATCAATACAGCGATTGAAGAAAAGTCAGTCTCGAAGGAATCATTTGAAAAGTCAAAGTCAAATATCCTAACAAACAAATACGAAACGGACAAATTAGAACAATACACTAGGAGAGAGAATATAAGAATATTCAATTATAAGGGTGTTTCTGATAGACCACTGGCTGAATCAGTCATTATGCTGCTTAACGATCTCATGGAGGCTGGGGGTGATACGGATCTCTTCAAGACTGAAGACATCAGTGTCTGTCACCGTATCGGAAAATCACAGGCACCCGGTTCACCTGATACAAGGCCCATCATTGTGCGTTTTGTGTCGCGACAGAGTATTCACCGTACATTCAAGAACAAGAAGCATTTAAAATCAATTGTCAAGTACAAGGGAAACGCTGACACTAAGCCAGTGTTTATCACAGAGGACTTAACTCAACTCCGCGTACGTCTGCGAGATCTTTTGAAGAGGCAACCAGGGGTCACCGATGTCTATACAAGGGAAGGGATAATCCATGGAACGAAGAATGGTAAAAAGTTTACCGTGTCAAGCCCGGATGATCTGTTCCAGATTGGGGTGGACGTTGACTTAAAAGAGCTAAAGTTAGAGAGATATGAATAGGACATATTGGAATGTGCTATTAACTCCTCATCAGAGAGCTTAAAGCCTCATGACCACAGTTACTGTTTAAAACCATTTTCTGATGTTACTATTTCTACTTTAAAAATTGTTTCACTTAATGTTTGTGGTTTGGACAACAAACTAAGACTGCCTGATTTTGACTTATTTGTAAATAATTATGATATTGTTGGTCTAGTCGAAACTAAATGTGATGATTATGACTCTATAAATGTTGATGGATACAAATTCTTTGGTTTTAATAGGAAAAAATTTAGACGCAAATCTGGAGGTGTATGTGTACTCGTTAAAAATAGCTTGGCTAAACAACTAAAAATTTTGAATGAAGAAGATGAAAATTGCTTGTGGTTCTCCTTTGAAAAGACTTGTTGGGATAATACTATTTTCTGTGTCATATATGTCCCCCCTGAGGGATCAAACTACAGTAATATAGATATATATGATAGAATTGAAGCTAATATCCTAAATTTTGATACCAAGAATTCACATATCTGTTTGTTTGGTGATTTTAATGCCCGATGCGGATCTTTACCTGATTTTCTACAAATAGATCCAAATATCGCCACTGATAATTTTGATTTTGATACAAATTTTGATATGAACAGCCAAAATCTGGAGATTCTTGGAATCCCACTTATTAGGGCCTCGTGTGACATGTTGTGTAATAATTATGGCTACAGCTTATTAGATATGTGTAAATCTTTTGACATTCATATAGCCAATGGTAGATGCGGTAGTGATAACGATATTGGTAATTCTACCACTATACGGAGTAGTATTGTTGATTATGTGTTATTATCCTCAGAATTATTGAGTCATGTTAATACCTTTGATGTCTGTGATTTTGACCCTTTATTGTCAGATATTCATAGAGCAATATCTTTTTCCATAAGAAATCCATGTTCAATTGAAAATTTTATCCAGAATGATACAGCTCCGGATACTGATAATAATTCTGATACAGATCCCAGTTTTGTAGAGAAACCTACTTGGAATAATGCCGCAAAAGATAAATTTTTGAATTCCATTGATCAAGAGGCACTTCAAAATATTGTTGAAGAACTGAATTACTTATCAACTCACTGGCATGAAGATATTTCGGATAAAATTAACAACATCACCTCAACCATCTCAGATATTCTGGTAAATGCTGCTAAAGATGCTGACATGGTTAAGAAAACTCAACCAGTGCAAAAGAATAAAGTACAAACTAGTAACAAGAAAGGGTCTGCTAAACCATGGTTTGATAATGAGTGTTATTCTAAAAGATCAGAGTATTTTAAAGCTAAACAGAAATATAGACAATGCAATTCAGAAGAGAACTTCGATCTTTTAAAGGATAAAAGTAAAACTTATAAAAAAGAAATAAATAAAAAATTCCATAGATTCCATAAGGATTTAAATACAAAATTTAGAAAACTGAGAAGTTCAAACTCTAAAGATTACTGGTCACTTTTGAATAAGTACTCGAATGATAAACATAAGATTATGTCGGAAATAACAACCGAAGTATTCTTTGACCACTTTAGTAAGTTGAACGAGAAATCAAACCATGACGACCCAGAATTTGATATGAATATTGTGTCTGAATACAACTTTGAGTTAAACGCACCTATTTCAGAAATGGAAGTTCTGACTGCAATTAGAAATCTACATAATAATAAAGCTTCCTCAAAGTTTGACAATATACTAAATGAATATTTGAAAAATTCTAAGGATGTTATGCTACCGGTACTGACAAAGTTGTTTAACATTATTTTAGATTCTAGTTGTATGCCAGATATATGGTGCAGAGGTATTATACGTCCTATTTACAAAAGGAAAGGAGAAATCAGTGACCCTGATAATTACAGGGTCATTACTATTTTAAGTTGTCTTGGTAAACTTTTCACAAGTATATTGAACGACAGACTGAATAAATTTCTAGAAGATTCTGGAATCCTATGTGAAGAGCAAGCTGGCTTTAGAAAGAAGTATGGTACAACAGACCACATATTCACTCTTAAACTATTGATAGATCTATATAATTATTCAGGTAAAAAATTGTATTGTGCATTTGTTGACTATAAAAAGGCATTTGATTCTATTAATAGAGTATTATTATGGAAAAAGCTTCTGCAAAATGATATAAATGGCAAAGTTTTTAAAATCATTTTTAATATCTATGACAAAGCCAAATCTTGTGTTCAAAGCAAAGATGGTATGTCAGATTTCTTCCCTAGCTCTTCAGGTGTTAGGCAAGGTGAGAATTTATCGCCTATATTATTTTCAATATTCTTAAATGATCTTGTAGCTCATATGTCACAATTTTACAGTGGGTTAGAAATCTTATCACAGTCCTTTAGTGCATTTTTAAGTGATGACACTGTAGAGGTTTACCTCAAACTTTTTCTACTGCTGTATGCAGATGATACCATTCTTTTTGCCGAATCTAGCAATGATCTACAGTCTGCGTTAGATGCAATGAATGAATACTGTGAAAGGTGGAAATTACAAGTTAATACAGCTAAAACTAAAATTGTGGTGTTTTCCAATGCCAAAAGCAAGAATAAAGAAGAATTTTACCTTAACAATAATAAGTTAGAGGTTGTTGATGATTTTAGCTACCTTGGAATTAAGTTCAACTTTAATGGCAAATTTGACAAAGCTAAGAAACATCTCTGTGATCAAGCTAGAAAAGCTATGTTTTCCATTCTTAAAAAAGCGAGATCACTTTGTCTTGATATAGATATGCAACTGCATTTGTTCGAATCCATGGTTTCACCAATATTATTGTATGGCTCAGAGGTGTGGGGTATAGAACAAAATGATGTTGTCCTCAAGTTTCAATTAGATTTTATTAAAAGGATACTTTCTCTTAAAAAGTCTACTACAAGTTTTATGGTGTTTGGGGAATTAGGATTACTCCCCTTGGACATAACTATTCAGTATAGAGTGTTGAATTACTGGTGTAGGCTAATTAACAGTAAGCATGATAAAATTTCATACATGATATATAAACTATTATATGAGTTACATAATCATGATGTATATCACTCACCATGGGTTACATACGTTAAGAAATCCTTAGAACAATTAGGGTTTGCAAATTACTGGCAGTCTCAGTCTGTTGAATCAACCTCGTTATTTTGTACTGTAATTAAACAAAGAATTAAGGATCAGTATATTCAATTCTGGAGTGAGAACTTGTTTTCCCTTAGCAAGTGCTCAACCTACAGAATTTTTAAATCTTCATTTAAATGCGAAAACTACTTCAAGTTGCTTCCTAAAAAATATGCTATAGCTCTCTGTCATTTTCGGTGTAGTAACCACAAGCTGCCAATTGAAAAGGGTCGTTTCTTTAACATTGATCGCCACATGAGAAAATGTCACGTTTGTAATTCTGATGCTTTGGGCGACGAATTTCATTACATTTTTGAATGTAGCAAATTCAGAAATGAAAGAAGACGTTACTTACCAAGGATATTCTTGAGACCAAACACTTTTAATTTAGAGCAGATTTTTCAAAATGATTGCAGAGGCGACCTTTTAAAACTGGCAATTTTTGTAAGTAAGATTATGGATGAAGTTAAATAATTTAGTTGCCTTTCTCTACTTCTTATTAACCCTTTGAGCAAAGAATTATATTTACACTCAGTGTAGACCCGGAGGTGGGATATTTTTTAATAGGATCTTTCAAGTCGGGGTTTGCATTATTTACCAAATACGCATAATAAATAACTTTGCTTTTAGGGTTGATATTTAATATCATGTTTGTCTAGTAATTCATTTATGCTCATTCCATTCTAGTCAATCGTGTTTGATGTATGCTGTTTTCTTGTTATTGATGTTAACGCTGATGCCCATATTGGGCCTAGTTGTAAATAAAAACTGAAACTGAAACTGTAACAGTCTTCATTGTTGTAGGCGACAACACGTATGTTGCACGAGTACTGGCTTAACCCTTTCCTCTCAATGACGTCATAAACGCATTTGTAAAACACTTGTGTCCTGATCAGGACCCAAGCTGTTTCACACTCTTATCGATATGTATTAAGTCATACAACCTTCAATCTAACTTTGAAACGTGTCTTGCAGACAACAACAATGCTGAACCAAACGGCAATAACGCGGTGAACGGGTTAAAAATCCAACGGATAATTTGATCATGAATTTGCTCAATACAAGCTATGAAATGCAGAAGTTTCCTTTTAAATATCATACCTATTATCCCTTTTTAAGCAACATAGAGTAAAACATGTCCATTGCGACCGCTAACAAGAATAATTTAATGTAATAAAGCCGGTTGGAAGCTTAATGAAAGGTCAAAATAAAACACATCTGTAATAGCGAACTTTTTCCATCTTGCTTTAACCATCAGCTTTCACTCTCAATGACACTGAAAAGCGCGTTTTCAAACAATTTGGATCCTGATCAGATGCCGCGTGACGCGGCGTCTGATCAGATTCCAACCTGTTTGACACTCGTTTGGGAATTTCTTTGGTCAAACTGCCTTTTTTTAACTTTGAAATGACATGGTAGACACCAAAATTGAAGCAGACGACAATGAAACGGTGAAAAGGTAAACATCTCACGAACGATTTGGAAGTGAAAGGGTTAACCAGCCAAATGCCTAGGCCCTCAACTAATATATGTATTTTAGTTGTAATAGCGAGGTTTCAATACTTATTGCTACTTTGCCACTTGAATCGACGTATTTTTAGTATTTTTATCGTCCGCCATGACACTTGCAATAAAATTACGTGAGGTTGGACCGGTCGGAAGTTTTCGACCAACAGTTACGATATCGTAACTCTAATTATCGTACGATAATGTTAGTAAGACGGTCATAAGAAGTTGCGATTGTCGTACGACAAAAGTTACGATAATATTTTTCGTACGATGTTTAGTAAGACGAGCCCCAGGCCTATTTCATAAAACTTCGTACGACAAAACGGTCGTAAGTCAAAACTTTAAAATACATTTAATTTCTGATTTCTCTATCTAATCGTGTCTTTTCAAGACGATTCCAAAAAGATGTCACCAGACAGGATTAGATGGAGAATTTAAAAATAATTGAGACTTTTATAATTTGACTTACGACAATATTTGTCGTACGAAGTTTTATGAAACGGGTCCCTGTTATTGAGGTGCAAATTATACGAAGACTGACTCAGCTCCCCCTCGGCAAACATCTCCTGTTTAAACATTTAGGTACCTTAAACATTTAGGATCAAGATGAGATACACGCTAAGCCATCTCGCATTCCCCTATATCGTATTGATTATGCTACTCAAAAATGTTGAATCGATGCATGATCAAATTTATCGTGAGTTTTACCCCTTCGCCGTCTTAGTCTACTTCAATATTGTTGTACAGTGGAGAATCTGTTATTCTTTCCCGTTTAAACGCAAACGTACGCAAACGCAAAGCACTAAAACGTAGAAAAGAACAACTTTTGGACAATTCTGATAATTCTTGTTTATATTGGTGGCAAACAGTTTGGAGCCTGATCAGACGCCGGGTTACCCGGCGTCTGATCTGGCTCCAAACTGTTTGTACTACAAATAATAGTTTTAGCGTAAACGCGTTTATTGGGAAAGAATAACAGATTCTCCACTGTATACAACACCGTTTCAAAGTTAAATTTTAGACAGTATGACTGAAGAAAGTTCAATACAGTATGAATCCTGATCGGACACCACGTTACGTTTAAGTTACGTTTATTGATAGTGAAATGGTTATGGGTCTATGATATACTCTGACATGTTTCATTGGTTGTCGACGAAATGTTAAATAAAGGCTTTACGGTAGTCGGTACATGCAAATACAGTGGATAATCTGTTATTCTTTCCCGTTTAAACGCAAACGTACGCAAACGCAAAGCACTAAAACGTAGAAAAGAACAACTTTTGAACAATTCTGATAATTCTTGTTTATCTTGGTGGCAAACAGTTTGGAGCCTGATCAGACGCCGGGTTACCCGGCGTCTGATCTGGCTCCAAACTGTTTGCACTGCAAATAATAGTTTTAGCGTAAATTTATGCGTTTATTGGGAAAGAATAACAGATTCTCCACCGTAAAGCGTACTTATATTTTCTTCATTTCATTTAGCCAAATATAAATAATTTAGTGTCTAATCTTTTACTCTAAGTAAAAGGACAAAAATAACGACAACTACTAGAATAGGAGTGGTCCAAAACGGTCAATAGTTTTATTAAATTTGCATCTTCATGAATACTCAATATTCTCTCATACATGTAGGTTCCAGTAAGAAAAACACCATTAAATCCAATGGTACTGTATTGTGTCTCTGCACTTATTACATAAACTGTATAAACTGCCACAACAACTAAAATCACTAGTTGACAGTAGTAGTGTCCCTGGAACCGTCCGTACACTACAGAAACAACTCCAAACATGATCCATACTGGCTAGCTAATCAACGACAGAAAATCATTCAGATCTAAAATATAAATATAGGTTTAACATATGCCAAAAAGCCTTATCCTTCTTGTGGAAACATTTCTCAGAAACATACGTGAAGTTTTGTCAATATTAACATATTGATTTCTGAGCAGTACTTCCTCAAGAATGTACTGGAACAATAACTAGCCCTCTTGCAGCCTCTAGATCTATGTTTATTTTTGGAATAATGCCCAGTCAAATGATAAACGGAAAAATGAAATTCCTATTAAACAATGCCAACGATGTTGTTGCTTGTAAATGCAGATTTCAAAATAAAGCCTCAGTGTAAATTTACGAAGAGTTACAAATGTAAACGAAAGCCAGTTTGACGTAATTCAATACTGATCTTGCTGTCGATACCTCTCAAATTTACCTAGAGGGAGGCCGTTTGAACGTCGAATGACAAGAGACACGTTAGTCTGGTTCCCTGCCTAATATAACTTCGGTCATTAGGTCAGGCACATGCAAAAAATGGCGGCGCCCATGGAGAAGACCAGGTGGGTTAAAACAAGAAGGAACAACTTAAAGTTTTGATGGCAGGCGCTTAATATCTTAAGATATGATTCATACCATTAAGATAGGATTAAATATGACAATGATTAGTAGTGACGTTGTGTATTTTGTGTTTTAAATCTTAAAGTCACATATTTGCGCGACCGTGCTTGCAGACAGGAGCATATTGTTTATGAATTTAACATTGGCTATAACTTTGGAACTGCATGTGGTACATACTTTATATTTGGAATATGTACATGTACTCAACTCAAGAGGCTCTTGAGCTCAGTACAATTTGGGTCATGTCCGACAAATGTCAAGGTCATTCAGAGGTAAAATCGGGTGAATTAAATATTGGCCATAACTTTGGAGCTGCATGTGATACAGACTTTATATTTGAAAAGTGTACTCAACTCAAGAAGCTCTTGCGCTTGGTACAACTTAGGTTGTGACCAACAAAGGTCAAGGTAATTAAGAGGTCAAATATGGTTAATTTAACTTTTGCCATATTTCTAGAACTACATGTGATACAGACTTTATATTTGGAATGTGTACTCAGCTATGAGCAAGTTGAAAAAGTTGAAATTGTTGATAAAATTCTATTTCCGAGATCGCTTCTACTAAAGAGCATTATGTCAAAAAGTCGGCATGGACTTTGTTGACTTTTGAAATAGTTTAAAATAATAATTCGAAAGAAAAAATCAACGTAAAAAACAGTTACAAAGTGATGCTTACTTAAAGTATGATGCAAAGTGTCGACATTGAAGACCAAATCATAACATAATACGACGACTCCTATGCATAAAGTATAAAGAAATAAAATCAGTTTTTGTCATATATTAAAGATGCAAACCACATTTGCTTGGTTCATCTTATCATATTTTTTGCATAATGACTAAAAGAATAAAAAAGTCACAAAACAGAATGAGATATGAAGGGTGTCTGTCTTGACTCTGATGTCTTTGAAAACAGCTGCTGCGGGTCTATGGTGTAGTTCTTGGACAGTTTGTTTTATCGATGAAGGGTACATGTATGTATAATATAGGTCCCGGGAGGTTGGGACAACATTGACTTTTAAATCACTATTTCTAATCATGCCATTGATGTTTAGGTATACAATGGAGAAAACGTTATTCTTTCCCGTTTAAACGCAAACGTACGCAAACGCAAAGCATTAAAACGTAGAAAAGAACAACTTTTGGACAAGTCTGATATTTCATGTTTATCTTGGTGTCAAACAGTTTGGAGCCTGATCAGACGCCGGGTTACCCGGCGTCTGATCTGGCTCCAAACTATTTGCACTGCAAATAATAGATTTAGCGTAAACGCGTTTATTGGGAAAGAATAACACATTCTCCACTGTATGTACTTGACTCATTTTCAGTTTTAATAATCTTAGTAATCATATTGAAAGAATTTACCTTGTTCGGAATTTGTTTCTATGTTAATCAATAAGGTATCATGTTTATTTTAGATCTAAATGTAGTTATTTGTCTTTTGTTGCTATGTATGTACAATATATAATTTCATGTGAAGCGCTTTCAAATGCACAACCCCTGTGTGAAAGGAGTGCTATATAAATCTGGTTTTATGATAATAATAATAAATAAATAAAAATAATAATAATAATGCCGGTTACTAAGTTTGGAAAAACTTGTAGCCCGACCCTTTTGTACATGATATTGCTCTTTGATAAATTTAGTTGTTATATCAACTTTTATACAAATATTGGGCAATACAATTTATATTATCTATCAGTCTTATTTGAACATAAATTCGCTTATTCATCTGGAAAAACATAATGAAACAACTGTGTAGACTCTAGCCCATCGCATTGTGTATCAGTCATCACAATTTTCTACTGAAATGATTCTACTACTGCTTCACTATTCTTAGACAGTAAAACCTCTCTATTACGACCTCTAAATAGTGTTAGTTATTTGGCATTTTAACCCTTTACCTGATAGCCTAGTTCTAGAATTGAAAACAGGTTACTACTTAAAGCAGGTTGAAAGTAAAGCAGAATGCGCTTAAGGCGCATTCTGCTTTACTTTCAGCCTGCTTTAAGCTATCCTGTTCTAGAAAAATTTCCCTATAATGTATATTCATGACTGATTAAATTGGAACTATTTTCTTCAGCGGAGGTATAAATCATATTCGCTAAAAGTCGCTTCTATGGGGTAAAGGGGCAAGGTGACTGCTTAAAGCAAGGTGGCAGTGGGGAAGCTTTCTGTTTTACTGTCATCTTGATTTAACCTGTCACCTGCCTTTTATTCAATCTATTAACCTATATGTATTCGTGGTCGTAATAGAGAAGTTTTACTGTTTTTAGAATTATTCTGACTGGTTTTAATTTGAGTGGCCACCAGTTTTGAGCCTGATCAGACGCCGTGTTACACGGCGTCTGATCTGGCAAAAAACTGTTTGTATTGGAAATAAGTTTATCACATAATTTGCGGTCTGGGAGTTGCATAAAGCGATTATATAAATATCGTAATCCACTAGTGGAATATCGTATTTTGGGCTCCGGCCTAACTTGTTCGTCCATAAGCGCTGCATGTAGCGGGTGCCAAATGACGTCATTTACTATGACGTTAACGTAAACAACGTAACGTTTGGCGGAAAATCTATATAGCGTAGGGTCTACAAACTACGGCTTCAAATCAATTTAAAAGGTGCTTAGACTTGTAATGTGATAAATAGAATATCACATTCGTGTTCATTATTTATCATTTTTAATAAACTCGTTGACTAAAATGAATATGACGCTCGCCAAGACTCGCGTCATATTATTTTAGTCAACTCGTTTATTAAAAATGATAAATAATGAACTTTCATACAATATCCTCTATTTAAGCGTAAACGTGTTCATTGGGAAAAAATAACGTCGTTTCCGCTGTAACATTGTAAATGAAGAAACAAGAGAATAATCATCGTGCAGTTTATGTACTGAATAGTCACAAAATATTAGCAAAAAAAAAACCTGTACACTTTTGGTGCCAAATTAATCGTGAGGTTTTTACCCCTTCACCGCCACATTTTTGTCTGCTTCAATAGTGTCTGCACGATCACTTAAAAGTTCAATTTCAGCTGTAATATCGATACGAGTTTCAAAGTCAGTCAGTTTGTATCCTGATCAGAGACTGTGTAATGCGGCGTCTGAACTGGGTCCAACAAGTTTACAGGAGCTTTCTGTTTTACTGTCATTTTGTTTTAAGCTGTCACCTGTCATAAACACGTAATAACTAACATTATTTAGTGTCGTAATAGAGATGCTTTACTGTATATTCTCCACCAGTAAAACATTATACATGCATGTCGCTAGTATTACACAGTGTGTCGAAATTCCCGGGCTACATTGCTTGGGAGTACAGTGGAGAATACGTTACTCTTTCCCATTTAAACGCAAGCGAAACGCATACGCAAAACACTAAAATGTAGAAAATGAGAACTTTTTGGCAATTCTGACTGTTCATTTTTATCTGAGTGACAACAGCTTAGAGCCTGATCAGACGCCGGGTTATCCGGCGTCTGATTATAGGCTCTTAACTGTTTGCATCGGAAATGAAAGTTTTAGGGTCAACGCGTTTATTGGTAAAGAATAACGTTTTTGTCCACTGTATGTACACTCAGTGCAAAAAGAAACGCACATCGTGCTCACGCGCAGATTAAGAATCTTTTTTGAAGAAAAATTAGAATACCAATACCATATCTCAAGATTGATTTAATTTTGTAACAAGTTCAGAAACAAAAAGCTCAAAATCAGTGTGCTGCTTTTTAACCCTTTCACTCTAAATGATGCCAAAAGCGCATTTGCAAACAGTTTGAATCCTGATCAGACGCCGCGTAACGCGGCGTCTGATCAGGATCCAAACTGTTTGTCACTTGTATCGATATGTTTTTATTCATACTACATTGGATCTTACTTTGAAACAATCTTACAAATAACAAATTTGAAGCAGACGAAAATGAAACGGTGAAGGGGTAAAAATCTCACGATTATTTGGCAGCGAAAGAGAACTACAGCCTGTTTTAAACATCGCACCGATTTGTGCAGGTTGTGTTTTTCAATATTGATACCCCAAGACAGAACTACTGAGACCTTAACGAAAAGATTAATTCACAAAAACGTTCCTTCTAAATACAAATAGTGTAATGAAAAATGTGCGTTTCTTTTTGTACTGGGTGTAAGTACAGTAAAGAAGACGTTATGGTTTCCCGCAAATTGGAGAAAAGGGCAGCTTGTTGACAATTCTCACTACATGTATTTATTATATTCTGAGTGGCAAACAGTTTGGAGCCTGATCAGACGCCGGGTTACTCGGCATCATATCTGGCTACAAACTGTTTGCATTTGAAATTATAGGTTTTTTTATATTCTAAACGAGTTTAACAGGAAAGAAAAACGTCTTCACTACTTTACAAAGACTCCTAATTCACGAGTTTCACGTGCGTTTACCTGATAATATAACGGCTAGAATTCTGCCTACATGACTACATGTACAGTGGAGAATCTGCTATTCTTTCCCAATAAACGCGTTTACGCTAAAACTATTATTTGCAGTGCAAACAGTTTGTAGCCAGATCAGACGCCGGGTAACCCGGCGTCTGATCAGGCTCCAAACTGTTTGCCACCAAGATAAACAAGAATTATCAGAATTGTCCAAAAGTTGTTCTTTTCTACGTTTTAGTGCTTTGCGTTTGCGTACGTTTGCGTTTGAACGGGAAAGAATAACAGGTTCTCCCCATTGTATAGCATTTACACCGCATTTAGCTGTGGGCACAAATGGAGATTCGTGTTCAGCTCGCCTGTTCAAAGAACACCGGCATAAGCGTGGACATGTTGTTCGTGAGATTTCAACCCCCTACAACTTTTCAGTGTCGCTTGCTTCAGTATTATTGTCTGCAATATCGTTTCAAATTAAAAAAAAAGACAGTATGACTAAAGAAATTTTACGAGTGTCAAACAGTTAATTCCTGATCAGACGCCGCGTTACGGCGTTGGAAACGGGGCAGAAGTTTTTGTCCGGTTTAGAGAGCCTTCCGGTATTTAGAGGTTCCGGTTTTAATGGGTTACACTATACTGTGGAGAAAACGTTACTCTTTCCCGTTTAAACGCAAACGAAACGAATTAACCTAAAAGGCAGAAAAATACAACTTTTTGACAAATCTGACTTTTCCTTTTTATCTGAGTGGCAAACAGTTTAGAGCCTGGCCAGACGCCGGGTTACCAGGCGTCTGATCGGACTCAAAACTGTTTGCATATAGCAAATAATAGTTTTAGCGTAAACGCGTTTATTGGGAAAGAAAAACGTTTTCTCCACTGTATATAGATATAAATTTATATGGAATTGAAAGGATCTGACAACTGTCGGTTCTGTTCATGTTTCAATTTATATAGAATTATTTAAGGGTGTATCAATGTCATGAATTTAAGATATTTTCAAAGTATATGAAAACACTTTATGATGGTTTTGTATTGAAGAGCTATTTAAGATGAATGAAAAAATAGAAAAAGTGTACATTTTGGTGAACAACATTTGGCTCCATGGCCATGTAAAATTTACCCCATCCACTTTCTCTTATTTTGTCCTTTTCATATAGCCCGCTTCAATAAAATCCATTTTAAATGAAAACAAATATGATAATTTTGTTTTGTGTTATTTATTTCCTATCTATGGTAGTAAACTAATTTAAGAAAAAACAGACACCAAATGTGAAATTTATAAACCTCTAAATATCATCGATATGGTACTTTTTTGTAAATTTTGTAAGGGGCTATAACTATTTTTACTTTAATAACTCAAACTTTTCAACACTGACCTTTCAATTTCTTTTCATATTTTGAACTGCCTTAGCATTGGCTTTCGTTTGGTAGAATATAAGAAAAAGTTTAATACTAGAACTATTTCATTTTCAAACTTTTTTACTTTTTTTCATAAAATAAAATATCTAATAAAATCATGCCCTATAAAAAGCATATTTTTGATATTCGAGGATCCATATTGTTCAAACCTAGTGCCTGCTTTGTCTAAATTTGGTTTCTATATGTGAAAATACCACCATAGACATGAAATAAATAACGAAAACCCAAATTACCATGTTTGTTTCGTTTTGAAATAGATTTTACTGGAGCTTGTACTCTAAATGGGTAAAATTTGAGAGAAAAAGTCCAAATTTTACATACCTTTTTCAAATCGCTGTAGCTCAAAAACAAGAACACCACCATATATTGTTAACCCATTTTTTCATTCATCATAAAAAGCTCTTCCAAAAAAACAATGATAGAAAAAAAGTTTGATACTTTGAAAAAATAGCTTATGGGTTGGATACACCCTTAAATAAATAGATTCATCCTTTGATTTAAAATCGTTAACCCAAACATTATTACATGTACACTATCTAAACGCGTTTCGCCTTTCGGTTCCTCAGTAGTCAATGAAACGGATCGTAAAGGATATAACGTCATAGATTTATTTATATTTTTTTTCAACTTTATCGTGTTTTGAACAAGGTTGTTTACCCAAAAATTGCTAGATTAAGACTTATTGCCATTCATTTAATAAGCTTTGTCTGACCTGGCCGATTTAATTTTTAGAGCAGAATGGTATAATATTTAATAGGTAAACAAGGCAATATCGGATATATATGTGCACAGTTTGGTACTTGAGGTAAGCTTGATCCTGGTACGTTAGTATTTAAGAAATAATAAATTCATACCAGTCTTCTATCGTGCAATAGAACACGAGTACATGTAGGAGTTGAGATGCATAGTATAGCTACTACAATAAACCACGAGGCCGAAGGCACTACAATTGATTATTTCGATCCAAACACTTGAACTTAACCACAATTTGTACCGAGGCAACGGCGCTTCATTTCTTTGCGTACGCATTTCTAAGCCATATTACGCCAGTTTAAGCCGTTACAGTGCATGCATGTTTTATAGAGAATTTAAACACAAATACTCTCCTGCTTTGTTACTATAGGAATGTTTGCGATGTTAGAATTCCAAATAAACGCTAAAATTATTATTTCTATTGCAAACAAATTGGAACCAGATCAGACGCAGGGAAACCTAGCGTCCTATACTAGTGGAGAATGTGTTATTCTTTCCCAATAAACGCGTTTACGCTAAATTTATTATTGCCCTTGCAAACAGTTTGGAGCCAGATCAGACGCCGGGTAACCCGGCGTCTGATCAGGCTCCAAATTGTTTGCCACCAAGATTAACAAGAATTATCAGAATTGTCCAAAAGTTGTTCTTTTCTACGTCTTAGTGCTTTGCGTTTGGGTACGTTTGCGTTTTTAAAACGGGAAAGAATAACAGATTCTCCATTCTATACAGTGGATAACATAATTATTATTCTTTCCCTGTTGAGCAATTCTGACTATTTCTTTTAATCTGTTAACCGGCGTCTGATCTGGTTCCGAACTGTTTGCATTGGAAATAATAGTTTTTGCGTAAACACGTTTATTTGGAAAAGAAAATTATGTTTTACACTGTAAAAGGGACATAGGCAAAAAGTGTAGACTCTAATCAGAAGCCGCTTTATGTGGAACAAAATTATAATATTAATTTGAAGTGTTGACTGTTGTAGTCACTGTTACAGAATGGGCGGCCATTTTACTATTTCTATGGACACACATTTTGCAAAATATCAAAGGAATAAAAAGGCTTCATATGACAGTAGATAAAAGAAAACTTGTTGAACTCAAACTTGACCTTCATGTCGGTTTTACTCAGGTGAGCTTAGTAGGACTACATCTGACACTTGCAAATCGTGCAAGCACAATATAATCACAGTTTATACAGTGGATACTGTATTCAACAACCATTACATAGAATATAAAAACACAGCTTTAAAGACATGCGGCTACTTAATGAATTACGAAACAAGTGCAAACGACTCACGTGAGAAATGTCTGTATTACTTCCATCATGTATTAAGCAGTCACCTTGTCTTAGGAATACCAACATTCCGTCATTTAAAGGATCCTTCATGCAGGTTCGACTGTTTCTGTAGAGAACTATTTATTTCACTCTGCACTGTATTGTATTGTCAGTTGACGAGCGAAGTCTTCCCGAGGTAAGTCGTGATTTTAACTCTGTGTTGGAATTTCAGAAAGATTCGTTACTAATCGTTACCATAATACTAGTTTCGTCACAGGCATGCTTAATACATAACATTGGCAAAACCTACAAGTAAGAACTAGAGCACGATTAATTATGTTTTACAAAATAATACATCGCAGCGTTGCTATTTATCCTGACAACCTACACACGAACTAGGCACAGCAGTATATTTTGTTTTAGACATGTTGGTGCATCAAAAATTCCTATAAATATTCAGGTTAAATATTCGTTTTATCCCAGAACCATCACTCAGTGGAACTTGCTACCCGCTGTTGCCCACACAGCAGTCACAGTCAGGGGAATGCTAAAGTGGAGAAGACGTTTTCTTTCCCAATAAACGCGTTTACGCTAAAACTTATTTCAATTACAAACAGTTTAGAGCCAGATCAGACGCCGGGTCACCCGGCGTCTGATCAGGCTCCAAACTGTTCACCACCAAGATAAAAATGAATTATCAGAATTGTCCAAAAGTTGTACTTTTCTACGTTTTAGTGCTTTGCGTTTGCGTTTCGTTTGCGTTATAACGGGAAAGAATAACAGATTCTCCACTGTACAGCAAGATGAGAGTATAAACCATGAAGGAGCTTTCTCATTTTCTTTTACCTTTAATTGACATTCGTTTTATTTATGGTAATTTTTTACTGCATATCTAATTTGGTTCGCGTCCACAATAGGCGTGTATAGATTTCTGCATAAAATATAGCTCTGTAACATGCACGTAAGAAATATTATAAACAACGCAATATATATATATACGTGGCAGTATAATGTAGAATAATGTAATGCAGAATAGTCTGGTTTACAGTAAACCCTCTACTAATGCTAAAATGTGTTTAACCCTATGTTACAGTGAAGACGTTATTCTTTCCCGTTTAAACGCAAAAGGGAAGGTAACCGTTCTAAATATGTAGAAAAGGACCCCTCTTTGACAAATCTACTAATGTTGATTTGAGTGGCAAACAATTTAGTCTGTATCATTGAATGTGTTCGTTTAGTATGTCAAATCCATTTGTACATGTATAAAAGTTATTTACACTTCTTGAATAAATAATATACCTTTCGACTATACCGTAGTCAATATATACGACCCTGTGTTCGTCGTTTCCACGAAACGGAAACTTACGAACAAGGCCGAAGATAGCCGATAGTCGCAGTGAGATTCTTGAGAAAAATATCAGATGTCGAAACTGTCGAATGTAAATAATATCAAGTAGTGTAAAAATAACTCTATACAAATTAAAGCCTGGTCAGACACCGGCTTAACTGGTGTCTGCAAACTGTTTGCAATAAGAATTAATATTGGGAAAGAACGTTTCATCCACTGTATTGGTCGTAATGGAAATACAATAGGTAACGGGTCAACTCTACAAACTGTCCCCTTTCGCTATGTGGAGTGTTGTCTGGAACCAAACTGTTCCATCTAATTCAATCCTGCTCAGCACTCTTTAAAGACTTTTCCTCAGTCCACTGAGGGACTCCTCCATAATTGTCTGATAGGTGTGAAGAAAACTGTCAAAGCATGTGCAGCACAAGCTATTCAAATCTCGGTATACTGGGTGAGGCTCAGATTATACTCACTCTAGTGATTTTAATGGTTATTTCTAACCAAACTATCAAATATAAAGGTCGGGTCTCACACGAGAAGCTTCAATGGTTCTTTGCTACCGAAATGTCCATAAGATCCATGATTTTTGCAAGGAAATTGTCTGGCAAGGTGTTATGACCGAAAGGTCGTCAGGACATGTCTTTAACCCTTTCATGATCAAATTATTCTGGAGATATTAACCACTTCACCTCTTTATCGACTGTTTCATTAATCTTGTCTGCAAGACACATTTTAAATGTAGACTGAATGTTGTATGACTTAATAAACATCGATAAGAGTGTCAAACAGTTAGGGTCCTGATCAGACGCCGCGTAACGCGGCGTCTGATCAAGGACCAAACTGTTTGCAAACGCGATTTAAAGCGTCATTGAGAGTGAAGCGGTAAACTTGAGTCTTTGAGCAGCATCGCTCGACGCTTTACCCGTCGTAATATTGTTTGCTTGAAACTTCATAATTAAAACTAGATAAAGATAAGTTTTAAAGATCTTGTCAATTTCTTTTCACAGGTATACCCAAAATGAAGATCAACATTATTCTAGTCGTGGCGCTTATGGTCGTGAAGTGCATGTTAGTAAAAGCTGGTAAAAGCTTTTGTTCAATTACGGTAAGTTTGCATGGAACCTTTTACAAAGTTATTGTCCAATTTTTCTGACCTGTCAGTTATTTTTAGAACAATAGTTTATAATGATAAATAGGTAAGCAAGGTGACATCGGATCAATATAGTCGAACAATTCCCAACTTGAGATGAGCATGATCCTCGTGCAGCACGAGACAGCTGCACTAATTTTACTAATATGTTATTCGTTCTGAATAAACGTGTTTATGCTAAAAACTATTATGTCCATTGCAAACAGGTTGGAGCCAGATCAGACGCCGGGTAACCCGCTGTCTGATCAGGCTCCAACCTGTTTACCACCCAGATTAAAAAGTTAAAATTAATTTTCTACGGTTTAGTACATTGTGTTTGCGTTAATTCGGGACTGTACATTACACACAATAAATACAGCTTTCTGTATTCCTGGCTAACAGTACGGAAATCAACGAGTACGTTGATCCCTTTTAAAATTTTAGAATGTTCCAATCTAAATAACTGACAGGTCAGAAAACACTTATAGCCATCGCCAACAAGGAAAACAAATTGAATTCCAAATGAGTTTTAAAACATGTTCAGCGAACAGTCCCGAGTTAATTTCTCATCAATAGACCAATATTTTCCGATACTTAATGTACAGTGGAGAAAACGTTATTCTTTCCCAATAAACGCGTTTACCCTAAAACTAGTATTTGCAATGCAAACAGTTTGGGGCCATATCAGACGCCGGGTTACCCGGCGTCTGATCAGGCTCCAAACTTTTTACCAATCGGGTAAAAATGAATAGTCAGAAGTATAAAAAACTTGTCATTTTATACGTTTTAATGTTTTGCGTTTGCGTTTCGTTTGCATTGTAAACGGGAAAGAATAATGTCTTCTCCTCGGTATGTTACTTTATTGCGTTTCTCACTTTGAGAACGACCAAAATATGGATTGAACCATTTGTTCTATACGTGCCCGTTCTAATTTATTTCTTCACTGCAAATGAGAATTTAAAGCAGCTACAGCGGTAGTTACAGCTACCCGTTTAAACGCAAACGTACGCAAACGCAAAGCACTAAAACGTAGAAAAGAACATTTTTTGAACAATTCTGATAATTCTTGTTTATCTTGGTGGTAAACAGTTTGGAGCCTGATCAGACGCCGGGTTACCCGGCGTCTGATCTGGCTCCAAACTGTTTGCACTGCAAATAATAGTTTTAGCGTAAACGCGTTTATTGGGAAAGAATAACAGATTCTCCACTGTATCACAGCAGTGAAAAAGGTCATACATAATTGTCTTATTTGGGGGAACAGTGACAAGCGTTGTAAGGAGGGAATCGGTCAAGTGTCCGGATCGTTATTGGACGGGAACACTATAGTCTTGGAAATGCTCTATATAACCGGAATATTGATCTATTGTAAAGCGTTCTCATGCTGTCAGACTTTTCAGTTTTTGGTAAACGGCGAGACTCAGATCAGACAGCTCCTTCTACTGATCGGGGTCTGCAATATTTTATAAGATGTCTGGCAGAGGCCTGTACTTGTCCTTTAGTTTTATACAGGTATTAATGTTCTGAATTTGTATACAGGTATTAATGTTCTAAATTTTTAATATGGGGCCAAATAAAAAATACCCGTGTTTCCTATTACATGCCCAAAAATATATGGGACGGACGGTCGGAAAATCTGTTTTTTTTTAAATAAAAACATACGTTAATACATAACTTTCTGCTGGAGTATTTTATATATGAAAATGTATAAATGTGTCATATTGTGCAAAGCCCTGGGCCATACATTACAAATCTTATAAACATCCATTCAACTAACTAGCATACCACATCTTTAAGGAAGCTACTTTATGACAGATTTAGAGCAAATTTCACTTCAATATTTGCTAAATCGTATTCAAAAATCAACTTTAAAACACTTAAACGTCTATAAATTAGCTTTGTAAACCATGTAAAGGAGAATATATTCTATGACACGCTCCTCAAAAAACGATTGTCGCTAAAATGACCGACATTTGCAAACACATTTTTCGAAAAGTGTAAAAAACTTTAGGGTCGGTGGAAAAAACTAGGGTCGGTCGGGTTACCAGAAACACAGGTACTTTTTATTTTTGCCTGGATATTCAGTGGGGTATTAGTTTGGGATACCTTTTACAGATCCACTACCATACAGTGGAGAATGTGTTATTCTTTCCCAATGAACGCGTTTACGCTAAAACTATTATTTGCAGTGCAAACAGTTTGGAGCCAGATCAGACGCCGGGTAACCCGGCGTCTGATCAGGCTCCAAACTGTTTGCCACCAAGATAAACATGAAATATCAGAATTGCCCAAAAGTTCTTTTCTACGTTTTAGTGCTTTGCGTTTGCGTACGTTTGCGTTTAAACGGGAAAGAATAACAGATACTCCACTGTACCATATTGTCACAGTACTTCTACATCTCAAATTTAATTTACAGCGGAGAATCTGTTATTCTTTCCCGTTTAAACAGAAACAAACGCAAACGCAAAGCACTAAAACGTAGAAAAGTACAACTTTTGGACAATTCTGATAATTCTTGTTTATCTTGGTGGCAACCAGTTTGGAGCCTGATCAGACGCCGGGTTACCCGGCGTCTGATCTGGCTCCAAACTGTTTGTAATTGAAATAGTTTTAGCGTAAACGCTTTTATTGGGAAAGAGTAACGTTTTCTCCACTGTAGCATATTATTCAATTTACTAGGCGGTGACGTATAACACGGCCCTTGTTGATCGATCGATCGACACTGACAACGTTATCCCGAACAACAGGATTGAGCGACGGGAGGCAATCATCGCAATGCTCCTAAATTCTGAAGCTGACGTCATTTGTCTGCAGGAGGTAAGTGAGTTGTTCCCCTTGTAACCATCTGCGCACGTTGCATCTTGCCGTCTGCCACGGTTCTAAAAATAGCATCTTAACCATTTCAACCTCAATGACGCTTAAAAGCGAGTTTGCAAACAGTTTGGAATCTGATCAGACGCCGCGTAACGCGACGTCTGGTCCGTATCCAAACTATTGGTATTGGTATGTTAAGTCATACTACATTGAATCTAACTTTGAAACGCTTTGCAAACAACCAATTTGAGGCTGACGAAAATGAAACGATGAAGGGGTAACAATAATCTCGCGGAAAATATGGCGGTAACGGCGTTTACTAGCCCAGAGTCGGTTTGTACCCTGATACAATGTAAGACTCCATAAATTACGAGCTATCAATCGGAATCCATACTGTTGCACAAATAACCAAGATAATCGGTCGTAACTCTTTAAAATACATTTAATGTCTCATTTATCTAATCCTGTCTTGTGACAACTCTTTGGAATATTCTTTTTCAAGACGACCCAAAAGAGATATCGCAAAACAGTATTAGACTAGAAATAAAAAAATGACTTATATTCTGACTTACGACAACATTTGTAGACGAAGTTTTATGAGACGGGCCCCTGGATCCTAAACTATTTGAAAGTTGTGAAACACTTTGAAAGAAACAAACGCGCTATATCTCGGCAGGGCTGCCATTTCTCCGGATTTTTCCTAAATCTCCGGATTTTTTTCCCAGTTCATGCTGAAAGTACAGCCTGCTTTAATAGTCGCATGTCAACAAAACAAGAAAAAGGCTATGGGGTAAAAGTACGATTCGTAAAATCGCACTTGAAAAATGCTAATTTTGAAATATAAGGATTTTTGTCAACTAATGGTAGCCCTGTTTCGGACTAATTTGAGCCAGTCTGGACCACACTAAATTTGGAAACCATTGGTTCCAGATCTGACTCCGCATAGAGAAGTCTGATCTGGATTTCAAACTATTTGCCATTCGCATAAATAATTCGATATACATGTACAGTAAAACTCTATTACGACCACTAAAGCGAAGCCTAATTGGTTGATATTAAGACTGGTAATAGCTTAAAGAAAGGTAACAGTAAAACCGTAAGCTCCTTAAGGAGCTTTCGGGTTTTTTGTTACTTAGCTTTAAGCAGTCACCCGGCTTAAGCGCATGTTGTTTAACATAATTTAGTGGTCATAATAGAGGTTTAATTGTACCTGTTTTACACTATAATTATGAAAGCAGACGCCCTTTTACCGCCCAGCAGGCTTGCGGGATTTCACCGATTCGAGTTGTCATCTGCAAATATATACAATGTAGGTTTCGAACATCATTTTCAAATCTTCGGCAATTTAAAATTAAAAATCAACATTTTAAACAAAATCAGATGAAATCTAGCCGATTAGTTCTCAAATTTAAGTTCAGTAAATTTCCACTACATGTATTACGTCCACTAAAAGACAGCTAATTGTAAAAGACGGATGACAATTTAAAGCACGGAAACAGTAAAACTTTAGGAGCATTCTAGTTTACTGCTAACTACCTTTAGCTGTCACCTGTCGTAAACGTATAGGGCCAGTCTTACGAAACGTAAGTCAGATTATAAGTCTTATTTTTTTCTCCTAATCGTGCCTTGATATCTCTTATCTTTGGAATCGTCTTGAAAAGACGATTCCTAAAAGATGTCACAGGGGAAAGTTAATGCATGCGCATTTTAGGTCAGTCTAACGAAACATTGTGCGACAAAGGCTCGTAACTCGATTTTTAAATAACGCAAACTCTTAACCTTGGGAAATGTTTTTTGCTTTTTGAATAAGTAGTGTCAAGTAAGATGTTACACAATTTTCCTCAGTCGGTTCACCTCGCCGCAGGGCTGCCATTTCTCCGGAATTTTCCTAAATCGTCTAATTTTTTCTAGAACATGGTAGCTTAAAGCAGGCTGAAAGTAAAGCAGAATGCGCCATAAGGCGCAGTCTGCTTTACTTCCAGCCTTTAGTAGTCACGTGTCAACAAAACTAGAAACAGACTATGGGGTAAAGGTACGATTCGTAAATTAGCACTTGAAAAATGCAAATTTGGAAATCTTAGGATTTTCATTTTGCATGTCAACTTATGGCAGCCCTGTTGCCAACTACCATAAAATCTGCATTTGTTGAAATTGACTTATATATTGAGTTTAATTATTTGGTATGTTTCAGGTATGGATTGCAGAAGACGCTAAGGCAATTGTTGATGGTGTTATTTCCACATTTCCACATTCTCACAGCCAAATACACAAGAAGGGCTCAATCAAACCATTTTACACGTCATCCCAAGGTGTGTACTGGAAAATCATTAAGCAATATCGAATGGTTTTCGATGTAACTTCATTTTTAAACTGATTATGCAACATATGTATATTACACTCAGCCGAAAACAAGTACCCATCATATATTTCTATCTAAACTCATCCAAAAACGTTCCTTTACACCGCCTTAAGTCATTTATAGTTCCAATTAATCGATAATAAGGTTATTAGAGAAATTAAAAGTGAAAGTGTAATTTTGGTGTTTATGTCATCATCCTTTCATTCCTTTTTTACTCATTTAAGTGTAAAGGGATGAAGCACAAAATTAATAGAAAAGTTTTGTCAGAATTTACCAGGAAAAAAGAAAAAAAAGAAGTACCAGTTAAAGTCTACTTTCAGTCCGAATGACCGCTCAGCCGACTGTACATTTACCCCCTGATCATTGAGCCATCTTGCCTACAATATTGAGCACTGCTAACATATGGCGCTAAAGCAGCCGCAGTACCGGAGGTAGCCATTTTAACCTCTGGGTGGAGAGGAGCAATTCGCGGTACATGTCTTGCTGAAGAACATTCCAGTACATCATCAAGGATTCGGAAAAAATCCCCTAGTCAGACCGCTGGTCCGGCGGGGGATCGAACTCACGACCCCTGATACCGTAGCCCAACAGTGTTACCACTGGGCTACCACCGCCGTTTGGAAAGGTTGGAAACGCCGGATAATTTGGCGAAATGTGTTCATTTCAGTTAATAACCGCCGTGGGCCCATGTACAATGTAACTGAATACATCTCAGAATACGTTTAAATGTTAGTACAGTACTGAACCTTATTAAATTAAATTGGTAATCGCAAGCGAATTGCCATCGAATTGCCATCGAATCGCCATCGAATCGGGCGCTTCAAAAAACAAATCCTTTGTTTGAATATTTTTACGCGAATTTTCCGAAGCGGTTGTGACAAAAAAGGAATCGAAAACATTAATGAAGACATATATGCGAACATTTGTGAGATACACCATTCAAGAAAACTTACCCGAGGGTAAAGTTAGTATTATGAATCGCAAGCGAATTGCCATCGAATTGCAAGCGAATTGCCATCGAATTGCAAGCGAATCGCAAAAATGGTTAATTTAATAAGGTTCAGTACTGTAGGCATATGCTGCTACAGTGGAGAATGTTATTCTTTCCCGTTTAAACGCAAACGCAAAGCACTAAAACGTAGAAAATAACAATTTTTGGACAATTCTGATAATTCTTGTTTATCTTGGTGGCAAACAGTTTGGAGCCTTTTCAGACGCCGGGTTACCCGGCGTCTGATCTGGTTCCAAACTGGTTGCTATGCAAATAATAGTTTTAGCGTAAACGCGTTTATTGGGAAAGAATAACAGATTCTCCACTGTATTCCAGCTGGAATACGTCTCCAGGTCACCAATATTATTAATGTCGTAATTTGACCTGCATTGTCGAATCGGCTCATTCAAAATGTGCTCGATTGGTTATTTAATCGGGTGACAAACCGGGTCGAGGAAAGACATTAACGTCATTTTCTGCACGAATGGCTATTGTAACGTCTGCCCAGTATATGGACGACGGACTAGCATTTAGTAAGGATTCTGTCTGATTTATGATCGTTTGCACGAATACCCTGTGTCGCCCGTTAATGACACGTGCTGTCAAGAATCGATTACGTAGGTGCGTATACGTTATCAAGCGGTCCTCATTTAAGGTATTTAGTAGCTGAACAATCAGCGTTTGCCAGTGACGTCATTGTACGCGTTTTCATTTCATTCCATTGACCAATGAATGATAATGCATTATGCAACATTTTAAGCAGATCCGATGTCTTTATGCGATATAAAGGATTGAAGTATTATCCATAAAACTTTACATGACAGTCATCACTTTCCGTCAACTTTCGTTAGTACCATCGGAAGTTTCCGTATACTTTATTTCTAGATCGATGAAAACTTCAGGAAACCTGCTTCTGTCGATCATTACAAGCCACTGTGTCACAATAGCGTAGTGGATAGTGTGATTGACTCGTAATGCTAGGGCCATGGGTTCGATTCCAGGCAATGTTTTGTAAACGTCAGTTTCACGTATTTTTCATATAATACTATATATTTTACTAAAATAGCGCAGTAAACGTTTTTGGTAAAGAGAAATTGCTGCTGAACGAAATACCAAAAAAGCAGAGTGCTTTCTGTCGGAGATTGCTTTGCATAACATGATGTTTCTATATGCACTTTTCTATTCCAAGTTTCCTAAGGCACGTTTCACTGTACTTTATTTTTATATACAGTGGAGAATCTGTTATTCTTTCCCAATAAACGCGTTTACGCTAAAACTATTATTTGCAATGCAAACAGTTTGGAGCCAGATCAGACGCCGGGTAACCCGGCGTCTGATCAGGCTCCAAACTGTTTGCCACCAAGATAAACAAGAATTATCAGAATTGTCCAAAAGTTCTTTTCTACGTTTTAGTGCTTTGCGTTTGCGTACGTTTGCGTTTAAACGGGAAAGAATAACAGATTCTCCACTGTAACTGCATGAATGTCATGGCGAGTATTTCTCCCTTACTTTTGTTAAAAAAAATACGCATTAAGAACTATTACAAAACAAACTTTATCGGGGATCAAACCAACAGCCCTTACGTTGGTAGTGCATATACATAACCACTGATCAATATACGACTGGCTACTTTTATTAGATATTATAATTAATACCCAATCATCATTGAATTTATTTATTATACACTGTTTCCGGAAGATAAAGATAGCTTTCGGAAAAAGACAGAATATTCATAAACGGACAGGTCAAACCTTATGGACAATATGCAGTGGTTTTGCTTGTTAGTATACATGCATTTACAGCATTCCCCCTCTACAACATTTAATGGGAGACTTAAAATGTGTGCGTTGTTCAGAGGGAGTCGTTATAGAGGGAAATTGGCTTACATTTGCAAACGGTTTGAATCCAGATCAGACGACGGCGTCTTATCTGGATTCAAGCTGTTTGTCACTCGTTTTGAATTTTTTTCTGTTAATGTCCATTATGTAACTTTGAGAAAAACAGCAGACTACGATTTTAAGCAGACGGCATTGCATACGTGAATATGTTTATGGAACAGCGGCTGATGTCGTTGTAAGGAGGGGGTCGTTGTTTGGAAGGCCGTTGAAGGGAGGGAACACTGTATCTTGAATTATTTGTTTCAGGTCCCTTATGTAATTTTCTGAAGCTCTTTGCGTTGAAGAACTGCGTGGCGTCCGCCTGTACGAGCGCAGCTACCCTTGAGGATCACTGGACGTGTATGAACACTAATTGTAACACCGAATATTTGGCTTTCCTCAGTGCTAGCTCGGAGAAATGTATTGCCTGTGTCTTCACTGCATTACCAAATGTAACCGGAATACTTGAAATGTAAGTTACTATAGTACATTCACTGGGAGCCAACGGAGTATCACGTGGATCGTTTCGCACAGAATCCCCGTAAAGAGTATACATGTATACGTTGTCAAACGAAATTGTATATAATGTATGATACCAACTGAAGTAGTCATTGAATTTATATACGTGGATTCTGTGCGAAACTGTTTTCGTAATAATTCGTTGGCCCCCAGTGACATTGGAGAAGACGTTATTCTTTCTCAATAAAAGTTTTTACACTTAATCTGTTTCAAATACAGTGGAGAATGTGTTATTCTTTCCCAATAAACGCGTTTACGCTAAAACTATTATTTGCAGTGCAAACAGTTTGGAGCCAGATCAGACGCCGGGTAACCCGGCGTCTGATCAGGCTCCAAACTGTTTGCCACCAAGATAAACATGAAATATCAGAATTGTCCAAAAGTTGTTCTTTTCTACGTTTTAGCCCGATCAGACATCAAAACCCGGTGTCTAAACAGGCTCGAAACTGTTTTGCAACTCGGCAGCTAAAGATAATTAATCAGAATGGTCGAATCATTTAATACATTTTATTACAATGTATTTGCGTTTCGTTAGCGTTTAAACGGGAAAGAATAACGTGTTTTCCGCCGTTACTACTCCTACAACATCAAGCCTGTCTCTATATACACTCACTCAAAAAAGTTCCTTTACACCGCTTTTAGGCATTTATATTTCCCCCAAATCAATTGATAATGAGAAGGTCATTAAAAATCAAAGATTTTGTAGGATAGTGTGATTATATATTGGTCAAAATGCCATCATCCATTTTAAATTACCCATTTAAATGGATAGAGGTGTAAAACAAAATTAAGCGAAAAAAAACGTTTTCAGAATTTACCCGGACATGTTGAAAATACCGAACAATTTCAAAGTCAATAACTGCACGTAACGTTGAATAGCGTAATTAGGCAGACGCTGCTATTCCAGCAATATCGTGTTTTGACCTGCATTGTCGAATAAGCTCATCCCAAATCAACCGGGAAAAGGCTAGACGCCATAATCTGTAACATGTGCCCAGTTAATAATACGACCGACTCGTATTGGGCGGGGGTTCTGTCTAAGACGACTTATGGTCATGGGTACATGAACCCCGCTGTCAATAATCGATTACGTAATCATGTTGGCCTTATTTCTTAACCCGCCCGTAGCTAAGTTTTGAACATATCAAGTTATTTTCTTTCCTGTACTGATCATTTAACTCTTTGAACCCTAGTCCCGCATATAGGCGTGCTTTTCAAACAGTGTACATGTGAATAGTACACTTGTCCTATACAAACAGTGAAGACCCAGATCAGAGGGCTCCGAAAGGAGCCCTCTGATCAGGGTCTTCACTGTTTGCCACAATGCCAAACATTGACAAAAACAACCCTTAAAAGTCAGAAATGGACTAGACTAAAATGGAAACTGGAATTGTCCATTTAAAGTTTCAGGGAGGAAAGAGTTAAGTTTTGTTGGGTGTAGAGACTCTACCTGAATCATGCACGCCTGTGCACGTGCAACGCTATAAATACGTTTTATCCGTTTAGAGGCTAAGGTAAACATAAATGGTTATGCTTGACTATGTACACAGTAATTAACCCCGTCGATAATCCAACAGTATAATGTAACCAATTGAAAATAACGCCTAACGCCTACATGTTAGAGCTATACTGATATATTCTCTAAATAAAAGTGTAAAGGAACATTTTTGGGTGAGTGTAGTCAGATATTTACAGAGGGTGTGTAATGTTTAATTTGACGTCAACCCTTTTACCTTAATGACGTCATAAAGTGCATTTACAGTTTTGATCCTGATCACACGCCGCATAACGCTGCGTCTGATTAGGATCAAAACTGTTTGCTACTTTTGGAATTGTCAGTTTTACTGCATTGATCTAAATTTGAAACGATATTGCAGACAACAATGTTAAAGAAGTGGACAATATGGCGGTGTTGGGATAAAAACCCACGATGCATTTTAAATAATTATTGTCAGATTTGTCTTACCTTTCAGAATTTTTAGAACAGAATAGTTCATAATAGTAAATAGATAATAGGGTAACATCGGATCTATATACATGTACATGTAGTCGTACACTTTCCAACTTGAGATAAGCTTGATCCTCGTGCAGCACGAGACAGCTGCGCTAATTGTACTGATATGTTATTCATTCTCAATAAACGTGTTTATGCTAAAAACTATTATGTCCATTGCAAATAGGTTGGAGCCAGATCAGGCGCCGGGTTACCCGGCGTCTGATCAGGCTCCAACCTGTTTGCCACCCATATTAAAAATCTAAAATTAGTTTTCTACGGTTTAGTGCATTGTGTTTGCGTTTATTAGGAAATTGTATTGTCTTCTCTACTGTACATTACACACACTATATAAATACAGCTTTCCGTATCCCTGGCTGACCGTACGGAACTCAGCGAGTACGTTGATCATCCCTATTACAAATTTAGAATGTTCCAATCTAAAAATAACTCTGACAGGTCAGAAGTAAACGCTAATATGTTCGTTTAACAGGTGCTCTGGAGCTGGAATTGATGATGACTACAGAAGAGTCAACCCAGATGGACTTTTGTTACTGTCAAGAGAAGCTATGAGAAAAAGGACTAACAGGCCATTCTTTATTGAAAAGAATCTTGTTGTTCGTAATAAACTAATTGCACATGTAAGTATCTCCTGCATAGTATATCAATAGATCCTTGTTGTAAATCAAACCAATTTCCACCGTGTTGATTCCTCCATGTTTATACAGTGGAGAATACGATATTCTTTCCTGTTTAAGCCCTTTCCCTAGTCATAGTTTCCTTGTGGGCGAGCGGAAATGCGTCACGTCGATATAGACATATCCGCACGTGCTTATACTAGAAAATTTACATAAAAAATGTTGATAAGCTTCAGTGTCTTTTTCGATAGCGCAGTTGGTAGAGTTATTGACTAGCAATCTAAATGTACTAGGTTCGAGTCCCATTCCATCCAAATTTTTTTTAATGTAGTGTCCAATTTTATTGACTTGCCAGTCCATAACGCAGTAATCAAGGGACAGGTTATGTCGAATTCTCGTTGGTTAGAATAGGTGATGCTATAAATAGTCCAATTATATATGTCCACTTACATGTAAGTTTTGGTTTTATGACTTACAAATCAGTTAAAACGGTCTATAAGATTTGATCGAACTACATATATATAAAGCCACACATTGACGCTTATCAATACGTCAACCTTTTCAAGATCGATATTGCCCATTATAAAGTAAAAACAATATAATTAACCTTGTATGCAAGTCCTTGAATAAAATATAATGCATTTTAATGACAGAATTTCAATTTTCAGGTGGATAACTAATCAACTTAAAAATTTCCACATTTGATAGGAAAATCTGTTCTTACCACAATCACTGACTGTAATATTTTCTAATTTTTTTCAGACCAACTATTTCACCCACCATATATTTGAATAAAATGAAAAAATAAAATACATTGAATCAGTCTTTTGTAATTCGATTTTTTAGCATTTTGCAAAATTTAAATAGCTGATAAAATCTTTCTGAACACCTG